>OY998170.1:16674104-17274104 GCA_963921995.1 Oxystoma pomonae | reverse complement strand
ATCTAATTATCCTTGCCTAAAAATTAAACCATTTTCGCCAGTTTTTACCAGGTATTTACGAAAAAATCATTTAAAAACATTGTAAAAATATCAAATTGACAAAAATTAAAATGTCGCAGCAATGAACGTCACCGAGTAAAAAAGCACATCGCTATGGCAACCATTGTTATTTCATTTACCAGCCGCCTTGATTTATAGTGTAAAGATGGTGTGTTTTGCGAGAGGTGCTCTTCGTTCGATATTTTTAAAAGTATTTTCCTGTTCCTCTCGGATTTTTTGATAAAGGTATTAAAAAAAATAGTGTTCACAACTCGTGGCTAAACTGTGCTTTTTTTACCCGCGTTTTTAAATACCTCGCTACGCTCGTTATTTAAACCAACGCTTCTAAAAAAGCACTATTTTAGCCACTAGTTGTGAAAACTTAAATTTTCTTGGCTGCAGGACATTAAACAAAATCTCCAAACATTCGATAGGTTCGTAGACACTACCTTATTTTTTAGTGTTTAAACGCACCCTAAAAAAAAGTTGGTAATCTTTTCATTTACTCTTCTTTTATCAACTTAAGATGATATAAAATCGAGCACAAGCCTTCACAGCGACTAAAAAACTCCCAAAATTATTATAGGTTTACAAAAATAACTCTTCCTATAATACAAGAATTAAACACCCTTTCATGAGATCGCAGTAGTACCTAAGTAAACACAGAAAACATAGCGAATAAACGTCAAAAATAATAACTTGTCTGACATGATACAAGTAAAACAGATATGATATCGCGCAGGAGTAGGCGTGGCTAACTGACGTCACCTGGTGAGAGACGTGAGAGACAGCATTCAGTCGCCATTTTTATTACGAGGTGGTCATGTGTTTACAATTAGTTTTAATAATGTTTCAGTGGAAAAAACTAACAAAATAACGTGCTGTGTACACGGATGTGGTCGACAATCAGACAAAAGGTTTTTCTCGTGACATTAAGTTTATCAGATTTCCATTTTTGTGGAGGCCCGTTAGGGCCAATATTTTATTTGAATTCTTGCATAATAATTTTTTGGGGATTTTTGACACATGGATTGACAGAGGTCAAAAAAAATTACATGATCGTTTTTTCTTTTCGATAAGCTTTCCAACGAAATGCCACAAGCGGAGCCTTCTAATTTGAAAAAAAAATTGGTATGTGAATTGACACCTTTCTGAGGGTCCGTGCCGAAAATCTCAGCTGCTAAAAATATTTGTAGATGTGTTTTTGGATTCTTATAAAAAACAAATTTCTAACCCGCTGGGGCCAGTATTCCATTTAAAGTCCCCAATATCTAATTTACATGCACATATTCCCCACACAATCGCCCACCCCTTCGTTGTTTTCCATACTGCATTTCGTTTAATTTAAAACCTTGTAGTACTTTTTGACGAAAACCATTCCTTCCTGCAACCTCCTCTCCCACCCTAAATTGTTACTTTTGAAAAAAAAACATTGTTTTAGATTTTTGACTTTGTTTCCTTTAGTTTGACCCCCCAACCCATACTTTGACAGATTAAAATATTTATTGGATATAGGGGGATGGTTGCAACCACCCGTTCAAATTTTCAAAAAATCCAAAAACACCTATTTGTGAACATTTAAAACCGACTCACCTCTATTTCTCAAACCCCTGTCTGAATTTTAAAAAATGTCGAAGCACGTGTTTACTTATTTTATTAGTAGAGTCTATGTTGCTTTTCGTTTTTGAGATACAGAAATTCCTCTTCAAATTTCAACCTCTACTTTTACCCCTTCAGGGGGTAAAATAATAAAAAATCTCCATTTACAACCCAAATTATCCTCAAATTTTCATGTTTGTAGGTGAAAACGGTTTTATCCCTTCCACTCAAAATGTCAAAAATGGCATTAACATTGCCGAACCAGCTTTGAACGCGCAAAGCCGACTGTCGTATCTTTAGTATTTTTGCTAGGCACGGACAGTCTGTTTAAAAAGGAAAGAGACTGTCGGAACTTTAAGCCACGGTCATTTGATAGCTTTTTCTACACATATACCCACTCCATACCTTCTGTCCGCAAAATACACGTATTCTCCTCACAATCCACAAGTGTGGCGTCTACACAATTCATTGTATGCAAGAAAAAATGGAGAAACGGGTTGCACTTTTCATTTTCTAATGATTTTCTGAATTTTCTTCAATTTTGTAGGTTAGGAAAACCTCGCAACTTATTTTTTTTTCGTTGGCCTCGCCCGCGGACCAATAACAACAAGTGCTGCCAATCCTACAAAACTGGTATGGCTTCAGCTGATCTTGAACGGTATATGCTAACCACTTTTGGCAAGCTGGAGCCATTTCTGAACGGCTAATGCGAATTTTGGTTTGGCTCCAGCCGCCGCTGAACGCGCCCCAGGTGACGTCATGCGCGGATTTAGACGAATTTTGAACCGCTACATATCATACCGTTCTTTTATTCATTTTTATTACGAGGTGGTCATGTGTTTACAATTAGTTTTAATAATTTTTCAGTGGAAAAAACTAACAAAATAAGGTGCTGTGTACACGGATGTGGTCGACATTCAGACAAAAGGTTTTTCTCGTGACTCGCCGTTAGGGCCAATATTTTATTTGAATTCTTGCATAATAATTTTTTGGGGATTTTTGACACATGGATTGACAAAGCTCAAAAAAAATTACATGATCGTTTTTCCTTTTCGATAAGCTTTCCAACGAAATGCCACAAGCGGAGCCTTTTAATTTGAAAAAAAAATTGGTATGTGAATTGACACCTTTCTGAGGGTCCGTGCCGAAAATCTGAGCTGCTAAAAATCTTTGTAGATGTGTTTTTGGATTTTTATAAAAAACAAATTTCTAACCCGCTGGGGCCAGTATTCCATTTAAAGTCCCCAATATCTAATTTACATGCACATATTCCCCACACAATCCCCCACCCCTTCGTTGTTTTCCACACTGCATTTCGTTTAATTTAAAACCTTGTAGTACTTTTTGACGGAAAACCATTCCTCCCTGCAACCTCCTCTCCCACCCTAAATTGTTACTTTTGACAAAAAACATTGTTTTAGATTTCTGACTTTGTTTCCTTTAGTTTGATCCCCCAACCCATACTTTGATAGATTAAAATATTTATTGGATATAGGGGGATGGTTGCAACCACCCGTTCAAATTTTCAAAAAATCCAAAAACACCTATTTGTGAACATTTAAAACCGACTCACCTCTATTTCTCAACCCCCTGTTTAAAAAATGTCGAAGCACGTGTTTACTTATTTTATTAGTAGAGTCTATGTTGCTTTTCGTTTTAGAGATACAGAAATTCCTCTTCAAATTTCAACCTCTACTTTTACCCTTTCAGGGGGTAAAATAATAAAAAATCTCCATTGTCAACCCAAATTATCCTCAAATTTTCATGTTTGTAGGTGAAAACGGTTTTATCCCTTCCACTCAAAATGTCAAAAATGGCATTGACATTGCCGAACCAGCTTTGAACGCGCAAAGCCGATCTTTAGATCTATCTATCTTTAGTATTTTTGCTAGGCACGGATAGTCTGTTTAAAAAGGAAAGAGACTGTCGGAACTTTAAGCCACGGTCATTTGATAGCTTTTTCTACACATATACCCACTCCATACCTTCTGTCCGCAAAATACACGTATTCTCCTCACAATCCACAAGTGTGGCGTCTACACAATTCATTGTATGCAAGAAAAAATGGAGAAACGGGTTGCACTTTTCATTTTCTAATGATTTTCTGAATTTTCTTCAATTTTGTAGCTTAGGAAAACCTCGCAACTTATTTTTTTTTTCGTTGGCCTCGTCCGCGGACCAATAACAACAAGTGCTGCCAATCCTCCAAAACTGGTATGGCTTCAGCCGATCTTGAACGGTATATGCTAACCACTTTTGGCAAGCTGGAGCCATTTCTGAACGGCTAATGCGAATTTTGGTTTGGCTCCAGCCGCCGCTGAATGCGCCCCAGGTGACGTCATGCGCGGATTTACACGAATTTTGAACCGCTACATATCATACCTTTCTTTTATTGTATTATGTTGTCTGATTCCTAGATAGATCTAGTAATAAAATGTGATGTCATGTGTATTCGCGGACTTTTGAGGCGTTTTCTCGCGTTGAAATTATTTTGAAATATTATTTGAAACTATTTAGATGTGACGTCATCATTTAGAGCCGAGAAAAAATGAGTAGTTCAAAACGCTGACGTAGTTTAGTGTAACTTCACTTTTTTTCGTTTTTCTGTTAATTTTTTCGGTGTTTAAAATTAAAATGGATCAACTACTGGTTTATCTAACAAAACCTTCGAGTGTACGGCCCGTTTTAGTAGCATGGATGGCAAGCAATGGAAGCTACATGAATAGTGAAGTTTTTTTATTTACTGTTCTTTTAAGCCCAGAAAATCATATAAGACCACAGGGATACCATGAAGAATGTCTAACAAGATATCTAGAATACGATTTTTCATACATTTTCACGCAAAAACAAAAAAAAATCGATTAAAACAAGAATGTAGAATTTTGACGTATCTTCTACGCACGCGTCAGTTTTGAATCTAGAGTAGATTCCGTTTCAAAATATTTTTAACCCGTTTCGATGTGACGTCACCGTTGCTACGCCAGAAAACAAATGTTTCAAACTTTTTAAAAACATTTTAAACAATTTCAGCGCGAGAAAACGCCTTTGGATTTTTTAAGCGAGTCAGGACCAAATGCGTTTTCCCCATTAATATTAAGTTTTACGCAAAAAAAATACGGTTAAATTTTTTTGTGTAAATGTTAAAAACCATATTTTGCATGTACAAAACCCTCATTATTACCCTATACTATTACCGACCGCCATGTTGAATTTTTACCAAAATGGTAAACTTGTTCTCTGGGACAACTGTACTTATACATCTAACATGATTTTTCTAAAACGTATAAGTAGGTATTTGTTAACTTTACAGGGAATCTCAGCAGATAATAAAATGATATAAATTTGCAGATGAAATGGTCATCATCATTACCATTAATGTTTCGCCACCGTTTCATCTTCACCGCTTGTGTGGATTTAAGGCCAAAGAAACCATTAATTCCTGCGCCAAGACAAATTGCTAGCAAAACACAATTACCCTAGCGATGCGTATATGTGCGTATGGAGAATAATATGCATGCAAACTACACTTAGTAGGCATATCTGCATACAACGAAGTGCTGTATTAGGACTAGAAAAAAATAAGGCTGCATTTACAATAACTTATGTCAAAAAAACAAAATTATGATTGTTTTCCACAAACCCAAACTACACTTTTTTGCACTCGACGCGCGTTTCGCTAACAATGTTAGCGAAACGCGCGTCGAGTGCAAAAAAGTGTAGTTTTGGTTTGTGCAGAGTTAATTTCAAACACATAAGTTATTATGTTGGGAATTTGGAACCTTTGGTTGCACTAAAACAAAATTATGATTGTTTTCCACAAACCAAAACTACACTTTTTTGCACTCGACGCGCGTTTCGCTAACAATGTTAGCATCATCAGGAGACGATAAACAATGATGATGCTAACATTGTTAGCGAAACGCGCGTCGAGTGCAAAAAAGTGTAGTTTTGGTTTGTGGAAAACAATCATAATTTTGTTTTAGTGCAACCAAAGGTTCCAAATTCCCAACATAATAACTTATGTGTTTGAAATTAACTCTGTGTTTCGGGCTTCTATTGTCTATATTTTATTTATACACGACGTTTCGATCAGTATAATCTCTGATCGTCTTCAGGTTGCACCTGAAGAAGGGATAATTATGGAAACTCGGTCTTCTCTAATGTCTTTTATGCGGTTTCTAGTTTATTGTAATTTCTTCGGGGCGCACGATGATCATCTAGAAAGCTATAGATTCGAGAATCATATCCTACAATAGTTTTTAAAAACTTGGAACTGCAGAAGCATTGAAGCGGAAAAAGATGTTAGCAAACTTGTTTTGCATTTTGCTGGGGATACTTTTTTCGGCAGCAGTGAGGAAGACGAAGAAAATGAGCCTGTCGACGTTGGTACATATGCGTCTTAATGTATAATTTTGTCGTCTCTCTCTACTTTTTGAAGGTAAATAGACAGAAATAGAAATAAAAAGTTAAGCACTAGGCATTAAGCATTGTGCATTAAAACTTGAGTCGAGTTTATAATTCCAGGGTTAGAATCTTTAGAAAACTCTTTTATTCGCAGTTTTACCAGATTCGACCACGCACTTTGCAAAAACTACACTACTATTATTGTTACACACTTGGCGACACTGGTATCGGGAAAAGATTAGTTAGATATGCGTGGTCGAAGGGCGTACAGGCGGGTATTTTTTCGTTGTGGAGGATCTCCCTCATCAGACGAATGCATTTATGCAAAAACGGACCTTTAAGTGCGTTATTTAGTCGTTAAACAAACAAGCTGGTAAAAGCAGACAGGCTCTTACGAAGGGAGATATTGTTGCGCCACAATGTTACACCTAGTTTTAAATTAACCGGTGTTTGGAATGTGCTTTCTCAATAAACCAAAGTGTAACATTCTATACATCAATTAAATTTAAACTAGGTTTAATAGTACGGTGCAATTGGCCCTAAGAGGTTTTAACTTAACGTCAAAGGTCTGCAAAGTTTAAACAAACAAGCTGGTAAAAGCAGACAGGCTCTTACGAAGGGAGATATTGTTGCACCACAATGTTACACCTAGTTTTAAATTAACCGGTGTTTGGAATGTGCTTTCTCAATAAACCAAAGTGTAACATTCTATACATCAATTAAATTTAAACTAGGTTTAATAGTACGGTGCAATTGGCCCTAAGAGGTTTTAACTTAACGTCAAAGGTCTGCAAAGTTTAAACAAACAAGCTGGTAAAAGCAGACAGGCTCTTACGAAGGGAGATATTGTTGCGCCACAATGTTACACCTAGTTTTAAATTAACCGGTGTTTGGAATGTGCTTTCTCAATAAACCAAAGTGTAACATTCTATACATCAATTAAATTTAAACTAGGTTTAATAGTACGGTGCAATTGGCCCTAAGAGGTTTTAACTTAACGTCAAAGGTCTGCAAAGTTTAAACAAACAAGCTGGTAAAAGCAGACAGGCTCTTACGAAGGGAGATATTGTTGCGCCACAATGTTACACCTAGTTTTAAATTAACCGGTGTTTGGAATGTGCTTTCTCAATAAACCAAAGTGTAACATTCTATACATCAATTAAATTTAAACTAGGTTTAATAGTACGGTGCAATTGGCCCTAAGAGGTTTTAACTTAACGTCAAAGGTCTGCAAAGTTTAAACAAACAAGCTGGTAAAAGCAGACAGGCTCTTACGAAGGTTTTAACTTAACGTCAAAGGTCTGCAAGTTTAAACAAACAAGCTTAACAACTTAACGTCAAAGGTCTGCAAGTTTAAACAAACAAGCTGGTAAAAGCAGACAGGCTCTTACGAAGGAAGATATTGTTGCGCCACAATGTTACACCTAGTTTTAAATTAACCGGTGTTTGGAATGTGCTTTCTCAATAAACCAAAGTGTAACATTCTATACATCAATTAAATTTAAACTAGGTTTAATAGTACGGTGCAATTGGCCCTAAGAGGTTTTAACTTAACGTCGAAGGTCTGCAAAGTTTAAACGAACACCTACAAGCTGATTTGGCCAATCGGGATAAACCTACTTAACCAGATTTAATAGACAAGACTGTACCAAGGCAAAAAATCGCTTGGGTTCTTATAAATTTTGGTGAGTTTTTATGCTGTTTTATAGGACTTTATAAGATTCTTCCTAGTCAAAACTGGTAAAAAATATCTGTACTTTATAGGATTTGTCTAAGTGCCCACATACCGCGTTGAAAACATTTAAAACCTGATAAAACATTATAAATTTCGTGAAACTTTTCTAAGAGATTCGACGCGGTTTTTTTGGCCTAAAACTGATTTTATATATTAAATAAAGCATATAAACTCCTGCCTTGACTAACATTTTTTAAAAATTGAGAGAAAAATTTCAGGTTGGATTTATTAGAATACAAGCTGAAAACAACGACAAACTGAAGTTTACAAAAAGCTAGAAGTTTTCGCACCAGACCAGTTTTAAAACTAAGACAAGCAGTAGCGGTCCCAGCCATTTGAAAGGGGGGGAGGCGGTTTCGATACGAAAAAAAAACTAGAATGAAAGAATAGCTTTTATGCAAACAAAACCTAGTAACTACAAGCGCGGATTTGACCTCAAATCTATGCGGGGACGTACTCAGATTTCAAGTTGTGTATTTCATACATTTTCTTATTTAAAATATTGTTTAAATGCGTCGAAAATTTTTTAGAAAATTACATTAAAAATGCAATTTTTATTTTTTGATTTAAAATTAAACTAAAATTGTAAATAAAGTAATGGTTTCAAAGCGCAGCAGGCGAAAATTTTTAAGAAAATGACACTACAAATGCCATTTTTAACACAAAATTAAACTAATACCGTAAATATCGAAGGGGATATAGCGCCGCAATTTATGCTTTACTTTTGATTTTCTAAATGTTTTCCTAAAAAAATTAAATCCAGGGTGGGGGGATAATTACCCCCCTACCCCCTGAAATCCGCGCTTGAGTAAATATGTATAATTTTTTAAGTTATAAAAAACATAGATAAAAAACAAACCACAAACAACACCTAATAGCTAAATACTTTTTTTTTGAGGTCTAAAAAACTTTTTCAGTTTCCGTTTTTTTACGCAAACCTGTCAATGACTCGCTCAATGTCAACTTCAATATGTCTGTTGATATATGCAGCAACGCTAAGCCCCACACACGAATTTCCGTCATAGTGTTTTTAAATACTTTGTTTTCAGTCTTCTGAGGCAGGAGAAGCTTTTTTTTGACAAAGCATTATTTAAGTACTGGTAAACGTCCAAGAATGTTTTTATCAACGGAAAAATATCGCCACACTTGTTCATTGCCTCGAAAACGTTATCACATAAGTTTTGATTTAAGATTCTGCCTACTTCTGACCAATATTGATTCCAAATACTGACTTCTCCTAATAAAAGTTCAAGAATTTGTGTCTTAGATTAATCAAACGGTTTATACTTAGTATCTGGAAACGACATTAGTTAATTTTGCCTTGATTTTGGCGTCACGTTTTATAAAACTTGGTATGAATATGTTCAGGCGAAAAATACTTAGAGTCTCGTTATTGAACCTTGATTCTTCGCCCGAAATAATTTTGTCTAAAAAGAAACTAAGTACGTCATGCGTTTGTTTATTCTTGGTATGACGAATTGAAGGTAAAACTGTCCCAAAATACTGTGGAGGGATTATAGAATGTTTTTAAAGGAACGTTCGGCAATTTCTCGCTTTTTCTCCAAAGACTTCAGGGTTACCACCAGCATCTTTGTTGTCTACTTTTTTCTGGAGAAAAGGGGGGGGGGGACGATCGCCCCTCCCGCCCCCCGCCTGGGACCGCCACTGAGACAAGTCTAAGTTTAAAAGAAATTAAACGAAAGACGACTTATTTAAGACTTTATCTTGCATCATAATTATTCAAAGTCGAATCTTTTAATACATGCAAAATACACTTAATTTAATTTAACATGCGATGCTGAACCGCATGCTTTTTGCACTCTTGTTTAGCATTTAAGTTAAATATTACCACGAGCCAAAGAATGATTAAAATACTGGTTGTTCCAAACTAGGCAATACGGAATACAATTAGAGTTAAGTGAAGTTCCGATAATCTAACACATTTAACTAAACGACTTCACGGTAAAAGATGCCTACTGTTTGCTGGTGGCATAGAAATCAAAGGGGAAGAGAACGAATGTCGAGGAGTCCAAATTTTAGCAAACGCCATGAGCACCGTCATTTTTGTGGTTGCTTACTCTAAAATTCTCCTTCGATCGCCATAACTAAAAACCAACCAACCTTTTTCTATGGCTCGGTTGCTGACTTCACTCGCGTTCTTTTTTACCTGTTTTGGTTTTGGCTATAATAGGGTCTTTTTGGTCAGCACATTTAACGGCGAAGTTATCGCTATTAGGAAGATTTTGGTCAGGTTTTTTGTCAGTCTTGCGTTGCGTTGCGGTCATCATCATCATAGGAAGTCACTCGATACCGAGTATGATTTTCCTCTATTCTGTATCGTCGCTATCTGTTGTGTGTTTTTTTATGGCCATGTAAGCCAATTCTCGAGCCGCACACCCTTCCACAGTCCTGGCACACCCAGTCTCCGGCAGCAGCCGGGTGTTGTTGGTCATCCATTCTTCCATTTTGTCGCTCCTTTCTACGTTCTCTCTTTTCCGTTTCTAGTCTACGTCGTTGCTCTTCAAAAGTTTGTGCTCCCTCATGGACTGTTCGGCGCCATGTAGCCCTATCGTTTGCCGTGGTCTCGAAGTTGTTTATATCGATGTGATCCTTCATCATATTGCCTTTGAGAACGTCCTTGTACCTTTTTTGTTGTGACCAGTCCAACGAAGCTGGTGCTTGAAGATAAGGGCTTCTATACTAGTTGTTCTGGTTTCTTCTAAAACACTTATGTTTGTTCGTCGGTCTTGCCATTTGATTCTCAGTATTCGTCTTAAACAACTTTGGTGATATTTTTCTAGTCGTTTGATATTCCTTCTGTAGGTGGTCCACGTTTCGCATCCGTATGTTAGAGTTGGTATTATAACTGTGTTGTAGACACGAAGCTTGGTCTCCGCATTGATGTCGTGATTGTTGAAGACTCTCTCCGAAAGCCGTCCGAACGCTGCGCTAGCACATTTTAGACGATGCTGTGTTTCTGCGTCAATTTGATGATAAGTGACTCCCAAGGTATGGGTAATGTTCCAAGTTCTGCAGAGGATGGTCATTTATGGAAATGTTCGGAGCTTGGGGATTCGTACCTGGTTCTGGTTGGTGAAGAATTTGCGTTTTGGCAAGATTGACCTCTAGGCCAATGCTTTTGTAGGCTTGGTGAAATGCGTTGATTACCAGTTGTAGACCTTCCTCTGTATCGGCCATTACGACGTTGTCATCGGCGTACTGCAGTTCGATTACCGAGGTTGTCGAGACCTTAGTTTTTGCTCGCAGTCTGCCTAGGTTAAGTAGGCCACCGTCGAATCTATATAGAATTTCCACTCCCGGCGGTAGATGTTCCTCAACAAGGTGAAGCATGGCACCTAAAAATATAGAGAATAGGGTGGGCGCAATAACACACCCTTGTTTAACGCCTGTCGTAATCTGGAATGACTCTCCTGGTCCATCGTTGCAATAGCGCTCTGTCAGGCTGCTACCTTTATCAAAGGTAACCACTGGTGCTAATTAGCGTCGAATAGCGACTACATTTACCGTTAAAAAGACAACCAACCAAACTTGATATGATTCTGTGGTAGAAGATTTTTAGGGTATAAAAGTTTGGTTTATTTCACAAAAATTTTGGGTAGTAGTGGGATGCCTTTTTTACCGTTTTTTTTTGGTAAACAGGTGAGTAAGTACAAATAAGTTTGCAGAGGCTCGATGTCGTGTATTACTCCACCAAAGATATCTTGCAAAATCATTTGCCTGACTAAATTTATACGTCCGTCCGTCCTCCATGATATGGTTAGAAAAGCAAATAAAAAAAAGACTTGAGAAAAAAACAACAAAAGTCAATAAAAAAGTAAGGTTATGTTTACAGCTCTAATTTTAACGTCCTGAAGTTACCTTTATTTACGGTAACGGTAACCATAAGAGTAACGAAATTTGCCCTTAAACTGCCTGATCAAGATCTCCTTAATGTTATGCTTATTTTTATTTTTAATAACTTTAAAGGAATGTTCGTAGAAACTAACTTTTTGTTAAATATGTTTCTTAATAAAATTTTTATGGTTAATAATATGGTTAATAACTACTACGGAATGACATTTAGCAACTGCGCAGTCGCAGAAATAACGATAACTATTAAGCCCTGTTCACACTCTGCAACTTTTCCATGCATAAAGACATAATCTGCTTATGTCTTTTTTTAACCTGTAAAAAGTAAATTTTATGCATGAAAAAATTGCATAGGTTCCTAGCTTTTCGAAAACTCAAAAACACTGACCAAAAAGACCCTAATGTCGCGACTCGTAATTTTGTTTGTTTTGCATTTTAGTGGCGTTTTTTTCCGCAACGTTGCGTTGGTGTTGGACAACGCGAATGTTTTTTTTGTTTGATGGAATGAAGATGTGTTCATACGCGACTAAAAAACGTATTTTTAAACAGTTTTCAAGTTTATTCTTAAAATCATTTGTGAGGCTGTGATAGAACATTTACCTACTTTCATTTATTTTAATCGTTTTCGTGTATTAAATAGGGCAAATATTGCCAAATTTATCAGAATTCATGAAATTTTATATACACTGAGAAAACAGGGTTTACCCAGAGCATGGGTTGGCAATTTCGGGCTGCCATAATACACATGTCTGAGTTATTTTAGCTAACCATGTGAATAGCTGCAACTCATTTGGGATGGGCTGCAGTAACTTCTAGTTTTTGGTTTGGGGGGAACCAACAAAATATTTTTTCTTAAAATTCACACACAACTCCAGACAACCTATTTTTAGGTCGGATACTTTACTTTTATCCACAGCCTGTGTTAGTACAACCTTTTGAAATGTATTAATTTTTTTGGAGTTCTGGTAATTCAGTTTGAGGCTGCAGGAACTCTCAAATGGTTAGCCGAACAACTGCGGAAAGTGCCGAGGTAATCTTTGAGCTGAATCGCGTACTTGTTTTAATTTCAATTACGATTCGGCAGCCTGCAGCACAATATCTCGGAACGTGAGTTCGTCGTAAGGTTCGCCGCACGGTCCGTCTGACGTAAGTGGTCGGACGATATTTTTCTTGGTTGAATCAAATCGAACCTGCCTATTACGCGGCCGTTTTCGACGAACGCGCCATGTGTGTCGTGCACCGAGTGGGTGAGTGTGCAAAGGAATAACTCCAAAATACGATGTTTTTTCAATTTGGCTGAAGCTTGCAAAATAGCACAAGATGCCTATAAACTACTCCTTATGCAGTGGAGTGGAGCATTTGGGATGTCGGACCCAGAGTTGGAGACGTTGCAGTCCAAAGTCGAGTTCTAGTAGTCCAGAATTTGGGTTCTGGTAACCTAAAGTTAAGTGGTGGTAATCGAACGTCGAGTTCTAGTAGCTCAGAATATGAGTTCTGGGAATCCATAGTTGAGTTTAGGTAGTTCAAAATCGAGTTCAAGCAGCCCAAAATATGGGTTCTGGTAGCCCAGAGTCCAGTTCTGGTAGCTTGGAGTAGAGTTGTGGTAATCCAAATTGTGGGTTTATGTAGCCCAGAATAAGGGTTGTAGCAGTTTTAATTTTATGAGTTCTCCGAACCACAAAATTGCGTAAATTTAACCCCTATTCGGGGCCACAGTTGGTCTAGAGAGGGGTTTTAAGAAAAAAAATATATAATCTTTAAAACATACACTTTTGTTTTTGATCCATCGACAACTACTATTTACCGTAAAAAGTAAAATTCCCTATGCAGGCATTTTCTGGGGGGCTATTTTTGGAAAATATTCTGGGAACCTTAAATAGCAACCCCCTATTTTGACTTCATATTTGAATTCTCGCTGAAATTCTCTTTCCAATGGTACCCCATATCATAAGGTTTACTTTACTAATTTTCGAGATATTCGCTTTCAAAATGTCAAAAATTCAATTTTCAAAGGCCCATATCTTAGAAACTAAACAAAATATCTCTATTGTGTTTATTGTCGATTTTAGGGATTTTTTACGAGTAAATAAGAAATGATAACAGTTTATTAGTGTTGTGTGCCTTTGGGGCCTCGTTTTTTGAACGATGTCTTGCTCCGAAAAGAGGTGCAAGAGGTGAAGTCTGTTATTGAATGAGAAGATGTTGTCCCCAGCAGTTTGCACTAAAAAAAGTGAGGTTAGGTTCGCGATTGTGACATAGCTACTATAAAAATGGACGCTCAACCAATACGGTTTTCGCAGGAAGGAAGTGTTATCTATTCCCCTGTCCTATATCTATGTTTGCTAATGGTAACTAGTCGCGCACGTGCCGTACCATCGTTTTCAATGACTGCCGATTTGTTCAATTATTTTGCACGTGATGAATGCCAATGGCGCGAAAAAAACGTTTCAGTATAGTAATCGAAAGGGTGGTCGAACTGCTACATGCACATTTGTAAGTGCATTTTTACTTGGAATACTGAACAGGATTTTATTGCGTTTATTTATACTCTTGCGTATATCTAGTTCTGTTTGCTCTTTTTTAGAGTAATACATTTTGTTTCAAAAAAACTTAACCTGAATCGGTACTTTGCACATACCGTGTGCAAAGCATTTTGCGCCTGGATGCTTCAACTTTTCAAACACGGAAAGAAATATGTCTTAAATATTAGTACAACACACTAAAAACTAGGGATCAATATACCTAGATGCTTATTCTTGAAAGTGAGAGATGGTAGAATCCCCGCGGAGCTCCCAGGGATTGATTCCTAGCTCACGGTCCCCGGCAGCAAATATCTGCATTCTTGAGATATGGGGAGTGGGCGGGTCAATCTAGTCCCTGGGACCACTGTTGCCAGTTTGTGCAACCAATTAAAACGCAACATATTTTGACCTACCAAACCAACCAAAATTTTTCTCAATGTACATAACGATCGATGTTTTTCGTTTGTTGTTATTTTTTACAAAATGGAGAAACAAGTTGCAAAAGAAAACTTGTAAGAAAGAACTTGTTATTGTAAAATGTTTTTATTTTGGCAAATAAATTATTATTCGATTTGATTTGATAATTTGTCTACGCTACACTGAATACCTATGTACAGGGGAACTTTCTCTGCTACATTCATGTGTGCGGCAAGCGTTATTTTAAGGAAAGAAATATCTAAATAATTGGACATATTTAGGGGTCTCTTTTGTCCAAAACATCCCTTGGAACCCCTAGTTTAAACATTTAAAATTATGTTGTTGAAGTCTTCAACATTTATTTTAGCCTTGTAGGATTACGCTTTTACTCAGAAAAAACAAAAACAGATAAAATCAATATAAAAATTAGGTTAGAATACCCGGGGATTGGCCTCTACTACTGGGTCTTACTAAGAAAACATGGCTGCTCTCTCGGGAGCAGCTCCCTCTCTTAACTTTTTTTCAAGAATACAGTATCGTCAAATTTTAAGTAAACCCCGTCTACTTCTCTCGCCTCTTCTACTCCCTACCCGTTAAAAATAAGCACCCTAGCATCACTAACATTTGTATTTAATATTAGTGCAAAAAAACTGATCTTAAGGTTTCCTAATTTTGAACTATAAATCAGTATTTTAAGGATAAACATTTATTTTGGAAAAAGTACAGATTGCATTAATATTAAGAAAATCTATACTATAGCAATAACTCTTTGGCCCGGTGGTTCAATCAAGGTTCAACTGCAGGTTCAGGTGAACTTGGTTCAAGAATCAACCTCTTTAAGCTAGTCTCCGGTTGTTCAATTAAAATTTGAACTGAGTTCAGTTGACTGAAGTTTACCTGTTGACCTACTTTATTGAAAACTATAATGAACTGGTCAACTGTAATATTGTGTGTAGAATACAACCTAACCCTTAATATTTTGTTTTATTTTGTATTGTTTAAAAGAGCGGTTGACTTTTTAAGTATGCAGTCTCTCTCCTTCAGTTCTAACTAGAAGGATGAAAGTCGCCTATAAACTTACCAATTGTGATTAAAAAATTTCCTGTAGCACAATAATTGGTGTCAAAAGCACGATTTCAGAAAGAAAAAAAAATGAATAAGGCACAGGCTTTTGAAAAGTTAAAGCCCGCTTATTATGATGCAATAAATTTTTCATCCTTCATTTCATCCCATTTAATAAGTTCACTAAAGTGAGAATTTTATCGTTGTTGAAAATGAAGAAGCAACAAAAAAATGCGAAAGCTCGTGCTTTTTATAAAAGAGTTTTACAATAAAAAGCATTTGACCAACACCCTGTAAATTTCCACTGGTCTAAAAAAGCTCCAAACAAAAAACTAAACACAAATTAATTCATACAAGTTTCAGAAAAGGTTACACAAAATTGACAGAGGGGACAAGGGCTTACTGGATATGAAGCTTATGACCTAATGAGCTTATTTTAAAAAACGTCTATTGAAATATTTACTGCTGAGTTTGGGTTGGATTTTTTCTCCAATTTGGCCACCGAGAAACGACCTCACCCATCTTGCGTAAAGCGTCATTATCACTTTTCCATAAAAAATAATTTGGCCTAGCCCTCTAATATCTCCTCGAATCACCACAAAGTCTTTATCATCTGTTAGTTGGTCCATCCTAGCACAAATGTCAAACTAAATTATACTTTTTTACTTTCAAAAGGCTCTTTTAAACTATAAAAATATTTTTTTGTATTGATATTTCTCCTTTTTAAACAAAAAAAACTGTTTTTTTTTATACTGAACTTCCACTTGAAACCTTAAAAATGAGCGTTCAAGTGAACCAGGTTCAAGAGCACGGACAAATTCCGTTTAAGTTCTGAACCAACATTGAACCATTTTCGTAAAACCAGGTTCAAATACTGAACTGGCTTTAAACGGCCATTGAACAACCGGACCATAGTCAGTACGTTTATCAAACATCTTGGAGTAAATATTAATACATTTGTACTAATATTTATTCTTTTTAAACTAAAACCGTAGTACTTATGGATTAAAATGTATACATATTGTACTAGCATTTAGTGCCACAAATGTGTTTTAATATTAATATTTAATACTATTTTTACTAATTTAGAGTCCTTTTTGCACTACATATAAGCTCACCGTAGATTTAAATCTAGTACAAGCGTACTAAATTTTGGTATATAAGTAAGTATTTTTTATCGGTAACGGACAAAAATATATAATATAGAAGATTAACAAAATCTATTAAATAATACAAGTCACGGATTTGTATAGGAATTACCATAATTACTGATTACCCAGGATAACTGGTTGGAACGTTGTTCTAAAGTCAGATAGATAGTCCTCTATGATTGCTGGTCATCGGCAGGACCAAATTTTTTTGGCGTCGTAGTAAATCGATGAGCATTCCGCATTGCAAAGAACTCGACCATTAAAACGCTCCTTGAATCCAAAATAAAAAAATAACTGGATACTAATTTAACAAAATTTGTAATGATATTCGTAATTATATAATAAACAAATATTTTGAATAGTTTGTTTAACTTACATTTAAAATAATAAGTTTTTTCCTATCCAAAACTGAAAACAAATACCATGTGTTTTGCAAGCCAAAACGGTGTCATGAAAGACAATAACCGATACAACACGCACCCGTGAATGTTCTGGGATAACTGACATGATACAAAAACTTTTGATAACAAAACCGTTAAAAATTAGTACAAATAAATTTACGTTTAGTACGTGCATATTGAATATTAAGAATCTAATTCACCTGTACTAGTATCTATTCCTATATACTAAGTGGTAGTAACATAATTTACTAATACCAATTTTTATAAAGAATAAAAACTACTGCTATATTTAAGTATTAGTATTCAGTACTTATGTACTTATGTACTTATCATTAGTTCAATGGTAAATACTAAAACTAAAAGATTTTTATAATTATATTTAGAAGCAGCTGTACTAGAGTTTAATGCTTAAAAGTTTAAATCAAATATTAGGGTCTGTTAAGCTTATACTAGCGATAAATACTGTACAAAGATAGATCTTAGTAAGACCGTACTAAATTCATGTACGCAGAAGATAAAATCAAATATTGTACCAAAATTTAGTAAATTGACAGATTCTAAAATTGATAACATGATTTAAGAATTCTGGGACATTATTTCTTTCCATGAACTGATGTCTCAACTTTGCACACTGAAGTTTCATCTTTGAACACGGTTTTTTAATTTACTAAACAACAAAAAATATTAATTGGGTTTTTATTTGCACTCGCTCGACTTGTGAAAATCGCCTTCGGCTTAGTCCACCAACATGTCTCGATCGTGTGGAAAGAGTCGTTTTTAAACCTTTTTTTTCGTTGTTGTTTCGATTGAACCCCTGAGCCGAGTTCGAGCTAAGCACGACACGCTCTTTTTGGGTGAGGACATAACCCCCCTAAATAAAGTAGGCTTTTTATATAAATTATCGTCCTGGCGAGTTAACATTTCCAATAGGGATATGCTCCAAAAGCAATTAAAACAAAAGAGAAAGAAGAAAAACGAGTTAAAAAACCTTCGACTTAGTGTGTCATGTTTACACCAATATTGCAAAAAAATAACGAAGAAACAAACAAAAAATTTCCTCTCTTGATAGCAAAATCTTTACCATAACAACAGGTAATACTTTCAAACTTTTTTTTTCCCTTAAAAATATCCCTCCTTTATCCCCTTTACCAATATTTCCAACTTTGGTTTTGGTTTAATATTTGCTTATTAATCCACTTTTGTTAAAAGCAATACCATCTTTGCTTTTTGCGAATCCCCATATAATCCGTCTTTGCTATAAGCTCTTTGTTTAGTAAACTTTCAGAAAAGTAGGTGAACGTTTAATATAACCACACTTGGCCCTCAACGTTTCTCTTGTTCCGGTGGTTTTTGAAAAAAAATTCAAGTTTTCATTTCATAAAATGTTGTTAAATAAACACTCACAACTCTTCTTGAAAGGTTGAAAACTCATTAGTCATCGAGTAAGTACAAAATATGTTCTACATTTTAGGAATTATAATTTGGAAAATTTTTATTTTGACTATATGTAAACACATTTTTAATATGTATGTTGGTTTGCATGTATTGTTAGTTTATTTTTTACAAATATTTTCTCTTTTTTTGTTAGACGTTTGACATTCAAACCTTGAAAATGGAACAGTAGTCCCGAGACGCGTCGGATGACTTAAAATAAAGAAGTTTTGCACTCAAAACAAATCACTTTCTTTCCTCAAATGATAATGAATCTTCTGGAGTTTTCAAATAATAAGAAAAATCTTGGCCAAAAACAGTGGCGGTCCCAGCCATTTGAAAAGGGGGGGGGGCGGTTTCGATACGAAAAAAAAAAATAGAATATAAGGATAGCTTTTATGACGAACAAAAACTTAGCAACTATCTCAAATCTAGGGGGGGGGGTATTACAATTAAATTGCACTAAATAATGCATTTTCTGATTTAAAAAATTAGAATTAAAGTAGTAAAAACTAAAATTGTAAATATATCAATGGTTTCAAAGTGCAGCAGGCGAAAATTTTTAAGAAAATGACACTACAAATGCCATTTTTAACAGTAAATATCAAAGGTGTTATAGCGCCACAATTTAGGTCCTACCTTTGGTTTTCGAAATGTTTTCATAAAAAAATTAAAACCAGGAAAGGGGGGGGGGTTAACTACCCCCCCGTCTCCCTGAAATCCGCGCTTAAGTAACTACGTATAATTTTTTAAATAATTTTTCAGTTATAAAAAAAAATAGATAACAAACAAAACTTAATAGATAAATACTTTTTTTTAAAGTCTAAAAAGCTTTTTGATGAAACATTACCTTTTATATCGCATATCTCAAACATAAGATGCCTATCTCAAAAAACAAATCGTTTCCGATTTTTTTGGGGAAACCGGTCAATTTCAATATGTCTGTTGATATATGCTGCAACGGTAAGCCCGTTTTTAAGTACTTATGTTTTCAATCTTCTGAAGCATGAGGAGCTTCTTTCTGACGAAGCATTACTTACTGGAAAACATCCAAGAATGTTCTTATCAACGAAAAAATATTGCCACACTTGTTCATTGCCTCGAAAACGTTATCAGGTATGTTTTGATTTAAGCTTTTGCCTGAATATGTTCAAGTCAAAAATAATTTTTTATGGTTAAATTGATTTTGTCTAAGACTTGTTTATAAATAGAAACTCTATAATACTATTCTATATTTCCAATGGTTTTCTTGGTGTAACGAATTAAAGGTCAAACTGTCCCAAAATATTGTGGAGGGATTCTAGATGTATGCAATTTTTCGTTTTTTCTTCAGGGTCATTACCACCAGCATCTTTGTTGTGTACTTTTTTCTGGGGCAAAGGGGGGGGGGGGCGATCGCCCCCCTATCTCCCCGGGACCGCCCCTGCCAAAAAGTACAAATCAGTTGTATATTAAAAATGATGAGTTACATGTCTGAAATTATTCAATTATATTTTCTATTTATAAGTGACTATAGTTATACTCTTAAAGAAAAAAGCCTTTTTAAAAGAAGTTTTACATAAGCCAACGTTACTTAATAACGGTCCTCGTATAAAAACGCGAATGTTTCCTGAATCCCGAGTTATTATTTTTAATATTCTATAATTGGCAATCAATTTCAAAGTACCACGCAGCCAAGTAGTACCTTACATTAAATTGTATTCGCCGCACGTAAATCCGGCTCCATAATTACGCTAAAATAAAATTCTTCATATCGCGGCGGCTGGCCGCGGACAATACACCTTGCAGTACCAACCTGACTCCTTCAGTAATTACCACCATATTACTTGGAATAAGCTTTAGAAACGGAACCTATTCCCATATTTCATACAAATTGAAAAGTATCGCGAGTAAGTCCACCGACGTGGAAAAAGTAAAGAGCCACTATATATACAGTGTGTTCCAACCATATAACTATGCGATATTTAGTATGTTTTCACATCGTACTCAATACGTAGTGAAAAGATTATCCTCTTTTTCCTTCATAGAGCCTGTTCTCTGTTCTGACAAAGAGCGACCAACTAGCAATTTCTCGACAACTCAACGTTGTGCCAACGTTGCGTCACAATGTTTACTTTTAACAAGAGATCAAAACATCTTGGGTGGAAAAAAAAACCAGTGATGAGCCCACGCTGGTTGTCCAGGGCGAAACATCGTTGATTCATTTCTCTTTTCGCTTTGGTCCTTTGTGTGTTCCTTGTGGGATGCTCATCCCAGTTTGAATTTTCGTTTTTTTCCACCCAAGATCTTTTGTTTTTGGATTCCTTTCGGTTGAAGTAACTGATTTGGAGGTTTTTTAACTTCTCTCTTTTTTGTTTTAATTGCCTTAGGAGCATAACCCTATTGGAAATATTAACAGGCCAGGACGAACCCGTATCAGGTGACTTAGATAAGTACCAGTGCGGAACAATGCCTATTTGTTAGTGATTCAAAGTTGGAAATCAAAGTGTATGATTGTGTTTGGGGAGGGTAACCAGTGAAACCACTTATAAGCCCACGCTGGTTGCCCAGGGCGAAACATCGTTGAATCTTTTCTCTTTTCACTTTGGTCCTTGTGTGTTCCTTGTGGGATGCTCATCTAAGTTTGAATTTTCGTTTTTTTCCACCCATGATCTTTTGATTTCTTGTTTTTGGATTATTTTCGGTTGAAGTAACTGATTTGGAGGTGCAAACGTTAAAAATTGGTTAGATAAAAATAGTCGCGCCGGCGCGCGGCGTCTACAACGGCCTGGCCAGAAAATGTCGCCTTCACAAATGGAAAAGAGCTGAAAAAATGGTAAGTAAAATAAAATAGACGGTTATAAACAGTTCTAAAGGTGACTACAGTTACTATCAACGTTTAGTCGTTGTAAACAGCCAGACAACTAATATTTACCTATAAGAGAACGTTTAAGGGTGGTGCAATTTTAATTTTAACAACTTGCACAACTAAAAATTGCTAGTTGGGCTTGATATACGAAAGAACATATTACTATATAAGATAACTATCACGGCCTGCCCTTGCATTTCCCGAGAAAAAGGCCTACCGATAATATAACTCTCCCAATCAAGTTAGCAGGAAAATATTCGAGAGGCGAAGAGTCTATCGGGCAGGCTCGTCGATTGCATCAGTAGTGAAAGCAACTGACAACCATCTGACAGCGAAAATATATGTTTAATATTTTTGTTTCCTTTTGGAAAATTTATCAGTAGGGTAGACATATTTTTCAGTACCTTGCACGTATTTTATGCGCGCGCTAAAGCATTTTTTTATTTTAAAAACTATTTGATTTATTCTTTGACTAATAGTTAAAAAAGAAGAAAGTCGTATGGTTTTTAAAACTTTTAACACATCTAAAGAGGTTGTGATGGACAAAAGCCAAAACCATGTGGCTGGAAAAAGATTTTGCCAACCGTAGTACTTGGAAAGGTATCACTCTACCTACTTTCCCTATTCAAAATTTAGGGGTAAAGATTACCCCTCGAAAGGCGTGCGTACCTACTGGAAAAATTGTCTTCATCCTTCGAATAAAAAATCGACGTGTTCGAGGATTTTTCCAAAATTAGACTCTACATACGAACACACTGTATATAAGCAACTTATTAAATACTTTCTGGCAGATCGAAGAAATATGGGAAAATAGAAATTGATGTCTTTCTTATACTGAATATGTCTGCTGCTGTTCCGCTATATATATTTTCTCCTTTATAAAAATAGTGGTTATCATTTATTAGAGAGACTGCGCACTAAGCAAGCCCCTGGTATGGGGGGAGGGGTACCCAATAATACCATATTACTGTATTGTCATCGGAACTATAACCGCATACCAAATTTGAAATCATGATTTATTCTTTGACAAATAGTTAAAAAAGAAGAAAGTCGTATGGTTTTTAAAACTTTTAACACATCTAAAGAGGTTGTGATGGACAAAAGCAAAAACCATGTGGCTGGAAAAAGATTTTGCCAACCGTAGTACTTGGAAAGGTATCACTCTACCTACTTTCCCTATTCAAAACTTAGGGGTAAAGATTACCCCTCGAAAGGGGTGCGTACCTACTGGAAAAATTGTCTTCATCCTTCGAATAAAAAATCGACGTGTTCGAGGATTTTTCCAAAATTAGACTCTACATACGAACACACTGTATATAAGCAACTTATTAAATACTTTCTGGCAGATCGAAGAAATATGGGAAAATAGAAATTGATGTCTTTCTTATACTGAATATGTCTGCTGCTGTTCCGCTATATATATTTTCTCCTTTATAAAAATAGTGGTTATCATTTATTAGAGAGACTGCGCACTAAGCAAGCCCCTGGTATGGGGGGAGGGGTACCCAATAATACCATATTACTGTATTGTCATCGGAACTATAACCGCATACCAAATTTGAAATCATGATTTATTCTTTGACAAATAGTTAAAAAAGAAGAAAGTCGTATGGTTTTTAAAACTTTTAACACATCTAAAGAGGTTGTGATGGACAAAAGCAAAAACCATGTGGCTGGAAAAAGATTTTGCCAACCGTAGTACTTGGAAAGGTATCACTCTACCTACTTTCCCTATTCAAAACTTAGGGGTAAAGATTACCCCTCGAAAGGGGTGTGTACCTACTGGAAAAATTGTCTTCATCCTTCGAATAAAAAATCGACGTGTTCGAGGATTTTTCCAAAATTAGACTCTACATACGAACACACTGTATATAAGCAACTTATTAAATACTTTCTGGCAGATCGAAGAAATATGGGAAAATAGAAATTGATGTCTTTCTTATACTGAATATGTCTGCTGCTGTTCCGCTATATATATTTTCTCCTTTATAAAAATAGTGGTTATCATTTATTAGAGAGACTGCGCACTAAGCAAGCCCCTGGTATGGGGGGAGGGGTACCCAATAATACCATATTACTGTATTGTCATCGGAACTATAACCGCATACCAAATTTGAAATCAATCAGAGATCTAGAAGATTTGACCCGAACATACAAACATACATACATAAAGGCGCAATTACACAGACGAACATGCTCAAACAAAAGCTCGTGCAAAAAATCTAAAATTTTTTGCGTGAACATTTTTGTGAGCTTTTCTTTGAACATTTTGTTCTGCATTGCATTGCTATCTGTTTTGGAAACATATTTTTAAAGATGAGAATAAATAAAATTTCACATCAGTGATCAGTGATCTCAATTCTTTAAAAAAATGGAACACCAAGTTTTATTTTAAATTTTTGTGAAAAAAAGCGGACGGCAAGCGAAAAATTATTCTTGGCTATCAGTCTTGTCACATGGATTAGGGTTACTTATAATATTTTTTTCTTAAGGTTTTTGCCGGATTTTTTTGCCCGGGGGTTTTTTTGGGATTTTCTTGTTTTTTTTTTTATTTCCGTAGGTTTTTTCCTAAATTCAAAAAACAACCCAGGAAAATTTTTCTTTTCCAAAAAAATTTTGAGTTTTTCAAATATCGGCAAAAAACTCAAAAATTGCACTTTTAAGCGGTAATCCGCGCCTCACGACTATGAGGAGTGGTGGGGAGGGGATTTTTTTTTAAACATATTTTTGTAACTTTACTTTACCCTTAGCTTTGATTGTTTTTTTTTCATCCTCACACCAGATTTACCTAGTTAGTTTAAGGCGCCAACGATTGCTTAAAAAAGCAAAAGGTTCATGAAAATGCTGAAGATAGATATTTAGTGTCAATTTAATGTAATAATCAAGGTTGATTACTGGCACTGAACAAACAATATGCAAAGGAGCAACATTCCGATTCAGAAGTCTAGTCTATTACTGCTAAATTACATTTTTTTAGACAAGGGTGGGATCGTAGGGTTGTAAGTGGGTAATAAACGGGTATTATTTAGACCGAACGTGCGTTTGTTCATATATTTGAGATTTAATAAAATGTACATAGGTTTTTTAATTTGACTTAATTATTATTGTATTGTGTTTTAAACTAGGAAGTAAAATAAAGAGATATTCTTTTAAACGTAAATTTTTATCATTACATTTTACAGGCAACAGCAATAAATAAGTGCCAATTATTACTTTTTTATTCTCGTTTTCTTACAACCCCAAAAAAGTTACAAGTATACTGGCATATCCCCTATAAAAATCAGGTCAATCGAAGTTGCTTATGAGGTAAAATGTGAATTTCGACATCAAATCGTTTTTCCGTCGGAAAGCACTTAATTAAAAATACCTTGTTTTCAAACTTAGTCTTTCTATTTTCAGTTAAGTTCAATGAATTCCCATAAAACTATAAAATTTAATATTGTAAGAAATTTCTATACCAACATTTCTTCAAACAAATTTTGCTTAACATTCTCTCTCTCTCTCTCTCTAACATTTTTGTACGAAATTTTGCTCAAACTCTTTTTTGAACATTTTGCTCAAGAGGCTCGTGTAAATTTTTGTCGGCATTTCACCATCAAAGGAAAGTTTGTCTGTGAAGTTAAATAAAAGCTTGTAAAAAAAGTAAGGCTATGACGAGTTCCCTGAGCCGCGTTTCGGCTATAAGGTGCAACTAGCCCCAAAAGGATAAACTGCATCCTTCTAATATTTTGATAAGAGTTTAGCTTCTTGCCAAGTAAAAAAAAGATAGCAACATCAGCGGTACGACATTGGGTGTGACGGAGGTTTTTAATAACTGGTTAGAAGCGATGTTATAAAGCACCAAAAATAGGTAGGAGCAGTTGTGGGGAACACAGGGAACTAACTCAAAGATTGGTCAAAGACGAAAGTGGACTACACGTCTCAGACATACGGCATTTTTGACCGTGATAAAAATATTTTTTCTTATTAATTTCTGTAAATTTTGGTTACAAAATAGTGAACAAAAGTTATTGGGGCGATGCACATTACCAAATTGTAAGAAACTATTTAGGTTTCATTTAAATTACGCTAATTTAAATGTAAAAGGCCTACGTCATTTAAAAAGGTAGTGTCCTCGCCCAAAAACACGAACCATTAACGCAAGCTTGTTTGCAGCGTCGTTCTACCTACCTACTACTTTGTAAACGTACAGATGTTTCAATCGCTTTCGCGCAACTTGTGACAACATCTACTTGGTGAAAATCTGCAAATTTTCTATTAGATAGTTTTTCTTTTTCTTCTTCAAGTGCCATGCTCTCTGCGAACGTTGGCTATCATCAGCGCGATCTGTACCCTGTCCACTCCTTTTCGGAAAAATTTCATCTACTAACACCATACCATTATCTAAGATTTTTAAGCCATGATATCCGTCTACGACCCGGACCTCTTCTGCCTTCAATTTTGCCTTCTATTATCAATTTTAAAAGTTTATATTTGTCATTTCT
Source organism: Oxystoma pomonae (assembly GCA_963921995.1). NCBI lineage: Eukaryota > Metazoa > Arthropoda > Insecta > Coleoptera > Brentidae > Oxystoma > Oxystoma pomonae. The sequence goes on along the minus strand of OY998170.1, from coordinate 17,248,141 downwards.
CAAAATATGTCCAAAATATTAAAGTTTTCGTTTTTTGATGGTAAATAAAACTTCAAGATCTTTATTTATTCTAAGCAGAAAATCTACATTAGTTATCAGTGTTACCAGTGTCCATGCTTCCATGCCATAATATAAGATGCTAAAAACATAACACCGAAGCACACAAATTCGGAGAGTGTTATTAAGATCAACTCTTGCACGAACTTCTTGCATGTTGTCCCAGTTCTCATTGAGGAGGCAACCCAAATATTTGTATGAATCCACGCGTTCGACTTGCTGCCCATTTACTTCTAACATGCCCCTGATGTTCTTTTCCTTGGATATGACCATCCATGTTGTTTTTCCAACATTTAAGTTAAGCCCGAATTGTGAACTTTTGGCAGCAATTTGATTCAACAACTCTTGTAGGCCTTCCAGCGTGCCTGCTATGATGACAGTGTCGGCGGCATATCGTATGTTGTTGATTTTTATGCCGTTTATGTCAGACCCTTTTCGCAGTTACGAAGTGCATTCTCTATTATTTTGTTACTACAGATATTAAACAAAAGCGGACACAATATAGAACCTTCCCAAGTAACAATTTGTCGACGCAACAACGTTTACAAACGCAACCACAACGTTGCGATGTGACGTTGTAGGAAACGTTTTGCCAACCCTACTTTACACCAATTTGGTAAATACTTTTCGAGTTGTCTCAACGTTGCTCGCAACCTTTGGTATGCATCCAAGTCAAGAAATGACCAAGATCACAACCTTGTCTGCAGCGCCACCTACAATAAGTTATTTGTTAGAAGTGCGCCAGAGGTGTTTATTATTGCCCAAAGTATAACCGTTAGTCAACATTTTATATTTTTTCTCCACCAAAAATGATCTATCATAAGATTCAGAGTAATAATAATCATTATTATTCAAATTGATAATCACGAACAAGATGTAGGGATATTTTTAAATCCAAAAAAACCGCGGGACTGAAATATATGGCAGATTTAGAAAAAAAGTAATTTTTTTGTAATTTTATATTAGACAAAAAATTGTTGCAGAACAACTTTTACGTCTGTATACAACTAAATTAGTGATTTAACAGTAATAACAGCTACGAATTGCTAGGAAAAACTAATAAAAGACTCCTAACGCGTTTATTTGACAATATGGCTTCAAATTAAAAATCCGTCGTTTCGTACTTACCGTTTGTCAACCAAAAAACGTCCTTTGGTAACAGGTTCGACAGCTGCTTCACCAAAATGCGCCTAATGTCAACGTACCAAAATCGTTTCCTTGGGTGACAGCTGACAGAGTGCCAAATTTTATCTGTACTCGAATTTAAAATAAAATGTTTTTTACACGATGCTTTTTGCCAAATAAAAAAATGGATCGGAGCTAGTTTAAAGTGGTCCATATTTTGGAAATTGTGTTGGAGTGGAGCCTGTTCCATATTCATGGGAAACGAGGGTCACCTCTATTCGACGGCACCTTTGAGGTTGTTGAGAATACTTCTGTCTGATGGTACCGTGTGTTGTAAAGGAAGAGTTTTACTTACAGTTACAGAGGCTGCATCAAAGCAATAGCTGCAAGATAATCAGATTCATTCCCAGAAAACGTTGGTAAAAACTGTTGTAGGCTTAACGCAGAGACAGAGCCACACGTATGGAATCATTATGCAAAGTTAATGGTCAACAAGGGGAAAGTTCGGAAATACTATATAATGAAGTCCCACACGCACACCTGATGATTGTAACAAAAGTCCAGATGTTCTTGAGAAGCTTAACGAACTTTGCAACCTCATAGCTGCATGTAAGTACTACAACTTTACTGGTTTTCTTTATTTTTAGTAAACACCCAGTATCCATCCGTCACACATATTAAACACCGATTCTCTCAGAATTTTTGCTTTATGAGCATTAAAAGCATAGCTAAGCAGATCTTGTTCAGTCATGGAAGTTTTATATTAATTAAATTAGAAAATTTTTTTAGGTGCGAAGAAATTGATAATATGGATGTAAAACTGGACCATCTTAAAGACCTAAATAGAGTTACACTGAAGGCTGATGAAGGATCAATTGGATCTAAAGAGGAAAACAATATTTTGGATGAAAAACTTGAAAAAGGGGATAATCCTCTGATCATTTAAGTAGATACTAGTGTTTTTTTACATACTTAGTTGAGATTTATAAATAATAAGTAGGTACACTACCCAAATAAATACTTGCAGAGCTACAATATTCATCCCAGGGCCGGCTCACAATGGGGGCTATCAGCCTCTTAGTGCTGAATATTGGAGCTATGTTAGTATGTACATACTAAAAAAGCTTCGTAATATTTTTTCAAATTAAAAAAAAATATATTTTTTATTTTTGTTTAGGTTAGTTTTACAATTAGATAGATTAAGAAAAAAAAGGTTTTTCTTTCTGCTAGTTTATTCATTAAAATGTTGTCCCTATTAGTTGTGTTCTGTACTTTTAAAGAAGCTACAATCTAAGTACCTACTTTGTGTTTTGTATTATGTTTTGTACTCTTTGTGCAAGTTGTATTTTGTATTAAAATTAGTCAGAAGAAAGGTTTTATTTTTCTTTAATAAATACATATTTTTTAAAAGTTTGACACAAATACAATAGCAATAGTTTCTAGTTTGATTTAAAAATAAAGAAATCATAGTCTTTTTAACTATTCAAGGATTCCTAAGTAAGGGCCCATTTACTCAAGTTTTAATGCCTAATGCATAAATTTCTATTTCTGTCTCTTTCCCTTCAAAAAGTAGAGAGAGAAGAAAAATTACGCGTTGAGGATTAGCCACTAAAACTTCAGTAAATAGGCCTTGTGAAACAAATAAAATTTACAATGAAAAATAAAAAAAGTGAGGTTGTGTATTGTTTTGACGACAGAACGATCAGAAATGGTTGGTTTAGACCTATTTCCGTGCTTTTACTACATAACGAGCAAAAAACGTAAATTTGACGAATAATTACGTAGGATGTGCGACGTGTACCCTTTAACGTTTTGTGGTCGTTATTTTGAAACCAAAATAATCACGAAAACTCATTAGTCATACAAAAACGTTTACAAAACGTTGCAGTTTAACTCCAGGGTAAAATTAACGTTTAGGCGTCGGTAATTATTTCGTTAACGAAGGTCGCCCCGAAAATAACCAATTTCTCCACCAAATACAACGTTAATATTGGTTAAGGTTTTAGTCATCACAACCAGTAGGTCATACAATTGTTACTTGGGTTGCGCACACCTCTTTTTATTTGGACCTCTTCGGACAGTTGTCCATCAACCTTTATTTAAGCAGTCTGATTCCAGTATAGATTAGCGATTATTTTTAGATCTCGGTCATCTAGACCAACTTCTTTGAGCGATTCTATGCTTTCTCATAATTTATGAAACAGACATGTACTGGCACCGGTACATCCCTAGGCCGCCGAACTAATACTTGAATGCCAAACAAAGCCTCTCTTGTCCCGAACCCACCACGAAATCCAAACTGCGTGTCGCCCATTAAGGATTCGCATTTTCCATAAATTCTTTTATGTATACAGACCGCTTCAAGCTACTGCGAACATAGGGCGGAAGAAGTATAATTTGCCAGTGTACGTACATGCAGAGACACCGCACGCCTATCAGTGAAGCAACCAATACTCAGGCTTGCGATCACCACTTGCATGACTTTCCTTTGGTATTTAGTACGCCTCTAACCACGGTGTTGTGTGGAGCGTAGTCAATGAAACCGGAATTTGGTCAATAAATACGCAAATTTTTATAGCGTAATTTTCTTATTTTTTGTCACTGATAAATAAAAGCGTTTTATTGTCAACTGCTCAGATTTATCAGTGACGACGTGTTACAATGAAAATAATAAGGAGAAACAAAATAAAAGCAAGTTCTCAAAATAAAATAATACATTCTAAAAACCAAAAAGATTCTCCCAGTCAAAAAAAAAATAAAGCAAATGTTCGAAAAGTCCTCCTTGCTCGGCTAGACAATATCCGAGCCTACTATAAAAACCCCTTCTAACGTTTCCAAGCATGTTAGGGGTGATAATTTGAAAAGCTTCTTCAAAAACAGATAGAAGTCATTAGGAGCAAGATCGGGAGATCGAGCTGGCCATAAAATAGTTCCCCGTGTACTTATAACCCGATTAGGAAATACATTAACAAGATATTCCCTAACAAGGCCAACATTGTGAGCGGGACAACAATCTTGTTGAAACCATGTTTCACCAAATCTTACACCTAACAACTGCCTAGCAGTTGGAATAATGTGCTGCTGCAGTAGATCCAAGTATCTAGGACCATTCAAATTGCAATTGCCGTTAATAACAAATGGCCCAATTACGTGTTCCCCTATAATACCCCCCCCCCAAACATTTAGTTTTTGGGGATACTGTGTTCTTACGTCAAAATACAAATGCAAATTTTCCCTCGACCAATATCGAACGTGTGTTGGGTTATGACGATTTGACCATTTGACCATCTGCACTTTTTCGGCAACTTCGTAGACATCCATTTTTGGTTTTAAAAATGTATTATTTCAATTAAGAACTTACCCATCTATTTCACGAGCAAGGCAGAAATAAAACAAAATAATAAAAACAAAATGAATTTCCAAAAGATAACACTGCAGCGTGCTTCGAATCCACCTCGGTCGTACGGCACGGAGAGTAAATTGGACTTGATTCCCCCTATGTTCGCAGTAGCTTGAAGCGGTCTGTATATAATCTTTAGAAATATATTTAGCTCATAAGGCTGATTAGGCGGTAATCACTACACTTCTTTGCTGAATGTTTTTAGGAGGCGTAACAAAGGTTTATTTTAGCCAGTCAGCAGGGATTTTACCGCTGCGATAAATCAAGTTTAAAAATTTGACCAGCGTATTTAGCGAATCTTCGTTTTTGCCTTACTACTTTAAGTTTTTTTTTGGTATCCGGTATGATTTTGCCCTGATTGTTCACAAGGATTCCACCTTGTCTTTTATTAAATAATCCGGCCGCTTCCTTTATGCGTTTGTGTAAATTGAAAGTGTAATATTTAGCATCAATATCTTCTATTTCTTATTTTGTTTTTTACTGATCGCTGCCTTTTTTACTGCGTCTTTTCAACTCCAGGATTTCATCGGTCGTCCAAACTTTCTTTTTATTTCTTGTTTCATCCTTGCCTAAAAGTGTTGTGCTTTCGACTATGTTACTTTTAACCTTTGTCCAGAACATTTCGGCATCTTGCTCGGTAATATCTTTAAGCATTTTGTTAAGTTCGACTTTAAGTTTAGTTGCTACCATGTTACCTTGAAGTTCGTCCAACCTGGGTCTGGGTTTGTTATTTGGGAGGCGATTTTTCTTGAGGGTAAATTTAATTTTCGCCATACTTGGATTGTGATCCGAGCCTACGTCTGCGCCAGGGTAAATTTTCGCAGATTTAATACAGTTTCTGAATCGTTTATTAATCAATATAAAGTCTATCTGGTTTCTACTGATACTCTCAGGAGTGTCGGATTTAGAACTCCAAGTGTAAAGGCGTCTAGCTGGAAGTTTAAAGAAAGTATTTGACACGACAAAATCTATTTCCTGACAGAACTGGAAAAGGCGATCTTCACGTTCATTGAAGATAGTTTTTAGTCGTGCCAATTTATAGCCCGATAACTTCGCCGACAGCCATAACTTTAACACTATTTGACAGTTCAAAATAGCCTTTTTGATACAGGTTTTACGTCGACGCGGTTTGGTCATTTGACGTTTGTATATAATAGTTCACTGTATTTTCCCATTTCAAGACAAAATACGTGCTTAATTAAGTTCCGAGAAAAAGTAGAGGATTCAAATTTATTGCTTTTATTAAAATGCGTTTTCAAGCAGATACTTATTTTATTTTTCATGAAATAAACACGCTTGGGTGCTTTTTCGGTACTAAGCGCAGCGTCACCCTGTTCAAAATAGCACGGAATTTGATAGAAGCTCGGCAAAAGAACATGCGCAGTTTTGTTCGTACGTCTAAATTTCTATGTTAACCTTCCGTACGTTTGCGGCATTTCACCCTTAACCAGTTCAAATGTCAACAGCGTCAAATAGTGTTAGTTGTCAGGCGTTTTGTGCACTACCAAAAACTAACTATTAGATAGTTTTTGGTCGTGCTAGCTTACAGCCCGATAACTTCACCGACAACGATAACTTTAATACTATTTGAAAGTTCATAATAGCTTTTTTGGTTTAGGTTTTACGTTGATGGTCCGGTTATTTGACGTTTGGGACATTTTGTTAGTTTTTCATTTTAATTTGCAAAATAAAATTAGCTTATTGCGTGGTTTTACATTCCACACCAAAATTTATATCTTTTTAATTGAGGTCCGATAAAGCACCGGATAAAAAGTACCTAAATTTATTGTTTTTATTTAGGTGAGTTTTTAAGCAGGTACCTATTTAATTATTTATGAAAGAACGCTCAAACATAAAAACACGCTTGGGTGTCTTGGAATTTAACGGACGCTCGCTAAAACACAAATCCGCATGTCCTATACGTACGTCAAAATTCTTATGTTAACTGTCCGTTAGCGTTGCCACAGACCTCTAATATTTGGAGTGATATTTCCTGTCAAAAACGAGCGAGACTTGACCAAACGAGCGACATATTTGATGTCGTAAAAAGAGAAGATGCTACAATTCCGACCACATAAAATGCGCACGCCGATTTTATATCGTGTATTATGGGCCTCGCAACTCAGTGACCTTTTAAGGTATTTCAAATTGACAAAAAATGTCACCGTCAGATTTTGTTGTTATAATACGCTTAAATTTAAAAATGCCCCAACTGAACGAATTCGAAAAAGCCCAAATTTTGGCAAAATTAGACGGTGGTGGTTGGTCGCTTCGAAGAGTAGCGGCCCATTATGGACGAAACAAGGCTACAATTGAAAGAATAAGAAGAAAGTATCAAGAGGAAGGAACTGTTCGACAAAGGCGAGGCACTGGCTTGACTCAAGTCAGTACGCCTCGGCAGGATCAGCAACTGATCGGCGGCTTTCTTGAAGACCACCCATTTGCGATTTTTTTAGAGGCGAAAATTGAGGCACATTTTCCTCTATCCATAAGAACGAGGCGCAGATGGATAAGCCATTCTAAGCTTAGATGTCGCGTTAGGTTCATTTTTGCACTGAACTATTCGCCCACTACGAACATGCTATCTCGAAAAATATATTGCTGGGAACGAATACCGGGCTGGAAGATTTTCCGTGAATGTGTGGAGTTGGAAATCGGCGAGAGGACATGGGGCTCTTTTTAGAATCCGTTAGATTTACGGCTGAAGTTTATGTTGATATGATGACAAATGTTATGCTTACAGAAGCAACCATTCTTCATCCACCGCACGCATTTCTAAACAGTGGTTCCAGTAAAAACAACATCGAGATTTTGCCATGGCAGGCAAAAACTCCTGACGCCAATCCCATGGAAAATGTGCGGGGCCTTATACCAAAAAAATTTAAAACGAATGAATATTGTTCTCAGAAATTCCAACCACTTAATAGAGCCCATAGTCTGAGGTTACAATGAAGTCATTGTTTCAAATCCAAATTTATTTAAAAATTTAGCAGATTCCATACCACGAAGACTGGCAAACATTATCGAGGATGACGGGGTAATGACACGCTATACTGAAGAAACGTTTTCTTGTTTTTTTTTTTCAATTTACGTAGAGTTTTTTTAATAATTTCTTTTTGATTTTAAACATTTTAGCTTGTCGGCAAAGACTTAGAGTATTTAAATTTACCGATCCTGCAGAGGTGCGCTGACTATGAATAAGTTATTGCTTTCCTTTCGCCAAACAGTTCCTTCTTGTTGTTCAGTGGTCTTGTTTCGTTCATAATGAGCTTCAAGAATAAGTTTTTCTCGAAGTTTTTATAATAAAATGTTGAATATTGAAAAAAAAAATATTTTATTCATTAGTACATTAGTCTTATAGTAAGGTGTGGCCAGTCTTCTTATTTTTGTGTTTACAATGCCAAAAGATTTCAACAGACCTGCAACTAACTTCTGCTGCACGCATTTTATGTGTCTGGCAGTGTACATTCTTCCAAATTATGGTACGGGAGCCATAAAATCGTAAAAGCTTCCAAATACCCTCGAAAATTGCTTTGCATAACCAGGGCCCAAGGTCGGAAATTCAAAAATAATTGGTATAATAAAATACAAAAAAATAAGTTTTTATATATTTTTTTTAAATGCATTATTCAAATAATTGAAGCACACTTAACATTACTAACTTAAACTCAGTCAGGAAAAATGTAATTTCGGTTTTTGTAATTTCGGCCTTTTTGTGGGCATCCGTACAACAGACAACGAATGAGGAGCTATAACATCTGAGGTATCGAGTGAAGAAGGTCCAGAGGTTGGTAGCTTTTTTGTTTTGGAAAGCTGTAAACATCAACGGGATTATATATTTTCCTCATTGGCACACGGTTTTTACATTCCTATCTTGGTTTTTCACAAGCTATCGTTTTATACTAGTTTTAACCCAGGGTTAAACTAACATTGGGATATTTTAAGCCTGGGTTTAGATATAAAACGATAGCTTGTGAAAAACCAAGACAGAAATGTACAAACCGTTTTGCTCTGTCCTTAACCGTTTCGATGTTACGGGCTGTCAAAGTTAAAAAATGTCAATTTTCAGCTGTCAATATTTTAAAACAGTTGAGCATAGGTATAGGACATTATACATAAAATGTACCTAATATAAAATATAAAATATTCTAATAGGTTACTTACCTTGGGACACCCGGTAGATTTAAACAAATAAGTTGGTACCATTAGTCAGCAAAGGAACCATGTAAAGTTTGTTAAGGTCAGGATGACAGTCTTAGCAAATAAACTACAATGAGCAACTAATAAACACGTGCACTGATCTGAATCTGCGATCTATATCTCATAACCATATAGGAAGTTGGCTAGGGCGCTATTCTTTAAAAGATTGTTACCGATATGTTTTAAGAGTATAGTCTTCGCTGGCAGCAAGGGTATTTTTGGCGCCCCACATCTTTCTACCCTAATACAGAAACTTTAGAAGTTTTTGTCGTTTTATAGATAAAGCTTAAATGTAGCGCTCTCTATTAATAGTTTTTGAATTTTGACTTTCATTTTTGAGAAATATGGTTCCAAATATGGCGTATTTTGCCTCCTCTTATCTGCAAGACTAGACAAAAATTGTACTACTAGAGGACCTTAGATTCAAGCTTTGTCTTTAAAATGAAATGTTTGAAATTTTTTTATGTTTGGATAGACAAACATGAGATTACAACCCTTGCAAGGAAAGATGCAAGCGAAGATTATACAGGTTGATTCAAAATTTCCTAGAGAGACTTTAACTGTAGGTAGAATTTGTGGTTCTGAACAAGAATTAGTAAAATCTATTTTTGTAAACTCTTTCGTTTCTAAGAAGCATCCTTTCCTACGTGGTAGAAACCATAGAGAAAGTAATAGTAATAGTATAGTTATTATGTTGTCTCTGGTAGAAACATAAATTTTTGAAAACAAAACCACGACAACTTAAAAATGCTTAAATTCAGAGAAAAAAATATGAAAATGAAATAAACTAATTACAACACTTTTCTTAAATTAATGATATCTAACCACTGTTCAAATCTTTCTAGGGAATGTTGAATCACCCTGTATACAGTATTTTCCACCTAAAATTTATTCACATTGATTGACGATAATTATCAACGAGAATTTTCGATCTGACGTTTTGTTAATTTTGTTTTTCCCTAAAAAGACAGTTGGTTACAATTGGGCCAGTGCTCCATTGTTTTCTTATTTCTTACTTTTTATCATAACTTTAAATTTCAAACCGTTTTCCTAAAACGCATGTATAAACACTATACCTAAACCGTTTTAAGATGTCCGATGCGCTTTAGCTTAAATCGTTTTAAAAATACGGATTAGCGGTTGTAAAACCGTTTAAAAGTGCGTATAAACCCTCAAACCGTTTTTGAAGCCAGTGTTGCCAACCGAAAAGTTCAAAATGAGGTATGTACCCACTATACCAACCAGTCGGCTTTTGGTTACGTCAAGATTGGCAGCGCTGGAGCATCTGATCCAAAAGCGTTTTTAATTTCAACGTATAAACAATAGGCGAAATGCGCATTGGCGGTAAACCGCATTAAAATAAAAACGGTTTACGGGCCGTATAAACTAAGTAATTGATTTTAAGACTTCATAAAACCTTTTTTGCACAGTTTTTATCTACAATTTTGGAGATAAAAGCTTCACTTTCAGAAATACAACATTTCAAAGTTTGCCCCTTAGATTAAAAAGAGACAAGATACTTGACACTTACAGAGACTTTTGTTATATTATTATATGGAACAATGTTTACCTTTCTGTTGTTTACAGTACCTACTTAAATATAAATTTACACATGGATTATATTATTAAAATTTTACTATAATATGAAATCTGCAAAATAATTAAAAAACATACAAAAACTAATTCTGCCAATTTGAGCTTTGGAAGCTTCCTAACAATAAATGTTTGTAGTATAATTTTATACAAAAGAATTTTATTATAAAGTTTGTATATGATTTATAGAAATTTCAATTTTCAACACAATAAAATTATGCCAAACATTAAGACAAAGAAACACAGTTCAATGCACCTAGAATATCAAAAAAAAAAAATATAGTACCCACTAGCAAAAAATTATGATATTGTGTTTGTTAATTTTGTTATTTTTTCTGGTCATTAGCAGAAACTTATACTGACTTCTTCAGTACACAATTAATAAAGTCCATAATGCTTAGGGTATATAGAGACATCTAGGACAGACAAAAAGATTTAAATATCAATTCGAAGGACGAGTGCAGATGGCAACGGCGGCCGTATAAATCAACCTTAATATTCTGATAAGAGGTAGGAATTCAATATTCTTACAAACCTGAATACATGTGAATTAACTTTTATTGTTGTTTGCAAGTTGGCTTAAGGACTTTTCCTACCTTTATTTTATATTTTTTATAAAAAAAACCTTCGAAAATATCTTATTTGCGCATTAACTACTTCATCAAAAGTATGCTTTATTTTATCGTCTTTGTAAAAAAAACCTCAAAAAAAAACATTATGAAAACGTTCGAAAATATCTCATTTGACGCATTGGGAATTAACTACTTCATCAAAAAAAAAAAACGTGTTTGTTGATATTTTAATCTAAGGATCTACTAATTTAAGTATATTTTATAAACTTTTTTTTTATTTTCTGTGTACCTACCGGCATGTACCGCCACTGACTGATTTCACTTGCTCTCCCTTTGTTTTCAAAACACTGGACGATTTGTTCCAAAATATCACTTTAAATGCACTAAAGTATTCTCCTACGGGTAAAAAAACACACTATAAAAGTTTTTTGATAAAATGTGGTTTTAAAACGACTTCTAAACTGCTTAAAACATCATGAAATTTTAAAATAAATAACACGAAAAAGCTTATGTCAATAAAAATTTTCTGTCCCTATCATTCTAAAGTCGTTTAAAAGGATAGAAAAATATTCGATATTTCTCACCTTTGTTCTGTTATGATTTTATTTGTAAATAAACAGTGGTTATTATATGCTAAGGAGTTTTCGTTGGACCAGATATCTTGTCTCTTTTTAATCTAAGATTTGCCCATATTTCCTGCTTTATCTAGTCAAAAATAACGATTCATATTGTTATAACCTAGGTTTACTAGTGGCAGGATTGTAAGGTATTTTTAAATCATTTTATTTTCACGAGTCTTCCATGGAAAAAATGTAAACAAATACTCGTTCCGCCAAAATTCTTGTCAGAAAAAACTTAACCTATAAACTTCAAATTTGACAACAACAATAATCTAAGGCGTTTGGATTTCTGTCAACTTTCATACCTGGTTTTATTGAGAGGCCCTGTATACGATTTTTGACAGTTCTTGTTTTACCAGAGGTGAGCAACTGGATTTGACAGTTGTTAGGGAAATGTTTGAAATTGTGTGTTGGCAATGATAGTTGGTAATCCCTGACAATAAATAACTTTGTCACTGTCAGATTTTTGAGAAACGTCAGGTTTAAAAATGGAATTTTGCTGTATCAAAAACTGTAAAAATACGTGCCTCAATGAATTTGTACTGTTCCGTTGATCAACGGAGAATGAAACTCAGGAAAAGTGAAAAGAAAACATGCATTTACCAAGCTGGAAAATTAATAAAAATAGCCGAAATTGCGAGGTAGAATAGAATTCTTTTATGATTTTTTATCGGGATTTGGGTCGGTTTTGGAACAGATATGATGAGATTCTAGAAGATTTGAAGTGCTTCTATCATTATGGTTATTTTAGAAGATCCCATAGGGGAGGAGATTTTATCGGGTTTTGGATCGATTTTGGAACAGATTTCGATGAGATCCTAGGGTATTTTATTAGGTCTATGGGTCTATGATTTTGGAGTATGGGATTAGATTCTTAGATTTATCGCTATGGTGATTTTAGAAGATCTTATGGGGGAAGAGATTTTATCGGGTTTTGGGTCGGTTTTGGAACAGATTTCGAGAAGATCCTAGGATATTTTATAAGGTTTATGGGTCTATGATTTTGGAGAAGTTTATATGAGTTCTTATGGGATTTAAGGAGCTTTTATCGTTATGATAATTTTGGAAGATCCTATGAGCGAGGAGATTTTATCGGGTTTTGGCTTCGTTTCCGAAAAGATTTCAAAGAGATCCTAGAAGGTTTTATCAGGTCTATGGGTCTATGATTTTGGAGAAGTTTATATGAGTTCTTATGGGATTGGTATCTAGAAAATTTGAGGAGCTTTTATCCTTATGATTTTAGAAGATCCTACTTCTACCCAAAACCCGATACAATCTCCTTCCCCATAGGATCTTCTAAAATCAATATAAGGATAAAAGCTCCTCAAATCTTCTAGAAACCGATCCCACAAGAACCCATAAAAACTTCTCCAAAATCATTCCTCATAGGATCTTCTAAAATTACGATACTGATAGAATCTTATCAAATGTCCTAGAATCCGACCTCACAAGAAGTCATAGAAACTTCTCCAAAATCATTGCTTATAGGAACTCCTAGAATCGCGGTACTGATATAATCTTATCAAGTATCCTGGAAACCGATCCCACAAGAACCCATAAAAAATATCCTAGAAACTTATCCCACAAGAAACAATACGAATTTCTCCAAATCATTGCGCTTATAAGATCTTCTGAAATTCCAAAACTGATAGAATATCATCAAATATTCTAGAAACCGATCCCACAAGAACCCATAGAAACTTCTCCAAAATCATTCCTTATAGGATCTTCTATAATCACGATACTGATAGAATCTCCTCAAACATCCTCAATACCCCATTTCCATAAAATCTCCTTCAAAAATGTGTATTTGTGCGTTCATAAAATCGTCTCCAAGCTACATACCCTTATACAAACTGATTAAATGTCCTAGACTTCTTTCTGTCTTATAAAACATCCCTGATTCTCATAAAAGTAACTAGTCTTATCCAATCTTATAAATTATTCTAAAACTACAAGCTGATAAAATATTATATATTTCCTATATAATCTTATCTGCTTCTAGAAAATTATAAAATATTTTAGAAAAAAATATTGACCTTCTCATTGATTCTTATAGAACTCATAAAAACATGATAAAAACTTCTCCGGTCTGGATGAGATTTGAGGGGAAAATTTCAACAGGGAAGGGAGCTACAAGCAGTAGTTACAAACATACGCATTTAGCATGTACTTCTTTAATAAATAACACATTATGTTTCCATGTTTTATTGTAAGAAAAAGGGTAACAAAGATATAGATCATAGGAGTTCTTATATTTTACCTATTATTTACATTTTTAATATCTATCGTGTGTATTCACTGTTTGTATTTGTTTTTTATTGTCAAAGCTTGATATATTTTACTAACCAAATCAAAATCAAAAACTGTCTGGGGAAATTATAAAAGAGACAACAAAACATGAGTTCATTTCATAAAATCCGTTTTACATGCAAATATGAAAAAACTAGAAAAAGAGGGCAATATGAATTGGCCACCTCTGGTAAAACAACAACTGTCAAATGTATGGAGGGCCTCTAGTTTTATTCAGTTGGTCATTGAGGTTAGGTTTTGTCTAAATAAAAATGGAATGGACTGTACTCTTAATATTTACGTTTCTGAACGGACGGACATTCACAATTAAATAATTTATTGAGATTCACGAACCACGGCAATTACTATGAGAAAGGCACACAACGCATATATACCTGCAAAATAGAAATGGGTAAGCTAGAACGCCATTCAGAATGACTTTTATAAATAATTAATAATGTTTAAATTTATACGTTTTCATGGGCAAAGTGGATCAGTTTCTAAAACGATTCTCCTGTCAAAACCATTCCCCAAACAGAACTAGTGCATGGGCTACGTGGGAAAAAGCGGCGTTTTGTGATAAAAGCAACAAACTTTGCACAGTTATTCTTTAGACCAGAACAGTCAATTTGACCCGCAGCTCTTCTCCGAAAACTTGTGCTGGCGCGGTGGGGAGGGAGGGTAAAAACTGGAGGGGGGTTTATATTTTCTTAAATTTTAGTTTGTTGTATATAATCACCATTGATATCAATTTATAGGTCTTCGATGATGGCCAAACCGAATGGCCCATTTGTTTTAAGGTGCCCCTAAGGGGTTAAGGGGGTGTTAAATCTGCTATTTGTGCATTTTAATAATAAAAGTGTAGGATTTCAAAAAAATTTAAAAACTTGCGTAGAATTGTTATTAATTTAAATATTTTAACTTATATCACTTAATTTTTGACAAAAAATCTTCATCCTGTTGGGTAGGTGGAAAGGGAGGGGCGTAAAAATTAAAGCGGCGTTTATTTAAAAATTATTAAAAAATATTTTTCTGGATATTATCGACATGGGTATTGATTTACAACAAATTTTAAAAAGTTTGGAGACTACTTTAATAGTCAATTAAAGCCTTATATTCTAAAACTTAGCTCAAGTCTACAAGTTAAAAGAGTCGATTTTGCTTGGGATCTTTACGATCCCAATAGCCTAAAGGAGGCAACAAGAGACAGCAGGGGATCCGAAATCCGACGTCAGAATTTGTTGACAAAAGGTAAATATTTTTTCCTGGTATGTCCATTATTTTTACTATAACTCTTACTTATTTAGAAACTTTGCTTACAGATATGCAACCTAGCGATTGGGCAGATTATCTCCGAAACGCAGAAAACAAAAAAGATTTATTTCATTATTTGTGGACAACTGTTTGAATGCAGATTGTCGAAATGTCGAAAAAGTCTGAAAAAATTTGTAGTCATATAGAATGATAGAATGAAGGGTTCAGGAAATGGACAGTGTCAATGAGGCAAGAAAATATTTATTTATGTCTCAAAGCAAGCCATTGAATTTCTTGCCATCAGCTGAAGCTGCCATCCAACAGCATGCATTAAGGGCAGCATATCAGGCAGGACAGGTTTGGGGTAGATCAGCCGATAAGTTTGAAACTGCCGAATTAACCTCACCTCTCCTTGGAGGTGGTATAAAGAAAAGTGCGACACTCCAAGATGTCTTTGAAAAAAAGAACAAACTACCTTGCACGCCTGCATGCAAAAAATGTAGAGGGGCTTGTAGCAACATAAGATAAGTAACTATTTGATTATAAATTAAATAAAACTGATATAAAACAAAGTTAATTTTCTTAGCTTCGTAGCAAACCAGCAACCTATAATTTCTTTTTTATCCTATATTAACAGGAACCACATTTGCGAAATGACAGTGATGACGACAGTAAAAACGACAAATTGGACAAATAAATTAGATATCTATTTGTGTATATAGCTATTCTGTAAGTATTGTTATCATTTTTGTTTTTGCTGTAAAAATATCAATATTACTTATAATATCTCCTTTTCTCCTATCACTATTAACCAAGATAAGGATTTTAAGTATAACACTGAGGGGATATGGGTTAAATCATTAAAATTATAATCAATCCTGTGCCAATTTTTATTATTTTAATAAAATCTTGCCCTTTGATTATTAAAAAGTCCAAATTGCGACTTTTAACCTCTCTCATAACTCCTTAGGGATACCTTAAAATTAATCAAGGTTGTTATTTTCGGTTTGGTCATCCTCGAAAACCTGTAAATAAATACCCATGTGTCGATAATATCCAGCAAAATTTTTATTAAAATCTTACACTTTTTTTATTAAAATGCCAAATTGGAGATTTTAGCCCCTCACCATCCCTTAAGAAAACCTTAAAATGAATGAAAGTGGTTATTTTCAGTTTATTCATCCTCGGAAACCTGTAAATCAATACCCATGTCGATAATATCCACCAAAATATTTTTTTTAAATATGTGCTCCTTTAATTTTTACCCCCTCCCTTTCCACCTACCCAACAGGATGAAGATTTTTGATCAAATATTAAGTGATATAAGTTAAAATATTAAAATTAAAAATCCTACACTTTTATTATTAAAAGGCCCAAATATGAGCTCCAACACCCCCTTAACCCCTTAGAGGTGGTAATTTTTGGTTTGGCCATCATCGAAAACCTATAAATTAATATCAATGATGATTATATACAACAAACTAAAATTTAAGAAAATATAAACCCCTCCAGTTATTACCCCCCTCTCCACTGCGTCAGCATAGGTTTTAGGAGAAGAGCTGCGGGTCAAATTGATTGTTGTGGTCCAACGAACAACTGTGCAAAGCTTGTTGCTGTTATCACAAAACTACGCTTTATCCCTTTTTACTTTTGGCTTTTGGCCATCATCGAAAACCTATAAATTAATATCAATGATGATTATATACAACAAACTAAAATTTAAGAAAATATATCCAGTTATTACCCCCCTCCCCACTGCGTCAGCATAGGTTTTGGGAGAAGAGCTGCGGGTCAAATTGATTGTTGTGGTCCAAAGAACAACTGTGCAAAGTTTGTTGCTGTTATCACAAAACTACGTTTTATCTCTTTTTACTTTTGGCCTTTGGCCATCATCGAAAACCTATAAATTAATATCAATGATGATTATATACAACAAACTAAAATTTAAGAAAATATAAACCCCTCCAGTTATTACCCCCCTCCCCACAGCGTCAGCATAGGTTTTGGGAAAAGAGCTGCGGGTCAAATTAATTGTTGTGGTCCAAAAAACAACTGTGCAAAGTTTGTTGCTGTTATCACAAAACTACGCTTTATCCCTTTTTACTTTTGGCTTTTGGCCATCATCGAAAACCTATAAATTAATATCAATGATGATTATATACAACAAACTAAAATTTAAGAAAATATAAATCCTTCCAGTTATTATCCCCCTCCCCACCGCGCCAGCATAGGTTTTGGGAGAAGAGCTGCGGGTCAAATTGATTGTTGTGGTCCAAAAAACAACTGTGCAAAGTTTGTTGCTGTTATCACAAAACTACGCTTTATCCCTTTTTACTTTTGGCTTTTGGCCATCATCGAAAACCTATAAATTAATATCAATGATGATTATATACAATAAACTAAAATTTAAGAAAATATAAACCCCTCCAGTTATTACCCCCCTCCCCACAGCGTCAGCATAGGTTTTGGGAAAAGAGCTGCGGGTCAAATTAATTGTTGTGGTCCAAAAAACAACTGTGCAAAGTTTGTTGCTGTTATCACAAAACTACGCTTTATCCCTTTTTACTTTTGGCTTTTGGCCATCATCGAAAACCTATAAATTAATATCAATGATGATTATATACAACAAACTAAAATTTAAGAAAATATAAACCCCTCCAGTTATTATCCCCCTCCCCACCGCGTCAGCATAGGTTTTGGGAGAAGAGCTGCGGGTCAAATTAATTGTTGTGGTCCAAAAAACAACTGTGCAAAGTTTGTTGCTGTTATCACAAAACTACGCTTTATCCCTTTTTACTTTTGGCTTTTGGCCATCATCGAAAACCTATAAATTAATATCAATGATGATTATATACAACAAACTAAAATTTAAGAAAATATAAACCCCTCCAGTTATTACCCCCCTCCCCACAGCGTCAGCATAGGTTTTGGGAAAAGAGCTGCGGGTCAAATTAATTGTTGTGGTCCAAAAAACAACTGTGCAAAGTTTGTTGCTGTTATCACAAAACTACGCTTTATCCCTTTTTACTTTTGGCTTTTGGCCATCATCGAAAACCTATAAATTAATATCAATGATGATTATATACAACAAACTAAAATTTAAGAAAATATAAACCCTTCCAGTTATTATCCCCCTCCCCACCGCGCCAGCATAAGTTTTGGGAGAAGAGCTGCGGGTCAAATCGATTGTTGTGGTCCAAAGAACAACTGTGCAAAGTTTGTTGCTGTTATCACAAAACTACGCTTTATCCCTTTTTACTTTTGCCCTTTGGCCATCATCGAAAACCTATAAATTAATATCAGTGATGATTATATACAACAAACTAAAATTTAAGAAAATATAAACCCCTCCAGTTATTACCCCCCTCCCCACTGCGTCAGCATAGGTTTTGGGAGAAGAGCTGCGGGTCAAATTGATTGTTGTGGTCCAACGAACAACTGTGCAAAGCTTGTTGCTGTTATCACAAAACTACGCTTTATCCCTTTTTACTTTTGGCCTTTGGCCATCATCGAAAACCTATAAATTAATATCAATGATGATTATATACAACAAACTAAAATTTAAGAAAATATAAACCCCTCCAGTTATTACCCCCCTCCCCACTGCGTCAGCATAGGTTTTGGGAGAAGAGCTGCGGGTCAAATTGATTGTTGTGGTCCAAAAAACAACTGTGCAAAGTTTGTTGCTGTTATCACAAAATGCCGCTTTTTCCCTTTTTACATCGTAGCCCATGCACTAAAAGTTTTCCTATTGTCCACAATTTAAGGTTCCTTATCATTATATTTATCCAGTATCTAGGATCAGACTAAGGAATGCTCACCATGGGTATTTCCTAAACGGTAGGAGATACGAAAAGGTCTAAATCAAGGCTAAGTTGCGCAATTTGATGCTTTGCTTAAAACGAAAAAGAACGTTTACAAAATCCTGGTAGTTCCGGAGATAGGCCAAAATTTTAATTTTTAGTTTTTTTTACGCTTTTATTATTTAAGATATCAAAAACGCTTCAAACGTTCTAAAGGCACTTTCTTAAGATTTTTACAGGTGATCTACCATTAAAAATTAAAAGATCAAAAGATCTTGGGTGGAAATAAAGAAAATTCAAACTTGGATGAGTATTCCACAAGGAACACACAAAAGATCAAAGCGACAAGAGAAATGAATAAACGATGTTTCGCCCTGGGTAACCAGCGTGGGCTCATCAGTAGTTTCACTGGTCACCCTCCACTATACATCATTAAACACCATCATACACTTAGATTTCTAACCTTGAACCACTCACAAATAGGCATCGTTCCGCACTGGTACTTACTTATCCAAGTTACCTAATACGAATTCGCAAGGTTGGAAATCTAAGTGTATGATGGTGTTTAATGATGTATAGTGGAGGGTGACCAGTGAAACTACTGATGAGCCCACGCTGGTTACCCAGGGCGAAACATCGTTTATTCATTTCTCTTGTCGCTTTGATCTTTTGTGTGTTCCTTGTGGAATACTCATCCAAGTTTGAATTTTCTTTATTTCCACCCAAGATCTTTTGATCTTTTGTTTTTTTAGTTTCTTTTCGGTTGAAGTAACTGATTTGGAGGTTTTTTTTTAACTTCTTCTTGATCTACCATTATTCTAAAAATTGAACTGGCAACACTGAGAGGCAGTTGCGAGAAACAGTAGCACATTTTTTCGAGCGTGCAATCAAAGATTAATCAAAGACGGACTGCGTCTCAGATATACGGCGTGTATGACCGCGATCAAATTAATGCTTTCTCTTAGTATATGTAGTAAATTTTATACACAAAATAGTTAAAAAATAAGGTTATTGGTGCAATGCAGATTACGAAAATGTAGGAAATTCTTTATTTTTTTTTTAAATTTTCCTAATTTAGATGTAAAAGATCTACTTCATTTGAGGGACTGGTGACCTTGCATGCAAAATTAAAAATCGAAGAGAGTAAATACAGATTACACTGATTTTTAACATCACTTTTTTGCGCGTTTTTATTGACGAGATACAAATTTGAAGACACAAAATACCAAAACTTTGATATTTTGTATCTGTCAGTAGTAGCTTGTGTTTAGCGTTTTGTCGATATTATCTAGTAGCTTGTGTTTTACAAGCTTTTATTTAACTCGCAATGTATTTAGCTATGTAAATATGTATGTTTGTTCGGATGGAATCTTGCAACATAATTTTGATCAACTTCCCGACATCCGATCGGTTTCGAATTTGGCATGCTTATATAGTTGCGGTGACAACACAACTGCTCTAAGAGGGCGGCTAATCAGATTTTAAAAATTCAATATGGCGGATTCAAAATGGACGATTTTTGGTCATCTTTTGCTAACCAATTTTAAATAACTTATACACATCCGATTGCCTTCAAATTTGGCATGCATTTATAGTTCCGGTGACAATAAAGTAATATGTCATTATTAGGCACCCCTCCCCCCTACGAGGGGAGTGGAGGGGGGAAAAACCTAAGTTTGTCCGATTTCAACCAAAATTGGTATACAGGGGCTTTTGGGGATAAGGAATACGAATTTTTGATCAGATTTTGAAAATTCAATATGAAGGACTCAAGATGAACGATTTTCGGTCATGTTCTGCTAACCAATTTTAACTGACTTATATCCACATCCGATTGTGTTCAAATTTGATATGCGTTTATAGTTCCGGTGAAAATACAATAATATGGTATTCTCAGGTACACACCTCCCTCTAACGAGGGAAGTGAAGGGAGAAAAAGATTTAGTTTTCTCGATTTCAATCAAAATTGGGGGGAGGATTATGAATTTTTTATTCGATTTGAAAATTTTAATATGGCTGATTCAAAATGGACGATTAAGGGTACAAATCGAAAAATTAAGGGTGTGTGTTCAAATTTGGTACGCGTTTATAGTTTCGGCGACAATACAATAATATAAGGGGATATGAATTTTTGATCCTATTTGAAAATTTCAATATGGCGGATTCATAGTGGACGATGTAGGGTACAAATCTAAAAATAAAAAAATAAATTTTTATTAAAAAAACTTTTAAAGAACACGCTTTTATAAAATGCACTCAAAAGTAGAAAATAATTTTTTATCTTTCTTATACCATAATAAAAGCGATGGGCGCAAACTAAAAATTTTAACTTTACGATGACAAAGAGAGAACTACAAAAGAAAAACTAAATTCTACTTCTATTCGAATGATAAACGTAAAGCTTTCATCTAAAGAAGCTGAGAACGAGTGAAATTGCCGTGCTTGCCAAGCCTTTGAAAATGTCCTTAGGTTATAGAGTAGTACAACTGTTTCTTAGGTGAATCGTCGATGCGACCGATATAAGATACTTAAAGTTAAAATTTTTAATTTGTGCCCATCGCTTTTATTATGCTATAAGCTTAGAAGATTGAACTACTAGAAGGAGTCTGGTCTGTCTGGTTACGCTGGTTGTTTGAGTGCAACATCTACAGTGGGGAAAGGGGAGAAAGAAATCTGTGTTGTCAATTTTAATGACAAAATTATGCAACAAAAAACTTATTAAATTTGGATTAAGTTTTGACCCTTATTTATTAATTAATTAATTAATGAGGTTTACGATATATGTTGAAAAATCTAATATACACAATACAGACCGCTTCAAGCTACTACGAACATAGGGGGAATCAAGTCCAATTTACTCTCCGTGCCGTACGACCGAGGTGGATTCGAAGCACGCTGCAGTGTTATCTTTTGGAAATTCATTTTGTTTTTATTATTTTGTTTTATTTCTGCCTTGATCGAGAAACAGATGGGTAAGTTCTTAATTGAAATAATACATTTTTAAAACTAAAAATGGATGTCTACGAAGTTGCCGAAAAAGTGCAGATGGTCAAATGGTCAAATCGTCATAACCCAACACACGTTCGATATTGGTCGAGGGAAAATTTGCATTTGTATTTTGACGTAAGAACACAGTATCCCCAAAAACTAAATGTTTGGGGGGGGTATTGTAGGGGAACACGTAATTGGGCCATTTTTTATTAACGGCAATTGCAATTTGAATGGTCCTAGATACTTGGATCTACTGCAGCAGCACATTATTCCAACTGCCAGGCAGTTGTTAGGTGTAAGATTTGGTGAAACATGGTTTCAACAAGATGTTTGTTCCGCTCACAATGTTGGCCTTGTTAGGGAATATCTTGATAATGTATTTCCTAATCGGGTTATAAGTACACGGGGAACTATTTTATGGCCAGGTCTGTCTGTTTTTGAAGAAGCTTTTCAAATTATCGCCCCTAACATGCTTGGAAACGTTAGAAGGGGTTTTTATAGTAGGCTCGGATATTGTCTAGCAGAGCAAGGAGGACTTTTCGAACATTTGCTTTAATTTTTTTTTGACTGGGAGAATCTTTTTGGTTTTTAGAATGTATTATTTTATTTTGAGAACTTGCCTTTATTTTGTTTCTCCTTATTATTTTCATTGTAACACGTCGTCACTGATAAATCTGAGCAGTTGACAGTAAAACGCTCTTATTTATCAGTGACAAAAAATAAGAAAATTACGTTATAAAAATTTGCGTATTTATTGACCAAATTCCGGTTTCATTGACTACGCTCCACACAGCACCGTGGTTAGAGGCGTACTAAATACAAAGCGAACGGCGGCGAACGGCAGCGAATGGCGATCGGAAGCCTGAGTGTTGGTTGCTTCACTGATAGGCGTGCGGTGTCTCTGCATGTACGTACACTGGCAAATTAGACTTCTTCCGCCCTATGTTCGCAGTAGCTTGAAGCGGTCTGTATATAATACTCACAACCTATTTAAAACTTTCGACGTTTTTTGAAAATTTAACATGTGTTTTACTTAAACATCTTCTTTTGTAGTCAACGTGGCGACATTGATTGTTTGTTGCGGTTTCTCGATTTTTCCTAGAATGTCATTATTGTTTTGAGTCAATAGCGTTTTTTGATATTTTCATGAAAAGTTTGTGGCGAAAACTGGTTCCAAAGTGTATTATTATATGCAAGTTGAAACAGAAGCCGGGGGACCGCAGTATTTCGTTTCAAAAGTACGTTAAATTAAAATATTAACTAAATATTAGGTTAGAATTCATCATATTTGGCCATTCTTGGTAAACAAAGGCAGGAAATCTGTGTTGCCGGCTTGTCATTAATTTCAGTGTGAATAGGGATTTTCATAGCACCTTTTTACTTATACTTGTATACATTTTTAGGTTTTTTTTTTTATAGAAACATAGATTTTTATTACTATATCTAGACCATTTAATGAAACGGAACTAAAAATTATTGAAGGTATTTTAAATAATATTAAAAACAGGGGAAAACGTATTAGGTTAACATGACAAAAATGGAATGAAGATGTTGAACTCACCCTGCCCTAGGTCTGAAAAAAGCTCCTTCTTGTAGTTCAATGCTCTAAGGGTATACGAAAGATAAAAAATGATTTTCTGCTTTTAAGTGCATTTAATAAAAACTTGTTCTTTAAAAGTTTTTTTAATTAAAATTTTTTGATTGTACCTTCAGATTGAAGGAAATTTTTCGGTTAAGGTTAACGAATTACCATTGATGGAAATCTGCGAGGAAATATCCGATTCTATCGCTCTCATGTCAAGAATATAGGATGGAAAACCCCTATTGTTGATAAGCTATTAAAAGTTAAGTTAGCAGGCGTCGCAGCAGGAGGAATACTCGGAAAAATACATCCTGGGAAGCAAACTAGTCGAAAAAAAGTGTCGTGCCTTGGGCGCAGTTGCCGTCGCATAATTGCCACAAAGAGAGAAATATGAAAAATATGTCCACTTATAACTCACGGGTGACTTAAGAAAACCCGCTCAAATGGCGAGATTTATTTAACGCAGTTGGATGCGGATTGTACCCATTTGGATTATTAGTGTTCACCAGTTTTTTACATGTGCTTCACTTTATGAAATCCGGCTTCTTACACCATGTGAAGTTATAATAGATGTATAATATGTTAATTATTTCGCTATCTGCGCGTACTTATATGTGAATAACATAAATACGTCAGGCTGAAAAGGCGGTGGTACTGAATTTTTTACACAGCTTTCGAATAAATTCATTGGACAATTCATTATGGGCGGTTATTTATGTTTATTCATTAATATTGTACTCTGTTGGTATTTTGGTGTTTTAAATGGGCGTCTTAAAATTTAAATTTATGCAGACTCTTAACACTGTGGCTTGATTAAAAATAAGTGTAACGAATTTAAAAAGTGGTTGCTTGTATATGTTTACTATTTAGATTAAATTTCTTTTTCAGTGCTTTAATAAAGATTCATTAAGAGCCTGTTGAGAAAATCGGCATTGCCAGGGCAATTCGTTAAACTCTCAAGTGACGGCTATTTTCTTATAACGACCTGACTTTCAAAGCGACCCTGTACCGATTCTTACACTAAGGGTTCTAAAGCAAACTCTAACTACTTTTTCCGGATTTTAGTCTACTGTTGGGTGCCTATAATTTTACTTCATGCCTACTTCATATTTGTTAAAACAAGTGTCAAAAATGACATTAAACTTTTTTTCTGTGCGACACTGACAGTGGCGGATTCAGCAATTTCACCAGGGGGGGGGGAGCGCAAGCAATAAAACCTATGTAGGCCGGCTCAAGCGATTACGAACATAGGGCAAAAAAGTCCTTTTTTTATGGTCATCATTGTTTTTGGGGGTTTGGTTACATTGGTATATTGGTTGGTGGTGACCTGACCCTCCTCACGAACCAAACAGTTTCGACTTATATATGTTCGTAGTTACTTGACCTTACCACGGATCACCTACCAACTGATACTACTTGATACAACCAGTTTATTTTGGCAAAGTTATATGTTATACAAATCCTTAATTCTAAAAAAACAAAAAAATATATTTAGTATTAACATTCCAATATTATTATCGTATTAAAAAAAACTTTTAACTGCAAAACCTTGAGATTTTCAAAATTGCATGAAACAGAAATTCAAAAATTAGCAAAAATGCCCTACTAGGAATTTGCCAACAATAACAATAGACTCTTGCGTACAGCTTGTGTTCTGTTTAGCAATTTTAGCCACTTTTTTTTCATTTATTTTAGGGAGACCCGTATTTTCTTAATTGAACATAACAGTGGCTATTTTTCTCACTTTGATAGCGGATACCTCAGAAACTGGTCATAGAAACAAAATAAAAATGACCCATTTTCTTAACTAGCACTAGTTATACAACATATTTTGAAAATTAGATGAAATCGACCAAGATATGTTTTACAGGAGTGTCCAGTGCGTGGTTCTTTAATGTTTTTAAAACTTTGATAATGTTTAGGGGGGGCACGCGCCCCCTCGCCCCCCCTGGATCCACCACTGACCACTGACTTAAAAACAATTTTATTCTTGAAAGCTCTTCCAATACAAACAAAAAAATATGTCACTTATAAAAATCGGTGGTGAAATAAAAACGTTAAAATTAATTAAATCAGGTCGTATTCTTACTAAAAAAATCAACTTTAATGTGCTCCATCTTAATATTTTAAAAAATGTCAAATTTGACTTAAAATTTGTAATGTTTAAAATGTTTCTTAAATGCCTAAGGCTGAACTTTCATAAGCTTTTTTTCCGCGCGGATGTTGAAATTTGAGCTTGTCTACCAGTAAGTGAAACAGTGACATAACGATTGGTACCTTCACCATAACTTAAAATCCGCGCGGAAAATCTGCTAATGGAAGGCTAGCCTAAGTTCACAAAAATTGGCTTAGTGTTTGTCGTCGTTAATTCTTTACCGATTTTTGCAGATTAAACATTCTTGTGTTCGGGAAAAACGTATAAACATCTTGAATTTTTAATAAATGTTATTTTTGAAACTTTGTTGAAGTATATTCTTTCCAGTTATGTAACTTTTTTTGAATCGGTCTATTGGTTTTAAGGTTATAGCAAACTTTTATTGGGCGAAGTCAGTATTTGGAAACAATTGCTATATTTTCATGGGTATTGAGTTTTGAAAACGAACTCAATACCCATGAAAACATAGCAAATATTGTTCAGAAGTAGGCAAAAGCCTGATAACGTTTTCGAGGCAATGAACAAGTGCGGCGATATTTTTCAAAAGTAGGGCATGCATTGCGGCGCTATAACACCTTTGATATTCAATTCAATTCAATTCAATTTATTAATCCCATAAGCTGATTACATAAGTATACAGGTTAAGACATGTCAACATAAAAAAATCTAAAAATATACCTAACCAGCCATCCAATTGAATAGCATAAAACTTTTTGTTAAAATTTCGATAAAACATTTAAAATTGTAAATGACGCAGACAATTTTAATACATACTGACACACTTTTACATCTAGATCTAAATCTAAACTAATTTTTTTTTTATAAATAAATAATCCCTTAAAACATCGAAATACTAATTATATATCTAGGTTAAAATCTTGGAATATGTAAATAACGCAGACAATTTTAGTAAAATGTTGTCACACTAAAAACTAAATAATTTCACATCAGTAATGTAATAATCAAACATAAATGAAACAAAATCAACACAGAAGTAGATTCGAAAGACACCCAGACTAGCAAAAATAAACCTTTATCTTTTATTCATAAATTCCTCTACTGAGTAGGGTTCAATTTCACAAACATAATCGAACAGTACCTTCTGAAGCTTCTTTTGGCTAACCATCATGTTTTGTATATGGGTTGGTAATGCGTTTTTAAATCTCATGCATTCATAGTGCGGAGAGTTTTCAAACAGAGTTAATCTATGTTTTGGTAATGCATATTCGTTTTTGCGCCGGGTGTGGTATTGATGTTTCTGTTCAAATTTTGCAAAATCGTTTTTGTGTTTAAAAATGAAAACCAAGCAAGAATATATATAAATGCCAAACACAGTGAGTAGATGGTTCTTTTTAAATACACCCCTGCATGATTCTTGATAATGCATCCCAAAGATGACCCTTATTGCTTTTTTTTGAATTACAAATATTTCATTGAGTCGATTTGAGCTTCCCCATATTACTATACCATATTTCACCCGACTATAAAAATTAGCATAGTATATGCTTTTGAGTACTGTGCTGTTAAAGGATTTTGATATTTACGGTATTAGTTTAATTTTGTGTTAAAAGTGGCATTTGTAGTGTCATTTTCTTAAAAAAATTTCGCTGCTGCTCTTTGAAATCACTGATATATTTACAATTTCAGTTTAATTAAAAAATATATTTTTGAGGGGAATTTTCTTTAAAAATTTCGCCTGGGGTATGATAAAATTTTAGGCGCATTTAAACATTTTTCAAAATAAAAAAATGTATGAAATAAACAACTTAAATTATTTTTTTTCGTATCGAAACCGCCCGCCCCTTTTCAAATGGGTGGAACCGCCACTGACAAGAACTTTCTTTTTTGTTTCTTGCAGGGGTGACCATTTTTAAATGCTTAACAAAAATATCTGAAGGATTTTTCAAAATTCTCAATTATTTTTTCTTCAAAATAAAAGCTCTGGTGCTGTCATCTATCCCAAAAGACTCAAAATAATTGTGGTTTAGAACAAACCCGATTTACAAAAAAATAAGAAATACTCACAATTTCCTCTGGATTACATTTTTCTAATTTAATAATTTACCTTTTTTCTAAAAGCCTGTGCACTCCGGAAAAGAAAACCGATCAATCAAACACACTTCATTGAATTTGGGAGACACACGCAGTTCAAGTGTTGGCCGATAGATCGCAGAACTTATACGATTTCATGATAACTGCAGGTGTTTTGTCAAACAAACTTTAAATCAGGCCGCAGTGGGACAGAAGAGTATTTTTACGTTTTCTGACAGAAAACCATTCGAGGTTATGTTTATCTTCAAAAAATTTGTTTTCAAAAACATTTTTCTAAAACAAATATGAACCCACTCCGCGTGTGCGCCCACCAAAAAAGGCCTAGCGCTGCGCGGGCAGTACCCCGAGTCTATCAAAGAAATTTACTGGCTCGCTGGGATTACTCGGAATTCGCATAGAAAGATTAGGAGTGCAAAGGATAGATTTTAGAACCTCAGTTTCAAAAACACACGGATACTTGAGTACTAACAAAACAGGTCAATAAAGCTCCATTTAGAGATTGGAAAGACTTGTTAGTGGTTGATGCTCCTGTTTAAAATAGAATACGATTATTTCGTCTAGCGCCAGTAGGGGATTTTTAAATCTGCATGCTTTTAAGTTAACCTGTTGTCGGTATCAGCTAGCGGGAGTGTTTCCAATTCAATTATAAATGCACCTGTAAATGCAATCTTAAAAATTACACCCAGTTACTTTAATACGTACTTGGGTAGCGTTTTTTTAGCAGGTTATTCTGCAATGAATGGTTTTCTTTTATTTTAGTATTTTACTTGGTTTTTTAGCGGCGCAGAACGCGAAAATTCAAAATAATTAAACTAACCCCAAATTTTTGACCCGGTGCTAAAAAATCTCTGGTGTACCACTGCGGATAAACATAAAGTCTCCGCGTTGCCATGGAAAACAAATTTAATGACGTAAAATTTTGCAAACAAATCAGGTCGACATAGTTAAATTGATTTCCCGTACAGTGTTGCTAAAAACAATTCCCCAAATTGTAACTACGACCTTTCTAAATCGTGTCATTGCAAAAAAGTTTTCAAAACAGACTTTACATCTTTCATGAAAAGGATTGATACTAACACGTTCAAATGTAAATCTTTTTTGCTGCAATACCAAGACCCAGTTAAAATATCCACCAACATTCCGTAGTTTTACCAGGAATCGGACAGGTTTCATTTACGGTGAAGACCATTATTAAAAGAGCAGATGTCACTTAAACTACATGATGTCCCGGGTGGACATCGCTAACCGTAATCTTAATTGTCATCGGGTGAAATTTTGTACAAAACTGTTGAAGAAGTAGATATTGCTCTCCGCGCTCAACTAAAATTACTATTGTTTATGTCTGAGAAAATTCCGGGGACATAGTTGTCATTCCGATGTGGGAATTAAAATGTTCACGTCGTGAACTTTACGATGTTGTTCCTAGAATTTTTGCAGGTTTAATATTTTAACGAAATTACTTACACTGTACTTACTTATTAGGGAAGATTATGTTGGGAATTTGGAACCTTTGGTTGCACTAAAACAAAATTATGATTGTTTTCCACAAACCAAAACTACACTTTTTTGCACTCGACGCGCGTTTCGCTAACAACGTTAGCATCATCAGGAGACGATAAACAATGAACTAAATTAATCTACGCTCTATCTTATATACAATCCTTTAGTGGGCGGAGATAAGACTAATAAATTGTGATTGATCACGATTTTTAATCCTACCTCCCCTCAACCAAAGAATAAAGTGTACTAAACGGGATAGGTCCTCTATCTTTATTTAAACTATTTCTGGATTTAATGATTTCCATACTTTCATATGCATTCAAAAGTCTTTTGTTTGGTACACTTTTTAGAAGTTTTAGGTTATCTAATGTGAATCTATGATTGTTTTCAAAAGCATGCTCGGCCACACTTGACTTTTCTGTTCTTCCGTATTTTAAGTGTGCTAAGTGTTCTTTAAAACGTGTTTGAATAGAGCGTCTCGTTTGGCCAACATATTTTTTATCACAATCCATGCAACTAATTTCGTAAATTCCACAAACTACAGTTCTAGAAAAAAGTGGAATTTACGAAATTAGTTGCATGGATTGTGATAAAAAATATGTTGGCCAAACGAGACGCTCTATTCAAACACGTTTTAAAGAACAATTAGCACACTTAAAATACGGAAGAACAGAAAAGTCAAGTGTGGCCGAGCATGCTTTTGAAAACAATCATAGATTCACATTAGATAACCTAAAACTTCTAAAAAGTGTACCAAACAAAAGACTTTTGAATGCATATGAAAGTATGGAAATCATTAAATCCAGAAATAGTTTAAATAAAGATAGAGGACCTATCCCGTTTAGTACACTTTATTCTTTGGTTGAGGGGAGGTAGGATTAAAAATCGTGATCAATCACAATTTATTAGTCTTATCTCCGCCCACTAAAGGATTGTATATAAGATAGAGCGTAGATTAATTTAGTTCATTGTTTATCGTCTCCTGATGATGCTAACGTTGTTAGCGAAACGCGCGTCGAGTGCAAAAAAGTGTAGTTTTGGTTTGTGGAAAACAATCATAATTTTGTTTTTGTATTAGGGAAGAGTTGAAAAAGTCGGCGACACCCGCATTTAGTCCAGTAAATGGGGAATAAAAAAGGCCTTTGGCTTGCAAAAGGTGGGGGGGAATAAACGATTTTAAAACATGTTATAGACGGATAGACTCTAATAAAAAATCCAAGTTTTCGACCTTGGGGGGGGGGGGCGCCGCTCGCGCCGCCGTCTTGGATTATATGTGCAACCAACTCCCCCCACCAAAAACCCCTACCGTCTGGTCTATTTATGTAATTTTTGATGACAACGATATATACTTATAAATTTAATATACCGGGTGGGTCATAAAAAACCGGACAAAATGTTTTCCGTTATAACTTTTAAACCAAACTACAAGACTGACTGAAAACTGAGCAAGACTTTGATTAGAAATATTTTTTCCGCCATCTTAAAATCCAAGATGGCGGACAGAAACAAACTTTACTCTTCAAAGAGCCTCGTTTATTCTTAAGTTACGGAAATTTTTTGGATTTTTTTATGAAGTCGTAAAAAAGCTTTGTTTCTGCCACGCAGAACGAGGTACAAATCGTTAAAATGGGTTAAGTGGTTCCCAAAAAAAAAAAAAAAAATTCAATCAGTTTATTATGTATTATGCGATTGCCGTCTCAATTCTGTCTGTATACATTTTCTCATAAATTCATTATTACCAAACCGATTTTGATGAAATAAAAAGCCTAATGGTGAAAATCGATTGTTCTTTAACTACTGCTATTGAAATTTGTCGCCATTTTGAAATCCAAGATGACGGACCAAATCAAACTTGTCCCTTTAAATAGGCTCGTTTATTTTTATGTTCTGTAGACTTTTAAATATATATTTTTTTTTAAATTTCTACAAAAGTTCTGATTTCGCCACGCACAACGAGATATAAATCATCAATATCGGTTTGGTGGTTCTCCAAAAAGTAATTTTTGTTTCCATCTCTGTTTTCCAGATTATACGATGGCTTTTTCAAATTGATACTCAACCGATTTCAATAAAATAAAAAGCATCATGGCGAAGATCAAAAACTCCTCAAAGATACCTATGGAAATTTGTCGCCATTTTGAAACCCAAGATGGCGGACACAATTAAATTTATCTCTTTAAAAAAGCTCGTTTATTCTTAGGTTTCAAGAACCTAAAAATGCCTTCTGTCCAACGCGCATAGGTACAAATTATTAAAATCGGATTAGTGGTTCTCAAAAAATTAATTTTTGTTTTAACCACTGTTTCCTCATAAACTCATTATTAGTGAAGTGATTTTGATAACATAAAAAATCTCATGGTAAGAATCCATTTCTCTTTAAAGGTCGCCATTGAAATTTGCCACCATTTAAAAAAGCCGCTCTTTTTTTTTGTTGCGAGTAATTTTTTTACCTATTTTTTAATTTATATTAATTTTTAGGTTTTCCACGCTCTGAGCCATGCATAACGAAAATCGCCTTAGTAGTTCTTAAGATATCAGTGTTTTCTTTAACGATTGTTTGCATTTTAGACTCTTGCATCTCTGCATTGATTTCTTTATAAAATCATTATTACTTGACAAATTTTAATGAAATACAAAGCATGGTAACAACCGATCACTCACAAAAATCACCAAAGAGAAATGCTAGTTATACGCGGCGGAGACAGAGCTTTTTTACGAATTTAAAAAAAGTCGAAAAGGTTCTCGAAATATAAGAATAATCGAGCGTCTTTGAAGGGTCAAATTTGATTTTGTCCGCAATCTTGGGTTTACAAATTATGACAAATTTTAATAGTGGTCTTTAGAGTTCAGTCGATCTTTGTCATAATGCTTTTTATTAAATTAAAATCGGTCCAGTAATTATGAATTTATGAGGAAATTAATGCAAACGGAATGGAGAAGGCAATCGTATAATCTGGAAAACAGTGATGGAAACAAAAATTAATTTTTGGAGAACGACCAAACCGATTTTTATGATTTATACCTCGTTGTGCGTGGCGAAAGCAGAGCTTTTGTAAAAATTAAAAAAATGTTTAAAAGTTTACAGAACATATAAATAAACGAGCCTCTTTAAACGGACAAGTTTGATTTTGTCCGACATCAAGATGGCGACAGATTTCAATATCAGTAGTTAAAGAACAATCGATTTTCGCAATGAGACTTTTTATTTTATCAAACTCGGTTTGGCAATAATGAATTTATGAGAAAATGTATTCAGACAGAATTGAGACGGTAATCGCGTAATAAGTAAAATACTGATTGATTTTTTTTTATTTTTTTGGAAACCACTTAACCGATTTACATGATTCCTACCTCGTTCTGCGTGGCAGAAACAAAGATTTTTTACGACAGTATAAGAATAAACGAGACTCTTTGGAGAGTAAAATTTGTTTCTGTCCGCCATCTTAGATTTTAAGATGGCGGAAAAAATACCTCTAATCAAAGTCTTGCTCAATTCCCTGCAAATTTCAGCCGTTTACATTACATAATGTCCGCTTTTTATTATAACGGAGTAATAGTAGTTTTCACAACTAGTGGCCAAAATAATGCATTTTACAAGGGTAGGTTTAAATAACGAGCGCAGCGGGGTATATAAAAACGCGAGTAAAAAAAAGCACAGTTTAACTGCGAGTGGTTAACACTATTTTTTTAATACCTTTATAAAAAAATCCAAGAGAAATAGGAAAATACTTTTAAAAATCTCAAACGAAGAGCACTTCTCGCAACACACCATCTTTACACTATAAATCAAGGCGGCTGGTAAATGAAAAAAACAATGGTTTTCATAGCGATGTACCTTTTTACTCGGTGGCGTTCATTGTTGCGACATTTTAATCTTTTACAGTTTGATATTTTGACGATGTTTTTAAATGATTTTTTTGTAAATACTTGATGAAAACTGGCAGTAATGGCTTAATTTTTAGGCAAGAATAATTAGATTTTTTCAATATTACTATTTTCCGTTATTTCTCTTTAAATTTGGGTAAAAAACGGGCAGAAATCTTTTTTTGCTCCCGTGATAAAAAAAAGTTTTTTTGCATCGGTAGTAGTAGTTATCTGCAGACGGTTACTAAAATCATGTTTTTGATGAACTATACTATAGTTTACAAGAATGCTACCCGAGTATAATATGTGGTTTGTTATACTCGGATACTACCAAGACAATTTCTAGATAGGGACTTAAAAAAACTTGAGAATGATACATGATTTTAGAAATATTTATTTAAAAAAAGTTGCAGTTGACGGTATTGAAAGTGAATAAAAAATACGCTTATTTAGGTTAAATGCCTTTTGAGTTATCGTCAGACAGGCAACAATTTTTCACGCAAAAAAATTATTTTTAGTGGAAATAGAAAAAGTTTTTTTAGCGGTCCCAATATAGCCTCATTCTGGTATTGATGGCTAAAAAATATCTATATAAACTTAGAACCATTAGCCGTTTAACACCTTTCTGAAAAACCTGCTAATTAACCAGAGCCATAAACCGACCCGAAGCATACTTAAAGCGGCATAAATGGAAAATCTGTCCATGCCGTCGCGTCTTATTTCCTTAAAACTTCATTAATGGTATCATCTAAATGCACCTTATGATTCTATAGGTTCGTTGCCACTACACTGTCGTCCTAAGCTAGAACGCAGTAACTCCACATTTTGCCATTTTGGAGTAACTGTGCTCATGACATGTCTGAGATATTTTGGCAATGTGTACTTATAAAAGTGAGTTTACGGTCGTAGTTACAATCTGGGGAATTGTTTTTAGCAACACTGTACGGGAAATCAATTTAACTATGTCGACCCGACTTTTTTGCAAAATTTTACGTCATTGAACTTGTTATCCATGGCAACGCGGAGACTTTATTAATGTTTATCCACAGTGGGAGACCAGAGCTTTTTAGCACCGGGTCAAAAATTTGGGGTTAGGTTACTCATTTTGACTTTTCGCGATCTGCGCCGCTAAAGAACCCAGTAGAATACTAAAATAAAAGAAAACCATTTATTACAGAATTACCTGCTAAAAAACGCTACCCAACTACGTATTAAAGTAACTGGGTGTAATTTTTAAGGTTGCATTTACAGGTGCATTTATAATTGAATTGGAAACACTCCCGCTAGCTGATACCGACAACAGGTTAAGAAAGCATGCAAATTTAAAAATCGGCTACTGGCGCTAGACAAAATAATCGTATTCTATTTTAAACGGGAGCGTCAACGACTAGCAAGAGTCTTTCCAACCTCTAAATGGAACTTTACTGACCTGTTTTGTTAGTACTCAAGTATCAAAATAAAAACAAAATTATGTGGGGTTATGCGAATTCCTAGTAATCCCAGCGAGCCAATAAAGTTCTTTTGGTTCTTTGATAGACTCTAGGTAATGCCCGCGCAGCGCTAGGCCTTTTTCGGCGGGCGACCGCACACGCGGAGTGGTTTCATATTTTAGAACAATGTTTTTGAAAACACATTTTTGAAAGATAAACATAACCTCGAATGGTTTTCTGTCAGAAAACGTAAAAATAATCTTCTGTCCCACTGCGGCCCGACTTAAAGTTTGTTGACAAAACACCTGCAGTTACCATGGAATCGTATAAATTCTGCGATCTATCGGCCAACACTTGAACTGCCTGTATCTCCCAAATTCAAGGAAATGTGATTGATTGATCGGTTTTCTTTTCCGGAGTGCACAGGCTTTTAGAAAAAGGAAGTTTAGTTTTTATTTTCGCTTAAGCAAGGAAATATAAAAGGATTTTTTTTTTCTGGAGTGCACAGGCTTTTAGAAAAAAGGAAACTTAGTTTTTATTTTTGCTAAAGCAAGGAAATATAAAAAGGAAAAATGTAATCCACAGGAAATTGTGAGTATTTTTCTATTTTTTTTTGTAAATCGGGTTTTTTTTGTAAATGTTTTATTTTGAAGAAAAAATAATTGAGAATTTTGAAAAATCCTTCAGATATTTTTGTTAAGCATTTAAAAATGACAACCCCTGCAAAATTTCAGCTAATTCTGATGTTTAGTTTTCCCTGTGCACTGTGGCAAAAGATTAAAAAATTTAAGAACAAGGAGTTTCCAGTTGTACTTTTTTTTTAATCTGGGGAGAAACTACAGCCTTAAACTGTTTTCCGTATCTTCACAACATATATATATATATATCAAAGTGCTTAACTAAAACTACTTAACTAAAATTCAGTATCTTCAATGGAATTGAACTACTTAAAGAAGGTGTTTATATAAATTCTTCCCTATTTCACCTCTATTTAGTAAATATATAATTGGTGCAAGAATATTATTATTTCATGTACATTATTTAATACTTCGAACAACTATTTGCTTATTCTTAAATATACACTTAAAGTAAATATTTCAACGCATCGATATCGGTATACGTAACGCGTTCGAAACAAAGTCAAAATGCGCTAAATTTTTGACTTGCTCATGCCATGTTTCGAACGATGCCTGCTCCTTTGACGGGTGTGATGACAGAATCTCGTTTCGTACGGAAGGTGTACGTACCGTTACGGATCCACGAACGTACGCAACGATTTCAATCAGCAGTTCTGTCATCGCACGCTTCAAAAAAGCGGGCATCGTTCGAAACATCACATAAACAAGTCAGAAATGTATTTTGACTTTGTTTCGAACGCGTTACGTATACGGATACTGATGCGTTGAAATAGTTACTTTAAGTGTCTAATATCAAGAATAAGTGTTTTTAGTAGTAGTTTATAATAATAATAACCCAAAATTTAATTTAAGATTACTTATACTATTAAAAAAGAAATATATAACAAAATCTTAAGTTAAGATATACTTATCCTTAAGTTAAATAGAATTTCTAGGTTTTGCAACAACGAATCTTTGCTCTTAAATTTAGCTTAATTATTGTCCAAATAAGTGTAAGCATCCCTAGCGAAAAAACCGCATTAAAACTATTAAAGTATAACATCAAACTTACACGAGAGCAATTTTCTATTAAATATGGAAAGCTTATACGAGTCCTAGGTGTTATTATATTAGTGGTTAGGTTGAACCAATGTTAATATGGTGGCTGATAATTAAACACAGAAGCTAAATGGAACTGTCATGGAGTGTAGTCATGGTTTAGGTTAGGTTTAGTTCAATTTGTTGCTTTGAGAGTACAATGTCTTTGCATCAAATAAATTATTCCTTGATTCAAGCAAAAATTGAGTGTTGGATTAAGTATAAAAATTATCGTTCCAAGCAGGCAATCTGGTCAAATAAAGGATACTATTTCTTTAATTCAAGTAATTATTTTTTATTGCTAGAAAATCTCGTGTTGGATTAAGTATAACAATTGCTGGTTTAAATATAGTCTCCTTCCTTTCCCCTAGTTGGATTTTTTTTTTAAATAACTTATGGTTGCCTTAAGAAGAGCCTAAATATCCATCCAAGTAGTGGTGTATACTTGTTCCACGACTCACTAATATTGAGGGCTAACGAAACGAAGATATGCTTGGATCAACATGTACAATAAATCAAAATCATGAAATGTGGAGATACCGCTTCGTTTCTTAGGACAGGCAGTATATATATGCACAAAGTCAGTATAGTTCGTTACCATAAAGAATGTTGTTTGTTAATCCCGTTTCTCACCTTAGGTGATCAAAATAATTTGCAGTATAAATATATATGGAGGAATTAAGAGAATGACCTTCTTTCCTAAACAACCCAGTACAAAATTTAGGAAATCAGCGTTCGGATATTCCGCAAACGGAGCATTTTGAATGAGTTTATGTAGATGTAGACAGAATTTTTTATTTGTCTGTCTTCTTTTTTTTGTCAACCACTTTTGCACCCATTATAAAGAATTACCATTTTCCATTCAAAAATGGCACAAAAACAGAGAAAATTCTAAGTTAAAATAGGCAACCTTCAGTTTGAAGAATTGGCGTAAACATGCGCGAACTGACTCTTAAGAAGTTCAGCAGTACCATTTAAACTCTTTTTGAGAGTACAGTACTCTTTTGCGACCGCACACGCGGAGTGGTTTCATATTTTAGAACAATGTTTTTGAAAACACATTTTTGAAAGATAAACATAACCTCGAATGGTTTTCTGTCAGAAAACGTAAAAATAATCTTCTGTCCCACTGCGGCCCGACTTAAAGTTTGTTGACAAAACACCTGCAGTTACCATGGAATCGTATAAATTCTGCGATCTATCGGCCAACACTTGAACTGCCTGTATCTCCCAAATTCAAGGAAATGTTATTGATTGATCGGTTTTCTTTTCCGGAGTGCACAGGCTTTTAGAAAAAGGAAGTTTAGTTTTTATTTTCGCTTAAGCAAGGAAATATAAAAGGAATTTTTTTTTTCTGGAGTGCACAGGCTTTTAGAAAAAAGGAAACTTAGTTTTTATTTTCGCTAAAGCAAGGAAATATAAAAAGGAAAAATGTAATCCACAGGAAATTGTGAGTATTTTTCAATTTTTTTTTGTAAATCGGGTTTTTTTTGTAAATGTTTTATTTTGAAGAAAAAATAATTGAGAATTTTGAAAAATCCTTCAGATATTTTTGTTAAGCATTTAAAAATGACAACCCCTGCAAAATTTCAGCTAATTCTGATGTTTAGTTTTCCCTGTGCACTGTGGCAAAAGATTAAAAAATTTAAGAACAAGGAGTTTCCAGTTGTACTTTTTTTTTAATCTGGGGAGAAACTACAGCCTTAAACTGTTTTCCGTATCTTCACAACATATATATATCAAAGTGCTTAACTAAAATTACTTAACTAAAATTCAGTATCTTCAATGGAATTGAACTACTTAAAGAAGGTGTTTATATAAATTCTTCCCTATTTCACCTCTATTTAGTAAATATATAATTGGTGCAAGAATATTATTATTTCATGTACATTATTTAATACTTCGAACAACTATTTGCTTATTCTTAAATAGACACTTAAAGTAAATATTTCAACGCATCGATATCGGTATACGTAACGCGTTCGAAACAAAGTCAAAATACGCTAAATTTTTGACTTGCTCATGCCATGTTTCGAACGATGCCTGCTCCTTTGACGGGTGTGATGACAGAATCTCGTTTCGTACGGAAGGTGTACGTACCGTTACGGATCCACGAACGTACGCAACGATTTCAATCAGCAGTTCTGTCATCGCACGCTTCAAAAAAGCGGGCATCGTTCGAAACATCACATAAACAAGTCAGAAATGTATTTTGACTTTGTTTCGAACGCGTTACGTATACGGATACTGATACGTTGAAATATTTACTTTAAGTGTCTAATATCAAGAATAAGTGTTTTTAATAGTAGGTAATAACCCAAAATTTAATTTAAGATTACTTGTACTATAAAAAAAAATATATAATAAAATCTTAAGTTAAGATATACTTATCCCTAAATTAAATAGAATTTCTAGGTTTTGCAACAACGAATCTTTGCTCTTAAATTTAGCTTAATTATTGTCCAAATAAGTGTAAGCATCCCTAGCGAAAAAACCGCATTAAAACTATTAAAGTATAACATCAAACTTACACGAGAGCAATTTTCTATTAAATATGGAAAGCTTATACGAGTCCTAGGTGTTATTATATTAGTGGTTAGGTTGAACCAATGTTAATATGGTGGCTGATAATTAAACACAGAAGCTAAATGGAACTGTCATGGAGTGTAGTCATGGTTTAGGTTAGGTTTAGTTCAATTTGTTGCTTTGAGAGTACAATCTCTTTGCATCAAATAAATTATTCCTTGATTCAAGCAAAAATTGAGTGTTGGATTAAGTATAACAATTGCTGGTTTAAATGTAGTCTCCTTCCTTTCCCCTAGTTGGATTTTTTTTTTAAATAACTTATGGTTGCCTTAAGAAGAGCCTAAATATCCATCCAAGTAGTGGTGTATACTTGTTCCACGACTCACTAATATTGAGGGCTAACGAAACGAAGATATGCTTGGATCAACATGTACAATAAATCAAAATCATGAAATGTGGAGATACCGCTTCGTTTCTTAGGACAGGCAGTATATATATGCACAAAGTCAGTATAGTTCGTTACCATAAAGAATGTTGTTTGTTAATCCCGTTTCTCACCTTAGGTGATCAAAATAATTTGCAGTATAAATATATATGGAGGAATTAAGAGCATGACCTTCTTTCCTAAACAACCCAGTACAAAATTTAGGAAATCAGCGTTCGGATATTCCGCAAACGGAGCATTTTGAATGAGTTTATGTAGATGTAGACAGAATTTTTTATTTGTCTGTCTTCTTTTTTTTGTCAACCACTTTTGCACCCATTATAAAGAATTACCATTTTCCATTCAAAAATGGCACAAAAACAGAGAAAATTCTAAGTTAAAATAGGCAACCTTCAGTTTGAAGAATTGGCGTAAACATGCGCGAACTGACTCTTAAGAAGTTCAGCAGTACCATTTAAACTCTTTTTGAGAGTACAGTACTCTTTTGCGACCGCACACGCGGAGTGGTTTCATATTTTAGAACAATGTTTTTGAAAACACATTTTTGAAAGATAAACATAACCTCGAATGGTTTTCTGTCAGAAAACGTAAAAATAATCTTCTGTCCCACTGCGGCCCGACTTAAAGTTTGTTGACAAAACACCTGCAGTTACCATGGAATCGTATAAATTCTGCGATCTATCGGCCAACACTTGAACTGCCTGTATCTCCCAAATTCAAGGAAATGTTATTGATTGATCGGTTTTCTTTTCCGGAGTGCACAGGCTTTTAGAAAAAGGAAGTTTAGTTTTTATTTTCGCTTAAGCAAGGAAATATAAAAGGAATTTTTTTTTTCTGGAGTGCACAGGCTTTTAGAAAAAAGGAAACTTAGTTTTTATTTTCGCTAAAGCAAGGAAATATAAAAAGGAAAAATGTAATCCACAGGAAATTGTGAGTATTTTTCAATTTTTTTTTTGTAAATCGGGTTTTTTTTGTAAATGTTTTATTTTGAAGAAAAAATAATTGAGAATTTTGAAAAATCCTTCAGATATTTTTGTTAAGCATTTAAAAATGACAACCCCTGCAAAATTTCAGCTAATTCTGATGTTTAGTTTTCCCTGTGCACTGTGGCAAAAGATTAAAAAATTTAAGAACAAGGAGTTTCCAGTTGTACTTTTTTTTAATCTGGGGAGAAACTACAGCCTTAAACTGTTTTCCGTATCTTCACAACATATATATATCAAAGTGCTTAACTAAAATTACTTAACTAAAATTCAGTATCTTCAATGGAATTGAACTACTTAAAGAAGGTGTTTATATAAATTCTTCCCTATTTCACCTCTATTTAGTAAATATATAATTGGTGCAAGAATATTATTATTTCATGTACATTATTTAATACTTCGAACAACTATTTGCTTATTCTTAAATATACACTTAAAGTAAATATTTCAACGCATCGATATCGGTATACGTAACGCGTTCGAAACAAAGTCAAAATGCGCTAAATTTTTGACTTGCTCATGCCATGTTTCGAACGATGCCTGCTCCTTTGACGGGTGTGATGACAGAATCTCGTTTCGTACGGAAGGTGTACGTACCGTTACGGATCCACGAACGTACGCAACGATTTCAATCAGCAGTTCTGTCATCGCACGCTTCAAAAAAGCGGGCATCGTTCGAAACATCACATAAACAAGTCAAAAATGTATTTTGACTTTGTTTCGAACGCGTTACGTATACGGATGCTGATGCGTTGAAATAGTTACTTTAAGTGTCTAATATCAAGAATAAGTGTTTTTAGTAGTAGTTTATAACAATAATAACCCAAAATTTAATTTAAGATTACTTATACTATTAAAAAAGAAATATATAACAAAATCTTAAGTTAAGATATACTTATCCTTAAGTTAAATAGAATTTCTAGGTTTTGCAACAACGAATCTTTGCTCTTAAATTTAGCTTAATTATTGCCCAAATAAGTGTAAGCATCCCTAGCGAAGAAAAAACCGCATTAAAACTATTAAAGTATAACATCAAACTTACACGAGAGCAATTTTCTATTAAATATGGAAAGCTTATACGAGTCCTAGGTGTTATTATATTAGTGGTTATGTTAATATGGTGGCTGATAATTAAACACAGAAGCTAAATGGAACTGTCATGGAGTGTAGTCATGGTTTAGGTTAGGTTTAGTTCAATTTGTTGCTTTGAGAGTACAATCTCTTTGCATCAAATAAATTATTCCTTGATTCAAGCAAAAATTGAGTGTTGGATTAAGTATAACAATTGCTGGTTTAAATGTAGTCTCCTTCCTTTCCCCTAGTTGGATTTTTTTTTTAAATAACTTATGGTTGCCTTAAGAAGAGCCTAAATATCCATCCAAGTAGTGGTGTATACTTGTTCCACGACTCACTAATATTGAGGGCTAACGAAACGAAGATATGCTTGGATCAACATGTACAATAAATCAAAATCATGAAATGTGGAGATACCGCTTCGTTTCTTAGGACAGGCAGTATATATATGCACAAAGTCAGTATAGTTCGTTACCATAAAGAATGTTGTTTGTTAATCCCGTTTCTCACCTTAGGTGATCAAAATAATTTGCAGTATAAATATATATGGAGGAATTAAGAGAATGACCTTCTTTCCTAAACAACCCAGTACAAAATTTAGGAAATCAGCGTTCGGATATTCCGCAAACGGAGCATTTTGAATGAGTTTATGTAGATGTAGACAGAATTTTTTATTTGTCTGTCTTCTTTTTTTTGTCAACCACTTTTGCACCCATTATAAAGAATTACCATTTTCCATTCAAAAATGGCACAAAAACAGAGAAAATTCTAAGTTAAAATAGGCAACCTTCAGTTTGAAGAATTGGCGTAAACATGCGCGAACTGACTCTTAAGAAGTTCAGCAGTACCATTTAAACTCTTTTTGAGAGTACAGTACTCTTTTTCAAAGCTTTGTATTCTATACTCTATTACACTAAAAATGTACTCTTTTTTCCCCATATCACAACAAAAAATCAAAAATTTTAACGAACCTTACATATGATATTAATATTTGCAAGTATGAAAAGAATATTCCTGGAATATTTATAATATATTTAAATTTTACACAATTTTTATTATCCAGCAATAAAAACGTGATAAAATATGAGGCTTTTAGTTTATTTTTTTTTAAATTTCGCCTGCGGCGCTATATAAACATTGTTATTTCCGATTTTAATTTCATTTTACATAATGTTGATCAGCCAGCATTAAAAACATGTTAAAACATGCGACTTTTAGTTTAATGTTACAAAAATTTTCGCGCATTTTCAATTTTATCAGACACATTGACAATTTGTTATTAAATTGCACTTTTAGTCCAATTTTATAAAAATTTTGGCCTGCGGCATAATTTAAAATATATTTTTGCCAAGTTTTATGCTCAGTTTTAGGTAAACAAACAACAAAAAAGTGAAAATACATAAACTAAATCATATTGGTTTATTATATGGCGGCTGATAATTGTGACAATTAAACACAGAAGCTAAATAGAACTGTCATTGTCAGTGTGAAAAAACTGAATGGCGTGTATCTATGTGTACTCTTTTTGCTCTAAAAAAACCGGAGCTTTCAGGCCGTGACGTCACTACGCTCCCTTTGCTCGATCGAGTTTCTAAGCAACGCACTCAAAAATGGTTAACAGTTCAAATTAAAATAAACTTAAAATCAATGTAGTTCCTTATTTTGAAAATATTAGGTTACTAATTTATCATAAATTATTATTATTCTAATATTGTTTTGGAGAATTTACAAAAAAAAAACAGTAAAAATATGCCAGCAGTATCAATCGATTGGTATTCAAATTGAAATGTGAACTACCAGCATTTTGCAAGTTGTTTTCGGATAGCAATGCTAGAAGGCAACTGAGAGTATTGTTCGCTCTTTTTAATGATACAAGATAAAGAAAGAGACAAATTTGAAGCTATCGATAACGGAATTAGTCTGTAAGGAAAAGAGTACTTTTGTCTCTTTTCAAAGAGATTCAGCAATCGATAGCGAATTTATTTTGTATCAAAACCACGGCAAAATATTAAATTTTATTATTTTATGAGGTGATGATAGATGGGCAAAGAAACAAGGAAAGGGACAATAGTTGGTGGGAAAACGGCGAGTTCAGGCAGGTTTGACCCACGGTCCGTAGAATAGATACGGTTTAGTAATTTTGCCCTACTCTTCGACTTGATGACGACACAAAGATAGCAGCTGATTTTTGTCAGCCATTTAAAAACTGTTAAGGCTTGACGAATTAAATTAAATTTTCGGATTTTTCTTTTTTTTTTTGTTTAAATGATTGATGCCAGGGATTTTTTTTGCTTGTATCTTGTATTATAACTTTTTATGTATATGTAAACAAAATTTATTTTTAACCTGCATATGTTGATCTTGCAGAAAATATTAAGATCAATACTTGGTAATCGATTCCGTCAAGAAACCCATCGAATGAGTTGGGGTTAGTTCGAACTCGTCGTTCAGAAGTTAGGTTATGTAGTTGTTATTTTTCCTGTTTTGGAAGCAATTTTTTTGTATTTGTGTTTTGCCAGGGATTTTTGGGAGAGTGATTAATA
Source organism: Oxystoma pomonae (assembly GCA_963921995.1). Taxonomy (NCBI): domain Eukaryota; kingdom Metazoa; phylum Arthropoda; class Insecta; order Coleoptera; family Brentidae; genus Oxystoma; species Oxystoma pomonae. The sequence goes on along the minus strand of OY998170.1, from coordinate 17,204,365 downwards.
TTTTATTGATATTTTCATTGATGATGAGTCTTTTCACTAAAAAAATGCATAAATGCAGCTACCTACGACAAAAATAATGTGAATTATATCATTGGGTACTTAATTGATGATAAATGATGAACGAATACGATTTTATTACAAAAACTTCTGCAAAAATAACATAACCCCAAATGTCAACAACAAAAATCCATAAAGAAAGCAGGCTGATATCTTTGTGTCGTCATCAGGTGGGCGGAGCAAAAGAATTACTAGACCGTGTTTATTCAAAGGACCGTGGGGTTGACCAATCTTAATCTATGCTATCCTTCAAGATGGTGGCAATCATCCCGTTTCATAAAATTTGGGTGCGCACTCGTATTTGCCCATTCTTTTGTTTCTATTTCTATGGTTCTATACTCGTCCTAACATTTTTCCTATATGGACAAAATTTCTGATCCAAAAGTCGCAGCCAAAGTATCAGAAGTTAATCATAGGAATAAATTTTGATGATTGATTTTCTGTTAGACAGGACAAAAATCGGTGGCTAAATGTTTGAGAGCGTACGTTTTGAAAAACTAATACTTAATTTTTTGCAAAAGCTAAAATTTATTGGATATTTTCGCAGCGAGCATCTCAAATGCAATGTGGTCAGGAAACCCTAACGTTCGATTAGACGACAAACCCTAATTTTATTTCTTAGTCCACTGGTGCAAACAAACAATAGAGATCCACCAAATGTTGGCACTAACAATAACCACCAGTTGCGTTAGTGGGTCTAATATTTGGATAGGGGGGGGGGACGTTTTAGAACTATTGTGTTTGATTAGTGGAATCATTATTTATATTTAAAAGCAAGGGAGCATCTAGTCTTAAGCCTTTGTTGTTTGTTGTTTTTCCAGGCGAAAATTTTAATAAAATTATTTCAAAGTTGTAATTTTTACGCGTTCTAAATGTTGTTGACAAAATTAAACTGGATCTGTAATAATCATTGATATAACAACGCCGCAGTTTAAACTTTTTTGAATGTTTTATGAAATTTTATAAGTTCTAAAATGGAAATCAATTGGACTTTTCATTCGAAAAGGGGGCAGACATTATAATTTTTAACATCTTACTACAAATCGTCAACACCAACAACCCCAACCAATTTGGAATAAAATCGAACTCATTAGGATATCCATCAGCTCCAAAAAGAGAGGAGCTGACGAAATAATCCACATCAAAGAGGAAGGGGGGACTGTGAAATCTCAAAACTGTATAATCGTACCGCTTTTGTTGAAAAGTTATGAATCTTAAAATATATTAACCCATCTCTTCCCTTAACCACCGCCCTCCAACGTAGTAATTACCTCAAAAATTACAAAAATTTAAGTAAATATATCTGAAAACTGCATATACTCTGATAATTAGGGAGGCTGGGGATTTCACCTCACAGCACCTAGGCCTCATTAGACCCTAGTTCCTCAGCCATCCTACGCTTCGAACGTAGTTGATAACATCGCCAAGTGGAGCCTACAAGTATGTTGTCTGGTGTTGGCCAAAACACGTCGAAAAATAGCCTTTCGGGTAGATGTGTTTCATCTTCTTGTTTACAAAGGGGTTTCAGATAACACCATTCTGTTGAGGTGTTTATTTAGTTGGCAGTGGCCGGTCAGAATGCCTGTGACAAAGTGCAGGTTCTGTCTGGTCATTGATAGGAATTGCTTTGCTGATGCTTGGTCAGGGTAACGTAGTAATTGCCTGGCAAGATTGCAGTTTCTAGTTTCATCCCATGCTGCGTATTCGTAGTTGATTTCATTCAAAAGTTATGAATTTTTTAATTTTTAAATATATTGGATTGTCACCGGAACTTTAAACGCATACCAAATTTGAAGTTGATTGAATTTGTCGAAGTTATGGTACGTCCATGATGAACCTAAAAATAATTTAGTTAAATACCTGTTAAATTATTTTTATATGTGCTAAAATACCCTTATAGTAGGACACGTTGTTTGGTAATTTGAAAGACTGTAAAGAACTTTCATTAAAAGAAATTAATACCACCTTATGTCTTACACACTTTTCGCTTTGAACAATTACAACTTTTGCTGTTTTTTTTGTATAAAAGTAGCAAAATAAAAATCATACGCACTACACCACTCAAGATGACAGTCAGATGACAAAACAGAAATTTTTATCAAACAATTACCTTAAATTATTTCCATCTTTCTCTACAACCTAAAATATTTTTGCACTTCACTAAATTATCTCCATTTACCTCTAAAATTCTGCTCTCTCTCTCTCTAAATATTTTTAATTTTAACAGAGAAAAAAATGTTTTTTGAAATCGAAAGTTTGGAAAGAAAGCTTTAAAATGTGAGCAAAATCATGGCATAAAAGTATGAAAAACATAGAAAAAATTGGTTAAACAAAATCTTAAACTTAAATTATGCTAACATTTTTTAAGCCTTAAATTATCATCATGGCCGTACCATTAGTCAAAATTGACTAGCAAAATTTGTGCCAAACATAAAAAGAAACAAACAAACACGTGTAAAATGCAATAAAAACTTTTAAAAAACTGGATTGTCCTTGATTTGTTGCAGGCGAAAATTTTGTAAAAAATATACTAAAAATGTAGTTTGCATTAAATTAAACTAAAATTGTAAAAATCAATGTGATATAGGAAGGCACAAATTTTTGCTGTATAAGCAGAACATTTTCCAATGATTAATCTAAAATTGTAACCATCAATGACTTTATAGAGCCGTAGGCAAATTTTTCGAAAGTTAAGCTAAAAATTTTAATCTTTTCTTGTTGTTTTTATGTTTAGTGACAAAATGTGGGTTGAGTCATCTACGACATGGGGGGGGGGTGATCCCCCACGCCTCTCCTCTGTATCCGCCATTGATAAAGTACGCACATAACCCAACTTAGTCAGTTAGCTGATCAATATATTTCTGTTTTAAAACGCAAGAAAGTTTAAGTAAGGGCTCGAGAGTAGACCTGGGATTGAAGAGCTTGAAATCGCAATACATAGTAAAAAAAAATGGTGGCCAAGAGCTCAAGGATCCCAGATTGTATTTTTCCTAAAAACCAAGAATAAAAAGGTTATCTGAGACTATGCTGTTACTCAGGCCCCACCTTTCTCAGGTATGCCTCAAAAAGTGGATTCTTCACATCGACGTAGGTTAGCATATCGATGAGTCTTCCTAAAGAGCTCGTGATTTGGTTTTCTTGTATTTTTAAGATTGTACCTATACTTCTTAAAAACTTTTTTTTCTGTTGCCTGTTTTTTAAGAATATACAGGTAGTTAATTTTCTGGTATAGCTACCTAATCAAGAGAAATATGCAAGTATTGCATGGATCTTTGGCTACCGGAATGCTAAAGTACTATACGACAACAGAAATAACTTATGTTGTACATTAAATTAATAACAAATCGCACTTTATTTAGCACTCGCATTAACCTTATACAAAACAAATATTTTACCATTTCAGCGTACCTACGGCCAATTACTCAACAAATTTTATTACCAATTTAATGTAATTACCTCATTTTTCAGCGGAACGCGAAGCAAATAAGAGTGAGCGCATTACTTACTGAAATTAACGGCGAAAAAAATCACTAATCTCGACAGCAAAGCTGCGTGTGAAATGTAACTCAGCAGCAAGAGGCTTTAAAAAAGGGCAGAGCAGAGACAATGTAATACACGAGACTCACCCACCTAGCAATTTGTCGACGACTCAACGCTGTGAACCGCGTGGCAACGTTGCGTCACATGGGGCCACTTTCTCACCTTCCACTTAAGGTCGTAGTTACAATCTGGGGAATTGTTTTTAGCAACACTGTACGGGAAATCAGTTTAACTATGTCGACCTGATTTTTTTGCAAAATTTTACGTCATTGAATTTGTTTTCCATGGCAACGCGGAGACTTTATTTACGTTTATCCACAGTGGGACTCCAGAGATTTTTTAGCACCGGGTCAAAAATTTGGGTTTAGGTTACTTATTTTGACTTTTAGCGTTCTGCGCCGCTAAAAAATGAAGTAAAATACTAAAATAAAAGAAAACCATTTATTGCAGAATTACCTGCTAAAAAAACGCTACCCAACTACGTATTAAAGTAACTGGGTGTAATGTTTATGGTTGCATTTAGAGGTGCATTTATAATTGAATTGGAAACACTCCCGCCAGCTGATACCGACAACAGGTTAACTTAAAAGCATGCTGATTTAAAAATCGGCTACTGGCGCTAGACGAAATAATCGTATTCTATTTTAAACAGGAGCGTCAACGACTATATTAAATATTAAATTAAAAATACTATATTAAATATTAAATTAAAAATAGCAATGAACCTAACAGCAATAAATCATTATTTTGGTCACCCATAACATTATCAGAAATTATAAACATAATTAACAACTTAAAAAGTAATTCTAGCCCAGGACTTGACTCAATCCAATGCAGTACTCTAAAATATATTAAAGAAATAATAGCTCCAATATTGTCCCACATCTTCAACTTATGCCTTACACAAGGAGTTTTCCCTGACAAATTAAAAACTGCTGTCATAACACCAATTCACAAAAGCAACTCAATATTAAAATGTGACAACTATCGTCCAATATCCCTTTTAAGTAATATTTCTAAAATTCTCGAAAAATGCATAAAAACCAACTAATGACATATTTGGAAAAAAACAATCTACTTTTTAATCATCAGTATGGTTTCAGAGAACAAAAGGGAACTGAAAATGCAATATTTTTATTAACAAATTCAATTTCAGATTCACTTGATAACAAAAAAAAGGTTATAGCTACTTTCTTGGACCTGAAAAAAGCATTCGACACCGTCTCCCATCCAAAACTATTATCAATTCTTGAAAATATAGGAATAAGAGGTGTAAGTCACAAAATTTTTAGAGAATACTTATCATTTAGAAAACAGTTTGTTAAAATTAAAAATGAATTAAGTGATTATCAATATATAAAGTATGGAGTGCCTCAAGGAACAGTCTTAGGGCCTGTTCTTTTTTTAATATACATCAACACCATTTTAAAAACTAAACTTCCTGGATTAATAATATCGTATGCGGATGACACTGTCTTCATTGTCGAAGGGGAAACCTGGGAAGAAGCAAAACAAAAAACTGAAGAAGGCTTAAAAATTCTTAAAAATAATCTAGATGCCTGCCTTTTAACTCTGAATTTAAATAAAACAAACTTCATGGCATTCACTTGTTACAAAAATTCATCACCAAACTTTGAAAATATAACCATACACAAAATAGATTGTTCAAATGAATGCAAACAATGTACAAACAAAATATCACGCGCAAGAGAAGTTAAATATTTAGGTATATATATATTGACCAAAATTTAAAATGGCAAAAACATATTGAAATGATTAATAAAAAGTTACGCTGTGTAATATACAAACTTAAAATAATTTCAAAAATAGTAAACTTTAGGTTAGCTAAAATGTTCTATTTTGCACTTTTTCAGTCAATATTAACCTATGGAATAATAGGGTGGGGAGGAGTATACCATAATAATCTCAAACATCTATCTTCTTTACAAAAGTACGCAATTAAAATTATTTTTAAAAAACCTTTTAGATATCCCAGTATTCGTTTATTCCAAGAGAGTCAAATTCTACCAGTTAGATTTTTATATTTCAAAATAGCTGTCATCTTCTACAGAAAACATCCCTCTCTTTTTCCTAAAACAGAACACATACATAACACCAGAGCCAACACTAACAATAAGCTCAAAACTATAAAACACAACCTTTCATTAACGCAAAGACAAATTATATACATTGCTCCAAAAATAGTTAATAAAATTCCAGAAGAAATTAAAAAATTATCAATTAAAAACACAAAGTTTAAAATAAAATTAAAGAAACATTTCTTGAATAACTATGGAATATACAAAGATTTCATTTAATATCTATATATCTAAAGTTTCTAAAGTTAAACATCAAAAAGCAAAGCATTTTTTCAATTTTTACCTATTTAGTACCTGCTTATAATACTTTTAATTAATATTATTAACTCATGATGTGTTAGATGAAATTTTGTAACCTTTAAAAACAACTCAATCACTATTGATCTTGCTAAACGAATTTGCAAAATTGTATTATGTATTAGTATGTACCTGCATAATATTTTTATTTTTTTTTTTTTAGTTTCTTTTGTAGTTAATTTGTAATGTACCTATTTAATCCTAAACAACTAATTTTATATAATTTAATGTAACTACCTTTAGTTTTTAAAATCAATATTGTTAATATGTTTACCCTTATCACATAGTCAATTTTACATTTAATGTATTCCTTATAAGCAGTACAACACAAATCTCTGATTTACAGTCCTGCTTATTTATAGTTAAAAATTTCTATGCAATCATTTAAGTACCTGTTGTTAATGTATCAATTTATTTTGTAATATAAAAATTTTAATTCAAAAATTCTAGCAAGCGTCTTTCCAACCTCTAAATGGAGCTTTACCGAACTGTTTTGTTAGTATTCAAGTATCCGTGTGTTTTTGAAACTGAGGTTAGGATCTAAGATCTATCCTTTGCATTCCAAGATTTCACTAGTACACTTGCACATAACTATGCCGCAATAATTTAAATTAAAAAAAAATGGTTAAATCAAAATACAAACAAAATTATGTGGGGTTATGTTGTATGCGAACTCCTAAAAATCTCAGCGAGCTACTAAAGTTCTTTTGGTTCTTTGATAGACTCGGGGTAATGCCCGCGCAGCACTAGGCCTGTTTGTCGTTTCATATTTGTTTTAGAACAATGAACACATTTTTGAAAGATAAACATAACCTCGAATGGTCTTCTGTCAGAAAACGTAAAAATACTCGTGTGTCCCACTGCGGCCCGATTTAAAGTTTGTTGACAAAACACCTGCAGCTACCATGGAATCGTATAAATTCTGCGATCTATCGGCCAACACTTGAAATGCGTGTGTCCCCCAAATTCAATGAAGTGTGATTGATTGATCGGTTTTCTTTTCCGGAGTGCACATACTTTTAGAAAAAAGGAAACTTAGATTTTATTTTTGCTAAAGCAAGGAAATATAAAAAGAAAAAATGTAATTCAGAGGAAATTGTGGGTATTTTTCAATTTTTTTTAGTATATCGGGTTTGTTCTAAACCGCAATTATTTTGAGGCTTTTGGGATAGATCACAGCACCAGAGCTTTTATTTCGAAGAAAAAATCATTGAGAATTTTGAAAAATCCTTCAGATATTTTTGTTAAGCATTTAAAAATGATTGCCCCTGCAAAATTTTAACTAATTCTGATGTTTAGTTTTCCCTGCGCACTCTGGCAAAAGATTAAAAAATTAAAGAACAAACCGTTGCCAGTTGTACTTCTTTTTACCTAAAATCTGGGGAGAAATTATAACCTTAAGTCCAAGCTTCACTTAGTTTGACTTAAGGGCTTGTAGGTGCTGTCAAAGTTCCACTAAAGTTGAAATTTTTATCACCTAACTTAGAGGTAGAATTTTTACAACTTAGCTGATATTTTTGAATAATTTATTATTGTTTTAGCCACTTTTCATGGTTGTTTTAAAAGTTTTTCAACAAAAAAAGGTTTTTTTTTCACCTAGAAAGTTGAATTTGTACTTATTTTGCCAAAATTGAAAAATAGTGGATTGTGGGCCTGTGAAATTTGTGTTTGTGTTGGAGACATTTGCTGTGCATGGGGTTGTGAAATTATACGAAGATTGATAGAAAAACAAGAATATACGGGCAAGTTAATGGGACGTTTTCTAACAGTCAAAATATTGGAATAATACTAAATATATAATATAATATAATATAATATAATATAATATAATATAATATAATATAATATAATATAATATAATATAATATAATATAATATAATATAATATAATATAATATAATATAATATAATATAATATAATATAATATAATATAATATAATATAATATAATATAATACTGAATTTTGTCCCATGCCTCGTATTTTTATCGTCAGTTAGCCCCGTCCCTCCTTTTACATTCCACAATGTCTTTAAAATCCTCAACAAATTCTTTTCGGTAAAAGTGAAATATTGGCGTACCCGAAACAGAAAAAAATCACAAACAAAACTTTTTCAAAAATAACAATTTCAGTGTCAAATTTAATTGGGATAATTCTTTCGGACACTGGTGGATTTATATATCAAGATAACATAATAAATCCCGATTTATAAACGGGGGATAGGAAAAAAAAAACAAAACGCTATAACAAATATTTTATTGCAATAAGTGAGGTTAGGTTTTGTAAAACTAATCACGGGCGCGATGATTAGCATCCAAAAATATACTTTTTTGTAAACCGTCTAATTATGTGAAATTTTACTTCCCTGCCTCTTTTGGATTTGGAGATACTCGGGTGGGCTCGAACTTTTGGGACACCCTGTATATTATATATTTCTGCCATCTTTCCTTTTATCATAGAACTTCCTCGCGTTTGTGAAAATTGGATGTAGCTACACAAGTTTTTAAAATATACATATCCGACATTTAATTAGTCATTATCAATTTTTATCATCAGCAATTTTTTGCGAGACAGATCGAGCATAAAAATAAAAGCTTAGTTGCGCCAGTAGCCACGGGTATGGCTAATGTGGTGTTGCCAATGTTTCACCATAGAACGAAGCACTCTTCTTATACGATATTCTCTATGGCTTAAAAAAAAGGGCAGAGTATGTACGTATGTTGTTTGCGCTCAATGCTCTGAGCTACGGCCACTCGTAGATTTCGTTTAATTGGACCAGCGTGATCTCAAGCTGGTTACTGTTTTTACCATTCTGTTGCTATGTTTATGAGCCGGCCTGGCAATATGTAATATTCAATATTGTGATTGGCTATTTATTGGATAAGATTATAAATCGTAAAGTTGAGATTATCGGCGACCGTGTTTGCGAGATGCTTTAGCGAAAGAAAGGCTCAAAATTCTTAAGAACAAGAAAGAAATAGCAGATATGATGAAGACTGCAGGTAATTAAAGTATAAAACTATGAACGCAGCAACAGCATAGGGTGTCACATGTATGTAATGTAATTATTCTTGCCTAAAGATTAAGCCATTTCCGCCAGTTTTCATCGAGTATTTACGAAAAAAATTTAGAAACATCGCCAAAATATCATACTGTCAAAGATTAAAATGTCCTAACAATGAAAGTCACTAATTAAAAAGGCACATCGCTATGGAAACCATTGTTATTTCATTTACCAGCCGCCTTGATCTATAGTGTAAAGATGGTGCGTTGCGAGAAGTGCTCTTCGTTCGAGATTTTTTAAAGTATTTTCCTGTTTTTCTTGAATTTTTTCATAAAGGTATTAAAAAAAATAGTGTTAACAAGTCGCGGCTAAACTGTTATTTTTTTTACTGCCATTTTTAAATACCTCGCTGCGCTCGTTATTTAAACCAACGCTTGTAAAAAAAGAACTATTTTAGCCACTAGTTGTGAAAACTACTATAGATTTCTCGAAACCTAACGTTCAAAGATAAATGAAGATTTTTGGAAAAATTTTTGGATTTGTTTCTCGGTGGCGTTTCAGGCTTCTTTGTGCACAGGGATTTCATTTAGATATTTCTGACTCTATTTCTACTTTATTTTTCTGATAGTTCGTTAATGAAAATCTGATCAACAGTAAACAAGGCTGTTTGTTTTATTTTCAAATGAGATCTTTAACGTTTGTTACTACATTTTCTGGCTTTGGCAGTAAAAATTGCAAATAATTTCTAAATCTATGAAAATATCGTCAATAAAGAAGAAGATAAAGTGGTGTGTAACAAGGCCGGAGAATGCGTTAATTCCTTTCCAACTATGAATGTTTATCTTTATTTATGTTGTAAATGTTCCTGCTGATGACCTAAACTGAATTACTATTAGAATGGAAGGAATTGCTACATTTTTCACCAGCTGCCTGCAAAGATTGTTCCTTTTACATATTAGTGAGAAATTGCCACTTTTTCCCTTCTCTTTGATAAACTACCTAACAAACATGAATTATAAATAATATTTAAGTTTCAGCCTGTGCAAAATCATTAATATCCACATCTCGGAGCAACAGTGTGTTAAGAGTAAATTTGAATCCTAAAAAGGGTTCGTTTAGTTAAACAGATAAACTGCACATCAAAAATTAACAAAATTTTGCACAGCGGAGGCTTCTGGTATCCATCACAGACCATTCGCGTGTTTTTTTTAAAAAATATGTATATATTTATCTTGTTTTTATTTAGTTTTTTTAAAATAATCGATAATTTTTCACGTGAATGGTTCCGGGATAATGCTTTAAACTTTCACCGTATAAAATTTGATAAAAATTTGATTAACAGTTTTTTAGAATAACTAATTGGAAAAAGCGCATTTTTTATTCAAGCTCACCCTTAAATCCAAAATGTCGGGTTTTTTAAACATAGGCAAATTCGACCGTTGTTTGTCCTTTCTTCGAAAAATGTAGCCGTTACTGGAGAAGATAAGTTCTGAAGTTGGCGCGCCGATGCCATGTTTGCACTTTGCCGCTCTTAATTTATTTTTAACATAATAACTTACGGAGACTAACAGAAAGATGGGGCCGCGCGGGAACTACGTTCCTGTAGCGCATAGTGCATTACGGCGGAGAGTGAAAGTAATGCTTGTATCAAGTAAACACCTACCTTGCCTCGTCCATCTCTTTCTATATGATGATAAAAGAAAGACAGAACATTTTTCAATGACGAAATATATTTCAAACAATTTTAATTTTGTACCTGCCAGTTTTTGCCACCGCTTGTCTGTTTGTCAAGCCTGGCAAGCGGATTTTTTACATTTTGAAAAGTGACTAATTTTAATCAGTTTTGGTTAGAAATTGCGCTAGTTTATAGGATTAGCTATATAGTGGTTTAACAACTTATTGCAAAGTCTAAAATGCCATTCAAATCAGGCTGGATCACTAACATTAAGAAAGAAAGAAAATATTGTGATGATTTATACAGAGTTAAGCAAGAAGAGAATAGGTTAAGATACAACCAATAAAAAGAGATATAGGTTAAAACATTTATAAAATCTGTAAGACCTTTTTACTGAGATTTTTTCCCAATTAATAAAAGAAAATAACATAATAAAATGGTATTTGATAATATTCCTCAACATAGTTATAACCCTCCTCCTATTTTAGATTTTTCAAGCGTCCAAAAAACTTTTTGTAAGCTAAAGAAAGTTTTTTAGCTGCATGGAACAGTACGAAGTTAGTCAAGGTTTGTATAGACCTAAAACCTTTCGCGAATACATTGCTTTTTTAACACTAAAAAGTATGGAAAAACGGCACCTGTTAAGATTTTTCATATCTTTTTATTATTAAATAAGTAAGTGTCTGTAAAAAATAAGGTCACTGTAACATGACTCTTAAAAAGAGGTAACGTTCGCAGCAGTTTCTCGGTTTATTCGACAGGTGGCGCACACAGGTACTACGTCTCCACGAATTAGAAACTTTTTGTTTTAAATTCGAGAGGTGTGCATGGTGCCTGTTAGTGATGGGCACATCGAAAAAAAACATCGATGTTGAACATCGATATCAACATCGAAATTCAACATCGATGGTGAAAAAACATCGGTATCAAAACATCGATGTTTCTGAACATCGATGTTTTTTTTGCTTTTTTTAGAGAGTATTCCGTTCTTCAAAGAAACTGTTTTATTTGAGACTTATGGTGTATGTTATACAATAGTTATAATAAGCATGCAAATAAGAGATTCTTAATAATAATCGGGTCATGATATATGTACAAATTATACTAAATATCCAAGGTAAAAAACAACAAAAAAAAGTGAGTAGTACATTCAAAAGAAATTATATAAAAAAATTATGTTCTCATTGAAGCACACTCTTAGAGGTCCCAAAAGCTTTTTTCTACTGATTGTAGAAACAATAATTTATTGAGGGTTGGGTCCCTTTAATCGATTCCTTCTTTTGGTGAGGGTTTGGTCAGCTTTTAAAAACAAGCGCTTTGATGCGGTTGGGTACAAGTGCAAAAATTTTTTTTTCGATGTTCCGATGTTAAAAAAAAGTATCTGTGTTTTAGAATCGATGATATTTTATAAATGTTAAAAACATCGATGTTGAACAAAAAAGATTAACACGCCAGGACGAACCCGTATCAGGCGACTTATAAGTACCATGCGGAACGATGCCTATTTGTGAGTGTTTTAGAGTTGGAAGTCAGAGTGTGCGATGGTGTTAAATGATGTCTGGATTGGGGGTGACTGGTGGATCCGCTGACGAGCCCACGCTAGTCACCCCGGGCGAAACATCGTTTAATTGTTTCCCTTTTCGCTTTGGACTTTTGTGTGTTCCTTGTGGGACACTCGTCCAATTTTGAAATTTCGTTCTTTCCTCCCAAGATCTTTTGATCTTTTCTTTTTTAGATTCTTTTCGGTTGATGTAACTGATTTGGAAGTTTTGATTTCTTGTTTTAAAAAACATCGATGTTTTTGAAATATCGATGTTTTGTGCCCATCACTAGTGCCTGTGTAGCTTCTACTGCCAGGTACAATCCTATGACTTCCAGATGGTTCCTAATAAGGACGAAACAGGTCTGTAGGTGTCTGGATTCTCCATGAGACATTGGAGGCCTGGTCGTAATGAAGTGAGAAACAAAAACGCTTTGTCCGATATGCCACGAGTGTTACTTCAAAAACAATATATGTATTTTATTATGCGTCTGGCTGTACAAGTAGTTCCTTCCTGTAGCCACCGGCTGCGCTCGTGTCGCCGTCAAACAATGTTCCCCAAATATAACCCAGTTTCGGTCACTCTTGCGTAGCTATTACTTTCTCTATATATGCGGTTAACTGCCACTTTGACCTTGGCGGTTTTTTTTCTAATAATTATTGCGTAAATTTTCGTTTTTTTATTTTTTTATTATATAGTCATTTTCATAGTATACTAGTAATACTAGTAGCAATGGGCCGTTTAATGGACTTCCATTAACCTAGCGACCCCACCCCAAGAAAATCAAAATTTAGTTATGCCATAATTATGTGCTAATTTCGTCCCCAATCAAAAAATGTTGGTCTTCTCTGGTTTCTGAGAAAATCGTTAAGAAAATGGAGTAGCTAGATTAATATTAACTTAGCAATCCCACCAGGAAATATGGCGCCAAACTTAAAATTTTTAGTTTTAAAATTATGTGATAATTATGTGCTCCATGAATATATAAGAAAAAAATAGAATTTTTAATTTTAAATTATGTTTAAAAAAAGGGTGGGGTAGCTAGGTTAATATTTACTTAGCAACCCCCCACATGTTTAGGTATCACAGAATTTAAAAATTTCAAAAACCAGTATTATCTGGTTTTCGAGAAAATCAAGGATATTACATAACATCATTTGTAATAACCTAGCATTCGTAATCTGAAGTACGATTCCGAAGTAAAAATATATTTCCTAAATGAAGGGAAAATTTAGCGCCCTAATAAATTTACTTTTTCTGTAAAAATATATTATTACAAATTATGTGCTCCATGAATAATTATAAGACAAATCCGAATTATTCGTTTTAGTGCAGCTTTTTTAGTGGAGTAAATAGCTTATTAACCCTAGCTATGCCACTTTCTTTTTCGATTTTCTCGGAAACCAGACGAGTACAAAATTTCCTAATCATGGACGAAATTAGCACATAATATACAGATAATACTGGTTTTTGAAATTTTTAAATTCCGTGATACCTAAACATGTGGGGTCGCTAACTTAATATTTGTAAAAAAAAACATAATTTAAAATGAAAAATTCTAGTTTTTTCTTATATATTCGTGGAACATATAATTTTAAGACCAAACATTTTTAGTTTGGCGCCATATTTCCTGGTGGGGTTGCTAAGTTAACATTAACCTAGCTACTCCATTTTCTTTTTCGATTTTCTCAGAAACCAGAGGAGCACAACATTTTTTCACGACGAAATTAGCACATAATTATGGTGTGACTAAATTTTGAGTTTCTTGAGGTGGGGTCGCTAGGTAAATGCAGGTGCTTAACAGGCCCTTCCTGCCATACCCCGTTGTGTACACCCTTTCCTCACTACGCGAGCTGCGACTCGAACTGCGAACTGGTAAAATAGGTAGGTAAATAAAAATATTACTTTTTTTAGGTCGTGTTTACCCTCCAAAAGAAATGTTTTGATTGGGGATCCTTTTATAGGATGTTTATTGACTTCGTTACAAGTATTGATTGTCGAGAAAATTCCCTTTTTTATGTTTTAAAGCAGCAAAAAGATGCGCCTGTCAGTCGACGATACAAAAAAATATTGGTTCGTCGGCGCGCAGACGGACCTGGGGACGTCACCTCATCCCTCGGAAAATGTTTTCGCGCTGTTCAACGTTGAGGTCAGAAAGAGACTGAAGTTGCAAAAAAAAATTCTGTAAGGTAATTTTTAAGACCTTTTAAGGTCCAGTAAATAAAATTAAAGCACAAAAACGTATATTAGTTTTGCAAGAACCTTGTTATCTATTCATTAACTTATCCAAAACGACGTTTGGACCAAGTATTCTTATACCCTTTTATGTGCTTATTATACCTTGAAATTTGAAAATATATCTTTCATTTTATATGTTATACAGTAAGTTATAATACCTACTTACATGAAGTTGTGAAAGGATATGTTTATGTGGCATTAATATTTTCAAAATTTTTATTTGATTTTCCGATATTTTAGATGGTCATTGACTTTGAAAGGTTGACATATTTCTTGCCGTTTAGGAGATCCCCATAGTGAGCTCTGAACAAACTTTTTATGCAATCTGGAATAATAAAACATTAATATGGAATATTAAACAAATTATGAAACTTTTCTTAATAAACGTGAAACCTAATTAAACTCTTATTATACATGGACTTATTAGTACTTTAGTCTGCAGCCTTTGTTTACATAATTTTTTAATGTTCAGTTTTGCGTGTGGGGAACTGGCGGCAAATTTGGCTTGCTTACCTAAATGTGATACCCCACTTTCGCCAATGTTAATCAAGTTTTAACCAGTAAAAAATATAAGAAGAAGAAGGTCTATAAATAAGGTCAACGTTTGATAATTCTCTTCAACTTTCAGGATGCATTGAAGAAATAGCATGTTGTAATGAATAAAATAAGGGATTGTTAAACTTGTATATATTTCTTTTAAAACTGTATACCTATATATAATTTCTTCGAGAAGAGAGTACAATTTAACCTTAAAAATTCACTTTTTTATAGAGCATTAAAAATATCAAAATACAAAGTGCATGGTAGTAGTAGTAGAATGAGGATACCTATTGACTTGTTCAATAACAAATTATAATAATAATTATTTACCAGTTGTCCAAAAGAAATAGAGGGCGGTTTTAGGGCGTCGGGCCTTAATTGGCGCCGGGCCATATTTGGCGCCGGTACCTTACATAATATGAATAAGATTATCTTGCGCACGAACGAGCTAACTATTATAATAATTTATCTGCTTATGGTGTCTGCCACAATGACTAAATCATCTTAATGGATGCAATGATCGTTCAGACTAATAACATTAATGAGCTGCAAGGGTATAGCATCACGTTAACTTAAATTACACGTGTGTATTGAATTGTAAATTTCTTTCAAATGACTTTATTTATTAAAGGTATACCTTCTTCCACCTACATACTTTATGAAAGTAATTTGTACAAATCAATTTGTCGTTGTCGTCTTGAGCGAAGGCGCAGTAGGAACAAGTAAATTAAAATTTTTTAAAACTCTTGACAACTTTCCACACTAGCGAGTTTGATATTATATATCTAGATATATTTACCATTGTTTTTGCAAAATAGTGAATTTTTTCTAAAAACTACCTACTTTTTCTTCGCTCCTGAAGTAATTTTTTTTTAGTGGGATGAACGGTTCAGAAGTTATATCCAATTATATTTGTCTACTTAGCCTTCTTCTATCGAACACAGCTCAGAACACTCCCTGAAGGATAGGCTTCAAACAGAAAAAATAAATTAAAAAAGGTTTTTTTATACCTTCATCAAAAACTTAATTTTAGTAACTGTCTGCAGATAACTAAAGCATGACTTTTTTGGTTACCGATGCAATATTTTTTTATCACGGGCGCAAAAAAAGAGTACTGTCCATATTTTACCCAAAATTAAAGAGAAATAGCGGAAAATAGTAATATTGAAAAAATCCAATTATTCTTGACAGTTTTCACCAAGTATTTACGGAAAAATTATCTAAAAAGATCGTCAAAATATCAAACTGAAAGCATTGTTATTTCATTTACCAGCTGGTGTGTTGCAAGAAGTGCTCTTCATTCGAGATTTTTAAAAGTATTTTCCTGTTTTTCTTGGATTTTTGGATAAAGGTATTGAAAAAAATTTTCATTTACCAGCTTGTGTTTTGCAAGAAGTGCTCTTCATTCGAGATTTTTAAAAGTATTTTCCTGTTTTTCTTGAATTTTTGGATAAAGGTATTAAAAAAATTAGTCTTAACAACTCGCGACAAAACTGTGCTTTTTTTACCCTCGCTGTGCTCGTTATTTAAACCATTGTATTATACAATGTTTAAACCAACGCTTATAAAAAAGCACTATTTTAGCCACTGGTTGTGAAAACTACTACTTTAACTTTATAGGTTTACTATGGTAGGTATAACAAAAAACATATATTCGTTGTTGAGAAACGCCGTATATTTTGATACTTTAATAGTATCTACCAGTATAGAAAAAGACACTAACAGTGAGATTTACTAACCGGGGGGTACTATATTTTAAACCAATTTTCAAAAAACACCTACCCATACAGAAAAGACACAAAGTTATTCATTATTTTGTATTGTTATTGCAATACACCAGTGAAAATCTGATTTTTTTCTGAAAATATATCATATTTTAGGAGAAAGTGCCCCAAAACGATTTTTTTTTTGACAGGTTTCGAATTGGCAAGTGGTGAATACGCCAAAAATTTGGTACATAATAGCTTCAATATCTGTGTTTGAGGTAATAAAGTTAGTGATTTTTTAGACCACCTCTGGGGGGTGGTTTAAATTTATAGCCCCCAGATAGGATTGTTTTGTGGCAATTGGTAATAAGTTGGTTTACAATTTCCCTAAGTAATTGTTTTACAAGGATTAATTTACCTTATTTAATCTCCCAAGCTGTTCCTTAACCAATAAACACCTCCAATTTTGTCCAGAAAAACGCCATATTTTGAACCCGTTTTCAACATAAAAAATAATTTATAAGGACACTACGAGGCAAAATAGGTGAATGACACTTATAATACACGAAAAATATATCCAAAAAAAAACCCAGAACAACTAAATTAATTTATTTACAAACTGAAATTATAACATTGAGATTATCTCAAAGCTCAGTCGAGAAAACTTTCCTTACTCAAAGCCCACTCATTTCAAAGTTGTAGCTTTCATTAGTAGAGGTTGGTGCAAGCAAAGGTATAAGGAGAGGTAAGAGATCCGAACTCGCTGTTTGTGATTTGTTGAACGCAGCTAATATTTTGAAACTGATATTTCGACAGTGACGAAATGCAAACAAAACTTGCCTTTAAGTTTTTTAATACATTTCATAGATAAAAACACCTTTTAAATTAATACAAATTTAATCTACTCCTTATTTTATTATTACCCATCTAAATCGTTGTGTGACATCAGTAGTAGTAGTAGTAGTAACTAGGGCGCGGCCCAAGACCTGGCAAGTAGGCCCAATTAGTCACTTTTTACCTTACCCCAGCCGAGCCCCCTAATCCTGTACTGCTTGTACGGTAGTGGGCTCTCCGGGCCTTTCTGTTCTCTTCACGAAGTCCAGTACTTGTTCCCACTTGAGAGCAACAAGGTGCCGGGATGTCTTCTCCGCCCTCCCGCTGGCACGGCAGATAGAGTCATTCCCGATTCAGATGCTTACCGAGTCGGTTGTGGCCGGTCAGTATCCCTGTCAGCAGTCCAATATCTTTTCGTGTTCTTCACACGAGCCATTTGAGTCTGGTCGCGTCCGGTCCGTCGATGAATTCTTTGTACTGTCTGCATCCTGTTTCGTTCTCCCAGTGCATCGTTAGCCCATTTAATGAGTCGACTTTGCAGCTGTCTCCTTGTTATACCTAAGAGTGGTTCCGGCCTAACGAATTGAGTGCTGGCCCCGATCCGAGCGAGTTCATTCGCCTTTTCGTTGTCCGACACTTCCGTGTGTCCCGATACCCACATCATTGTAACTCTTTTGTCTTGACTCAAGGCTTCCAGTGCTTCTACGCACTCTTCCACCAGAGTATTGGCAATTTTTGGCGCACTGAGTGCCTTTAGGGCCGCTTGACTGTCGGAGCATATGTACATATGCTCCTCCGGACCATTGCGAACCTCTTCTAGTGTTGCCGCCATTATAATGGCGTATACCTCGGCTTGCTCATCCGAACTTCTTCTTGCACGTAGACACCCGCCCCTGTTGTCTGCTTCGCCGATAGCTTGGAGCCATCGGTATAACATATTACAGCCTTCCTCTCGAACTTTTGGTGGAGGTTCTTCCTCTGCCAGAATTCCCTATCGGGAATTTCGACTTTGTACCTCTTATTGAATCTTCAGGGAATTCGGGTTGCCTTGATCTCAAAGGACGCAAGTGGCATCTCCCTGGTGGCCATTTGGGCGATCCACTGACCAGAGTCTCTCAGACGCAAATGAGTCGCCATCGCTTCCTTCTTGAGCCAAGTCGGTAGCGAAGGCAGTCCCAGAATGGTCTCGTGGCGCCGGTTATTCCCCTACACATTAGCCCTTGCAGGCTTCTGAGCTTTTGGGATATGGTGGTCCTCAAGTATTAATTGGAAAAATTAATTAATAAGGGTAAGTTTTAATTAGATTGATATATAACCTCAATTTTTATTGTTTCTACAGACTGTTTACTATTTAAACCCCACGAGGGTTTAAATTTTTTGATTTTCTTTTCTTCTGAATTGAAACTTTCTTCTTAAATCCAACAAGATTGTGTGATTATTCAATAAGAAAATTTATTAAAATTCTTCGTATAAATCAAACTATGTCCAAAAACTCAAGGAGGGTTGGTTTAATGCTTAAAACCAAAACTTTCACTTAAACTTATGTCCGTTCTAAAATAGACTAAACCCTTTTAGTAAATCTCACCGTTTAAGACTACACAATTAAGAAAAAACATACACTAATAATAAAACTATATGGGTACATTTGTTCGTGTTTAAATATTAAAATATTTTTTAAAATTCGCAGTTTACCTAATTTGCAAGCTTTATACAAAATTTATGAGATCTAGTAGATGACTAAAACATGACGATCCTTCAAATACATTGTAATTTATTTTTGCAGTTTTTTCGAAATTGCATAACGACTTTTAAATCAGGGTCACGATATTCCAATTTTTGACAGTGATTTATTTGGCGGCAGGCCTCATTTCCACAAAATTTTGTTTATATTATGGTTTTTTTATCGTCTTGCACAAAGAGACACCTTTTAAAACTTTTTTAGTTAAAAGTTAAATTTTGCCCTAAATTTAACTTCAGTCAGTGCGATTATAAAAATAATTTTGTTAAAATTATTGCTAATTTCTTACAAACAATAAATAAGATTAAATAAACTCATTATAATAACTTTAACAATTATATTTAAAGCAGTGCCGTAGCAAGAAATCGACTCTGGGGGGGGTTTAATCATTTAATTAAAAAAACTACCTACCTATGGCAAATTTTAAATACCCTATTGCTTGAGCTCTTGAACTGAAAGGAGGGGAGAGGGGCGGTTTAATAAGTCGTTAATTAAATGAGAGGAAATCCTAATTCTTCACAAATATGTATTTATTTATATAACATTATTTTTCTCTACGCGTTTCGGCGTTTTTTGCCATTATCAAGAGAGCAATCAAATACCTAAAAGTCAAACAAAGTTTGAGACTTAATATATAAGTAAAAGGGTGGAGTACAAACTTACATGAAACTAATTGAGGGTTCAAAGGTTCTCTACATAAGCGGACATTGTCAATAAAAGCACTACAACTTAAAATTCTAACAAGAATAAAAAACGTATGGACAACATTTATAACAAACTACGAATAAGTCATTTATTATTATTTTTTGTTATAAATGTTGTCCCTACGTTTTTTATTCTTGTTAGAATTTTAAGTTGTAGTGTTTTTATTGACAATGTCCGCTTATGTAGAGAACCTTTGAACCCTCAATTTGTTTCATGTGAGTTTATACTCCACCTTTTTACTTATATATTAAGTCTCAAACTTTGTTTAACTTTTAGGTATTTGATTGCTCTCTTGATAATGGCAAAAAACGCCGAAACGCGTAGAGAAAAATAAGTTTTGAAATATATATTTGTGAAGAATTAGGATTTCCTTTCATTTAATTAATATTAGAGTTAGTGTAAAATAAAGTCTCATAGTCTCATTTGCAGAATGTTGGCATAGCGGTGCAGGCGAAAATTTTGACAAAAAAAAAACAAAAATTGTTTAAAAATTTTGTCTCCTAGGTTTTTTGTAAAATATTTTTGAAAAAGTAGATTGGGTTAGATGTCAAATCATAAATGCGCCGCAGATGAAAATTTTAAGAAAATTTATACTAAGAATGCCATTTATTACACGTTTTGAATGTTGGGGATAAAAATTCCTTAGAATTAAACCAAAATTGTCAAAATTAATGACGTCATAGCACGGCAGGCAAAATTTTTTAAATTGAAAAAATAGTCCTTATTCTTCTCACAGTGGAGCTTCTTAAAATTAGCATTAAGTACAACTCTCAGTCTTCTCCACAAATTGTATCTTTAATTTTTTAAATTTTAGTACCTTGATTTCAAAAAAAACGCATACATGCAGTCACAAAATTGACCTTTCTAAAAGTCTACAATATATACGGACTACCAGCTAAAATGCCTAAAAACTTCAAAAGTACGAAAATTTGTCATATTGTTTAAAAAAGGTCTCTAAAACTGAAAATATTTTTTTACTTAAATTATATTAAATTTTGCATAATACTAAAAAATCAGCAAAAATAATGTTTTCGTCAAGTCTTTATTGAACAATATCAAATTATCACTCGAGTAACGGTCGAAGGCTGTTCTATAAAGAGGGCGGTAACCTATTTTGGAGTTGATAAAATAACAATAATACAATGGAAACAGCGCTGGATCGAAAACAATTCGACGAATAGGAAACTTGGATTAGGACGAAAACGATGGTAAACTTAATACTAATTATTTTAACTTAAAAAATAACTAAAATAAATAATTTAGTATTTAATAGGATCACCATTTTTCTCTATTACAAGCTGCAAACGTCTGGGCATTGAAAAGGTTAAATTTTGAAAATGAGATGGTCTTCTGAGAGCGAATCCAATGCGCGATAAATAGCATCGCTTCACTCTTCAGCATTTCGTGGTCTCCAATTCCTTTGGTATATTATTTTAACGATTCGACCCCATATATTTTCCATTGGGTTAAGGTTAGGGCTGTGGGCTGGCCAAGGAAGTGTTTCTATATTATTATTCTGAAACCATTGGTGAACAACGTTAGCCGTGTGTACTGGACAGTTGTCCTGCTGATAAACGAAGTCATTATTTTCATGTAAAGCCTGTACAGATGGCAACATAACGTTTTCAAGGATTTCAATATATCGTTCACTATTGAATCTTCCTTCGATTCTCCAAAAAAAACCCAAACCTCTAGCACTAAACCAGCCCTACATGTTTACAGAAAAATGTCCAGCTTTTTTAATTTGGTTTGTATATTCGGGTTCAAATCTAGAATTTGGTGGACGATAAACTAAAATTCTTCTACTGCTTGAAGATGATTGAAAAATTTTTTCGTCAGTGAAAACCACCCTCTCTCAGAAGTCATTATCACGAAGAACGTTGTTCAGTGCAAAAATCACTCGGGCCTGTTTTTGTTTTACTGGTAGAAAAGGCTTCTTTGCAGCAACTCGACAAGAGACTTCTGATTTCGTTACTCTTCTATTTACTGTTGCTAAAGAACCCGGAAATAATGTTACATTAGCTGCTTCAACCGACGTTGAAAAAGGATTTTGTCTGAGATGGTCAACAAGTCTCTCATCTTGCACTTCAGAACTTACTTTTGGTCGTCCTGATCCATCTTTCCTATCCGTAGAATTATTTTCAATCCAGCGTTTTTTCCATCGCATTATGGGTGGCCGCTCTTTTTATAGACCAGCCGTCTTCTATAACTCGAGTGATACTTTGAACTTTTGTAAATGTTGATATCTGTGGCATTTTTAAGGAGGTCACACTGAATTTTAAGCTGTCAGACATACTAAGCTGGTGGTACCTTATAATAGCATACACTAATGGAAAGCTAAATTTTGTGGCATAGGAAAAAGTACATGTATGAGATTTTTTGAAATCAAGCATGTTTCGGATTTGAGAAAAACTATCTTCAGCTAAAACAATAACACTGTATGAAAATTCAGATTAGTAAACGTATGGTAAAAGAGTGTGAAGTTATTGGAAAACCAGCGCCCTCGTACCACCTCAACTAAATGGGAGTACTTAAGTCTCTTGACGAATAGAGAAGGAAATTAGGGTGGGTTTCCCTAAGGGAAGTTTTCAAGATTTAATTTCTGAATTGTTTAAACAAATTAATTCGTAAATTAGGCAAAAATCGAACGTGTGGAGTGGCTCCATTTTGTTTAAAAGGAAGTCAGCTGTCCACCGGAAACATCAAATCAAGTTTTTGAAATTTTGCCACGGTAGGCGAGAGCTCTGGTTTTTTATAATAACAATTGTTATAATTAATTCTAACCTATTATAATTAACGATTTTTAATATATTTTATATAGTGTATATAAGTCTGAAAGAGTAAATAACAAGATAGATATGTAGATAAATCAGTGTTATTGTTTTAGCTGAGGATGGATTTTCTTGAATCCGAAACATGTACTAAAACTTAAAAAATTAAAGACACAATTTGTGGAGAAGACTGAGAGTTTTACTTCTTGCTAAATTTTTTTAAATTTAAGACATCACACCAAACGCACGTCAGAAAACGGAGAAAAAATTGGCGGAGCTATAATAGCTCTCCCTGTGGGGCCCTTGATCATGATTAATTTATTGTAGATTGAGTTGGACCTCCTGGGGGGGGGGTTTAACCCCCAAAATCCTCCCCTAGCTACGCCACTGTTTAAAGAACGTGCAATTTTGCAAGACTTTCTCGATTAAACCTTGCGTCAAAGTAATTGACGCTGAAAGAAAAACAGCAAATCAAAGATTGCTACTTTTTATCAGCAAATCGTAATATTTATAAATCATTTGAAGACCTCAGGGGAAAAACGATCTAAGTCACATCTTAGTGCAAAATGAGTTAACCGTCCTATCCTCTAGTTTTTATCATGCTTTATAACATGAAGCCCTTGAATGTATCGAAAAGTGATGCAAGTCCGAGTAATTGTCATTTAAAAAGTGGGTGCTTTATGAAAAACCGTCCACATCGCTGTATGAAATACCGATCCAAGTCCAAGCGCCAATCCAATCCATACTCGGTACAAAAAATGGCTTGATATTATATTGCCAACAATAATTTTGGATTCTCTTCAAACCCCTTTTGTTTCTCTTAATTTTTTGTTTAGAATAAACAAAATCCAAGATTTTTTAACGACTCCTAAGCTATATTAAGGAAAGGCAATTCACTGTTGTAAAGCCTTGTTATTTCTTAGTATAAAAATAGGTATCAATGAATAAAATCGGTTCAGTAGTTTTTTAGATATTTTAATAATAATAAATATTTTTTCAAATTAAATTACTAATTAATTTTTTCAATTACTGTAGATAGAGAATACTAGCGATTCTCTTTGTACGGTTTTACACATTAAATATTTATATATATACAAACTTTGTTGGGTTTAAAATCAACTATGCTTATTATTTGTGATATTTTATGCAGCCAGATTTTATTGTATGTAAAAATTACTAAATTAAAAAAAAAATCTTTATCAAAATCGGTATATCTTAAAAACTACTAAAAACCGATTTTGGTCATTAATTAATAACTTTTTTAAGAAAGAACAAGGCTTTTTTTCAGTAATAATTATTTGATTGTGAAATTTTGTAAAATTAAAGGAACAAGCATAAAAGCTGGATCTTGGATCTCATAATGGCGGGTCAAAAAATACATAAAGATAAAAGCCTCATCGATTACCTACACAACACAGTTTATTTTACTAAAATTGGTTTAAAATTTCAAAACATATTTAAAGAATTATGTTCTACGGTTTTTATGGACCACCCGGTATACCGATTGTCGTCATCCTTTTTTTGTTTTTTTAATTAAGAAAAGCATATTTAAGTAAATTTCAATCAAAATACCAAAAAATTTTAGTTAAGTTTTATAAATATATCTGTGCCGGTAAGACATATTATTTAGCAAGCCCTCGCCATCTTATAATCCAAAATATTGAATATTTGAATAAAATACCTTTTTGTTTAAGGAAAGCAATTGCTGATTGTGTCTTAATAATAAAGGGTTTTTTCAAGCACTCCTTACTTAATTAAAAGGGATAAGATTTGGCTTTTATAAGGAGTGGATGCAAGTGTTTTTATGATTAAACAACTAATTAAAAAGCAAACATGTGACCTACGTACTCTTGCCAATATCATGCTGTTTTTTCTCCTAAATACCGACACTTTGTCAAATCTCAACAAAACCGGCTCGACTGGGGTCAAAGTTAATTCCCTTTCCCACGGGTTACTCTTCCCGGCAAAGCGTCCCCTTTGCAATGCGCACAATTATAATTCCTAAGAATTTATAAATCCCCCCTTATGTGTATCGCAATGCCGTATATTTTGTTTACCTTCATGTATAGATAAAAGACCCTTATGGCCCCAGCGTGGGATTCGAAGGTAAGGTGGTGACGCAACCGCCTTTTTTGTGATTTCTTCCCCCTCGGAGGGTGACTTTAACTAAGCGCTCTTCAATTATCAACAAGTAAAACTCGCCCCTACGAAATGTATGTATATGTGCTTCTTGTACGGGTGTAGTATTGTATCAGTGGCGTACCCAGAAGTCGGCTTTCGGATGGGAGGGGAGAGGTGAAAAAAAAAGGATTTTTTTTAAAGTTACGTCGTTTTTCGTAGTTGTTGTGGTATCCTAAAATTTGCAAAAAATACTTTGAGTGCGCCGTAGGTAACTAAATTTTTCCAATTTTTTGCTATTTCTGTTTAATTTTGGGTAAAAAACGGACAGAAATCTTTTTTTGCACCTGTGATAAAAAAAAAAAGTTTTTTTGCATCGGTAACCAAATAAGCCATGCTTTAGTTATCTGCAGACAGTTACTAAAATCATGTTTTTGACGAAGGTATAAAAAAAGTACTTTCCGGTTTTTCTGGGCTTTTTGATAAAGTTATTAAAAAAAATAGTGTTAACAACTCGCGGCTAAACTGTGATTTTTTTATTCGCGTTTTTAACTACCTCGCTGCGCTCATTATTTAAACCAACGCTTGCAAAAAAAGCACTATTTTAGCCACTAGTTGTTAAAACTACTATTTCCAAATTATGAAAGTTTTTTTAGAATAACCAACTTCCTAGATAAATCAACCAATAAGTGATGGTCATTTAACTTTATTTTGTATGTTTAAATATTTTCAAAGATGTATGGTACATTTCATATATCTTTGATATACTTAATGCAAGAATACTATTCTTGTATAAACATTATTTAATACTTCAAACAACTATTTTCTTATTTTTAAATTTCAAGAATAACTGTTTTAAAATTAGTAGTTAATCAACATTAAGGTCGTAGTTACAATCTGGGGAATTTTTTTCAGCAACACTGTACGGGAAATCAATTTAACTATGTCGACCTGATTTTTTTGCAAAATTTTACGTCATTGAATTTGTTTTCCATGGCAATGCGGATCCTTTATTTATGTTTATCCACAGTGGGACACCACAGATTTTTTAGCACCGGGTCAAAAATTTGGGGTTAGGTTACTTATTTTGACTTTTTGCGTTCTGCGCCGCTAAAAAACCAAGTAAAATACTAAAATAAAAAAACCCTTTATTGCAGAATTACCTGCTAAAAAAAATGCTACATAACTACGTATCAAAGTAACTGGGTGTCATGTTTAAGGTTGCATTTACAGATACATTTATAATTGAATTGGAAACACTCCCGCTAGCTGATACCGACAGGTTGACTTAAAAGCATGCAGATTTAAAAATCGGCTACTGGCGCTAGACGAAATAATCGTATTCTATTTTAAACAGGAGCGTCAACGACTAGCAAGAGTCTTTCTAACCTCTAAATGGAGTTTTACTGACCTGTTTTGTTAGTACTCAAGTATCCGTGTGTTTTTGAAACTGATTCGAAAACCTATCCTTTGCACTCCAAGATTTCACTGGTACAATTGCACATAAATATGCCGCAAAATAAAAACAAAAGACGTGGGGTTATAGGCGCCGAATGATTTTATGCGAATTCCTAGTAATCCCAGCAAGCCAGTAAAGTTCTCTTGGTTCGTTGATAGACTCGTGGTAATGCCCGCTCAGCGCTAGGCCTTTTTCGGCGGGCGACCTCACACGCGGAGTGGTTTCATATTTGTTTTAGAACAATGTTTTTGAAAACACATTTTTGAAAGATAAACATAACCTTTTTTTGTCAGATATCGTAAACATACTCTTCTGTCCCACTGCGGCCCGATTTAAAGTTTGTTGACAAAATACCTGCACTTACCATGGAATCGTATAAATTCTGCAGTCTATCGGCCAACACTTGAACTCCGCGTGTCTCCCAAATTCAATGAAGGGTGATTGATTGATCGGTTTTCTTTTCCGGAGTGCATAGTTTTTATTTTTGCTAAAGCCAGGAAATATAAAAAGGAAAAATGTAATACAGAGGAAATTGTGAGTATTTTTTTTGTAAATCGAGTTTTTTTCTAAACCGCAATTATTTTGAGGCTTTTGGGATAGATGACAGCACCTGAGCTTTTATTTTGAAGAAAAAATAATTGAGAATTTTGAAATTTCCTTCAGATATTTTTGTTAAGTATTTAAAAATGATCACCCCTGCAAAATTTCAGCTAATTCTGATGTTTAGTTTTCCCTGTGCACTCTGGCAAAAAATTAAAAAATTAAAGAACAAGGCGTTGCCAGTTGTATCTTTTTTTACTTAAAATCTGGGGAAAAACTATAACCTTAACACAAAATTTAACTTAAGAGAACTTTCACTATTAATTTTTTTTTCCAAATCTTAAGTTAAGAAATATTCGAGTCTGTGCTCTTAAACTTACCTTAATTATTATCTAAATAAGTTTTGGCATCTCTCCCACAGACAAAAAATAGGTACTTGTGCAAGAACAATTTTCTATTAGATATGTAAAGCTTATGCGAGTTCAACGTGTTATTATATTAGTGGTTAGGTCGTGTAGTTTAGTTAAGGTTGTATGTCAAAGGTAAGATTCCTTGATTTAAGAAATTCCTATTCTTAGTTTTATCAAAAGTTTAACAATTATTTTTCCAAGCAAGCAATCTGGTCGAATAAAGAATAATATTTCTTTAATTCAAGTAATTATTTTTACTGGTTAAAGAATGAATTTCGTGTTGAATTAAGTATAAGAATTATTGCTTTAAATATTCCCTTTACCTTCTGCTAAGTATTACTTGTATTTGCTTTAAATAATTTATGCCTGCCTTAATAAGAGACTAAATATCCATCCAAGTTTTTGTGTATTCTTGTTCCAAAGACTCACTTATATTGAGAACTATCAAAACGAAGTTAGGCTTGGGTTAATATGTGTCTTCTTGGTACTAGTAAATTTGTTTCGTGCCCAACAAAGAAATAAACAAAAATGTTGAAAATTACATTTTCTTGCCATGCAAATATTGAGGCCAATAATAGCAAGCATTCACTTACGTTAATACTTTCCAAATAACTAGCAGCGAGTAGGTTGAGTGTGGCTTACTATACCTAAGCATCGCCAGTCGCAATTATGTTTTGGATAGGTGACCCCAAGGAATCCCTGGTTAATTCCGCAACATACACCCTGCCATGCTAGAACTAGTAGGTGGTAGGTTTTTGGGGTGTTCCTCCTGAGCAAATGCTTTACCAGTACCAACTGCCAATTGCACAAGCTGTGCTTTTAATTGAAATTGTTCTAATAAGGTGTATAAGGAACGAGAATTATTTATTATATTATTAGCCCCTCCCTGTGCGCCACTGGTTTTATATAGGTATAATAACTCAACCTTTCTTTGTTGGAAATTTCAAGGAAAACGAGGGTTAATAATTATTTGGTTTCGAGATGGAGAGGGGGATCAGAATCGCCTAAATAGTTTGATTCAAAAATTCAAAAGCTTTGTTTAAAGTAGGCATCAATAAGAATTATTTGTACTTCCCTCACCAAAAAGCTGCCAAATATCTTCTATCCTGTGATTTTTGATAGTCCACCACCTCAGCCAAATGTAGTGGCCAAATAGGCATAGTGTAAAATTACAGTAACGCCAAACTTTACAATACCTGTTGTTTGAAGGTGGTAGACAAGGTTGAGCTAGGGTTTCGAACTTTCATTGTCTTTAATTTTTACTTTTTCACAACATTCGAATGCTGTATCTGCAATCGTCATCAGGTAAAGACTAACAAAAACTAAGATTACCTCTTCTTATATCTTATACAGAGCGCTTCAGACTACTGCGAACATAGGCCGGAAGAAGTCCAATTTGCCAGTGTACGTACTCGCAGGGACACCGCACACCTCAGTGGAGCAACAACACTCAGGCTTGCGATCACCGTTCGCGGCTTGCGTTTAGTACGTCTCTAACCATGGTGCCATGCGAAGCGTAGTTAATGAAACCGAAATTTCGTCAATAAATACGCAAATTTTTATAACGTAATTTTCTTGTTTTTTGTCACTGATAAATTAGAGCGTTTTATTTTCAAGTGCTCAGATTTATCACTAACAACGTGTTACAGTGAAAATAATAAGGAGAAAAAAAATACAGTTCTCAAAATAAAATAATACATTCTAAAAACCAAAAAGATTCTCCCATTCAAAAAAAAATTAGAGCGAATGTTCGAAAAGTCATCCTTGCTCGACTACACAATATTCGAGCCTATTATAAAAATCCCTTCTAATGTTTTCAAGCATGTTAGGGGTGATAGTTTGAAAAGCTTCTTCAATTCTAATCTGAAGTTCTTCCAAATTATTAGCCATTTCATGCCCGTTGATATAACTCCACAGATAGAAGTCATTAGGAGCAAGATCGGGTGATCGAGCTGGTCATAAAATAGTTCCCCGTGTACTTATAACCCGATTAGGAAATACATCATCAAGATATTGCCTAACAAGGCCAACATTGTGAGCGGGACAGCCATCTTGTTGAAACCATGTTTCCCCAAATCTCACACCTAAAAACTGCCTAGCAGTTGGAATAATATGCTGCTGCAGTAGATCCACGTATCTAGGACCATTCAAATTGCCGTCAATAAAAAATGGCCCAATTACGTGTTCGTCTACATTACCCCCCCCCCTCAAACATTTAGTTTTTGGGGATACTGTGTTTCTTAATTCAAAATACAAATGCAAATTTTCACTCGACCAATATCGAACGTGTGTTGGGTGATGACGATTCAATAATGGAAAAGTGCTTTCATCTGTGAAAAGAATAGATCTCAGAAAGTTTTCATCACGATTAGCCCTTTCCATCTTTATTTCGAAAAATTCCATACGAGAATAGTTGTCCTCCGGAAAAATTTGATGCATTTTTGACGCTTTGTAAGAATGATAACCATTCTTTTTGAGAACACGTAAGTCAGTGGCTGAAGACGTATCAACTGCTTCGGCAATTTGGTGGCTAGTTAACTTTCGATTTTCCTCCACTGCAGCGCAAATCATCACATCTCGTACTTCCTACTCGTCATTCAAAACAGTGGGTTTTTATGGTTTCTTGGCGCTACACAACCCAACTTTTCAAAATTCTGCACAAACTTATGAATTGTTGATAAACTAGGTTCTGGTGGTCTGCCAATAGTTTGACCATCTGCACTTTTTCGGCAACTTCGTAGACATCCATTTTTAGTTTTAGAAATGTATTATTTCACTTAAGAACTTACCAATCTGTTTCTCGAGCAAGAAACGAATATAACAAAATAATAAAAACAAACTAAATTTCCAAAAGATAACACTACAGCGTGCTTCGAATCCACCTCGGTCGTACGGCACGCAGAGTAAATTGGACTTGATTCCCCCTATGTTCGCAGTAGCCTGAAGCTCATGTATACTAGCATGTGTTCAGTGAACTATTTCGGTGAACCCATGAAGTTTTCCACTTGTTTGGTTCCGCAGTTTCGCAATTGAAATTTGTTACCTCCGAAAAGTAGGGGTTTCCAAATATTCTTGATGGTGACGCTTTGTTGAGAAAATATTTTCTGGTTCCACAGGATGAATGCCAGTGGCAGTCCCAGCTATTTGAAAAGTGGGGGCAGTTTTGTTACGAAAAAAAAAAACTAGGATAAAAGCATAGCTTTTATGAGGAACATATCAATATATTTGGCCTTAAATCTAGGGGGGGCTACTCAGATTTTAAGTTGTTTATATCTATTTTAAAAAATGTTTAAATGCGTCGAAAACCTTTGAGAAAATTACATTAAAAATGCAATTTTTGAGTCAAATTAAAATAAAATGGTGAATATCAACGGTATCATAGCGCCGCAGGCGAAATTTTTAAAGAAATTGCACTACAAAAATTTGATTTAAAATTAAACTAAAATTGGAAATATATCAATGGTTTCAAAGCGCAGCAGGCGAAAATTAACACTACAAATGCCACTTTTAACAGAAAATTAAACTAATACCGTAAATATCAAAGGTGTTATAGCGCCGCAACTTATACCCTACTTTTAAAAAATATCGCCATACTTGTTCACTGCCTCGAAAATGTTATCAGGTATGTTTTGACTTAAGCTTTTGCCTACTTCTGAACAATATTGTCACAGAGTACCGATCAGAGGTGATCCGTGATATTGTTTCCAAATACTGACTTCTCCCAATAAAACTTCAGAATTTGTGTTTTGGATTAATCAAACAGTTTATAGTATTTGGGAAACGACTTAAGTTAATTTTGCCTCGATTTTGGCTTCACATTTTATAATTACACAAATAATTGTGTCTAAAACTTGTTTATAAATAGAAACCCTATAATACTGTTCTGTATTTTTTTTATTTCGCGGTACTTACTACATGCGTTTGTTTATTCTTGGCGTGACGAATTGAAGGTCAAACTGTTCCAAAATATTGTAGAGGGATTCTAGATAGGATGTCTTTAAACCTGCCCAGTGGATATAACCCAAAAAAGCCCACTAAGAATTTTGGGTAAAACCCTCTTAAAAAAACACGTCGAGCTTTTTTAAAAGTGGTTTTTTCATTATTAATAAAATAAATAAATGTAAGAAAGGTATATTATTACCAGTTGTTTGAATCTGATCGTGAGATTCCATAAACTTTGACCAGTTGCAAAGCTTTTTCTAATCCCAAACAATTTCTTATTTTATTATTCCAAATAAGACCGTAAGTTGAAATGTCTTTCAATGGATGCTGCACTAGCTGGGCAACAATGCAAATTATTAAAAAAAAACTGATTCTGATTTAGTATTTGCAAACTCTACTTTTATTACTGGATTCTAAAACCTCAGTCCATTCTGAAGCACTCTTTCTACCGATACGGCATTTTCGTTTTAAAAAAAAAGTTTATATTTAATAATCTCGAAAAAAACTAAAACTTGAATCGTATACTATCATATCATACTAAGTAAGCAGGTTACAGTGTAGTAAATACAGAAACTCCAAAAATCATTTTCTTTAGGTTTATTTACATTAAGAAAATATGATACGAATTTTGCATCTGCATAAAGTGCTGGTCAAACTAAACCAAAACTGCTTTGATTTATTAACAAACAAACAAACTGTCTATTTGTATGTCGTATTTTATAGTTGATAAACGATCGCGAGAATAATTCCCAATTTTAAAGAAGAACTACATTCTGTATATAATTTAAAAAGAAAACCATAAAAAACCTAATAAAACCCATTTATAAAATCCAAAAAAGCCCAGTGGGTTGGGTTTTCTATAAAAAACCCGGTTTTTTCCAACCCTGCTTTAAAGGAACGTTCTGCAATTTCTCGTTTTTTCGCCAAAGACTTTAAGATTAACACCAGTATCTTTGTTATCTACTTTTTTCTGGAGCAAAGGCGATCGCCCCCCCCCCTGGGACCACCACTGTGAATGCGGTTTCTTTAAATTTCCACTTGAATAGATTTTCCTCCTTGGCGACGATCTTTGCCTCTTTATTTTCGATCTAGTTGTGTCGAGTTTTGCGTTTGTATTCTGTGAGGCGAACTTCCATAAGTCGGGTGGTTTCTCCGATGTAAATGTAGATTAAAAAGAGACAAGACATCTGGTCCAACGAAAACTCCTTGGCAAATAATAACCACTGTTTATTTACAAATAAAATCACAACAAAACAAAGGTGAGAAATATCGATTATTTTTCTATCCTTTTAAACGACGTTGGAACGATAGGGACAGAGAATTCTGTCTCAACCACTTGTCGTGATTGGCATGTGGGTGGGGAAAGTCGGCAGAGCACAGATGGTCGGATGATATTTTTATTGACATAAGCTTTACGTGTTATTTATTTTAAAATTTCAGGATTTTTTAAGCAGTTCATAAGTCGTTTTAAAACCATGGCACATTTTGTCAAAAAACGATTATAGTGTGTTTTTTTACCAGTAGGAGAATATTTCAGTGTATTTAAAGTGATATTTTGGAACAAATCGTCCAATTTTTTGAAAACAAAGGGAGAGCAAGTGAAATCAGTCAGTGGCGGTACATGCCGGTAGGTATCCTTAGATTTTAATATCAACAAATACGTTTTTTTTTTGATGAAGTAGATAATTCCTAATGCGTCAAATGAGATATTTTCGAACGTTTTTATAAGGCTTTTTTCGAGGTTTTTTTTTATAAAAACTATAAAATAAAGCATACTTTTGATGAAGTAGTTAATGCGTAAATAAGATATTTCAAAGGTTTTTTTTATAAAGTCTATAAAATAAAGGTAGGTAAAGTCCTTAAACCAATTTGCAAACAACAATAAAATTTAATTCACATGTGTTGAGGTTTGTAAGAATATTGAATTCCTACCTCTTATCAGAATATTAAGGTTGATTTATACTGCCGCCGTTGCCATCTGCGCTCGCCCTTGGAATTGATATATAAATCTTTTTGTCTGTCCTAGATGTCTCTATATACCCTAAGCATTATTGACTTTATTGTGTACTGAAGTAGTCAGTATAAGTAAGTTTCTGCTAATGACCAGAAAAAAATAACAAAATTAACAAACACGATAATATAATTTTTTGCTAGTGGGTAATTTTTTTTATATTCCAGGTGCTATGAAATGTGTTTCTTTGTTTTATTGTTTGGCATAATTTTATTGTGTTGAAAATTGAAATTGCTATAAATGATATACAAACTTGTAATAAATTTCTTTTGTATAAAATTATACTACAAAAATTTATTGTTAGGAAGCTTCCAAAGCTCAAATTGGCTGAATTATTTTTTTGCATGTTTTTTGAAGTAAGTACGCCACTGTTGTGTTTACTGTAAACAACAGTAAGGTAAACATTGTTCCATATAATAATATAATCAAAGTTTTCGTAAGTGTCGGGTATCTTGTCACTCTTTAATCTAATGTTTTTGTTAATGGACTTCTTATTGTCGTTGTCGTTTCGGAGACTGTCCGAAGATGATATGGGTTAGATATTCTATACCTACTAATTTTTTTGTTTATTATGAATGTCACGGATCATAAAATAACACTTATTAGCTGCCCGAATACCTTGGTAATTAAAAATTGC
This sequence comes from Oxystoma pomonae, assembly GCA_963921995.1. Classification (NCBI taxonomy): domain Eukaryota; kingdom Metazoa; phylum Arthropoda; class Insecta; order Coleoptera; family Brentidae; genus Oxystoma; species Oxystoma pomonae. The sequence continues at coordinate 17,170,504 of OY998170.1, read as the reverse complement.
CTAGGTACCTATTACAAGACAAACAATTGATTTTTAATTTACCTTGGATGCAGGTCAGGACATCCATTTATCCTTATTTAAACCTGTGTGAACAATTTTGAGAAAACGGGCAGCTGGGATTGTAGTGAACCCAGTTTAAAAGAAAGGGAAGAGCCCCCATTTAAAAAATACGGGTGTTTTAACTAGCTTTCGAACGAGTGAACCGATTACAATGCGTTTTTTGTCAGAGATAGTATGTTTTCTCCACACAGATATTAATTATGCCGGTTATAATGAAAGGACCCCGCTCACTGGCTTTCGGTTGTAATGGGCTGCGCGTTTGATATGTTGTAGATCTGTTCTCCCTGATCAACGTTTGGACCTCTTTTTGATCCGACCCACGGTCTCAGAGATATAGATATTGAAATTTGGACGTTTCAGATTTTAGGGATTTTTCACTAAAATCAGTTTTTTTTACACCAGTTTTTAGGTCGAGAACCAGGCTATTGAATGTAGTTAAAAAAATTGACATATTTCATTTGCGTCACTGTTGGCGGCACAAACTTGAAAAACGTAAAAAACTCTTTTTTCAAAATGCAATTTTTCGTAAAATTGCTGATTAATAAAGAACAAACGGTGAAATATTTTTTTTTGGATATGTTATAGAAAAATCTTCAGAGAAAAAAAAAGATAAACTACATATGTATAGGCTCACCACACTTTGTGAAAACGCGCGTGAACCTGGAAAATGCTCGGGTTATTGTACCCATTTCTACTATGCATATGTATATGCCATGCTAGAGACCAGTAGGCTCTGCCGATTTTGACAAAAGTGGTACCGTTGCAGTGCTTTGAGTCTCAGAGGTACTATATTGTTCAAGAAGAAAATCAATATGGCGGATGCGAGCCGCCATGCTGTCATTTTTTTACACTTTTGAGATATAACTTACAAAAATATAAAGCCATCTGATAATATAAATGTTTTTTCTTTGGTTTCTTTAGAGTGATCACCCAATATCGTTTCTTCTACTTTGGACTGCTACCCCCTCCTACGCCCTCCTTTCCCAAACCCAGGTGACCCGCTTAAATATATGTAATGCAAGGTGTCGCATATCAGTTTAAATGACTTAAAACGTATAATACTTTTTTTTCAAGCGACGGGAAAATAGCCACTTTCCGTACGATTTTTCATACGGAAAGTTCTACATTATAGGGCATGTTCTTTCGAAATATTTCCACTCTCCAGAAAGGACCTTTTTGTTCAATTTTCCGGTCCCTTGATCTTTTTCCGGTCCCATTTTTGGTCAAGTTGGCTATGACTTCCTGTTGACAGCTTTTAGCTTGTTTTTTTGCGCAGTTTTGACAATTCTAAAAAAGCTGTTTTAAATTTGTTTCAAAAGTTTTGTTTACAAAAATGGACTCAGATCTAGAAAATGAGAGAATCTGGAGGAAATAAATAAAATAAAAATAAAAGCTCACAAGAGTCACATACATCGAAAAATCGACCACACATTTTTAATTCTCAAAGTAAGAGTATACTATAAATATAGGTAAATAAAGAACAAACCTAGAAATCTGCCTTTTATGAGCTCTTCTATCATTATTTTGCTTGATAAGTTGGCCATAACTGGTTGTCATTCATCACTGATTTAGCTGTGTGAAGCTAATAGGCACTACACTATAATTTTTCTAATGTTTTATACAATTTTGCACAAGTTAAACATACAAAAATCATTTCTAACCACAAAACTTTACTTGTTTTTCTTAGTTTTCATCTTAAAAATTACCGGCCTTAGCGGCAATGGCTATATAGCCAACAAGAAGCAGAAAATATCAGGGGACTGTTCATAAATTACACAACACAGCTAGGCGTCGACGAAAGTGATAGATACTAAAATGTTTTTTCTGATCGTTTGAAAAAAAAAGTACGTACGATACACGACCGGAAAGTGTCTTTACAATTTTCAGGTCTAGTGATGTAAATACCTAATTCCGCCCAAATAATCTCATCGCCTCCTTCTCAGCCCAGGTCACCCCCTTAAGAAATGAGTAAAGTACACATACTACATATCACCCACTACCAAAAAGTGTCCCCCTCGCAAACAAAATCGACGTGCCCGAGGAAAAAGTTAATATCTAAAGATATCATGCTCAAAAAAAGCATTTGACAGCAAATATCTCGAAAACTATTCAACCGATAAAATACGTCGTAGTAAAGACAATCAAAAAACCTTCAAAATAAGTACTAATCGACCCATGTTCCCTATCTAAAAAATAGGGGTGAAAGTCACTCCTTGTAGGGGGGGTGCATCTTACAAAAATGAAAAAAAACTGCCAAAAAGTTTCCCCCTTGCAAACAAAATTGACACTCTGTATATACAATATAGCTACAACTTAAACCTAAATATCCCTATTGACAAAATTTGTAGGAATGAAAATAAAAATAAACCAAGCATTTTCCAGGTTCACGGGCGGTTTTTTTTTCACTGAGAGTGACGTAAACGAAATGTGTCAATTTTTTTAACTGCATTCAATAGCCTGGTTCTCTACCTAAAAACTGGTATACTGAAAGTAGCAAGTTAGCTACTCAAATACAACAAAATAGACAAAAAACTGATTTTAGTAAAAAATCTCTTAAATCTGAAACCTCCAACTTTCAACACCTATATCTCTGAAACCGTTGGTCGGATCAAAAAGAGGTTGATCAGGGAGAACAGATCTAAAACATATCAAATGCCCAGCCCATTCCAACCGAAAGCCAGTGGCAATGCTAGGTGAGCAGGGTCCTTTGGTGTGTAGATGTAGATTGGGTACTAGTGTGTATGCCTTCTGGTATATAAAATTAGTTGTAAATGGATATTTAATATCATTATTATATCATTTTGCATACCCTGAAAGGTATCAGACATTTAGCAAAATATCAGGGGTTTTAGTATCCGGATTTATTTGGGCCACCTGATAGTTACTGCCATCGATCTTGCATTTTTTATGCAGTTCTTATGCAATTGGAACACAGGTGACCTACCCCACAAAGTATTAACTTTCACTGACCAGATACTGCGAGCGGTATTCTAGTAAAAGTCGGTTCTGTGCGATAGTTCTTTAATTATTGACAATTAGGCACTCAAAACTATAATTTTTTTAATGAGTCTGTTGTCCACTGTTTTTTATAATTCCGCTAAAATGGTACTTGTAACAATATTAGTGACTGTTGTTTTAGTGCCACTAATTTTTGTCTTGTTTTTAAAATGGCGTTACACTTATTGGACTCGAAGAGGGCTAGTGCAATTAAGACCAGATTTTTTGTTCGGAAATACCAAAGGACTAATAACAGGTTTAAAGTTTATTTATTTATTGGCCGTGGATAAATTTACGACAGTCAGTGTTTATCTTTTTTATACAGGCAGTGGCGTAGCTCTCATCTAGCAACCCGAGGCAAAGTCTCGGGGCCCGGCGATGCAAGGGGGCCCAATGCGCAGTCAGTATTTCCAGTAAATAAAATTGTTTATTTATTTTACAGAACCATCATAAGGCGCAATTACACAGACGAACATGCTCAAACAAAAGCTCGTGCAAGAGATCTATTTTTTTGCGTGAACATTTTTGTGAGCTTTTCTTTGAACATTTTGTTCCGGTAAATTTTTGAGCAAATTATTGCTATCTGTTTTGGAAACATATTTTTAAAGATGCGAATAGATAAAATTTCACATCAGTGATCAGTGATCTCAATTCTTTAAAAAAATGGAACACCAACTTTTATTTTAAATTTTTGTGAAAAAAAGCTGACGGCAAGCGAAATATTATTCTTGGCTATCAGTTTTGTCAGATGGATTTGGGTTACTTACAATATTTTTTTCTTACGGTTTTTCCCGGATTTTTTTGCCCGGGGTTTTTTTGGGATTTTCTTGCAAGTTTTTTTTATTTCCAAGGGTTTTTTCCTAAATTCAAAGAACAACCCAGGAAAATTTTTCTTTTCCAAAAAAATTTTGAGTTTTTCAAATATCGACAAAAACTCAAAAATTGCACTTTTAAGCGGTAATCCGCGCCTCACGACTATGAGTAGTGGTGGGGAGGGGGATTTTTTTAAATATATTTTTGTAACTTTACTTTACCCTTAGCTTTGATTGTTTTTTTTTTTAATTCCTCACACCAGATTTACCTAGTTAGTTTAAGATGAAGATAGATATTTACTGTCAATTTAATGTAATAATCAAGGTCGATTACTGACACTGAACAAACAATATGCAAAGGAGCAACATTCCGATTCAGAAGTCTAGTCTTTTACTGCTAAATTATATTTTTTTAGACAAGGGTCGGGATCGTAGGGTTGTAAAAGTGGATAATGAACAGGTATTATTTAGACCAAACGTGCTTTTGTTCATATATTTGAGATTTAATAAAATGTATATAGGTTTTTTAATTTGACTTAATTATTATTGTATTGTGTTTTAAACTAGGAAGTAAAATAAAGAGATATTCTTTTAAACGTAAATTTTTATCATAACATTTTACAGGCAACAGCAATAAATAAGTGCCAATTATTATTTTTTTATTCTCGTTTTTTTACAACCCCAAAAAAGTTACAAGTATACTGGCATATCTCCTATAAAAATCAGGTCAATCGAAGTTGCTTATAAGGTAAAATGTGAATTTCCACATCAAATCGTTTTCCCGTCGGAAAGCACTTAATTAAAAATACCTTGTTTTAAAACTTAGTGTTTCTATTTTCAGTTAAGTTCAATGAATTCCCATAAAACCATAAAATTTAAATTTGTAAGAAATTTCTATACCAACATTTCCTCAAACAAATTTTGCTTAACATTCTCTCCAAAATTTCCGTGAGTCTTTTTGTACGAGATTTTGCTCGAACTTTTTTTTGAACATTTTGCTCAAGAGGCTCGTGTAAATATTTGTCGGCATTTCAACATCAAAGAAAAGTTTGTCTGTGTAAATGCGCCTTAAAACCCGATGTTAATTTTATTAGGCCTGCGCTTTTCCTTTCTGTAACCCAACCAACCAGGTTACAGGTCATATTGAGAATCGATTAATTTGTTTGATTTTTGGATCCCAGAACCATTACAAGTTCCACTGAAGAAATTCTTTTGCAAAAGTGTAAACGCTTTTATAAGAAATATTCTGAAATTATAGACCTTTCTATATAGTAATTGAATATAATCATCTATTACCACTTGCAAAAAACGATCGAAATAATGATATGTCGACTAGCGATTTTTTTGAGCTAATTATTAAACGAGTTCTAGAATGCTTTTTTCAAATATTTACCGCATTTTTATTGTTTTTAACATTACCGGTAATAGTGGTAACTCTTGAGAGAACGTTTAGTAAATTAAAACTATTTAAAGATTACTTAAGATCACACATGGGTCAAAGTAGATTAATCAGCTTAGGTTTACTTTTAATTGAAACCAATCGAAAGTTGCTGACGAAATGGACTTAACGACTCTAATAAAATAATTTTCCAATGCAAACGCGAGGAAGTAGGACTTTTATAAAATATGCGGTAAATAAAATAAATAACAATATTATACATATCTAATAGTATGTTAAGTTACCATTGTTACTAAACTAAAATTAATATTTGTTCTTTTACAATAAAAAAATGCCAACTATTTACTTGAATAAAACACAACTTTAGGTACCTACCTAACACGTTTGTAATTTTCATAAAAAAATTAAAATTTACATTTACACATTTATTAGTGAGAGGTGAGGTCATAAATTGTCTTTGCCTCGTAACATTTTTGCTATATATATTACAACAGTAGCCGAAAATTGGGTTATTTACATTTTTACGAGAAAGCCAACCCAAAAGCCAACACAACACAACCCAAGAAATACCAGGCCAACATTAACACAAAAAAGCACTAACCAAGGCAACCCAAACTTTAATACGACTATCATAACAATATAGACACAGCCTTATGTATTTGGCACAGCATTAATTAGGATAATAAAGAAGAATCTTTTTTAGGCAAATCGTCTTTAGCTGAAAATTTTTATGATATTTACCGCAACCTCAAAAAGCAAAACTTGAAACATGGAGGTCTGTACATGGTAACCACCCCAAGCTATATGCCAATTAATTTACAGTTAGTCAAAGAAATAATGCAAATGCAATATCCATATTTCGACAGTCATGGAATATACAACCACAAAATGGACATCCTAAGTAGTCATCTTTTTAATATCGAAGGTGAACCGTGGAGAAAACTAAGGCAAAAATTAACACCAGCTTTTACCTCTGGTAAAATAAAAATGATGTTTGAAACATTTGTTGAAAAATCCTCGATTTTAAAAAAGGTTACAAATGAAAATTTGCAAAGGAATAATGCGATTATGATAAAGGATCTGATGGAGAGATTTACTATTGATATTATTGGTAGGTGTGTTTTTGGGATTGAATGTAATTCACTAAAAAATCCCGACAATGAATTTAAAATTTATGGTACAAAAGTGTTTAAACCACGGCCGATAAAAAATTTGATCGAAGCATTTCTACCATGGACAATATTACCCTATTTAGGTCATCGAGCTATGGATAAAGACGTCGAAGACTTTTTCAGAAATTTGGTCAAAACTACAATAGATTTTCGAGAAGAAAACAAAATATATCGAAAAGATTTGTTGCAAATGCTAATAGAGTTAAAAAATAAAGGCACGCTTAGTGAGGATGAAATGCATGATGAAGTCAAAATAAATTCGTTTCTCAGTGAAGAAGAGGTAATTGCTCAATGTTTTCTATTTTTTTCGGCTGGCTATGAGACTTCATCAAGTACTTCAACATTTGCCTTGTATGAATTGGCGCAAAATCCACAGATTCAAGAACATGCCCGTAAAGAAATAGCTGAAAGCTTGAAGGAGAATGGCAACAAGTTAACATATGAAATGGTTATGGATATGAAGTATCTGGACAAAGTAGTAAACGGTAATTTTGCCATAAATGTTTTTTAATCTCTGTGTAATTGGAGGATATCTAATTTGGGCTTGTAATTTTACGCGTTCACTAAAAAGATTTTTTTTTGAAAATTGGCCACTATGGCGGTTGAAATTTTAAAAGGATTTTCCGCAAGTCAAAAACGAAAATCAAGTTGAGAAATATGGGTGAAGGGGGTAATACAAATAACGGGTGGGCCAAAAAATCTTGCACACTTTTGAATTTGCTATAACTTTTGATCGAAACGGTCGATTTTAAAATGTTTTGACTTTTTGGAAAGACAAGACATGAGACTTTTCCTGTCCGGTTCAAAATTTTACATTTTTCCAAAAATCCAAGATAGCGGACCTTTTAAAATAACGGGAAAATATGTATTCTCTCTATACCAAGGTATTAATTAATTAAATCCGTTTAAAAATAAAAAAAATACGGGATTTTATATTGAGTGGAGTTGTTTGCTGTAACTTTAGATAGAAGTACAAGACTTAAGGCTTTTATGTTGTGGTAACAATTCTAAAAAATCACTGATGGCGAACATTTTTAAATAATGGATAATTTTCACCCCCCCCCCTCTTCACCGAAAAAAAATATGTTTGATACCTATACTGAACCCTGCTGCATATATGAAGGTATCACTAAATTAAATTGGTTCAAAAATTAACAATTATTCTTCAAGTATGGTGACATAAACTAAATGCCTCTTTGCTTTAAACTTGTCTGTTTCTGTATATAGGAAAATGTCACAGATTTTATCGAGTGGCCCGATAACAGCCCCGATTTGAATCTGGTAGACAGCCATTATTGGAGAGATTTAGAAAAAGAAGTGTACAGAAATCGCAGCTACGGGGACATTATAGAACAGTGTCAAGGCATTACAGAGACCCATCAAAGTTTGCCCCAAAGAAAAATTATCAATGCTTTTAATAAATGGCGTAACGATTTACTGTACTGTTTTAAGAACATGGAGATCAGCTTAGAAAGTCTGAGTATCCCGATCTAGATTATTATACGTTAAAAGTATAAGTGTGGAAAAAAAATTATAAAAAATATAAGTGTTTGATGATTAATAACAAAGTAAACTCAGCTTAAGCACGGCCAAATAACTAATACATGCCGCTCTAGCTAAAAAATCAGCAGTTATTTTAATTTTATTACAAGTCACAGTTTTTATTCAAAACATTGAAAATGATGACGCGATCTTGTTTACTTCTTAACTGATTTAAGCAAGTGATACATCCATATACCTAGCAGAGATGGGAGGTAGAATGGCCTTGATTTTGTTTTGTTACTTTTTTAGGGGAGTGAAATTACCCAATGGTTAAAGCGTGTTAAAGCTGTTCGCCATCTTATATGTTCGAAAAATGTCAAAGCCGTAAGCTTTGATCACCCAAAAATGTAAAAATGTTTAAAATCAAGTAATCCGATCAAAAGTTAAAGCAAATTTTGCAAATGACAATGTCGAGTCAAAAATCACTTATTTCAGAGGTCTATAGTTTTCTTATCTCTTAACCGATTTAATTAAGTAATGCTTTGGTATAGAAAGCATACATAAGGCTTTTGTTGCAATTACTTAGATTGTCTCCAGTGCCGCACGTATTTTTTTTGCAGGGGGGAGGGGGGTGAAAGTTGTCCGATATTCAAAACGGTCCTGGATTTTTGCGAAATGTCAAATTTTGAACCGGATCGGAAAAGTCTCATGTCTTGTTTTTCAAAAAAGTTAAAAAAATTTGAAATCGAGCTATTCGATCAAAACTTACAGCAAATTTAAAAGTGTGCAAGACTTTTTGGCCCACCCTATAATTTACAATCACTTGCAATTCGTAGAGCTGAAAATTTGCATTAACGTTCCTATTTAAATAAATGTTATCAATATTTATACAAGTGTCATTTAAGGCATATATGTTTTTGATTACACCCTGTAAAATTATGGTTTGTTTATTTGGTTAAAATTTGATACACATGTGTTGTTACCTACATTAAAAAAGTAAAATAAAAAAATAAAAGTTCGACAACCATTCGAACCTGATAAAACCTTGAAATCTGTGTGTAGAACGCTTTATTTCGGGAACTACTTGGCCCATTTTTATTGAACATATTCTTCAAGTGTCTTTTTTTCTTTACACAGGGTGACTCAAAATTTCCTACAAAGATTTTAACAGTGGTTAGATATCACTTATCTAGGAAAATTATAGTATTTTTTTTTTAATTTCATTTTTTTTTTCTCTTAATTAGGTGTAAGATTTTTGTTTTATCTGGGATTTACCTTTAAAATATATATTTACATGGGCTTTAAAATTAATTAACCAAGCACCAAGCCACTGACAATGACATGTTCTATGGTTTTTGTCAAGAATTTTAAGTTTTCAATGGTTTGTATTCAACAATTTATTTTAAAATGGTATTGAGATATTCAATCAAAATAGCGCAGCGAAGAGTCTATGGACAGAAGTTGGAACGAAAAGCACGGGATGATAGAATTCTTCAAAAATTCTGAGGTCGTAGAGGACTCAATTTAGTATAGAAGACCAAAGAAGATTAATTCATCTGTAGATCTTTTTACATGTGAGAGGCAATTTTCTTATGGTTACCATTTTTAACATTTAGTGTTATTTGTCAGTTTTTCTGAATTAGTATATAACATAACAAGAGAAGAAAGCGCTATCCGAGTGAAACCACACGCGAGTGTAAGTTACTTTCTATCGAGTTATGTACGCTATTTTTCCTACAAACACTGAAGGATTGCACCAATTTTTGTAAAAATTGGTCTTCATAACAGAAATTTTTATTAAACAATTGCCTTAAATTATTTTCATCTTTCTCTAAAATACTTTTTTAGAACATGTTGTCTCTCTTCAACAACCTTAAATATTTTTACACATCACTAAATTATCTCTCCATCTACCTCTAAAATTCTTCCTTCTCTCTCTAAATATTTTTTATTTTAACAGAGGAAAAATGTTTTTGGCGGTACTTTTTTTGAACGCCTAAAAAACAGTGAAATCTTGAAAAATGTGAGTGTTTTATTCTAAAAATCAAAAGTTTGGAAAAACAGCTTTAAAATGTGAGCAAAATCATGGCATAAAAATGGAAAAAACATAGTAAAAATTGCTTAAACAAAAACGTTACCCCTTAAATTATGCTAAAATATTTTAAGCCTTAAATTACCATCATGGCTTTACCATAACTAAAATTAGTACCCATTTTATGATACGGCCATGATGAAGCCTAAACTATATTTTTTAAATACCTCTTTAAATATTTTTAGATGTGCTAAAATCGGTCACATTTTTTTTCGTAATTTTAAAGATTCTAAAGAACTTTGATTAAAATGAATTAATATTAGGTACCTTATATCTTTAAGTGTCTATTTAAAGTAAATATTTCAACACATCGATACGATATACCTAGCACGTTCGAAACAAAGCCAAAATAGACTACATTTTTATTTTGAACGCGTTAGGTACACCGATACCGATGCGTTGAAATATTTACTTTAAGTGTCTAATAACCATTTTTTAATGCAAATTTCTCTAAAACTTAAGAGTAAAAATATTTTGATAATTCTTGTTCAGGGGAACAAATTCTACCTATAGATACTTAAAATTTTTCTAGGGAATTTTGAATCATCCAACTTTCAGACTCCAAGCACATTTTTTTTACGTTTTTAGAAACACTTCGAAAATACCCTCCGCTCGCAGTACTGCCTAGAAAATGCACCAAAAGTCGACGCATTCCAGGAACCCAAGTAGTGATCGAGAAGGGCACTCTAGTTTGGATACCTGTGTGGGGAATTCACAGAGACCCCGAATATTATTGCGATCCGGAAAAATTCGAGCCTGAAAGGTTTTCAAAAGAAAACATTGCCAAGAGACCCGATTTTACGTGGCTTCCGTTTGGGGAAGGGCCAAGATTGTGCATAGGTAAATTTAAACTATAATAAGGTTTATAAAGGGCGAGTTAAAATATACATTTAACCATATATGTATGAGCTTAAATATACGCCCTTGCAATGCTTTCGGCGTGCACAACTTTGTAAGCAGGATGTCCTATATATACGCCTATACCTTTCTCTTTTATGACTCTTATTGTCTCTTTCTGGCGTCAAAGCTTAGCGGTTCTGCACATGCGCGGCCATCGTCATCGGTTAACCAACCAAAGTCCAGAAAGATAGCTGTGCAGTTGTCAAAATTTTTCTATTTGTTTACGTTTTTAGAACATCAGTATTTTCTATTTTTACATAAATAAATATATGAGAAGAAATAATTTTTAGGTATTTTCACTTTTTCTTCTTGAAATTTTAAGAAAAAATAGCTACCAACCTGTGGAACTTCACTTTTGTTGTTTGGCGGCATCCACACACAGCGCGTCTTTTTATGCGGCAACATCTTAAGCTCCAAGATATAAACAGTTTTTATTATAACTCCTAAAAACTTTCGTGTAACCAAAGATTAAAAATATCACAATAAAAAAAATTGCATAAACGAAAACGCAGAAAAACTTATGTGTAATCTCGACCGAAGGGGAAGAAGAAGCTCTCGAAACCGGCCGCCTCGTAAAATTTTCGCGCATGTGCATAGGCGCGGAGCTAAAACGGCCTGCTAGATTTTAGATCTTGCTTACAAGTTTGGCCTGGGAAAGGCCTCATACATATATGCATTTAACCAAATACTCTTCAGTAAATACAGACGAGTCTCAACCTTTGGATGGGTATCTTCCTGAGGTCAGACTCAAATGAATCAAATCCCACAAGGAACACATGGTCAAATATGATCTGGAATTAATTTGTAGACCGTACATAGTTCTCTTGATATTCTCCCAATGCCGGTCGGCCGGTGAGACCATTGACTGACTTTTCCCGCATAGTAAAGGACAGTGTCGTACGGGCCAACATTTCGTTAAATGGAGAGTGACAGAATTATAGACAAAGAATGACCGAATTCGGGACATCATATATTTTTAATATAAAAAAAGGTAGAGTTATATTAAACAAGGGTACTTAAGTAAGTATATTGGAATTATTTGTAAAAAAGCATTTTAATTTTAATTACTTGTTGGATTTTTCTGCTTTAAGTGCAATTTTAGGTTAAAATATTAATGTTTTTTTTGATCATTTGCTTAATTAAGTTCCTAAAAAATTGTTTTAATGTGAATTTTTTTGAAGGTGACCGAATTCGGGATATATCTATGAGTGAATTCAGGACATCAGGGTGGCCGAATTGGAGACAAGGTTTTTTTGGCACAAAATAATATTTTTAAAAAAATCTATATAATAAAGAATTATAAATTATTTTTTTTACCATCATAATGGTTCATTAATCATACTTTTTCTGAGTTGGGGTGTAAAAATACATGTTTTGTGTATTATTGGTCTTACAAGGCAAGAGCCATGAGCTTAAGGGCCTTAAGGTGACCGAATTCGGGTCAACCACTTTACTCTCCGGTAAATACAGGCGAGTCTTAACTGAATCAGTCAATCGATTAATTCGACAAAGAACACTCAAAAGACCAAAGCTTGGCGTTTAAATGTTCTTGTAGGATACCCATCCAATATTTTGGTCAGTACACGGCTCTACAATAAAAGCCTCAATGCGTTTACTCACTCTTTGTGTCAGAAAAAAAAAATTTATGCCCGGATTTGAAGTAATTAATATATAAAAAGAAAGGTTCGTAGCATCCGACGCAAATTTTGCTTTTCAATTCATTACGACGAAGCTTCCAAGATCTAATGGATAGTCCAGAAACCTACAAGCCTGTTTCATCCTTGTTAGGAATCATCAGAGCAACATAAGATTGACTGACAACATCCCGCGTTATTTGACGACGAAAGTTGTTTAAATTCGCTGGGTGTGGTTGCTTATGTTATGCTTCGTACGTCAGGTACAGTCCTATGTTACCCTGATGATTCCTAACAAGGATGAAACAGGTTTATGGAGTGTCCATTAGATCTTATAAGCCTGGTCGTAATGAATTAAAAAGCAAAATTTGCGTCCGGTGCCACGACCCTTTCTTTTTATTTATTTTTCACGGACAAGAAATCTACTTTTCGTAATTATATATTAGAAGTCGCCCATTTAGACAAAAATCGCAGGCCTTACATAGTTCTCTTGATATTCTCCCAATGCCGGTCGGCCGGTATAACCATTGACTGACTTTTCCCGCATCGTAAAGGACAGTGTCGTACAGGCCAACATTTGCCCGGATTAAATTGTTTACTGGGTTAGGACTAGGGCTCTCTAATAGTACTCTTTCCATTTATTGTTTTCGGTGCCAGGTGCAGCCGACTGAAAATATATTTATACCAATAATATTGGTGGTAACACAGTTCACTTTTTTATTGATTTTAGGAAAAAAAATATACTCTTTTCAAAAGATATATTTTTGTGTAGATAACGTCCCTAAATAGTTATTCTGATAAAAATCAAGATCTTCTATATACGTCCTACTGTCAGAACCTGTCGAAATGTAAAAAAAAATATTTTTAAAAAATAAAAAATTTAGGCTTATAGCGTATTTCATTCTAGACAAAAAAAGTCACATAAACATTTTTGTAGTACTAACCATTTTTTATAAACCTAATTTAAATATTTAAAAAATGGAAAAATTGTCACATTTTGAATTTTAATGCTGATAGTTAAAAAAATATATTTTTCGAAAAAGCGATGGGGAACCTGAAAGAGAACATATTTTCGATAAAAAAACGGTGCAACTTTTTTTGCATCACTCCATAGTTTCTATACAAATATAAAATAATTTGAAGAAAATGGTAAAATCATGTCGATTGTATTGAACTTTTTTGCACCAAGATTTTTCTATAAAAAACCACTTATTTGCTAAATAGTTACTCTTGTCACCTATCAAACGACAGTAAAAAAGTTTCGACTAGATTTGGAAAGGTAACCTCGGGCAGAATTAAATAAGAGGAGTTTTCTGAAAGACATCTTTTTATATACAACAAATATTGACTATATAAGGTACTTCCCTTATTCCTGCTTCTATCTTGCCCCCTTACTCCTGGTAAGTTCGAAGGGTCTTATAGAATATTTAAAAAAATAACAGAGCACAAAGCATCATGTACTAGTCAGTAACTATTACGGTCATAAATAGTAGTTTAACAACTAGTGGCTAAAACAGTGCTAAGTAAAAAAAAGCACAGTTTAGCCGCGAGTTGTTAACACAATTTTTTTTAATACCTTTATCAAAAAATCCAAGAAAAACAGGAAAATACTTTGAAAAATGTCGAACGAAGAGCACTTCTCGCAACCCACCATTTTTACACTATAAATCAGGCGGCTGGTAAATGAAAACAATGGTTGTTTCCATGGCGATGGGCCTTTTTATTCAGTGACGTTCATTGTTGCGCCATTTTAATCGTTGGCAGTTTGATATTTTGACGATATTTTTAAAAGATTTTTTCGTAAATACTTGGTGAAAAATTTTTAGGCAAGAATAATGAAATTTTTTTAATATTACTATTTTCCGCTATTTCTCTTTAATTTTGGGTAAAAAAAGGACCGAAATCTTTTTTTGCACCCGTGTTTAGTTATCCGCAGACAGTTACTAAAATCATGTTTTTGATGAAGGTATAAATTGTTTTTTATGTTGCAGAAGTTTGGTTATTTCTTATTTAGGTGTCTAATAACCATTTTTAAATGCAAATCTCTCTGAATTTATGGCCGTCCTTTCGCAACAAGAAAGTTAAAACTTTCTTACTGTCGAGAGGTAATAAGACTATCTACTTAGCACATAATTGTATTTTTTTTAGAAGTGCAAAGACGTTCAATACAATCGACATGATTTTAGCATTTTCTTCAACTAATTTTATTTTAATATAGAAAGTATAAGTGATGTAAAAACCATTGTAACGTTTTTTTTAGCGAAAATATGTTCTCTTTCGGGTTTCACATCGCTTTTTCAGAAAATATATTTGTTTTAATTAACAGCACTAAAATTCACAATGTAACAATTTTTTCGATTTTTTAAACATTTAAATCACGTTTATAAAAAAACGGATAGTACTACATGCTTGTTTGACCTTTTTATCTAAACTGAAATGCTCTATAATTTTTTTAAAATATTTTTTTTTACATTTTGGGAAAAAATTACATATTTTTGTCATGTTTTGAAAGTAGGATGTATATAGAAAATTTTAATTTTTATCAGAATTACTATTTAGACACTACCAAGAGAAGGGAACTCTAAATTTAATAATTTTTTTTAATGCTGAGACTAAAATTATCAAAAAAATCCTTTTTTAAGAAAAATCTTGAGGACCTCTGAATCGGACCTTTTTTTTTTCGAAAAACGAACTGTTCCATTTGCAAATTTGAAATCTAAATTTTTAATTTCTTTTAGGGAAACGTTTTGGAATATTGCAAACCAAAATGGCACTGATTTGCATGCTGAGTAATTTTAAATTTTCGGTCAGTCATTTAACCCCGAAACCGATAAAATTGGAAAGAGCCAGTTTTACTTTAAATGTGAAAGGGGAAATATGGCTTGAGGTTTTAAAACTGTGAAAAAAATTACAGAAAAATTATAGTTCCATGGTTTGGCCGTCCTTTCTCAACAATTGAGTCAAAGAAGCACCACCCAATTTTGTCACTCATATATATACCAGTGGCGTATCCAGAAATTATTTCTAGAGGAGGAACTTGAGTAACAGCATACCCTTTTGAAGTTGATATTTAAGGGGAGGGGCGGTGGCTTAAGCCCCTAACCATTTCTCCCATCCTGCATACGCCAGTGCATAAACATTATTGTAGAACTATGAATTTAATATTATGTTGTTATATTTTTGAATTTATGTGCAAGGTATAATTTATTTGGAAAAAAATTAGGTAATTATATTTTTAATTCTAATTTATTTAATTTTATTTTTCTAATTTACCGAATTTAGTTTATATCAGAACAAATTCTGGCTCGAATGCAGTAACAGTTAAAACTTTAGTAATTTAGTTAAGTAACGTCATTGAAAAAATATATGTTTAAGGCTGAATTTGTATAAAAAATGCGCTTCTTCCAATTACATAATCTAAAAAACTGTTAATCAAATTTGTATCAAATTTTGTACGGTGAAAGTTTAACCATTTCACGGATTTTGCATAGTTTTAAGTTTTTACATAATTATAATAAATAATAAATAATAATAAAAACTAAATTAAAACAAGATATATATATATTTTGAAAAAACACGTCAATGGTATATGGGGGATACCAGAAGCCTCCGCTGTACAAAATTTTGTTAATTTTTGATGTGTGGTTTATCTGTTTAAGTAAACGAACTGTTTTTAGGATTCAAATTTACTGTTAATGAAGGATATATAAAACCTTGGAGAAAGCGATTTTATTTAAAATCGTCCGTATATAAAAGCGATTTTAGGTGCGTATAAACGTAGTAAGTGAATTAATAAATTGACCTTTATTAATTTTTTATTCGATTAATTGTTGTTATTGATTTAAAGAGATTTTCATAGTGTGGCAGTTATTGTTCAGTTCACACTGCATTGTTGGTCGCAGCGCTGCTGTATTCCCTGATGGGTAGTCAGAAAAAAAGGGCCCTCGTAGTCATGAAGGTGCGGGTTGGGTCGCGATGCAGTTAATATTGCTATCTCCTAGAAAGGGCTCTTGGTAGGGCCCTATTGGAAGGTAGGAATACAATGACTGTGGCGCCTAACTTCACGTGGCACATCTGGATGTGGCGGTCCCATATTTTGTCTCCTTGTGACATCTGCGATACCACCTGACCAAAATTTTAGATCAACATCTTTTGATCTGCAGGAGTTTGACCTCTAGGATGGTATGTGGTCCAATTATCATTCTAGATAACTCAGTAGATAACGTGGGCATAAAATTCGTATAGCTTGGGTACAGGAGCCCTATAAACAAGGACGGATTTCTGATGTTTCTTCATTGGTTGGATGACTGAATGACTTTTGAGTGACGGTGACGGATATTAATTAGTGGGCCGCTGACGAATATCGGTTAAATTGCTGCGACAATACTAATTCCATGTTGAATCGACGGAGAAGAATCTTCATCTTAAATACACCGGACTTTTTGTTGGGCCACTGAAGGAAAAATTGTATTTCTCGGACACTGGAGCATATGTTAGTGGCTCAATGAATCTCCAGTTGATGTAGTAGAAGTAGGACCTTCATCTTAAATACACCGGGCTTTGTTGTTGGGCCATTGAAGAAAAATACCACGTCTCTCCGATACTGGTTCACTATCTTTAGCCAAAACGATAATAGACACTTAAAGTAAATATTTCAACGCATCGGCCAAAATATACTACATTTTTGACTTGCTCTTGTCATGTTTCGAACGATGCCCGCTTTTTTGACGGGTGCGATGACACAAAAGCTGACAGCAATCGATGCGTACGGAGTGATGAACGTATCGTTACGTCCATCCCAACGTACGCATCGATTGCTGTTAGCAGTTCTGTCATCGCACCTTTAAAAAAAGCGGGTATCGTTCGAAACATCGCATAAACAAGTCAAAAATTTAGTGTATTTTGCCTTTATTTCGAACGCGATACGTATACCAATACCGATGCGTTGAAATATTTACTTTAAGTGTCTAATAACCCGAAAAAATGGAAATTTTCCTTTAGCCGCAATGGTCCAGTGTGTAAGCTAGAGGCCCTGTATAGGATTTTTGACAGTTATTGTTTTATTTTTGGATGAGCAACTGGATTTGACAGTTTGTTAAGGAAATGTTTGAAATTGTGGATTGGCAATGATGGTTGGTAACACCTGACAATAAATAACTTTCTCACTGTCAGATTTTTTATTAATAAACGTGAGGTTTAAAAATGGTATTTTGCTGTATCAAAAACTGAAGAAATCCGTGCCTTGACGAATTTGAATTAATAAAAATAGCCGAATTTGCGAGGTAAGTGAGCTACAAGCAGTACTTGATTAAAAAAAACGCATACATGCAGTCACAAAATTGACCTTTCTAAAAGTGTGTAATATATACCAGCTAAAATGTCTAAAAACTTCAAAAGTACTATTTGTCATATGGTTTAAAGAAGGTCTCTAAAACTGAAAATATTTTTTTATATTAAATTTTGCATAACACTAAAAAAATCAGCAAAAATAATCTTTTAGTAAAGTCTTTATTGAACAATATCAAATTATCACTCGAGTAACGGACGAAGGCTGTTCTATAAAGAGAGCGGTAACCCATTTTGGAGTTGATAAAATAACAATAATACGATGGAAACAGCACTGGATTGAAAACAATTCGACGAATAGGAAACTTGGATTAGGACAAAAACGATGGTAAACTTAATAGTAATTATTTTAACTTAAACAAGAACTAAAATAAATAATTTAGTATTTAATAGGATCACCATTCTTCTCTATTACAAGCTGCAAACGTCTGGACATTGAAAAGGTTAAATTTTGAAAATACTGATGGTCTTCTGAGAGCTGATCCAATACGCGATAAATAGCATCGCTTAACTCTTCAGCATTTCGTGGTCTCCAATTCCTTTGGTATATTATTTTAACGATTCGACTTCATATATTTTCCATTGGGTTAAGGTCAAGGCTGTTGGCTGGCCAAGGAAGTGTTTCTATATTATTATTCTGAAACCATTGGCGAACAACATTAGCCGTGTGTACTGGACAGTTGTCCTGCTGATAAACAAAGTCATTATTTTCATGTAAAGCCTGTACATATGGCAGCATAACGTTTTCAAGGATTTCAATATATTGTTGAATCTTCCTTCGATTCTCCAAAAAAAAACCCAAACCTCTAGCACTAAACCAGCCCCACATGTTTACAGAAAAATGTTCAGCTTTTTTAATTTGGTTTCTATATTCGGGTTCAAATCTAGAATTTGGTGGACGATAAACTAAAATTTTCCTGCTGCTTGAAGATGATTGAAAAATTTTTTCATCAGTGAAAATCACCCTCTCTCAGACGTCATTATCACGAAGAACGTTGTTCAGTGCAAAAATCACTCTGACCTGTTTTTGTTCTTCTGTTAGAAAAGGCTTCTTTGCAGCAACCCGACAAGAGACTTCTGATTTCGTTACTCTTCTATTTACTGTTGCTAAAAAACCCGGAAATAATTTTACATTAGCTGCTTCACAACCGACGTTGAAAAAGGATTTTGTCTGAGATGGTCAATAAGTCTCTCATCTTGCACTTCAGAACTTACTTTTGGTCGTCCTGATCCATCTTTCCTATCCGTGCTGCCTCCTGAAAGGGTTCTGACCACCACTTATGCAATCTAACAACATCTAAGACAATCCCACTTGTCATTGAGGAGTATGGATGGGAAAGACTGCAGAATTTTTTCCGTGCATGCAAGAAAACTAACATTTTTTAATACACAAATGTCATGGATTTTAGCGGTAAAATCGCAATATAGCGAATTTATTGGATTTAGCTTGGTTACTCCTTAAATAATCTAGATACCTATACGTTTTTGCTGACGGCCTTATGATAGGTAAAATATTGCACTGGTCTGTGGTCGCAGGATTCCGCAACATATCACAGTATATCACCCGTTTGACAGAATCGGCCTTAATTAACTCCGATAAACGTTGTTAAGCCGTTCAAAGAGCTCCATAATCTAAATTAATATCGGTCATTTTCAGCGATTTTTGTTTAAGAGAAAAAAAGTAATCCGGGATAATGCTGGTTAGGTGACATTATCTCAGCGGGGCGCTCTTGCTCTTGCCCTTAACATGGTTGTGTATGTTGTATTAACGTAATAAATTTTAGGTGCTGTAATTTTTATGGTAAAGCTTATATTAAGTCATTATCATAATGGAGTCCGCATATTCGGAAACTACGTAAAAGACTATATGACCCCTATCTTTCCTTGTTTTGAAAAAAGTTACTATAAGAAGAGAAAAACGCGTTTAAGGTCGTAGTTACAATCTGGGGAATTGTTTTTAGCAACACTGTACGGGAAATCAATTTAACTACGTCGACCTGATTTTTCTGCAAAATTTTACGTCATTGAATTTGTTTTCCATGGCAACGCGAATACTTTATTTATGTTTATCCACAGTGGGACACCAGAGATTTTTTAGCACCGGGTCAAAAATTTGGGGTTAGGTTACTTATTTTGACTTTTCTCATTCTATGCCGCTAAAAAACCAAGTAAAATACTAAATTACCTACTAAAAAACGCTACCCAACTACGTATTAAAGTAACTGGGTGTAATGTTTAAGGTTGCATTGACAGGTGCATTTATAATTGAATTGGAAACACTCTCGCTAGCTGATACCGACAACAGGTAACTTAAAAGCATGCAGATTTAAAAATCGGCTACTGGCGCGAGACGAAATAATCGTATTCTATTTTAAACAGAAAAAAAAAATTATGTAGGGTTATGGGCGCCGAATGTTTATATGCGAATTCCTAGTAATCCCAGTGAGCCAGTTAAGTTCTCTTGGTCTTTGATAGACTCGGGCTAATGCCCGCGCAGCGCTAGGCCTTTTTCGGAGGGCGACCGCACACGCGGAATGATTTCATATTTGTTTCGGAACAATATTTTTTAAAACACATTTTTGAAAGATAAACATAACCTCGAATAGTTTCTGTCAGAAAACGTAAAAATGCTCTTCAATCCCACTGCGGCCCGATTTAAAGTTTGTTGACAAAACACCTGTAGTTACCATGGAATCGTATAAATTCTGCGATCTATCGGCCAACACTTGAAATGCGTGTGTCTCCCAAATTTAATGAAATGTGATTGATTGATCGATTTTCTTTTCCGGAGTGCACAGGCTTTTAGAAAAAAGGAAACTTAGTTTTTATTTTCGCTAAAGCAAGGACATATAAAAAGGAAAAATGTAATCCAGAGGAAATTGTGAGTGTGTCTCAATTTTTTTTTGTAAATCGGGTTTGTTATAAACCGCAATTAATTTGAGGCTTTTGGGTTAGATGACAGCACCAGAGCTTTTATTCTGAAGAAAAAATAATTGAGAATTTTGAAAAATCCTTCAGATATTTTGGTAAAGCATTTAAAAATGATCACCCCTGCAAAATTTCAGCTAATTTTGATGTTTAGTTTTCCCTGTGCACTCTGGCAAAAGATTAAAAAATTAAAGAACAAGGCGTTGCCAGTTGTACCTTTTTTTACTTAAAATCTGGGGAGAAACTATAGCCTTAAAATTGAACCTCTTGAAAAACTGCTAATTCTCTTCTAATAAAGCCTATCAACTTGGTTGGAAAAGATCAGCTGTGGATAGAAGTTCCTAACCAGTACGTATGACGCTGTCACCATAACCGTCGGAAAAATAAAAAATAACAAAATTCTTTTGAATTTTTCAAAGTCACTGTCAAGTCCATCTTTTCTTAAAATTAGTTTAAAAAATGCCAAACGTTTGTTGTATTATTAGTTGTTTGGGTATTTGCGTTTCCAAATGATCCCGATATCTGTGGAAAATGGAACATTAGATAGAATTTTTGTTGAAATCTATTTTATGGCGAATATCAAACATTCTACTAAATAACTTTTACAAAAATGAAAATGACCATACGACAAGAAACATAATTCCAAATTTAAAGAGAAAAAAATTGACTACTAGAGATAACAGCGCTCCATCGCCGAATACCTTGCAAAATATACTTAGTAGACCCTTAGTTAATTCTGCGTTAATAATATTTTGCAAGGTTGGCTTTATTTATTATTAGCTATGTAATTACTTTATAACTACTAACTAGATTAAAAGACAAAGATTTTAAAAGTACCTACTTTAAACTGTTTCTTTTTAATAATACATACCTATTAGGTAAAAAGTAAATAATAAATAATGTAAAAACGATGGGTCCCTGTAAGAAACCCGAAACCAAATTTGCCAGAAACATAATTTGGTTTTGTCTCGAAAATGAAATGACGGGAAAATTAAGTCGCTAGAAAATATATGCATAGAATTAAATTCAAACGAAACATATTTTTATAGAAACACAAAATGTTAGAAAATATACTTAACGAAAATAATTTGATAGGAACATAATGGTCGCGATTCTTCAAAAACCGTCAGAAAATCTCGCACTTACATAAAATCTGACGATTTTTTAACACAAGTTTACACTAACTGCTTTTTTGTCAGGTCTTATTTGCTAATATTCCCTAAAATTTAGTTTCTTAATTCTGTTCCAGGAAATAAAAAATATGTTAATTTTAATTTTTGTAGGCAGTTTTTGAGAAAAATACTTTTTTTAACATACAAAACCATAGATAGCCATGGAATATGTCGCTGTCACTGTAAAGAAAATTCTGTCTTTCCTTTTACATGGTGAGAATTTTCGACACTTTTTGGCGTCTATTGATACGCGTAGTAGCAATTTAGCTCCGCCGTAGAACTAGTTCTGCAGAATATGTTTAAATATTGAGTTTGCAAAACTTTATTTAAAAAATGGCGCAGTTTCTCTTGCAACGTTAGAATAAATATAAAAGACGCTGAATTTTTATTTTAAATGGGGCAATAAATAAAATCGCCACTTTTCAGAATTCTGACGGGTGAGATTTTCTCTCGTTTCTAAAGAATCTCGACCAATATGCCGAACCACAAAATTCAAGAACCCCAATCTGGCCGAAAATGATTTGAACCGGTAGCCACACTAATTCAGTTGCTACGTTGCCAGGCTTACGACAGGGAAGAGTCGAAGTAAGTTGTGATATTGTATTAATTTACCCCCTTTACATTCTTCAACTCCCCCCCCCCCTTCCCCCAAATTTCTTCAAAATATTGTATTGACATCGGACCTACATTAAAAAAATTAATCGCAAGATTTGATAGACACTTAGACAGCCAGAAACTGTGAAGTTAAATAAATAATCTCCTTGTCATCTTATAAATAGAGAAACTTGTCAACGACGCAATGCAGGGACTACGGCGCTCTCGAGATTTAAATTTGACGCGTGCCCAATAGTGATTCGGCTGGATTGTGGTTCTGCTCATTTAAGGCCACAACTGCTTTGCTATTTTTTTGAAAGATCAATAATAGGTTGCATCACTAATACCATTTCGAGTGAAATCTTGCAGTGATCAGAACACGAGGCGAACACCATATGTGAGGAAAAGTATAACTAATTAGGAACGTAACCATTTACTAATGCTTCTTTAAAAAGTTTTGATGCTCGGCTTCATGCTTCATGGATTGCAATGTCTCGAAATTAAAAATAATTAAAAAAAATCATTATTCAACATCAAAAAAATAACAAATTTTCGTATTATTTTTATCACTTGGCATGTATCAATTTGTTGGCTGAACGTTCCATTAGACAAGTGGCCGGTGACTATGCGGAACCTGAATTCCAATACTCCAATCGAACTCACTTCAGTTTCCTTGGGTCTACTAAATTGACCTTGGCGTTTCAGAATTCTGGCAGAATATTGCTTACAAAGAAAAAAACCATAACTTTTTTGTTATCAGATAATAGGATTTATAAAAATCTACAACCGTATTCAAAGGATTTTTCAAAACTTGGTGTATTTCGAAAATGAGAGAGTCTAGCAAAAAAACTGTCTGAATACGGTTGTGAGGAATTAAAAAATAAATATTCCTGCCAAATTTCAACAGATTCCGTTTTCTCGTTTCCGATATTCTGCCCGGTAAAGATTAGCTCAACAACAGCAAAGCACTGTTGTCAAATCTATGCCGTTTTTGTGACCTTAGGGATCGGACATATTATTTACTATTAACTTGTGGATCGGGTGTTTTTCGTTTCTAGAAAATTATTTTCGATACTTTAATAATTCTGATATTTTAATGTTCGGGAAAATTATAATCGGTTAAATTATATTTGTGTCTCGTAAGGATCGAGTGAATTAAAATTCTATAAAATCTTCTGTGTGTTTTACTTTCGTTCATATGTCGTTTCGGACGTTTTATTTTCTGTTCAATTGTGTTTCGGTTTTTGTACATTTGGCTTTTTTTTCAATTCCCAAAACGATTAGCACACTTATAAGCAAATGTCTAATGTGTCCCTAATTATATGACTAACATGACAATAATATTGGGTAACCTAAAAGAGACAATTTGACTGACATTAACTGGAGAAACCACTATCAACAGCTGATTGATAGGCTATGATTAGTGACCGAAGGTCACGGTCTATGACCTTGTTTGCGCTTAGTCGCTAAATTATTTTTTACGTTTTCTACTTTGACGTTCGGGCAGTCTTCTTGTTGTGACAGAGACAACATAATAACTTACGGAGACTAACAGAAAGATAGGAGACACTTAAAGTAAATATTTCAACGCATCCGTATCGGTATACGTAACGCGTTCGAAACAGAGTCAAAATACGCTACATTTTTGACTTGTTTATGCTATGTTAGCTAGACAGCATGGGACTATTTGAAGAGTGCTGAAAATTGGGGTTCAGACTTTTGCGAACCAAATCCCTAAAGAAAATATTGTGATGATTTATACATAATTAAGCAAGAAGATAATAGGCTAAAATAAAAGTCAAAACATTTATAAAATCTGTAAGACTTTTATACTGAGATTTTTTCCCAACTAATAAAAGAAAATAACATAATAAAATGTTGTTATCTTTAATATCTGATAATATTCCTGAACAAAGTTATAACCCCCACCTCTTATTTTAGATTTTTAAAAGTTCCAAAAAACTTTTTGTAAGCCAAAAAAACTTTTTTTAGCTGCAGGGAACACTACAAAGTTGATTACGGTTTGTATAGAGCTAAAACCTTTCGCGAATGCATTGCGTTTTTCACACTAAAAGTATGGAAAAACTGCGCTTGTTAAGTTTTTTTATATCTCTTTATTATTAAATAAGTAAGTATCTGTAAAAAATTTACCAAAAGAATATATGTATTTTATTATGCATCTGGCTGTACAAGTAGTTCCTTCCTGTAGCCACCGGCTGCGCTCGTGTCGCCGACAAACATTGTTCCCCAAGTATAACACAGTATCGGTCACTCTGGCACAGCTATTACTTTCTCTATGTGTTGTGAACGATTGCAAAATTGTTTAAATTTTTGTGATTACTTACCTTTTGTGTAAAAGTTAAGTGCTTGATCAACTGCGAAAATAGGTAGGTGAATAAAACGATTCCGATTTCTTAGAGCGTGTTTAAAATCCATTAAAAAATATGGCCTTTTTTTTGGTTATAGTAGGAAAGGCGGGTTGATTAATGCTAAAAGGAAGGAATAAGAAAACCCATCCCCAACGTCCATAGTGGAGTAATGCAAAATCGCAACTTCCGCACAAATCTAAGCCATTTTTTCCACATGTTGTATCACGAAATGGCTGGGAACCAGAGGGAACCAAAACAAGACAGTCGGGCTTGTAAAGATGATAACAAAGACAACTATAAAGAACTCACCCGGAGTACCACAAGGATACATACCGGGGGCGACTAGAAGACTAGACGCAAACACATGAGTTTCACCTTTCCGGGATCTTCAGTGCGTCAAAATGTCAGTTAAACAATATCCAAGCCGACCAAGTGCAGTTTCTAAAGGATAAAAACCACCACACTGCACCTAGAGGACTCGAATACCTGTCAACATAGAAGACGAAGCGACCCAATCAACAAATGATGGACAACTGCTAGGCAAGCAAGACCTTAAACTAAAAAGAAGGAATAGGAAAACCCACCCACAACGTCCATAGTGGAGTCACGCAAAATCGCAACTTTCGCACAAATCTAAGCCTCTTCACATGTTGTACCACGAACTGGTTGGGCAACACTTCTACAGTATTATAGAAAGGTTGTAACAGCTGTTTTTACCCCTCATTTTTTGGTTGTCACAATATTGTGGGCAGCCATTTAGTTGTGTACTTTAAAACTTAAAGTACAACTGAAATTCAGCATTTTTATACAGGCTGCTATTATATTAGAGAACATATTATTATAACTAAATAAAAATTAGAAAAAGGAAATATGGATCACAAAGTAAGTCATAATAACATATTCACTTACTTATTTCATGATAATCCGTAAAAAAGGCCATTGCACGAGTAAATTTGGGTACCCCGGGCAGTGTATTGATAAAACCCATCATAATAACTTACTAAAACACACGCGCCTCAAAAAATCAGCATATTACTGTTTTAGTTTATTAATTTTGTACAGTTTATGTTTACCTTTTTCCAAGGAATTTCGTTCAAAAGTGTTAAAAATGCCTATCTTATGGATTATGCATAATTTGTTTTGTATCATTTGGCAAAATAATGTATTTTTCAATAAATAATTGTAGTTCTACATTCACAATTTACTTTTTGGGCCCAGTGGAATAAAAAAAGAAGAAAAGCAGAACTGCTTTTCTGCTACCCATTATTTCCTTCTTTGTCATATTGAGCAAGAGGGCAATATATTTTCTAATCCCTCTCACTTTTTTCTGCAAATATAGAAGTAGATATCAGTTGCAAGCAGGTAGAATGTGGACTAGACGCAATTGATTATCGTAAGTTTTCTATACACTGGTAGAAGGCGCGGCATACGCAGCTGTTTGCAGCATTTAGTTTTGGCTATAAATGTTCAAAAAAAGTAAAAATTATGACCATTTGGTGCAGCTGAGGATCAACTTTTATCCTGACACAAAACATAGCTTTAATAGCTAGTTTAATAAACAACTTTGCATTAGTAACAACTTGGTTATTAAAGTAAGTTGCCATAACAGTTTGACAGCTAAAAAAACAGCTTAAATAAAGCTAGCTACTTCACAGCAAAAACGTAGTTGTCGCAACGTTGTGACAGCTATAGGATGGCTGTAAAATCTAAACTGTACAGACTGTGCAGGTTGAGCGTCATAAACGCCGGATATCTGAAACATGTGCCACAGTTACTTTCGGTTGTTCCCCGTAACTGCCCCAACCTAATTTTTGGAGCTTTATGACACCGGTTTCCAACCAGTTATTAAACTATGGTTTAAAGATCGTGAATATTCGTTCCCTTCCGTTTCTTAAATTTCAAGAGAATGGTCGCCTGGGAACGTTCACATCCTTGGTTTCGATCAATAACAAGGCTCAAAAGCTGCTAAGCTTGTACGGTGCACACGCAAAGCTGACTTGATTATCGTTTTTTAAGAGCGCCCGTTCTCCTGCTTAAAGGCAGGTGCATGAAAGTGTAGGAAGGTTCCTTCGATACACGGCAATCGGGTGAAGTTCGGCCGTGGTCGGATAGGATTCGGGTAACTCGTGATAGCTTTAAAGCGTGTTATTGGTCGATATCAGGGAGGTGACCGTTCCCGTGTCACCTTTCCTACGAAATTCAAAAATCGGCATATAGCAAGTCACTAAAGCTTTATAAAAATTTTAGAAAGCTGCAATTTACCCTTTTGGGGCTATAGTTGCATCTAAGCTCGAAAGCGGCTCAGATTCCGCTTTTATGCGGCTGTTGGTGCGGTTGCTTTTCAAGTTCGTCCTCATTAAGTTACGATAACGGCCAAGTTGCAGGTGGAAAAGATTTAATAATCAAGCGAGTTCATTTATCAGGCTCTGGTTTCTGTTTTTCTGATAACGGCAGTAATGTTTTGTTAGAATAAAGTACTCGCGGAGTCGAATCAAATTACTGAAGAATTTTAATGGCGCAGTAATGAGAGTATAAAGCAGTTCTTATTTAGTTTTAGCAAACGATTTAATACTAAAATAAAATCTACGAGCCTGTTTTATAGCAAATTTTAGTTTTCTATGGATAAATATTTCCCCAAATATAATACTACAGCGGCTGCGAGACGCGTCCGGAAAAAGTAATTTTCAACATTTCGAAGCACTCGTATAAACACTTGTATTGTATTGTTTATTATATTATATTAATTTGGTGTGCATTAATCAGGGAAAATAGATCATATATATAGGTAACCAAAGAAAAAGTGACAAATTTTAAACGAGCGGATGGAGCAATCTGAGAGGCATAACGGTTCGGTAAATTTATATTCCCTGGGTAAATTTGATCTCTGGTCTGACTTGACGTATAACCCTACTTTTTTGTTTACTTTTTTTTGTGTTGTTTACTTTTTAAAGTTGAAATTTCTAGGCCTTTTTTTGAGTCTTTTACCTAAAATATCTAATAAATTGCTCCATTTCAACTTCTAGAGTTGTCCTGCTTCGCGGATTGCGTAAAAATTCCACAAAAATTAAGTATTTTTTGCAAAGAACAGATGAGTTATTCTAAAGGTTAATTTATTGTAGCTTAAATTCCTGGCTTTGTATCAGAACCTTCGACATGGAGGCTAGCCAACACCTTCCATTTTAGTACCCTTTTATATGTATTCCGCCGCCATTTTTGACACTGTTGACAGTGATTACATTAGTTAATTGTCAAAATGGCCGCCACATACGTTTAAAGCTCACTGAAACGCGAGTAGATGGAAGGCCTATTAAATATCTGAGGCATCGGTCAGAATATTGGCTGGCGTAAATCATCCAAAATTTAAAAAAATGCAAGAACATTATTAACAATGTTCTACCACAGACACAGTCCATCCAGCAGTCGGGCTTTTTACTATGACGAGTCGATAGCAAAACAAACGAACTTTACCAGTCAGTGGAGATGGAGGTGGAGGAGGCCAAAAATTAAATAGTTTTCTTTCTTTTAAAACTCTTTTTATTTATATTTAACGCCCAAGTAACACAGCGTGCTGTAAATATGCCGGAATAACGTTTTCGCAGCAAAAATAATACTTTTGCTGTCTTCTGCCACAACGTTTTAAAAACGTCACGAAAATGTTGTCACAGCTATTTTGAGGAATATTTTTTGTTTGTGACAACGTCTACGGCAGTTGAAAATATAGCATTTTTGCACATGAAAGTAATGCTGTTTAAAATTTAACTTCCCTGACAAAAAATGTATTTAAAAATAGCAAGTAAATCAAAATTTTCCGCCAAAATAAAAGATTGAAAATGGAAGACAACTAAAATAAATATTACTGATGTTTATCAAACTATCAATCAAAAATACGCATTTTGTGGACTTCCCAAGAGTAAAATCTTTGTGTGAAGGCCCGTTTGATGACGAAACCTGTCATAATCATCGTTAAACTGCACGCGCTTCCAAAGATAATAAGGGTTTTTATCATAAAATTTTTAGTTTTTTTTTATTTCAATCCAGAATTAAAGGAAAAACATCATGTGTTGCATATTTAGTTAATTTGGAAACACTAAGATTTGAGCATATTTACGTAAGAAAATTATTTTTTCCAAAATTTTTAAGAGTTTATATTTTGACATAATATAAAACATGGCCGCTCGCCCGCCGGTGCAAACAAGCAACTTTGCATTTTTTTTAAACAATAAATCTCAAACTTTCTTGGCGTTATTGCAGTAGGCTCAAGGTCCCAGCCTAGCGGTAGAGGGCGCTTATTCTCAAATGCTAAATAGCAAGCATGCATTTTAATAAAAATTGCACTAGGATGCCACAAATAACTGCCGTTACCATCTTGACTCAAAAAGTTAAGATTGCAACTATTTTCTCATTTAAGTTTTAGCATATTTTTAGGTATAAGTTTTGCCTTTAAAAGTTGATTAGCTAGATGATAAATCGTATCTCAGTGCGCATGCTCAGAACGGATACATCGTACAACAGCGACTACGTCTCACCTATCTTTACGACCACCCTTGCAGTATTCGTAGTACGACCGTAGATCTAATCACTTATCGTCCGGGGTGTGAAAGTAAATAAAAAAAAGCTGTAAACATGCTACCATTTCTGAGGATTACAGGTGCGGATTTAAAAATGTGTAATTATTTCTGAATAAGTACACGTTTTTGACTGACTAATGACTAATTGCGAAACGTTATAGCATTAGGGTTTGATTACTTTACAAATTAATTTAAAATAATTAGGACAGGCTTAAGATACCAAGCTGATTTGTAGTTTTGAAAATCAGTCAGCAGTTGATGTTTGGTTACAAAAGAAGTTATTTGTTGTTAATTATGATTGTATAAAAAATGTTTCGTCCGTGGGAGGAACAACCGAGTATGTCACGTGGAGATCTCCTAGAAACCAATCCCTTCAGGACACCAATATAAACTTCTCCAAAATCATAGACCTGATAAAATCTTCTAGGATCTCATCGAAATCTGTTCCAAAACCGACCCAAATCCCGATAAAAAATCATACAAAAATTCTATAATTTTTTTTTATGAGAATGAATGAATGAATGAAAACATGCTTTATTGTCTAAGAAAAATTTTGTACAATACAATAGGTTTCTTATTGACAAAGCTAAAAACAAATAGAATTAAATTCATCTAAGCACTTAAAGGAAATCAGTAAATAATTTCAGTTTTTGTCATGTCCTAAAAATTATTAGATTACATACAATTGCATCCTAAACCAAAGTTAATTTTAATTTACATATAAAAAAGTTAAAAAAAAATTATAAAATTTCTTTTTTATTAAAGAATACTAACATAATATTTAAAAATAATACAAACAGCTAAAAATATTGCTAAAATGTCAAACAAACATAGAAAATACAAGTAAAAATAAAAAAAAATAAATAACAAACAAGTACTATCGAATTAAAAAAGTAAAAAATTAAAGTTAAAAATTTTAAAATGGTCAAACAGTTTCATTATCAAGCAGAAACTCTTTTACTGAGTAATAGACTTTCTTAACAACAACAACAGCGCATTTAAAAGAGTTTAAAAAAAATAACAAGTAGAAAACAAGTAAAATAATAATAAATAAGTACAATCCAGTTAAAAAGTAAAAAATTAAAGTTAAAAGTTTTAAAATGTTTAAACAGTTTCATTATCAAGCAAAGAATCTTTTACTAAATAATAGGCTTTTTCAACAAGAAATTTTTTTATTATTTTTCTAAATTGTTTACGATTGTTGCAGTTCCTAACACCACAAGAAAACTTGTTGTAAATTTTAAGACCCCTGTAAATGAAGGAATTCTCTATAAGTGCGAAATGCGGAATGGGTAACGGTATTTGATTTACTTGCCTTGTCGTTTGAAGGTTTTGATGTTTTGGAAAATATTTGCGATTTTTATGTATCAAACAAGCAGTTTCTAAGATAAAAAGCGATGGTAAAGTTAATATTTTATTTTGAACAAACAAAGGCTGCCAATGAGTTTTGGGTGGTAACTTGCATAAATTGCAGCTCTTTTTTGAAGTACAAAAACAGAATTAAACATGTAGTCACTGCAACATCCCCAAAAAGGAAGCCCATAACGTAGGTGGGACTCCACAACTGCAAAGTAAACTGAGCGAGATATTTGTTTTCCCAACTCTTGGGAAGTAACCTTTACCGTATAACAAGCAGAAGAAAGTTTTTTATTTAATTTTGATTCCCAAAAATTTAGTAGTTTCTGAGCTGTTAATAGATTCAGTACCGATAAAAAGATTTTCCAGATTGCATTTAAAACTTAAAAGGTGGGTTTTTGACATATTGAAACATAGATGATTAGCATCACACCATTTCTTTATGTTTATAATGCCATCTGTAATTAACTGTGACAATGTATTAATATCTTTTGTTGTCCAAGAAATGGTGTTGTCGTCTGCAAATGTTGTAAATTTCCGATTCGATGGGAAAATTTCAGCAGGGACGACACTTTTCCGAAAAGCTGTGGACAGGGTGCAAATCGAGCTGATGATGGCCAACGTTCGAAGAGAACATGGCACTTGAAGAAGAAGTGGTCCTTTCATAAAAACTTTTTTTATGTCAATTTTTTGACTTTAGATTTAAGTAAATACTATATTAATGTAACACATGTGTTTACTGGGTAGTAGTCGTGCGGAACTGTCAAAAATAGTGCCGACTTTATAATAAGATTGGAGGAGGGGGGGGCGGTTGCGTGCACGTGGTACAAATGAAGCAAAAAAAGGGTATTTCGTGCAAAATTTCTTTTATTTTCTTTCTATCAGACCGGTTTCGGCTCAATTACGAGCCATCATCAGTTCTAAAAAAAGGTTATTGTAAGGATACAAAAAGTTAAAATAATAAAAAAATGTGCTACTTACATTTAAAGTTGTCAAGCCGAAGGTTTGCATTTGGTTAATTAAAACGGTACAGGTGGTGTAAAAAGACAACGGACTATTTTCTTTGTAGACAAACATTACATATTACGAGAAAACAACCACCGGATCAGTTCATTCTTGATTATTTTTTTTTTTCGATTTTTTGAGATCGGCGTGGTTTTTGGAGGTTATCATGACAAGGCTTTCAGGAGGGGAGGCTTTAATTTATAGTTCCTTCGAGAGGGCGCTATGTTTCTTGAGGGGTGTTCGATTTGGATTTGTGGTGTATGTAGGTGCGTTCGTTTTTGTCGGTTTGGATTTGTGGTGTATGTAGGTGCGTTCGTTTTATCGGTTTCCAGGGAGGGATTGTAGGAGCGGGTTAGGTTTGAGAAAATAGTCTGTTGTCTTTTTACACCACCTGTACCGTTTTAATTAACCAAATGCAAACCTTCGGCTTGACAACTTTAAATGTAATTAGCACATTTTTTTATTATTTTAACTTTTTGTATCCTTACAATAACCTTTTTTTAGAACTGATGATGGCTCGTAATTGAGCCGAAACCGGTCTGATAGAAAGAAAATAAAAGAAATTTTGCACGAAATACCCTTTTTTTGCTTCATTTATAATAAGATGTTACGATAAAATATGTGAGAACAATATGCCACCCGCACTTCAAAGCGAAAAGATTATAAGCATTTAGGTCGGTAAGCGGCTTGTTAAGCACCGAGAAAATTTGTCATCGTTGCCAAATTTAAAACGTTCCCATTACTTCGTGTCCAAAATACACAAATTTTAAGGAAATTTAGCACTCGGCTAAATTACCCACGCGAGTATCTTAATGATTGCCTACTTGTTGCGTCATAAAACTGTCACAATTCTAAACGGTGTGGAAAATTTTCAGATTTGCGGAAACTATGCGCATTCAGTTTTACCTGGGTTGTGGCAGTCAGAGAGGCTAAAATTAGGCTTTCTTTGCAAACCTGAATAAACATTGTGTAGGAGTACTTCTCGCTTGGTGTATTATTATGGAGGAAAGTAGTTATTTTAAACTGCGCTTTATATTAATAACAAAATAGATTTATCATAACTGCACATTTCTTAAAATTAGAAACGGTCTACAAGCAAAGTTGGGGTATTTATTTTTGAATGTAAGTGTTTGTGAAAATGATATAATAGCTAAGGTACGAAATTAAAGCTTATTTTGTGTAGATTTAGAAGACCAGATTAGAAGTGGGTAGCCATAAAGGTGCGGCAAAGAAAACTTACTTTTCGCATTTCAGGAACTAAAGTAGTCACTTTAGTGCCTTTAGTAAAAAGTGACATAAACAAGTGTTTTTTTAATTTTAATAATAAAATATAAGACATACAATATTAACTACATAAATATTATCTACTTGTTGCAATAATTGTTATTAAAGTGGTCTGTATCTAATGGTAAAGCCATGATGATCTTTAAAATAATTTAGTTAAATACATTAGGACACTTTTTTTGGTAAATTTAAAGACTATAAAGAACTTTAATTGAAATAAATTATTACCACCTTATGTCTCACACACTTTATGCTTTGAAAAATTAAGATTTTTGCTGTTTTATGTGTAAAAATGGCAAAATTAAAATCATATGCACGACACCACTCAAGAGGACAGACAGATGACATAACAGAAATTACGCCTTAAATTATTTTCATCTTTTTCTAAAATACTTTTTTATAGCCTGCTGTCTCTCTTCAACAACCTTAAATATTTTTGCACTTCACTAAATTATATCTCCATCTACCTCTAAAATTCTGGCCACTCTCTCTCTAAATATTTTTCATTTTAACAGAGGAAAAATGTTTTTTTGCAGCTTTTTTGAACGCTAAAAAAACAGTGAAAGCTTGAAAAAAATTAGTGTTTTATTCTAGAAATCGAAATTTTGGAAAGAAAGCTTTAAAATCCTAAAATATTTTAAGCCGTAAATTACCATCATGGCTTTACCATTATGCAAAAAAATTTAGTTCAACTAAGCTTTTTTACGCCTTGCATTGGTTACACCACAAATACCTTGGCAACCAAATTTTTCGCACACACTTTAAATATAGTCCACCCGACATTTTTTTTACAATTTTCTTGATTTTTTCTGTAATATTTTAAAATAATACAGAAGTGCAAAAAATAATATATAAACGTCTGGACTAAAGTACCTTTTTGGTGTATAATATACTATTTTTCATATCTTACGCAAATAGAAAAAACTGCGCTTTTTTGCTTATCAATGCCAAAAATATGTTCAGGATTGCCATCTTTTTTGTCTCCAATTGTCAACAAAATTAAACGGTCGACGGAAAAGATATGTTGCGAACTTTGAAAAAGTGGTACGCGATGGCGAAGCAAATTTAATGCTCTCCTTTTTCTCGTTTTTGTTGTTAAAACTAGTATTTTTTAGGCCTTCATCTAAAACCCGATTTTAGTCACAGGACGCAAATTAGAAAGCCATACGGCTTTTGCTTATTTTTATTTAAATTTTACGACACTATATCGATTTTCTAGATCGGGCATAATCACCCATTTATCACCGACATGTAATCACCAAATGCCGACAGATATTTTCTTCCTGACCAGTGGTCAATGCATCCATTTAGCACCCTTGTTTGCAAGCTGCCTTCACAATTTGTACAATGTTTACCGATTTTGCCCCCTTTGTGTATCCATTCAGTACCGCCTACAACGCGGCCACGTGCCCCATGGGGTTGTATGTGTTTATAGGTTTTGGCGCTAAGAAGTTTGGTCCTAAATCTTAGGAAGTTGGCTATAAGGAATATAAAAGAATTTAGTTGTTAAATGGTCTGTAATCGTGTTAGGGTACATTTCAAAGAGGAAATGTAAAAACAAGCGGATATCTAAGGACAAGAAATGCAAAACTCTAATAAAGAGCATTGGAAAGAGTTTTATAGACATTTTTCGTGGGATTTACTAAAAGGGTTTAGTCTATTTTAAAACGTTCCTAAGTGTAAGTGAAATTTTTGGTTTTAAGCATTTTAAACCAACCCTCCTTGAGTTTTGGACATAGTTTGATTTATAACAAGAGGTTTGATAAATTTGTTTATTAAATAATAATCTTGTTGTATTTAAGAAGAAAGTTTCAATTTGGAAGAAAAGAAAATTAAAAAAGTTAAACCCATGCAGGGTTTAAATAGAAAACACTCTGTAGAACAAATTAAAATTGGAGTTATATGCCACTCTAATTAACTAACTTGTATTTATTTAAAAGGTGTTTTTATTTATTTATTAAAAAACTTAAATGCAAGTTTTATTTACATTTCTGTCACTTTCGAAATGTCAGTTTCAAAATATTAGCTGCGTTCAAAACACAAACAGCGAGTTCGGATCTCTTACCTCTGCTTGTAACTTGACTTGCACCAACCTCTACTGATGAAAGCTACAGCTTTGAAATGAGTGGGCTTTGAGTAAGGAAAGTTTTCACTGAGCTTTTAGATAACCTCAATGTTTTAATTTCAGTTTGTAAAAAAATTAATATAGTTGTATTGGGTTTTTTGTTTGGTATATTTTTCGGCCATAATCAGTGACCTTCACTTATGTTTGTTTTGCCCCGTAGTGCCCTCATAAATATAGTTTTTGTACTGAAAACGGGTTCAAAATATGAAGTTCTTCTGGACAAAATTGGAGGTGTTTTATTGGTTAATGAACAACTTGGGATAAAAAGGGTTGCTTAGGGAAATTATAAATTGCCACAAAACAATCCTTTCTGGGGGCTATAAATTTAAACCATCCCCAGAGGTGCTGTAAAAAACTTTATAACCGCAAACACAGATACTGAAGCTATTATGTGCCAAATTTTTGGCGTATTCACCATTTGCTATTTTGAAACCTGTAAAAAAATAAGTTTTAGGGCATTTTCTCCTAAAATATGGTATATTTTGAGAAAAAAAGCAGTTTTTCGGTGGTATTTTGCAATAACAATACAAAATAATGAATAACTTTGTGTCTTTTCTGTATGGGTAAGTGTTTTTTGAAAATTAGTTTTAAAATTTAGGTACTATTTTAGATCTTAGTAAATCCCACTGTCTAATTTTTATTCGGGTTATAATTCTCCGTTAAATTAGAGACTTATGGGTAAAAAAAAGTCGGCAATATGTTGGACAGTTCCTCACTAATTTTAAAAGGTCCCTGACATTAGGGACTTATCGGACATTATAGGCTGACTTTAATAAAGTCGGCACTATTTTTGGCAGTTCCATACAAAGGCAAGCAATTACTACTAACCTTGCTTATTCTTACTTGCCCCACAACTAAGGTAGTTTTTGATTTTTTTAGTGGAAGTCTCAGGAAGTTATGAGGCGACGGTGAAATAAATACATTACAATATGTTTAGGAAATAGTACTTTTCACAACTGGTAGCTAAAATACTGCTTTTTTTACAAGCGTTGGTTTAAATAACGAGCGCACTGAGGTGTTTAAAAACGCGAGTAAAAAAAGCACAGTTTAGCCGCGAGTTGTTGACACTATTTTTTTAGTACCTTTATCAAAAAATCTAAGAAAAACAGACAAATACTATATAAATACCAAAAACGTGATTTTTAGTAACTGTCTGCAGATTACCAAAGCATGGCTTTTTTGGTTACCGATGCAAAATACTTTTTTTTTGATCACGGGAGCAAAAAAAGATTTCTGTCCGTTTTTGACCCAAAATTCAAAAGAAATAGCGGAATATAGTAATATTGAAAAAATCTAATTATTCTTGCCTAAAAATTAAGCCATTTCCACCAGTTTTCACCAAATATTTACGAAAAATTTAAAAATATCGTCAAAATATCAAACTATCAAAGATTAAAATGTTGCAAAAATGAACATCAACTAGTAAAAAGGCACATCGCTATGGAAACGATTGTTATTTCATTTACCTGCCGCCTTGATTTATAGTGTAAAGATGGTGTGTTGCGAGAAGTGCTCTTCGTTTGAGATGTTTAAGAGTATTTTCTGTGCTTTTTTGCGCTCGTTATTTAAACCAACGCTTGTAAAAAAAAGCACTATTTTAGCCACTAGTTGTTAAAACTACTATTAAAAATCTCGATCAAAGAGCACTCCATCTTTACACTATATGTCTTTTTACTCGGTGACGTTCATTGTAATCTTTGACAGTTTGATACTTTGACGACGTTTTTAAATGATTTTTTCGTAAATACCTGGTGAAAACTGACAGAAATGGCTTAATTTTTAGGCAAGAATAATTAGATTTCTTCAATATTACTATTTTCCTCTATTTCTCTTTAATTTTGGGTAAAAAACGGACAGACATTTTTATTTGCACCCGTGATTTTGCATTTCTAACCAAAAAAGCCATGCTTTGGTTATCTGCCTGCAGTTACTAAAATCATGTTTTTGATGAAAGTATAAAAAAATATATTTAAATCACTTACTCATCAGGGATGAATACCGCTCACCTAAAAGAGGGCGAGGGGTGCAATAAGGCAAAAAGTATTCCTTTAGGCTTTATCACTCATTAGGATGAGTGCGTCTGCAACACATTTATCTATTATATAATAAACCCTATCAGTAGCATAGTTTTTTTATTTAACTTTTTTTTATGTGTCAAATTATATAAATTTTTAATTTTTATGAAAAAAGGAGGGGCCGATCGTTCCCCTCCCCTTTTATTTGTGTTCGCCACTTTTTACAAATTGTACATTGCAAAATTTCTCTGTTGTACTACCTAAAATAGTTAAATAGTATTAAGAATTATAAATTTTGTTGTGGAATGTGTAAAATAAACTTTATTTTCTTTAAAAACCTCTGCTCGGCGAAAACGTAGGCTCACATGGGCTTTAATTAACACGTTCTCACTTTGCTAAAACATTTATAACCTAGTCTATTGGATGTTAGTGCCCGCTTCGTGATAACTCAAGTCGGGACAAACACGTGTATTTGGCCTTTTAATCGCTCCAATCTGACATTTGACGCCCGCGTCTGGTTACACGACAGACTTATCACTTCCCGTCAGAGTATAGATCTTCTAAGGAAATTGCAACAGTGTGGGAAGGTGTTACTTGACACTCCATTTGATGATGGTATTTTTTCCTTTATACATTATTGTTGGGTCACTGTCCGTTTATCGAAAACACACTCATCGAAAACATTGTCATCGACGACATTCTCATCGAAAACATTTTTATCGAATGACACTTTCATCGAAAACATTTACATCGAATGACATTTTCATCGAATGAAATTTTTATCGAATGACATTTTCACCGAAAACATTATTATCGAATGATATTTTCATCGAAATCACTTTTATCGAATGACATTTTCATCGAAAACACTTTCATTCAATGACATTGGTTGGTAGGTTTGGTTGGTTGGGTTTCAAACCAATCAACCAAACCAACCAACCAACCAAACCAAACCAAGCAAACCAACCAAACCAACCAAACCAACCAAACCAACCAAACCAACCAAACCAACCAAACCAACCAAACCAACCAAACCAACCAAACCAACCAAACCAACCAAACCAACCAAACCAACCAAACCAACCAAACCAACCAAACCAACCAAACCAACCAAACCAACCAAACCAACCAAACCAACCAAACCAACCAAACCAACCAAACCAACCAAACCAACCAAACCAACCAAACCAACCAAACCAACCAAATCAACCAAACCAACCAAACCAACCAAACCAACCAAACCAACCAAACCAACCAAACCAACCAAACCAACCAAACCAACCAAACCAACCAAACCAACCAAACCAACCAAACCAACCAAACCAACCAAACCAACCAAACCAACCAAACCAACCAAACCAACCAAACCAACCAAACCAACCAAACCAACCAAACCAACCAAACCAACCAAACCAACCAAACCAACCAAACCAACCAAACCAACCAAACCAACCAAACCAACCAAACCAACCAAACCAACCAAACCAACCAAACCAACCAAACCAACCAAACCAACCAAACCAACCAAACCAACCAAACCAACCAAACCAACCAAACCAACCAAACCAACCAAACCAACCAAACCAACCAAACCAACCAAACCAACCAAACCAACCAAACCAACCAAACCAACCAAACCAACCAAACCAACCAAACCAACCAAACCAAACAAACCAACCAAACCAACCAAACCAACAAGAATGGCATTCGATAAAAACGTTTTCGATGAGAATGTCGTCGATGAAAATGTTTTCGATGAGTGTGTTTTCGATGATCGGACAGTGACCCTTTATTATTATATTATTATATTATTATATTATTATATTATTATATTATTATATTATTATATTATTATATTATTATATTATTATATTATTATATTATTATAT
Organism: Oxystoma pomonae; assembly: GCA_963921995.1. Taxonomy (NCBI): domain Eukaryota; kingdom Metazoa; phylum Arthropoda; class Insecta; order Coleoptera; family Brentidae; genus Oxystoma; species Oxystoma pomonae. Next base: position 17,131,305 of record OY998170.1, on the reverse strand, counting down.
TATTATATTATTATATTATTATATTATTACATTATTATATTATTATATTAAGCCCTCAAAATTGTCCAATGTCATCGCATATGTCAAATTTGGACTTCAGCTTTCTTATTTTAAATTGAACACCCTGCATATTTTTTAAAACTTCAATAGATCTTTTCTTCCCGATTTTAAAAATATACGATATGTTTTCTTTGTCTTGAACGGTCATTGAAGAAATTTAGAAGAACGATGCCAAAAGTGCTGACTAAAGAACCACCGAAACTATTTTTCCTTGGCTAACATATTGCCCTTATAGCAAATTATTTTTTATTTCACTGGAGAAACGCTTAAGATAAACCCTACATATGGTATATTTTTGGAATCGGGAAGACAAAATTTATCGAAGAAAACATATACATGGTGTTCAATTTAAATTCAGAAAAATGTCCAAATTTGACATATGCGATTTCAATGGACAATTTTGACATGCATAATTTGACAGTTTACTTAAAGTTATGCAACTTTTGTTTAAGACTATTTTTTGTAAAATGCATAATAACAGGGAAAAGAGAATACTTTTCCGGTATTCGGTCGAGGTCATTTGTAACATGCGTGCGTGTTGCTAAAAAATTTCCCTGGAAATATTCCCTCAAACTGATTTTTGGAATATTCTATACATTCTTCAAGGGTTTGTGATATTTTTGTCAGGACTTTGGCATGTTTGCTCAAAATATTACTATCTTGTTAAAATAACGCGATTTACATGATTTATAATTGTAATTTAGTTTCATGTCATCTATTGTAGGTAGATGGTAACCCTAATAGTACAAGTACGTTTTTAAAACGTCCCTCAAAAGTCCCACCAGGAAATTGTGGGCGTCCCGGGAACGTACGGTGCCGTCGCGGGACCTCCCGGATACGTTTTTTTTTTGGTAAAAGTATACGTTTTCGACCGTCCCAGGACGTCTTCTGGGGACGTTTTTAAAACGTACCAAAACAGTCAAAAAACGTCCCCTTACGTAACCACCATCCACACCATATTCTCTGTATTACTCCAAGACGGATCATTGTTTCGTGCAGCTTTAGAGTCTTCGTTATCAAAGAAACGTTGTCGGGACGTCGCCGGAACATTACAAGAAGGCACTGTTATTAATATCTCCGGGATAGCTCTAGAACTTCCCGGGGACGTTTGCTAATATTTCGAAATACGTCTTTAAGGAGGAACTAGGCGACGATCCTACCCTTGCTTGCAAAAAGTGACATTGACAGTAGAAATCGACGAAACGCGTTTTTTTTTGCTGCCTGCATTAAATTTGTTGATTTGATTTATTTGAATTGAATTTTATTTATTTGAATCGGATGCACAGCAGTTTGATAAAAACGTCAATTTGTCTATTGTCAATGTTAGTTTTGCAACTTATGGGTATACTCCCTGTTATAAATAAAATCTAGAAGAAAGAAAGCAAATTAATTTTACTTGAATTTGTATGCAAATGGCCTAATATAATAAATCGGACTAGAATTTAGAATTGAGTCCTCAACTAAGAATTTCACAATATTTTTTTTTTATTTTCAAGACTTGAGACCTACACAGTGGGATTTATTAAGATCCAAAATAGTACCCTCCACAGGTCTAAATATTTACACCTGTGGGGGGTACTAAATTTTAAAACCAAGTTTCAAAAAACACTTACCCATACAGAAAGGCACAAAGTTATTGAATATTTTGTATTGTTATTGAAAAAAACCACTGAAAAACTGCTTTTTTCTCAAAATACACCATATTTTAGAAGAAAATGCCCTAAAACTATTTTTTTTTTGACAGGTTTCAAAATGGCAAATGGCGAATACGCCAAAAATTTGGCACATAATAGCTTCATTATTTGGGTTTGAGGTTATAAAGTTGCTGATTTTTTAGACCATCTCAGAGGGCTCGTTTAAATTTATAGCCCTCAGAAAGGTAGTAGGTACCAAAATTATTTCAAAAAAATTGTGCAGTTAAAAACAGCCACTTGCCATCACAAATTCATTTATACATTAATTAGAAAACGAGTTATTTTTTCAAGACCATTCTCGACATATAAAATGTCCTAAAAAGTATGTCTCGGGGACAGCTAATTATAAACGTTCCTGGAACGTTCTTTGGTGACGCCCCCGGAACGTTTTTTATGAGTCCGGGACGTCCCCGAACTACAGGCACTTAAAAAGTATGTACTGGGGACGAAGTGTGCTATTTATATTATTATGCATATCAGACAGCAAAAAGTTATTTAGGTAAGGACAACGTCTACAGTGTGTCGACATCGGCGACTCTTTCGGTCAATAATCGGCAACTGACAGAGATCCACATTACTACAGTCGACTTTATGCCGACACCACTTTAGGATCGACGATGGCCCGATTGGAACTTTGTTTAATCGGTCGAAAATCGGCAACTGACGATGGCCCGATTTAATATAGTCGACATTATACCCAAGTCCACTTTATTTGCTTTAGGGCCGACGACGGTCCAATTGAAACTTTGTTTAATCGGACGAGAATCGGCAACTGACGATGGCTCGATTTAATATAGTCGACTTTATGCCGACGACCACTTTATCTGCTTTAGGGTCGACGATGGTCCTATTAGAACTTTGTTTGATTGGTCGAGAATCGGCAACCGACGATGGTCCGATTACGTCACCTTAAAATTTTTAAACTACTTAATAGTTTCTTCCTAGTATGTAAAGATGTTCCCTGTACAGACAAGATGATGGTACTTCTCTACAAGAATCACCTCTTCTGCCACTTAAACCAGCCCGACTGGTTAAGCACCCGCATTATCGATACTTTGTAGTTTGCCAATGCTGGGCCGCTTTAAGCTACCACCGACGGTACTCCGTCAATCGCCGACGTTGCACCGCTCTAGGAAACCAATGTCGAACTTGAATAGTTTACCGATGTCGGTCCGAGACCAGCTTGCCGAAGTTAGACCGACCAAATTAAGCAGCTATATGGACGGATGGTCGGTACCATGTGGTTAAACCATATCGGACCTTAATCGTACGGCGACGGTATGCCGATGTCAGCAAAAAGTATAATTTACCATTCGTCCGACGACGGGTCACAGTCTAACGCTGCATAGGCAAACATACATTGGGCCTACATCTCAAAGCGGACAAAAAATACCGCTGGTCCGATGTCGTAAATCGACGTCGTGCCGATGACGACAAATTCGGCAATCCACATCGGACCGACGAAGGCCCGAGGGAACCGTGTTTGCTGGGATACTCTGCATATTCATAAATATCCATAGGCTACGCCGTAATTGCACTTTAGTGGAAGACTAATGCATATTTGGTGGATATTCATGTGGATATCTACTCCACATCTTAGGATATCCATGTCGTGGCTATCTGGACATGTTTTGAATCACAAAATCATATCCATTCAGTGTTTATTCTGGGAATGGGAATATTATAGTGAGTGTTCAGGTATATTTTAGTATATACTTAATTCTTTAAAAAAAAACGTTCTGGCGGTATTATAGTCATGTTTCACGTTACGTTTCTATTAAATTTATATGACCTGTATGAGCTACAACGTAACTTATTGCCGGCTTATGTTAATCATATTCCTTATGGTAAAATGTAACATTTTTATCACATTCTTTGTTCTCTAAGTATATGACTATTACATTACAGGAATGTTTAATTGTTATGTGGATAACTATGACCTACATTCAGCAACATTGTTTTTTTGTTTAACCAATCAAAGTCGTCTTGCAAAACACTCAAATACCTACGTATTTTATTAAGATATGCCTTGTCACGCAACCAAAACCGGCGGTAAAAACGTCTCGGCACGAGTCCGTTAAAAAAACAGGCTGCACAAACAAGACCCCGCAAAAGATTTGAAAGATCCCGCATCAAAAACGGGGCACAAGAGAAGGGCACGTGGATACCCGACACACAATATTCCGGCTATAAGAAACCCAAAAAGACCCTTCAGAAGATCTTATTATGTTATATTGTGCAGTTTTTAACTTGAATTGAAAAACGTTACTTCGATCCGATTTGTATCTCAAAAGGCCACCCTCACCTATTTTCGATTGTTGGGATCTGATGAGCATGCCAAAAAAATTGAAAATATTAATGCACGCCTATTAAGGGTTTTTTATGATTTTATTTTAAGCCCTGTTCTCACTATGCAACTTTTTCATGCTTCTCAGAAAGATGCATGCATCTTGTGTGTTCACACTATGAAATTCGTCGAAAAAAGACGCATGCTGCAAGATGCGCTAAAATAGAACACGCTCTATTTTTTATCAGAAAGTTGCATGCATGCTGGGGAATTTCTAGTTACTTTTTGATTACCAACCGTTTTTTTTTTTATATTGTTAAGTTGCTGATCAGCTGTGAATTTTAGGTTATGAGTTTTATTTTCAATATTTTTTAATCACCTTCAAACTTTCTAAAATTCTTGTTTGCCAATGCTCACAATCTGCAAGTTTTAATTCCCACTGCAAGTTTTAATTCCCACTCCAAGCCTGTCAATCCTATTTATCCTATCCTATAATCCTATAGAATTCTTCAAGAGCAGCAAATATTCAGTCGTGAAAATATTGCTGGTTGCATACTTAAACTTTTAGCGAATGCGCTAGAAAAGGGTATAGGAAAAAAGTAAACACAAAATCTAGGGCTTTTTTGATTTTTTTAATTAGTGATATTGTTATGTTGGCTAAAAATGGCATTTCCTCTAAAAAAAAGATGCATAGTGTGAACACCCCCCACAGCTCCATGCTTCAAGAAAAAGATGCATGTAAAAAGTTGCATGTGTTTGATGCATAGTGAGAACAGGGCTTTAAACTGATTATACATGCAACTTTGACGGCGTGCTCTAAATGTTAAATGACCCATCCTGACTGGACCTGAGTACGATAAAGGAGGGTATCGACTTTTTTGAATTTCACCCTTTTTGCAAAATTTTGTGCGCATTTTCCTTAAAATGTAGACATTGTACACTCCATTTCATTTTTATTTAGACAAAACATAACCCCAATTTCCAGAGAAAAAAAAACAGATTTTTAAGTTGCCAAAATTAAACGCCATACGCTTTGGTAATCGGCATAAAAATTACACTGCTAACGTTAAATCACTTCGAATAACCCCTTTTTTTCCGCTTTCATATGAATCAAATGCACCAGAGTAAAACAACATGTTGCCAGGGATAATTTATGGATGAAAAATGAATATGCCTGTTAAAGCGGCTGTGATATTAGTTTTTATTAGTATATCGAACATAACAAAGAAAACGCCCTTATACCAATTTTGGTTGACATCAGACAAACTTAGGTGTTTTCCCGCCTTCATTCCCCTCGTAGAGAGGGGGGTGCTTAATAATACCATATTATTGGATTGCTACCGGAACTATAAACGCATACCAAATTTAAAAGCAATCGGAAGTGTAAAAGACAGTTAAAATTAGTTAGCAAAACATGATCAAAAATCTTCCACCTTGAATCCACCATATTGAATTTTCAAAATCTGATCAAAAATTCAAATTCCTTATCCCCAAAATTCTCCGTATACTAATTTTGGTTGAAATCGGACAAACTTAGGCGTTTTCCCCCCTCCAAGGGATGCCTATAATAATACCATATTATTGTATTGTCACTGGAACTATAATCGCATACCAAATTTGAATTCAATCGGACATCTGGAAGTCAAAATTGAGTTGCAAGATTTGAACCGCAAACATACAAAGATACATACATAGAGGTGAAGTTAAATAAAAGCTTGTAATAATAAGCTTTATGTTGATATATGTGAAAATTCATAAGTTTGGATCCAAGCTGCGGTTTTATTACTAAGGCTGCTACGAATATGCAGTTTTTAGATTTGAAATAACAAATTACTTCCTAATATTACAAGGAATTGTGACGAAAAGAATTTTTATCGATCTTGCTCTTTTGCGGCTAGATGCCTAATAAAATTTAAACTAAACGAAATCGAAAACTTCCTGAATGAGGCCCTGTCCAACCACGCGGCACTGGACCAACTGTGACCAACTGTCTTTTAAGGAAGAAACAAAATTATTAAGCGTCAGATCGAAAATTTTCGCTAAAGTCAATTTATTTTTTTATGGTGTTTTCTTTAACTAATGCTTGATCTTGGGTCAGCATTGACAGTATGTTGTCAAACTTGAAAGAACTGATTAAGCTTTGAATGTGATATTGTTTTTTTTTAATTTAAACTTTGATATGTGATATTATATTATCAAGTATTTTGAAATTAATTTATCTTTGGCTTTGTTGCTGATTTTGTATTTGCATCAACCAATTATAGGTTACATTTTAAATTTGTAAACTATATATATATTTTATCTAATGCTTGATCTTGTGTCATCATTGACAATATGTTGTCAAACTTGAATGAACTGATTAAGCTTTGAATGTGATATTGTTTATTTTTTAAATTTAACATTGTCTTAATTATTATTTACTTTATTTTATGTGTGATGTTATATTATTAGGTATTTTTAAATTAATTTATGTTTGGTTTGTTGGTGTATTTGTATTTGTATCAACCACTGGTAGGTTACAAGTACATAATTTTTAACAAATATTAGACCATATATCTTAGGATATCTAATTGTAAAATATTTATGTGGGTTTATTTTTTTTTCTTGTGTTCGAAAAACTTTCTTTTTTTATATAAAATTGACTGACGATTTCCATATTGTAATTTTATTATTATTATTAAATGTTTTTATTGTCGCTTTATATACATATTAGGCTCTAATACTAATTACATACGTAAATAGATATAAATAATGAAAAGATCCAATGTATTTACGGGCGACAAAAGGCAGAGTTCGTACTGCTTATTTAGAAATAGGGAGCAGCTCTCTTTTGCACAATCAACTAAATTCAGGAAATATAATATATTCTATTCTATTCTATTCTATTCTATTCTATTCTAATTAAATCTGTATAAACTTCGGGTCGAAATACCGACCTTAAAATATATTTTAAAGCGATAAATCGCTTTAAAATAAAATCGATGTATTACTTAAAACGGTTTTAGTACTTTAAGTTGTGTTTATACGACAATATTTTTAAACCGTCCTTATATAAAAGCGCTTTAAGGGGCCCGTATAAACAGAGTAACTATAACTCTGCTCTAAATTCAAATCACTTTCGCAACAACTCTCACACCTATCCTTTACAAACTCAAGTCCAATGGTTATAACTTTTGTTTCCGTAAACCGATTTGAATGAAATAAAGCCTGTGGACTGCCGAGGGTTCCAAGGAATGCAGTGAAGAAACTTCCATCAAAATCGCTTAAGAAGTTTTTGTCTGATGGTGGAAAAAACAAATAGATAGACAGACACAGATTTTGGGAATATCCATTGTTTAAAAAATATATATATTTAAAGCCCCCAACCAGGTGATTTACTATCTGGATTTATTAAGAACAAAGATTCTTAACATAACTTTCATTTTATAAGATCAAAAACTGCTACATGTGTTTTTCGATGACAAAAATAGGTATCGCCTATATAATAAAATTAATAAAATTTGCAATTGCATATATGGCGGAACGGTTACTTTAAAAAATTACTTTATTTTAATCGATTGGCCTTATATGGGTAAATTTAATATCATTAAAATATCGTTCAATTGAAATTTAGTTTTAATTATAGCTATGGCTAATACAGTTTAATCTGCGGGATCGTAATCAGTATAGCAAACCAATATTAAAAAACAAAAGATCAAAAGATCTTGGGTGGAAATAACGAAAATTTAAACTTGGATGAGCATCCCACAAGGAACACACAAAGGACCACAGCGAAAAGAGAAATGTTTAAACGATGTTTAAAAACCAAGATAGGAATGTATGCTCTATCCTCAAGCGTTTCGATGTTACGGCCTGTCAAAGTTAAAAAATGTCAATTTTCACCTGACAATATTTTAAAAACAGTAGAACATAGATATGAGAAACTATACATAAAATGTACCTAAAATATCTTGTAGAATCCAAAAATGCAAAAATATACAGGGTGTTCAATTTAAAATAAGAAAGTTGTTGCCAAGTTTTCCTGCAAATGGCAACACTGCAAATATGAGAGTATTTTATAAAGAAAGTTTCCATTGTATAGTTTCCAAAATATTCTAATAATTTATATATATATTGTTTTTATTTAGTATGTTTAAAATACGTGATAATTTTTACCGTGATTTAAACATTTTTAGGATACGTAAAATTATGTAAAAAAACTTAAAATTTTGCAAAATCACGTCCGACGGCGTAACTAGCTCTCTGACCTGGGGGGGGCTATGGAGGCCTAGCTGACAGTGCTTGATAGTGAGGAATAAAAGACAGTAATGTTTTTCTCAAAACTGTTTAATATTATGCATTACTACCGTAACTTAAATTAACCGTAACTTGAATAGAGTTACGGGAGTTACTCAGCTCAGTTTATAAATTAACTTCCTTGTCTTTTGTGAAAATACCATTTCATTCTCGATGTTAATAATTGACACACTGGAAAATCGGGTTTGTCTCATTGTAGTTCTGGTCCAATTTTTTATTCTACGCATCGCAGAGAAGCGTCGCGTCGTTCACAGCTAGCCAAACTAATAAGAAGGAAAATAGCATTCTGAATTAATATGTAGAGGTTCGGACAAAAGTCTTGCCTAATATACTCTTTGACAGATTTTAAATTTATTTCGTGGAGTCATTTTCAGTCAGTTTCTTTGATGTTTAACTTAAATAAATCATGTACCGATTTCGCCAACAAAATAAATATATTTTTTTTAGTAAATTTGTTAAACGGAACAGCCAAGTTCCCCTACTCCTCCAATACATTTCTTATGAGGCCCATTATGTAGCTTTATATTCTATAAACTAGTCAGACACTATGGCGTAGAAGTCTAGGGTGTTTTATTCAAAATTTGATTTTGTCAGTCTTTTTATGTTATTTTTTTTTTGTTTACGTGTTAACATAAAACAATCCAGAAAGACTGACAAAATCAAATAAAAAAAAATCCATAGATGTCTACGCCTATGACGACTTAGTGTCTGACCAGTGTAGAAAGTATAAAGCTACATAATTGGCCTCATAAACAAAGTATTGGAAGATTATGGGACCTTGGCTCTTTCATTTAACAAATTTACTAAAAAAAAAAATAAAAATTTATGAATTTAAAAAATTCATATTTTATTACTCGAAGCCGCAAATACAAGCAGAAGATCTAGTTGGAAATGCAATTTTATCTAGTATAAGATCCAGTGAAAAGTAGGGCAAGTTTGGTACTCATAGGTTGAAAAATCTTGATGAAAATGCTAAAAAGATATATGCAAGAAATTGTGCAAATTGGCATCATTTTCGCTTGGGTTTTTTCAATTTCTCTGGTAGAAGGACTGATAGAGCATTAAATTTGCAACATTTCTTTCTATTTGTCACTTTTGATAGTTTAAATTTTTTATGATTTCCTGGTTGCGAAAAATGCACATACAACGCCTCTAATGTATTAAAGAAAGAAGCTGCTAGTGCAACTTTTGTACATGCGTCACCTGGAAAGCTCTGGGTGGTGCTGGTCCCCCCAGGCCCCCCTTAGTTACGCCGGTGATCACGTGTATGGTTCCGGGATAATGCTTTAAACTTTCACCGTACAAAATTTGATACAAATTTGATTAACAGTTTTTTAGATTAAATAATTGAAAGAAGCGCATTTTTCATTCAAATTCAGCCTTAAATGAGATTAAAATGTTTGTATATCTGGATAGAAAAATGTGGAGCCAAAAATACCGATTCAAGGGAAATTTTGCATGAGTAAGACAACGAAGGCTGCAACTGAAGACTATACTTTTAACACAGTCACGACTGCCACAGCAGTCATTTTTTGAAAGTGCTGCCCCAGCTACAGCAGCAACGCTGTCTATTTTAATTCAGATATACGGTACAGGTGGCGCGCCAATGCAAGCATGACGGCTCAACATCGTTCTCAACTAAAAAGCCTGCTAACTCCTATCGCCTCAATGCCCTTTAGTCTATTGTGGCTGCCATTTTTATAACGAAATTGAGAAGTAAATCATGGCTTTTCTGTCAGTTTGGTGTCGATACGGCACCGATCAGAGGCCAAAGAATAGTAAAACGAAAATGAGTTAACTGGCTTTTTAGTTGAGAACGGTGTTGGATGGCTATAGCAGTTCTATCCACGAATGAGTTCAAACATTTTTGACAGCCAAAAGAAGTTTTAGAGCAGCTAGTTTTCTTTAGGATAGACAGTTTTGCTGGATTCTAACCAAACAATATAGATATCGAAAATCCTGTTTTTAAAATTTCCCTAACGGAGGTCAAACATGTGTCTGTCATGTAGTACTTCTAGTGAAATGTTATTTTTTGCTATTTAAGCCCTAGCCGGATCACAACGAAATAGTCGCAGTGAAAGACCCTGACAGGCTGATAGACTAGTTCCGAAACCAGTTAATGGTATAACTAAGTGGGAGTACACGAAATTTATTTTTCTGACTTTTAAGTAACACCCTGTATGTTTATTGTAAACAATAACAAGTTGTTTAAAACTGACCACGTTATCAAACAGAACCCACGCACTTAAGAATATTTATTTTTTTTTAAAGTTCCAAACTATATACGTCATAACCTATCAGAATCAAATTATTTGCGCAAATAACTGTTTCTTATCAAATAATAAAACAAAAGAATAAAATAGTATTTAATTTTACATACTTATTCCTTACAAAAACGTGGAAAATTTAAGAAACGAAGAATTTTAACAAAAGAGAAAACCTATTTGACCTATGCTCCACTAGTTATAACTAATTTTGGAGATAGTCTATCAAGCGGTCGATTACTACGACAAATCCGTTATCTTCCGGCCTGGGTACCGACATAAATAGCAAATAACCCAAATTTATACCGGAGTACCTATATATGTATTAGCACTCCAATACAGTTAGAAATTCTTGGGAACAAAATAACATAAAGCTGCGACTAGTCTCAATTGATAGGATTTATGGTCTTAATGAACATAGTAAAAGTCCCCATACTTGCCCCTAAGGGAACATGTTCAAAATGGTGCCGCCACGCCATCTTGGATTTTCAACATTTTTTGCTTAATTTAATTAAATTAAATAATTAAATTAAATTTACTTTTTGAAAAAATATGAAGAGGGATAAATTGAAGAGCATTAAAAAACCTTCGAACTTCCTGGGTACTACCCTTAACGAGATAGGAGCCGAAGAAGTACCGCCAAAATACCATTTTTTACCTAATTTTCATTTTACTCATAAACTACTCACTTTTGGAGAAAATATGTAAATAGGTAGATTGAAGAACGTTAATAATCCTTTAAATTAAGGTATCTCCGATTCACCTGGGTACCACTCTTAACAAGATAGGAACTAGAGTTTACTCTGTAATAATAGGTACAAAGGTATACTATATAACAACAACAAACTTTCTAAAACTAATTACATAATAACTCAACTAAATACACTACTAGCTGCCTTTCTCCATATCTTCATCGGACTCAATATTGTTGGAAGGAGAATTTAGTTCCGGAATATTTTCCTTCGAATTTCCCTGGCATGGGCCGCACAAATTTGAGCAAAATACGCTTGATTTTTTGCAAATAAAATTATTCATGCATCTCGTTTTGCAGTTACAAAAAATCATTTTTAAAATAAATTCTCGAGCTACCTCTTGTTCCATTGTAATAGGATGTAGCTCATTATTTTCATCTCTTGTATCTGAAAATAAATTCTACAGATATCGAATTTTGCGGCATTTGTGGTGGGAGGAAGAGCAGCTAAATTAAAGCTTGTGCTACTATTTTATCGGGCGTTAGTAGCATTCTCTTTTTTGAATCTGAGTTCTCCTAGCGTTATCAACGAGGTGTCTCCATACAGAGATACTAAGAAGAGCTTACCACATTTTATGATATCATACTTAGCTGCTACCGGATTGTAAAAAATAGAAACACCATTTTTCAACTCAGGAAGCTTTTCGAAAAGTTGAAGAACTTTAATTTTCCCTATTTTGTACAAACCAATCACAACGAAAATGGTTTTAAGAATAGGCTTTATTTTCTTCTGTAAATCGAGAATGTTAGTGATTCAATTTGGGGTGCCTTGCCTTCCAGGTCTCATCATATAAACACATTTTTTTTTTAAAAATGCAATAACAGGATGAGCAGGTCGGTATCTTCGCCAACTAATGTTACGTTTTTATGCTCTTCCACAAACTACATCTGCTTTTCTACATATTTTCTCCAAAAGTGAGTAGTTTATGAGTAAAATGAAAATTAAGCACGAAATGGTATTTTGGCGATATTTCTTCGGCTCCTATCTCAGTAAGGGTAGTACCAAGGAAGTTCAAAGGCCCCTCAATTTAAAGGTTTTTTAGTGCCCTCTAATTTATCTCTCTTTATACTTTTTCGAAAAGTAAGTAAAAAAATGTTAAAAATCCAAAATAGCAACGCCATTTTGACAATGTTCCCCTAGGAGGAGGTATGGGGACTTTTAGTTTGTTTATCAGGACCATAAATCCTGTCGAATGAGACTACTCGCTACTTTATGTTATTTTGTTCCCAATAAAACTCTAACTGTCTTGGGCTACAGGCCAAATTGTAAGCATCATAATCTAGCGAGTTATGGAAATACCAAAACAAATGACCTTGGACCTGGTTTACAGAGGTCCTATTTTATGACAGACGTTTACCCAATTTTATTATATTACCAACAAAAGACATGGGTAGTAGTGTATTAAAATACGACGTTTTTTTTTCGCCGCATTTCTATGATTTGAGGTTAGAATCAGAACCGTTTTTGACCAGCTCATTAACCTGGTTGTGGCCATAAATTATTAACACACCAGCTACTTATTTATTATGTCGGATGTAACCTTATCAAAGCATGGTCATCTGAAATGGTTAAATTTATTAATTTAAATCTTGAAAGTAGAGGTCGAATGCGTTCGTTTTATAAATTCCTGTAATTATAAAAAAAGAGACAAAAAAAAGTCGTCATTTTAGTAGAGTACTATCCATCTCGTTTGCCTGTAATATAATAAAAAGAGAGAGTGAATTTGACGTCTTTCAAAAACTAGGATCGCTGTCAACCAGGACCGGGTAGGACCAGGAGATCAATCGAAACTCTCCATTGGCTTAGCTCCGTCTTTTTGCACATGCGCGAAAACTTATCGACCCGCGGGGTTTCGATCAGTCTCGGCGAATACAATAGAGGCGACGCCATTTTTGTTGTTTATTTGTTTTGATTCAGTGCCTTTTTTTAATTCGAAAAAAGTAAGTTAAATTAAAAGATACCGTAAAAACGACATGCTGTGTTTATGGAGAACGTCAGACAAAGAAAGAGGAGCATAAAATCGGAGGCATCGAGTGGAGAAGCTCCAGAGGTTGATGACACTTTTTGTGTTGGGAAGATGCAGTTAAACATCAACAGGATTATGTTTCTTCCTCAGGATTTGTGAGAAAAGTAAACAAATGCCGAATTATTTCTGTTAAACAACAACGATCGACTGCTTTCGTGGCTTCGGCTCTTAGCCCATGAAGAGATGAGAGAGAGAGGAGATAAATAAGAAAAAAGTTGAGAGACATCTTGCTTACAACTTTTTGCATGCGGGAAGCCCTGGAAAGGCGTATATTTAAGCTAATAGGAGTACCACACATGGTGTGACTTGAAGACTAGACGTAGACAATGTTTTGCCCCTTTTAGGGGCTCATTAGTACATCAGTTTATATAGAAAAAAAGAAATGATCATATCAACGCTCATGGACAAATACTCTCTCGGCCGGCAATATATGAAAGTTAAATATAAAAAGAGGGATGTTTAACAAAAGATAAAACTTCTAACTAACCACCCAGATAGCAAAGTTACGTGTACCAGGTACGTACCTCGTATCCAAGCCTTGGACGGAGAGTACGTACACAGTACGTACGCTATCTCCATTGTATGTATTAGGGACGTATATATTACGTGCACTTACCAGCGATAAGTACATCTCAGGTACGTCCTTGGGATATGAAAAATAAATATCATTTGTGTACGTACCAAGTACATGCTTTGTATGTTCTGCGATGGACCAATAAAAGACGTGAATTCAACGTAAAATATAAGTACGTACGTACAGAGGACGTTTTTGGTACCTATCCTGGAGGGAGTAAATAAATAAAATACAAAATATTTTTTTATGTCTGAGGAGGAGGGCGATTTTAAAGCCTGAAAACTCCTCAGTCCTCAGTATTCCCCTCTCCTGGTTGATCCCCCGAGAAAGGGTTTTTGACGCAGGTTGGGTGTTCATAAAATACAAGTTATTTTAAGTGAATGACAAATACAAAAGTTTGGGTTAGAAATAAGAGAAATGTTACATAAATGAATTACGTCCAAGTTATAACTACCTAATAAGGTAGTTTAGGTAAGATCATCACCTGGAACGATACTTGATTATTAAATAAATAAATAAATAGTAAGTACGTACAAGAAAAGACCTAAAAATAACGTAAAAACACATTTTTTCTGTACGTACATTTTACGTATATCGTACGTACCTAGCAGGTCCCGGTACGCAAAGACGTAAAAATGGATCTTTGGGACGAATGATGCTGTCTGGCTAGTCGGCCTTTTCACTTTGACTAATCCGTTTCTTAGTCCGTCTGTGTAGCGCCATAGTTAGCAAAAATACAGGCTTTACACCAGAGACCACAATGGTACATATACCGGGTGCCACTTGAAGACTATAACTATGAATTTAAAAAATTTTGTACTTAATGAACAACGAACTTATTCGCACTTAAAAGAGGGAGGGTGTGGCTTGACGTTAAGCTGCACCCCCATGCTTAGGAGATAGATTTAATGAATGTTGATATGTCATAATTTTGTACTAATTATGTACTCTTAAAGGAGGGTACTTTTAGTTTACAAAAACCATCGACTCCTAATATTTTTGTTTGTTTGTTATGAGGTGTGTAGCTTGATATCAAGGCACACCCCCCTCTGCCTAGAAAAGAAATTTGGAAAAAAGTAATTATGCCATAATTTGCTACTAATTATGGACTAATTTCGTCCTCTTCTAAAAAATGGCCTGTTCTTAAGATAACTTAATTTTTATTTTATTTTGTGGGGTGTGTAGGTACATCCCCCTTTGCTTAGGAAAGAGATTCGACGAAGAGGGACTATGGCAGAATTTGGTACTAATTAATAAACTTCGTCCCTTTCTAAAAAATTGCTTACTCTCAAGATAATTTGATTTTTTTTTGTTTATATGGGGTGTGCCATCAACACAACCCACCCGATCCCATAAAAACAAAAAAGAAGAAGTTATCTTGAAAGAAGGCAATTTTTTAGAAGGGGACGAAATTAGTACATAATTAGTAGCAAATTATGGCATAATTTTTTTTTCAATCTCTTTCTTAGGTAGAGGGGGGTGTGCCTTGATATCCAAGCTACACACCTTAAAAAAAACAAAAAAAATGAAGTTATCTTGAGAGTAGTAAATTTTTTAGAAGGAGGCGAAATTAGTACATAATTAGTACTAAATTCGGGTATAGCGAGGGGTATAGTCACTTTTGGTCGAATCTCTTTTCTACACAGAGGGGGGTGTACCTTGGTATCAAGCTACACACCTCATAACAAACAAACAAAAATCTTAGGAATCGATAGTTTTTGTAAACTATAAGTAGCCTTCTTTAAGAGTACATAATTAGTACAATATTTTTTAAAAGGGGAATAAATTAGTACATAATTATTACCTAATTTTTACAATATCCAAATTGAGTTTCGTTGAGGGGGGGGGGGTGTAGCTTGGCTGAGCTCACAGATTAAATAAACGAATATACTAATTATAATTATGGAAGCAAGACGAGAGACTTGTAATTTTTGCTGTCGAGTAAGATAATGTTTTTACCCGCCATTGAACACGTTAATCCGCCATCACATATATACACGCTACCTGTGTCCATTAGTTTCCTGAGAGTTATTGATATTGGGCCTATATTAATATAAATAAACGGTTTATCACGCTGCTTCTATCTGGCTGATGCCCTCCATATTGGCGATCCGGGAATCGCGTGCTTGCCGACCTGTTGCATGTCAGATGCCGCAAAATCAAATTCTTCTTCTTTCGATGTCTTTTAATCTGCAGCTGTCAACTTTTCAGATATATGGGCAGTGTACTGAAGAATTCTACCTTCCACAAGTCGTTACAGAAATATGTAGGTACTTCAAAGAGTATTTGAAATATTTAGTCAAAAAAGCTAGTTACAATAGCTAGAAGGAGCATAATATGATGAGAATGAAAATTTGCGCTAATAGAACACAATATACAATACAATTCGTTTATTAGTTCCATCCAAAATTACAGTAGGTTTACAATAAGAAAAAAAAATATAATATTAAGAGTAATGGAATTAAAGGGCCATTTTTGGCAGCCTCCCAGATGAACAAAATCATCAATGTGCCGATGTTGCCCAGAAGAGTAAAAATAATAATAGTCTTTAAATACAAAAAAATAAAAAACCGTAGTTTTATAACAATAAAAATTGAAAAAATAAAATAAAAAAAATAAAAAAATTAGTAAAAAAAAGAGTGAAGAGTGTGCATATATTAAAGTTTGTTTATAGTTTTAAATGTTTTTTCTAAAAGCTTTTTTAAATGAGTGGTATGACTGAGTAAAATTAAAAATGTTGTACTTATTTATTATAAAAGCTATTCTGTAAGAAAACGATTTTTTAAAGAATTCCTTGCGGTGTTTGGGAACGTCTCCTAAGTTCCGATGCCTTAAATTTCTGTTGTGTAATACGCAGCGAAATCGAAATTTACTTGTCAGATATGAAGGTTTTTTAGACTTTATCAGTGGGATTTACTAAGATCTAAAATAGAGAAAAGATACAAAGTTATTGATTATTTTGTATTGTTATTGCAAAATACCACAGAAAAACTGCTTTTTTTCTCAAAATATTCCATATTTTAGGAGAAAATGCCCTAAAACTAATTTTTTTTGTCAGGTTTCAAAATGGCAAATGGTGAATACGCCAAAAATTTGGCACATATTAGCTTCATCATCTGTGTTTGATGTTATAAAGTTGATGATTTTTTAGACTACGTCTGGGGGGTGGTTTAAATTTATAGCCCCTAGAAAGGATTGTATTGTGGCAATTGGTAATAAGTTCCTTTATAATTTCCGTAAGCAACCGTTTTTACAAGAATTAATTTACCTTATTTAATATCCCAAGTTGTTCATTAATCAATAAAACACCTCCAATTTTGTCCAGAAAAACGCCATATTTTGAACCCGCTTTCAGCACAAAGAATATATTTATGAGGGCACTACGAGGCAAAAAAAATAAGTGAAGGTCACTGATTATGCACGAAAACTGCCTCCAATGAAAAAAATCCAAAACAACTGTACCTATTCATTTATTTACAAACATAACTAAAATTAACACATTGAGTTTATCTAAAAGCTTAATCATCAAACAAAGCTTTCCATTGAAGGATCACACTCAAAGGTCTCAACTCTGCAGTTTTTATCGGTACTTCGCTAATGGGCATTTGTTCTACCAGAGAACCGGGCACCGAACAATTCGTTGAGCCGACATGATTCCTTTACGAACGCATCAGTTGGATTCAGGTCTGTTTTTAGCCGCATTTTTTTTCATGACCTACTTTGACGAAATATTTTTATTTGTGGTTTACGATTGCGATGGGTTTGTGTTTGTAAAGTTTTTTCATAATTTCGATAGATAAAAACCCCTTTAAAATAAATACAAAGTTAATCTAATTCCTATTTTATGATTACATATCGAAATGGTTTTGTGACAGTGAGTATTAATCGCAAAAATCAATAAACAAGGGTAAGTTTTGATAAGAGTAACATATAACGTCAATTTTAATTTACTCAACAGAGTGTCTACCATTTAGATTCCCCCTAGGTTTAAAAAAAACTTCTTTTAAATAGAAATTTTCTTCTTAAATCCAACAAAAGATTGTGTTAAGATGATTCTTCAATAAAAAAAAATAATTAAAATTATTCTTATGAATCAAACTATGTCCAAAACTCAAGGAAGTTGGTATAAAATGCTTAAAACCAACAATTTCACTTAAACTTAGGACCTGTCTAAAATAGGCTAAACCCTTTTAGTCAATCCCACTGTAAAATTTTATAAAAGGAACATGCCTCATGAAGTAATCGACGACAATGCATATTAAGCCAACCGGAATCCTTCAATTTTTGTGAAACACCCTGTCTACGCCGTATTCTGTATATGAATCGTAGACAGCAATTTTGTACTTTTTGTATTCGCCTGGAATCATGTGAATTTAAATAGGGCCCATACACATTGTCACAGTAATTGAAAAAAGATAAAATTAGGGAATCACAGAGAATCTTTTTTGTTTCTTGGTTCAGATAAAATCGATGTGAGTAAAGACATTTTAAAGTTGAGTACGATGATCTTAGTTTAAGGGTAACATGCTCTGAGAACCTGAGCCTATTATCAACAATTAAACCCAGATTTTTTGCTGATAGTACGGTAAAATTGTCATAAATAAGGGGGGTACCTCGAAAAAAATCCGGATAGGCCAAATTTTTATATGTTGTTGGGGGGAGGGTCTAAAAGTAGGATACCCAAGTTTGTGTTTCCCCCACTCCTCGGGAACCATCTGCCATTTTTAAATAACCTTGTAAACGACTTTTCGCCACTTCTATTGGTCGGAGGCGAAAAAGTCTGAAAATAAAAATTCTGCACCATTTTTGTCCAACTTTCTGTAGTTAGTTTCCAAAAAGTTTGAAAGCGCCGAAGTTACAAAAAAACCTTCATCAAAAAAATTATTTTAGTATATGTCTGCAGATAAATAAAGCGTGGCTTCTTTCGTTACCGATGCAAAAAAACTTTTTTTTTTGATCACGGGTGCAAAAAAAGATTTCTGTCCGTTTTTTACCCAAACTTAAAGAGAAATAGCGGAAAATAGTAATATTGAAAAAATATAATTATTCTTGCCTAAAAATTAAACCATTTCCGCCAGTTTTCACAAAGTATTTACAAAAAAATCATTTAAAAACATCGTAAAAATATCAAACTGTCAAAGATTAAAATGTCGCAGCAATGAACGTCACCGAGTAAAAAGGCACATCGCTATGGCCACCATTGTTATTTCATTTAACAGCCGCCTTGATTTATATTGTAAAAATGGTGTGTTTTGCGAGAAGTGCTCTTCGTTCGAGATTAAAATTATTTTCCTGTCTTTCTTGGATTTTTTGATAAAGATATTTTAAAAAAATAGTGTTCACAACTCGTGGCTAAACTGTGCTTTTTTTACTCGCGTTTTTAAATACCTCGCTGCGCTCGTTATTTAAACCATCGCTTGTAAAAAAGGCACTATTTTAGCCACTAGTTATGAAAACTACTATTTTGTGTTTTGACCAACAAAAAGTGATTTTTTAAAAAAACTTTAAATGAAGAAGTTGTAGATCTCGGAAAAATCCTATAAAAATATATATATTATTTATAATTAATTAATTAATTGAAAGTCGGTAAAATTCTTTGAGAACCGCTTTCTGGGCATGCATGAAGTCGCGTGTTGTGGAATATATATTATTATCTATGGTAAGAGCACTAGAAATGTGGTACCAAATTAAAGATTGTGACGTGCGCTACACAAATTACCTGGTCTGTCGGCATGAAAATTGCCGAAAGTATCTGACAGACTGACATTTATTCGTTAAACTGATTTTTCGTAGCTTCAGCGTCCTCTATCTTTTTAAAAACTAACTACAGAACGTTGATCACTTGGACTAAAATATTGAAAACTTTTTGCCGAATATTTTTGTTCTTAGACTTTTTCGCCTCCGACCTACAGAAATGTAGAAAAGTCGGTTACAAAGATTTGTCAAAATGACGGATGGTTCCCGAGGAGTGGGGGAAACACAAACTTGCGAGGTTTACGTTTACTACAGATAGTTGAACCTCTAACAAAAAGTGTTGCAAATTTTATGCCAAGATTTTTTTTCTACACTTTTTTGCCTCCGACCAACAGGAATGGAGAAA
The DNA here is from genome assembly GCA_963921995.1 of Oxystoma pomonae. Lineage (NCBI taxonomy): Eukaryota > Metazoa > Arthropoda > Insecta > Coleoptera > Brentidae > Oxystoma > Oxystoma pomonae. Next base: position 17,111,252 of record OY998170.1, on the reverse strand, counting down.
ATCGGTTCCAAAGTTTTTTCAAAATGGCGGATAGCTCCCGAGGAGTGGGGGAAATACAAAGTAGGAAATTTTACTTTCAGACCCCCAAAGAACATGAAAAAAACTCAGCCTATCCGGTTTTTTTTCGACTTCAAATGACAAATTTACTGTACTACCATCAATTATGTAAAACCATTTTTCCAAATTTTGACCCCTTCCTTCCCTACAGCAACACTTTATAACATTTTTGCAAGTCCTTCCCCCTTCCTTTTGGCACTTAATAATACTTCTAGCTATCCCTCCAACCCGTCTTGTGGCGTTTATGTAAGCGATGGATGGCCCGTTACCCAAAAGAACTCGTCTATCAGACTAGTCTGTCAGATACTTTCGACAATTTTCATGCCGACAGACTGGGTCATTTGTACTGGTCTTACTATAAATAATAATATATAATCCACAACACGCGACTTCATGCATGCCCAGAAAGCGGTTCTTAAAGAATATTACCGACTTTTAGTGGCTCTAGTGTAGAGACTGTTTAATTAAGTATAAATAAATTGAAATTGTGATTGTGTTTATCTTTGACTTCACTAAGGCCTTTGATGCGGTGAATTGAGAATTTGTTGCAGAAAAGATTCAAAAACTAAGAATAGGAGGCTTTTTCAATGACCTTTTAAAATCCTTTTTGACAGATCGAAAAATGGCCCTTAAAATCAAAAATACACTTTCTGACTTACAAGATATAGATCTAGGTACGGCTCAAGGGAGCGTTTTGGCGCCCTTAATCTTTTTGTTATTTATATACGACCTTCCGGAACATATTAGCAAAGGCACAGTTTATCAATATTGTAATGATACCACGGTAGTAATATCTGGTAAGTGTTCCCAATTATTGCTTAATGATAATGAACTGAATGGTGCAATAAAAACAATATTATGATCAACTGCAGCAAAACAGTTTGCCTAGAAATCTCAACTGTCTGTTTTTTCTGTAGTGCTCGGAACGAAATAAATCTATCTGTACATGTTTTTATAGAATTTTTCCGAGATCTATAACTTTCTTGTTTAAAGTTTAAAAAAAAAAATGATTTTTTGTTGGTCAAAATACGATAAAACTGATTTTTTGTAATTTTGGCGCCCTCTATCTTTTTGGAAACTAACAACAGAAAGTTGATCACTGAGACAAAAGTGTTGCAAATTTTTTGCCGGATATGTTTGTTCGTAGACTTTTTCGCCTCCGACCAACAGAAATGGAGAAAAGTCGGTTACAAAGATTTTTCAAAATGGCAGATGGTTCCCGAGGAATGGGGGAAACACAAACTTGGGAGGTTTACTTTTAGACCCCCCCGAAAGAACATAGCAAAAACTCGGCCTCCCCGAATATTTTTCGATCTCAGATGAAATTTTTACTATACCATAGATCACAAGTGAAAAAGTCTTCCCCAGATGCCTAAAAACCAGTGACTTCCCCACTATCTAAGTTTTAAACTTTTTATCTATTTTTATTTCAAGTAAATTCTAAATACTGTGTGCATGGACCCCAATATATACTGGAGAACAAAAAAAATGCAAGATATTTGAATGAAAATTATTTGTGTGTATACCTTATCTCAAAAGAAATATTTGATAAACTTTTGTCTTTTAATCTATCCTTTTTTCAAAGATTTTTTCTATTCTTTTTCAAAAACATATAAAAGACCTTTTCTGAAAATTTTAATTAATTTTGCTCGTAGCTTTTGATCTTTTTGAATTGCTTACAGTTTACTTAAAAAATAAAAGTGCCAAGAGTTCGCGGTCGCCAACAATTTCATCATTTAAACGACTTCGAGAAAGGACCCATCGTGGGCATAAAAGAGACTGGTTTTGGTTTACGGGAAATTGCAAGAAGGATTAATGCCAATCCATCAACAGTGTTAAGAGTTTGGAGAAGGTGGTCCCATGATGAGACTTATAGACGTCGTACGGGTTCTGGACGCCCTAGATTATTACAAGGTCGTGATTTACGGCATCTCAGACTTCTTGCTCTCAGCAATCGACGGGACAGTATACGCCAGGTAAGAGATGTTCTAGTTGCAGCTACAGAACGAGTGTTTTTAAGGATGACAGTTAATCGAAGATTGCTTGGTATGGGGCTGAGGGCTTACCGTCCGCTTTTGGTGCTACTTTTGACCCCACAACATAAGGCTCGCCGCTTGGAGTGGTGCAGAGCTCGGCAAAACTGGAATGACGAATGGAATACCATAAGCTTCAGCGACGAATCCAGGTTTTGTTTAGGCGGCCATGATGGACGCATGAGGGTTAGGCGATTTCGAGGTGAGAGACGAAATGTAGACTTTGTTGTTGAATGTGATACAACAAGACAGCCAAATGTCATGGTATGGGGTGCTATATGTTTAGGAAGCAGATCACCTCTAGTCCTCATGAACAGCAATCTGACTGCTCGGCGATCTATCGATGAAGTGCTGCAGCAAGTTTTACATCCCTACCTACAAACTATCCCAAATGCGATATTTCAACAAGACGATGCCAAGAAGATGCCAGACCGCATATCGCTCGTGAAACAATGGACTTCTTACATGAACTTGGCATAGAGACTTTGAAATGGCCAGCAAGATCGCCTGACTTGTCGCCTATCGAACACGTATGGGATATGATAGGGCGCAATCTTAGTCGATTACCACGTCCCCCTGGAAACCTAGATGAACTCTGGCCTGCCGTAAGGAGGATAAGTGTTTCTCAATATGATATAGACCATCTTATATTGTCAATGGCCAATAGAACAAACGAGTGCATAAATAAAAATGGAGGAGCCACTCATTATTAATTTTTTGATGATTATCATGGGGGAATCTTCTTGTAAATGTAATCAATTACTAAGATCATCCTAATGTATTAATACATAAATAAATTACTTTAAAAATATTTGTCCTTTCTGGTGTTGCATTTTTTTTTGTTCTCCAGTATATTACGAGGGCCAAGGTCTAATTCAAATAGTTTTTTTTTTATCGCACGACACATAATTTATCCTATTAGCGTAGTGGGTGTAATTACAAAAATTTCGTAATGTGTTTAGGTTAACGTCAAGTTTCTCATTTGCGTCAGCTGGTTGTTTTATTATAATTATTTGAATCGTACGATATCTTGTCAATTACTTTGTTTATACGGACTTCTAAAGCGCTTCTTTATAAGGACGTTTTAAAAATTCTGCCGATTACTTTGTTTATACGGGCGTTTTTTCTGGTCGTATAAACACCACTAAAACCGTTTTAAGAACTAAATCGATTTTATTTCAAAGCGATTTAAGAAAGCGGTTTGTTTAAAGCGACAATCCGCTTCAGCGCATTTCTTTCAACCTAAAAAAATACTACACCCTTGTTTTACTGAAAAATCTGTTGTTAATTTACCGCCAGATGCACCGTAAAAATATTCGGATTAGTTTAGCTGATCCATGCTTCGTTCATTTATGTGGAATTAAGAGAGAAAAAGAATGGATTAGATAGCCAATCGCGATTAAGCATTTAGGGGTTAGTTGTTTTATTTGTGTTCCTTTTACACTGATAGATAGTAAGGTTAGGGAAATTTTGACAACTTTGGCAGCTGCTGTGGTAGTGTTTAACAACCACTACCACTACCAGGCATCGATTTTACCAGAGTTTTTGGAACGCATTAAAAACTGTCACTTGTAAAAAACTGTCACTTGTAAAAAAGTTTACGGTGTGATTTACTAAAAGGGTTTAGACTATTTGAGAACGGTCCTAAGTTTAAGTGAAATTTTTGGTTTTAAGCATTTTTAACTTGAGTTTTGAACATAGTTTGATTTATAAAAGGAATTTTAATAAATTTATTTATTGTTATTTTTGTTGGATTTAAGAAGAAATTTTCAATTTAAAAGAAAAGAAAATTAAAAAATTTAAACCAACGCGGGGTTTAAATAGTAAACACTCTGTAGAACAAATTAAAATTGGGGTTATATGTCACTCTAATTAAAACTTACCCTTGTTCATTAATTTTGATAATTAATACTTGATGTCACATAACGATTTATATGGGTAATAATAAAATAAGGTGTAGGTTAATTTTGAATTTATTAAAAACGTGTTTTTATTTATGAAATGTATTAAAAAACTTAAATGCAAGCTTTGTTTACATTTCTGTCACTGTCGAAATGTCAGTTTAAAATATTAGCTGCGTTCAACTCACAAACAGCGAGTTCGGAACCTTGGCTTGCACCAACCTCTACTGATGAAAGCTACAGCTTTGAAATGAGTGGGCTTTGAGTAAGGAAAGTTTTCTTGAATGAGCTTTTAGATAACGTCAATGTTTTAATTTCAGTTTGTAAATAAATCAATATAATTGTTTTGGATTTTTTTGTTTGGTATATTTTTTGTGCATAATTAGTGACGTTCACTTATGTTTGTTTCGCCTCGTAGTGCCCTCATAAATATATTTTTGTGCTGAAAACGGGTTCAAAATGTGGCGTTTTCCTGGACAAAATTAGAGGTGTTTTATTGTTAATGAACAACTTGTGATTTTAAATAAGTTAAATTAATCCTGCTGAAAACGGCAACTTAGGAAAATTATAAACGACCAATCGTTTTTGGGGGCTATAAATTGAAACCAACCCCCAACCTCAAATACAGATAATGAAGCTATTATGTGCCAATTTTTCGGCGTATTCACCATTTGCCATTTTGAAACCTGTCAAAAAAAAATAGTTTTAGGGCATTTTCTCCTAAAATACGGTATATTTTGAGAAAAAAAGCAGTTTTTAAGTGGTATTTTGCAATAAAAATACAAAATAATCAATAACTTTGTGTCTTTTCTGTATGCCTAAGGGTTTTTTGAAAATTGATTTTAAAATTTAGTACCCCTTGCGGTATATTTTGAGAAAAAAAAGCAGTTTTTAAGTGGTATTTTGCAATAAAAATACAAAATAATCAATAACTTTGTGTCTTTTCTGTATGGCTAAGTGTTTTTTTAAAATTGATTTTAAAATTTAGTACCCCCTACAGGTGTAAATATTTAGACCTGTGAGGAGTACTATTTTAGGTCTTAGTAAATCTCACTGTTAGAGATGAGGAAAAACACAAAATTGGGCTTAATTTTACAAAATAAATGTTTTATATGTTGTAAACTGGTAATATTTTCCTATTTTTAAAATTAAATGCGCCAAAAGTATTTAATTTTAACCAAAAAAAAACCAAGACCACAACGAAATGGTTAGTTGCCACAACTTCTTGACGTTTAATTATTGCGCAGACGCAGACCACAACCACTACGAACTGTCAAATAAGCGTTTTAAAATATCCCTATTTAATGACGGACGTATAAACTCTAGGAGTAAGCGATTTTATTTAAAACCGTTCTTACATAAAAATCGGCTTTGGGTGCGTATATACACAGTAATTTAAACACCATGTTAAGCGCTGGATCGATTTCGTTTTGAAGCGATTTGAGAAAGCGATTTGAGAAAGCGATTTATGTGTAAAAACGATTTCAGGGTCGGAATAAACATGTTTAAATCGCTTTAGCTTATTGCTGCAAACCGAAAGAGATACTCCTACTTTTACGAAAAAATCTGTTGTGGTGAAAACATCCATACATTTATAAGGTCATTAGGATAGGGAGTTGGCAGTATTTCGATAGAAAGCTATAAAACAATTTTAATAAGGTTCGCATAAACCCTTGGAGAAAGCGATTTTATTTAGAACCGTTCTTTATAAATAAAACCGGTTGAAGGCGCGTATAAACGTAGTGAATGCTATTAAATAACACAGACTATGCTTTAGCAGAACATCAAGTTCAAATGTCACCAAGCCAATGACGTCAATGATCTTTCTTATTAGTGCCAAATTGTTAAACACTGCTGGCGACAGAAAAACAATAATAATAATTTCATTTGGGCGTTTTAAATTCATATATAATATTGATCTTAAGTGGGTGGAATTGATGGTTTGTATTAGTTTGACTTTTAGGTCAATTATTTTATTCATTTTCGTGTAAGCATGCAGTGATTCTTTTTGTCATGGACTGAGGAATAGGACGTTGAGTCAACACCGTCTTACTAAAATGCCACTTAACTCTTACAACTGTTGCCCCCAGTTTTATAACCAAATTGACAGGTTCAACATGAATTTTCTGTTAGTTTGGTAGTCAATATGACGCGCGGTAGAAGACTGGTTAAACCACAGAAAAAAAATTGGGTTCGGTCTGTCTAGTAGTTTGTCTATGGGTTAAACTAAAATCTTGAATTCTTTCTTATTCCGTTTTTTTATGCACGCGGCATTTTAGTTAGTAAATGTCTGTATAGTGATCTAGTAACGACTGGGGGGGGAGGGAGACGAAACCCTTCCCGAAACTTATTAATAACTTTGCGTAAGATGTTGTTTATTGACTGGAGCTGTCATATTTAGAATAATTTCATACCTACCCCCCCCCCCGAATTTTTTTTTTACTACGCCACTGGTCTGTAACCAATTTTTACTGATTTAGTGGCGTACCCAGAAATTGATCCTGAGGGGGGCATAAGGTTCCTGGAGGGGGACGGTGCTTGAGTAACAATCATAGTCTCAGATAACCATTTTTTTCTTGATTTTTGGGTAAAATTCAGTGTTTAGAAGTCGACCTTTAATTGGCGTGGGGGGGGGCTTGACCCCTAAGTCCCCCGTTGCTCTTTATTTACTTTTTATTTATTGTTTTTTAAAAGATATTACAATCTTACAAAAGAAGGGTTTACCTGATAGATAAAGTTAAAAACTAACAAATGCCTAGACAAATAAAATACTAATACCAAAAGGACCGATTTTCTAATACAATAATGATTGAGTTAAATTAGTTTATCTTAATTGTTGCAAGACTCCAAAGGATCATTGCGCAATAAGTATAAATATGAGCTAAGAAAATGAAAGATTAGGCTTAAGAAAAAAAATTACAGATTTTATTCTTAACACAGAAAAAGGAAGGTACAATAGTACTTAGTGCCTTTAGTGACTCCTTTGCTGCCTTTTCATCACTCCAGTTAGGTGGGCGCCAAGGCTTGTATTATGGGCATATAAAAAATAAGTGGTGGAAAGTTTGTGGTACATATAAGTTGCATACTCTACAAAGTTCTTCCTGACTAATACGGTACAACAAAACTCTACACTCTACCTACAACAAGAAGTAGGGGGAGGGGGGAATCGAAGATCGGAAATATTACTCAACTCTCAGACTCTTTTTGAAAGAATTGAAATAAATATGAATTGGAGTAAAAAATACTTTTAATTAAAAAATATCCCTCCAGATTTACATGGGTTGGCTTATAGTGCAAGATGTTTTTCTGAAAATCTTCCCACGCTACTTTTTCAGCTTTCTACTACTCAGGTGTTGGGAACACCCATTGTTGCTGCCTAAGATAATGCAAAAACAACCCCTACAAGTTTATTATATGACGTTGTAATATTTTTACTTCCCTTACGGTTTCGACATCCTCTCCCCTAAAATATAGGGACTGGTTTTTGGCGGGAAAGAAAGGACGGACCGAATTCTCATCCCTCAGCTGTCTTCTATAGGCGGATCAGGTGAGCAAAGGTCGACGATTCTTCTAATCACGATTGATTACACACTGAGGTTGCTTTTTATAAAAAGTGGTTTAATTTCTATAGCTTTCGCTTTTTAGAGGATTTTTGTTAATAGAGAATTATTAATAAATGTAAAGTCACTAATAATGTCAGCAAAACTTTTTATTGCCGTCAGTGGCTCGCTCGATTTCCGGAAAATAAGGAGGCACAGACAGTTTTTATGTCTTACTATTAGACAACTGGCACAAGTATTTTCTTGTATTTTCTACATTTTGTGATTTTTTCTGTAAAATGGGGTTCAATTAATATTAAAAAAAACCAATCCGATATATAATACGTGAGCAAGAGCATGCAGGTTTTTTTGAAGAGAGACAGTTTGGTACTTGTTGGGTTGGGTAACACCCGGTTCCCACCTACGACTTTTTCGTGAGTGTGAAATGTTATGGTTGGTTTATAAAAGTTTACAATATTTTATGATTTTTAATACGATAATTCCTCTTAAAGGATTAAAAGATTCTATAATATCCACATGCAACATTCTATTAAAATAAAAAATGACGGCACAAGTTTAGCAGTGGTAGTAGTAGTAATAGTAGTAGAAGTAATATATTATGTATTAATACAGGAAAACTAAACTATAACCTAACCTAAACTATAACTATTGTTTGAGGCATTGTTTATAAAAGCTTAAGATTTCATAAGACAAACGTTTTTTAGGTTAGGGCAGGTAAGACCCTATTACTTTGGCAAGTTTTTATGAGATTTTTAAGGCTTTGTTTATAATCATTTATAAGATTTCATAAGTCCAAAAAATTTTTTTTTAAAGTTTTTACGTGAGTATAACTAAGAAAGTAAGTATACTAAGTATAGCTTTTGTAAGAAGTTTCCAGGTGGTCAAAATAAATAGAGGTTTTATGAGATTTGTTTGTTTCAAAGACCTTAGCCCTGAAGTAAGCAGTATAAAAGAATAGTAAATTAATTATAGAAAACTATAAAATATTATGAGCCTGCTAGACTATAGAATGTCCTGGAAAGCCCATAAAAATTCTGGATATATTTGTATATCAAACCCAGTATATATTTTTACCGACTGTGTAATTTATAGGAAATAAAAACTTGTGTTTTTACCAACCAATAGCTAACTATTAATTAAACAAGGTGTTCATAGAATAATAATAATGATAATAATATATAATTTATTTGCATAAAAAAGTTACAATGATCTTCTATTACTAAAATGTGTGAATGCAAAAAGGAATTGAAAACAATTTGCTAATTGAACTAAGTTCAACCCCGTTTAGGTATTTTACCTATAAATATAAGTTAAATAATATATTATATAAATAAAGAAATAATAAAAAACCAACAATAACAAAATAAAAAATACACAATTGTAATGACATAACACCTATAAGAATTATATAAAAGATAGTCCCTACAGATTTTTGATTGAATTAAGTAGAAAAAGTATAAGAAGATATAAAAAAAGATATTAATTTGAAGAGAACAGACTTTTTTTATTAGTTTTAATTGGTTTCAGTACTTACAGATTTTTTATTGAATTAAGAAAAAAAAAGTACAAGAAGAAAAAACAAAAAAATCAATTTGGAGAGTAAAGGAGTTCTGTCTTCAAAAATTTCTTGAATTGGGTGAATCCTTCAAAATTTGATTAGTCTTGCTGATCTTAAAATCTTCAAAAAGTCTCATAAAAAATGTGTGTATCAAACCCTCAAACATTATAAACAACAAGAGTGTAATCATAAGTTTAATGAGTCTGACTCTTTCATAAACCTGCGAAATATTTGAACATTTTATACATATTTATAAGTTTCTCAGATTATTGGATCGGGTAAAAAACAGATATATATGAAACTGCACAAAATCTTACCAAAATCAAAGACATAAATTATTACAAACTTTAATAAACCAAAAATTTTATCTCACAAAAGCTTATAAACCTTATAAAAACATAAAAATCTGGTGGGTTTTTCATGAGATTTAATGCAGTTTTTTTGATAGGGAGGAATAATAATGCGAATTTACAAAAATGTTATCTCTGATATAAGTACCATCGACAACCCAATTATTGTGTGCAACTCAGCTAGAGAGGTCCCGTTCTTTTTCATGGTAGGCTAGTCCGAGGAGTTGAAGCAAATCGTTCATCATTTTTAATAAGTTGAAGGTGTACTGCGTATACCTATATAAATTTATAAGTGATTATATGTTCGATGATGTTAGCGAATTGGTATGTAATACTTGGCAGTTCCCGAAATCTACCGATAAAAATGATCTTTTTCTTCTTCAATTAGGTACCATGCTGTGGTTGACACTAATAAAGAGAACTGTATGGAGTACAGTACATACTGTTTTTACAAGCTTTTATTTAACTTGCATTGTATGTATCTATGTTTGTTCGGGTGGAATCGAATTAATTTTGATCAACTTCCCGACATCCGATCGGCTTTAAATCTGGCACGCTTATATATGCTATGTTTTCATGGATATTGAATTCGTTTTCAATATGTTTTGAAAACTTTTTTTTCACGAGTTTTCATGACAGGTTTTCAAATCGATTTTGAATCGATTTGAAAACGGTTTTCAAATTTTGATATTTGGCAGCTGACATGTGTCATAGTTGTCAAATATTCATTTTTGAGTTTTGGTACTTTTTTTTAAAATGTATTTTATTCAAAAGATGATGTTGGCCCTTGCCACACATTTTTTTTAAATTTCAATTGCTACTCTGTTTGCAAGTGGAAGTGAAGAAAGAAATGCTGGACTGGCATATGTGCATAGCACATACACTTTCGAGCCAAATATTTCTTTTATTTTCCATAATTAATTTTTTTAAAGTCTTTAAAAAAAACAAATCGTTAGTTATTTAAGTAAGGTTATGTTATTAATCTTCTTTTTTTCTATATACTCCACCAAATTTTAGAATGCCGGTTCCACAGTTTTACTTCTATTTCTCTCTCTCTCTCTCAAAAAGAGTGAGATCAATAAAATATAATTTGGCGGCTGTCTGGTCATCCGACGCAATATGCATGTGTAAACTCAATCCCCGTTTTCATGGAAAATCGGTATTTCGATCTCAATATGATCTTGATCCAACCCTAAAAATTTTCAGGGTCGGATCTAGATTGAAATCGATTTGAATACTGGAAAAACAGGTGTTTTCATGGACGGTATCGGATTGAAATCGTTTTCAGAACGAACTCAATTCCCATGAAAACGTAGCAATAGTTACGGTGATAATACAAGAATATAGTGTGATGAAATTGACAGCGCCCCCCTACTCGAAAGGAGTGGAGGGGGTACAGTTGAAATCGGGCATATTTCGTTGAAATTTGGTGTGTTGGGGCACTTGGGGATGGAGCTAACGAATTTCTAATCAGATTTTGAAAATTCAATATGGCGGATTCCAGATGGACGATTTTTGGTCATATTTTGCTAACCAATATTAACTAACTTATGCACATCCGATTGCCTTCAAATTTGGCATACATTTATAGTTCCAGTGACAATACAATAAAATGTCATTATTAGGCACCCCTCCCCCCTACGAGGGGAGTGGAGGAGGGAAAAACTTAAGTTTGTCCGATTTCAACCAAAATTGGTATACGGGGGCTTTTGGGGATACGGAATACGAATTTTCGATCAGATTTTGAAAATTTAATATGGCGGATTCAAGATGGACGATCTTCGGTCATGTTTCGCTAACCAATTTTTACTGACTTATCCGCATCCGATTGTGTTCAACTTTGGTATATGTATATAGTTCCGGTGAAAATACAGTAATATGGTTTTCTCAGCTACCCACCTCCCTCTAACGAGGGAAGTGGAGGGAGAAAAAGATTTAGTTTGTTCGATTTCAATCAAAATTGGCATACAAGGGTTTTTAAGGAGGGGGATTATGAATTTTTTATCAGATTTGAAAATTTCAATATGGCGGATTCAAAATGGACGATTAAGGTTACAAATCTAAAAATTAAGGGTGTGTATTCAAATTTGGTATGTGTTTATAGTTCCGGCGACAATACAATAATATGGTATTATTAGGTACACAATTTACCTTTAACGAGGGAAGTGGAGGGGAAAAAGATTTAGTTTGTTCGATTTCAATCAAAATTGGCATACAAGGGTTTTTCGGGAGGGGGATATGAACTTTTGATCAGATTTGAAAATTTCAATATGGCGGATTCAGAATGGACGATTTAGGGTACAAATCTAAAAATTAAAAAATAAATATTTATTAAAAAAACTTTTAAAGAATAAGCTTTTATTAAATGCACTCAAAAGTAGAAAATAATTTTTTATCTCTCTTATATCATAATAAAAGTCATGGGTTTAAATTAAAAATTTCAAAGCATGATAAAAGTTTATGTTGATCATTCGAATAACAAAAGAATTTAGTTCTTCTTTTGTAGTTCTTTCTTTGTCACCGTGAAGTTAAAATTTTTAATTGGCGCCCATCGCTTTTATTATAGTATAAGGGAGATAAATAATTATTTTCTACTTTTGAGTGCATTTAATAAAAGCTTGTTCTTTAAAAGTTTTTTTTTTAATAAATATTTGTTTTAAATAATATCTGCCAAAAATAAACCAAAAAACGCAAAAAACCCGAAAAACACCCATTCATTTGACAACAACAAGCTCAACTTTTATTTTAATTTTCATTATTATTTTTATTTTATTTTTTACTTTTATTTGTCCGTATTAACTCAGCTTTGGACAATGGCCGGGTGTTAATGGTACGATATTTTTCAGAAAGGCAATATACAAAATCATAGCCAACCAATGGGGTGGCAGGGTAAGCCAAGTAGTACCAAACCCTTTAACAGCGGGTAATTGATAGCCACTGCACTCTAGGGCTGCTAACGGATCTAATCTCCGCAACAGTAAACAGCAATTCTTCCAGATAGAGAGGACTGCTCGTCCATCAGAACAAGTTTCTCCAGTAAAGATAGCTGTTGGTACACTGACGGATCGAAAATGCTTTCAGGAATTGGATCCGCAGCATACTGTATCCGGGAAAATGTCAGGATTATACATAGTCTTGAACAGATGGCTACAATCTTCTAGGCGGAACTCTTCGCCATTGAAATGAGCACACGATGGATCATAGATCGTAACTGGCGCAACAGATCAATAAAGATACTCTCCGACATTTAAGCGGCCCTTAAGGCTCTTAAATCCTATAGGTGCTCATCGAGAACCATTACCCTAATAGTACAGAAATATTCTCCGAACATTCGTTGAATCTTTAGGTAGGATATTAGGAATATTCCCTGAATGTTCCCTCAAATCCTCTAAGCATACCAGGGATGTTCAGGGAATGTTCTGTGTCCGCAGCTTTGATTTTCCTAGAACATCCTGGTAGAAAATTCATACAATGTTTTCGCAGGATTTTCATAGCACATTTATGAGCTTGAACAAATATATTCTCTCACAAGACACCCTAAAAAAAAATAAAAACAATAAAAAAAAAGTTTTTAAATAGCGATAGGATTCGTACCCTCAACCTTCTGGCATCCATATAACACTTTTCAAACGACTTAACCTTTTGCGCTACGGGAGCTTATAAAAGAAATTATCTATTAGCGGGGTATAACCTTTTGGACATTGTTTTCTGTTAAACGAGCACCGTGAATTGTTTTTTTTTTACATAAAATCACTCACTCCCGAACGGCTCAACGGATTTTCATAATTCTTTTTTTATGGGATAAAAATATTGCCCTCCTCCCAAACAGTAGTGGAAGAGTATTACGTGATTTGTTGAATGCAGGATAACTCGCGAACGGCTCAACGGATTTTCATAACTTTTTTTATTGGATAAAAATATTAGCCTACCTTAACAAGCTTTTTGAATAAACTAAAATCTTAAATTCTGCTGCTTAAGCATGATCGTAGATAAAAAAATATATTTTTTTTTTCATGGCATGATTTGATGATATTTTTTTAGGCCAACAAAATGGTTTTTTCTTGTAAGTAAAAATAGAGTATTTTTTTAATTAAAAGAAAACTTGCAGCGACAGATAAAAATATCCCGAAAAGAAATCTTTACCGCAGCTGTTAGAGTAAAAAACGTTACAATTTTGTGTGATATTTTTAGGACTTTGGTAGAACATTGGTAGATTATCCTGACTAGAAAAGTTGCTGAATGTATTACCCAGGATATTCCCAGAATATCTACCAAATGTGCTATCAATGTGTAAATGTAAGGACATTTTTAGGACTTTACCAGAACATTCGTGGAATATGCATAGAATATTAAATGAATGTACTGTTTAGGATGTGTGAGAATGTTTTTTGAACGTGCTATCCATATCCAAAAAGCAAGGACATTTGACGGAAATTGGCAGAATATTTACGGAATATCCTGCATAGAATATTCGCTGAATGTTCTATCTAGGATATCCGGGGAACGTATTTTCAATGTGTTGTCAATATTCAGGGAATATTCTGCATGGAATATTCGTTGAATGTACTATCCAGGATATCCTAAGAATGTATTTTAAATGTGCTGTCAATGTCCAAAAAAGGACATTTTTCGGACTGAGAATGTCTTTTAAATGTGCTGTTCATGTGCTAACTTGAAAGATATTCAGAGCACGTTTTTGGAACATCCTACGAATATACTGTGAATGTGCCAGAACATTTAGACATTCACAGCACCTTACTGGGATATCCCTGGAATATTCTGTGCTATTAGGGTAGGAGCTGCCAGGACACAATTAATACCCTTATATATGGATTCCGGAAGCAAAAACACGATACTTGATTTAAGGAAATTTAACTAAATACCTATCCTTCAATTAACAAAATTTCTAGGTTTGACATCAACGGGTCTATGCCCTTACTTTTAGCATTCCTGCCCAGATGAGTCTAATTATCTATCCAAGTAGTTGTGTATGATTGTTCAAACGACTCAATAACATAGAGAACTGAAATTAACTCTGTATTTCGGACTTCATTCGGTGTTGTTTTGATCAGAATGAAGTGGACAGAAGCAAAGGTTTTGCACAAGGAGTCACACACTGGAAGAAAGAAGAATCAGGGTATTTTCAGTACACCTAGTGTTGAAATTCCAAATATTTGGAAGCTCCTTTTTAGGCGGAGCCAACTTCTTAAACTTTACGGTTGAGTGATTTCCCATAGTATATAGTAGTAGTAGTAACTAGGTGGTGGCCCAAGACCTGGCAAGTAGGGCCAATCGGTCCTTTTTTACCTTCCTGTTCTCTTTACGAAGTCCAGTACTTTGGCTCAGCTAAGAGCTCGCAGGTCCTCTGCATCCAGGTTCGGTTGTCCGAGTAAGTAGGTATGCATCGCCCTCCGCAACGAGGTGCCGAGATGTCTCCTCCGCCCTCCCGCAGGCACGGCAGATGGAGTCATTCCCGACCCCGATGCGAGTCAGATGCTTGCTGAGTCGGTTGTGGCCGGTCAGTATCCCTGTCAGTAGTCCAATATCTTTTCGTGTCCTTCCCAGGAGCCATTTGAGTCTGCCCGCATCCGGTTCGTCGACGAATTCTTTGGACTGTCTGCATCCTAATCCCATAGTATATAAGTACGTAGCCTTAGGAATAGATTGTAGTTTGCACCTGAAGACGATCAGATATTGTACTGATCAAAACGTCGTGTATAAATAAAATATAGACAATGGAAGTCCGAAACACAGAGTTAATTTCAAATACATCATTGTCCCAAAGTTTCAAACCACATTAAAACGAAATTATGCTTAACATGTATCCTCTTGGTACCAGTATATCTTTTTTCCCTGTATGAGGGTAAGAAGGTTTTAAACACAATGGCATTGGCTTGTCAACAAATTCAACGTTTTCAGTGTGTAAGTAAAATATGTTGAAGGTGTACATTTAAAAATTCAACCGCTATTATAATTCAATATCAAAACCGTCTTACATGTTAAGCCCACACATTATAGTAATTTAATGGCACCTCATAAATATTATATTAATATAATAATTAGTTTGGATATTTTTACTAGCAGCAGAATCTTCTTAATTAATTGTTGTGCGAGTTTAGCAAAGAATAACTATGCGCGTGCTGCATTATAATTAACTGTGGTAGATGTGAGATAGGGACTTATTTCTTAGTTGTTTGCATGGTTGTTATTATAGGCAACGAAATAATAGGGAGTATTAGCTGCTGCACGTTACGTCGAGGGAACGTACCTTTTGGTCGAGTACGCATGCCAACGTACGATAAGAATGCCAGATCTGATCTGCAGGCCGACTGACAGTCCTAGGACTGTAGGCCGCTCGATTATTACATATTATATATTATACCCCAAAGAACATTACTTTACATAGTTATGTTTTTTGTGGCCATTCACACACTGTCCTGTTCTGAGATTATTTTTATTGTTGTTTGAAGGAATTAGAAATACAAAATGTTTTGTATAAAATGTACTGCAAACAACTGATCATTGGGGGAAACTCCCGCCATCCCCCCCCCCAAGAGATCGTCGGTGCTTATGAAACAGTAAAAAATACTTTTATTACGCGTCGTATCTTATTTGCCTATAGCGTACAAATGCATTGCACTGGCTTTCCATAACTAAAAATTTTCTGTTTTTCTGTCAGTCAAATAAAACTATTTACACCGTACAAGCTTTATTTAGTTCTTCCCACAATAATTACATATGCACACTTAAACTTATTACGAAACCTGTTTACTTGTAGACCAGTTTCTAAAATATTGTACCTAATAAAAGACAACAAATTTAATGTTTTTAAAAAGTTATTGTCCGGGAAATAGCTTTGGAGAGATTTTTTTTCTGTCGTAGACTCTTAGAACCATAAGGTTGAATAAAAAAATGTGTTTTCTTCCTTTTAACATTTAACTACTCTATGGATTTTGGGAACATACTCCTTATTTTGTTGTTCATGGCGCACTGATGAATACTTAATAAGGGCGAAACACATGTCTGCATTTATTTTTTTGATTTAGCGTGACGTCATACTACAACTTCACACGGTTTACATGTGAGTTTTTCGACTTTAACTTCTTCAACCAATATAAGTTTAATTCGGATTTTTTTTAACAATAATAATAATAATAAATAAAGGGAACCCACACAAAAGCCGAATTTACAAAAACCGAACATACAATTGAACAGAAAATAAAATGTCCTAAACGAAATATGAACGACGGTAAAACACCCAGAAAATAATTTTATAGAATTCTAATTTACCCGATCCTTAACGTTACGAATATAATTTAACCGATTATAATTTTCCCAAACCTTAAAATATCAGAATTACAAAAGTATCGAAAATAATCGTCTAGAAATGAAAAACACCCGACCCACAAATTGGGAGAAAATAATATGCCCGATCGAATCGCTATTGGGCATGCGTCAAATTTAAATCTCTGGAACGCCGTAGCCTTGGATTGCGGCGTTGACAAGTTTCTCTATTTGGAAGATGACACGGGGATTGTTTTTTATCAAACGATTTTATTTAAGGCTAAAGTTTCTCCCCAGATTTTAAGTAAAAACAAGTACAACTGGCAACGCCTTGTTCTTTCATTTTTTAATATTTTGCCAGAGTGCACAGGGAAAACTAAACATTACAATTATCTAAAATTTTGCAGGGGTGTTCATTTTTAAATGCTTAATAAAAATATCTAAAGGATTTTTCAAAATTCTCAATTATTTTTTCTTCAAAATAAAAGCTCTGGTGCTGTCATCTATCCCTAAAGCCTCAAAATAATTGCGGTTTATAACAAAACCGATTTACAAAAAAAATAGAAAAATACTCACAATTTCCTTTGGGAGACACACGCATTTGAAGTGTTGGCCGATAGATCGCAGAATTTATACGATTCCATGGTAACTGCAGGTGTTTTGTCAACAAACTTTAAATCGGGCCACAGTGGGACACAAGAGTATTTTTACGTTTTCTGAGAGAAAACCATTCGAGGTTATATTTATCTTTCAAAAATGTGTTTTCAAAAACATTGGTCTAAAACAAATATGAAACCACTCCGTGTGTGCGAAGTGGTTTCATATTTGTTTAAGAGAACTTTACTGGCTCGCTGGGATTACTAGGAATTCGCATAGAAATATTTTATTTTGATTCAACCATTTTTTTTTTAAATTTAAATCATTGCGGGATAGTTATGTGCAAGAGTACTAGTGAAATCTTGGAGTGTAAAGCATAGATTTTAGAACTTCAGTTTCAAAAACACACGGATACTTGAGTACTAACAAAACAGGTCAGTAAAGCTCCATTTAGAGGTTGGAAAGACCCTTGCTAGTCGTTGACGCTTCTGTTTAAAATAGAATACGATTATTTCGTCTAGCGCCAGTAGCCGATTTTTAAATCTGCATGCCTTAAGTTAACTTGTTGTCGGTATCAGTTAGCGGGAGTGTTTCCAATTCAATTATAAATGCACTTGTAAATGCAACCTTAAACATTCCACCCAGTTACTTTAATACGTAGTTGGGTAGCGTTTTTTTAGCAGGTAATTCTGCAATAAATGGTTTTCTTTTATTTTAGTATTTTACTTGGTTTTTTAGCGGCGTAGAACGCGAAAAGTCAAAATACGTAACCTAACCTCAAATTTTTGACCCGGTGCTAAAAAATCTCTGGTGTCCCACTGTGAATAAACATAAATAAAATCTCCGCGTTGCCGCGGAAACCAAATTCATTGACGTAAAATTTTGCAAAAAAATCAGGTCGACATATTTAAATTGATTTCCCGTACAGTGTTGCTAAAAACAATTCCCCAGATTGTAACTACAACCTTAAAACTTTCTAAAGGCATTTTTTTAAGATCTACCTAATGACAGGTCTGTTTTTCAGATTTGACCTTTCAGTGTGACAGGAGCACTGTCAAGTTCATTTTTCCTTATGGACACGTGCTTTTCTTCTCCTGTCGTTTCGTTTATGAAAGATAAGATAATATTTTGCAACCTTATTTTGACAAGTCACGTTTTGGGTTAATTTACCATCATCAGTTCGTGTTTATAAAATTATTTTGCCTAATATTTTAAACATACGTTTTTTCTTTTCTTTTAACTCTTGTATTTATAACTTAACTGATTAAAATGTTAATAATTTAAACATTAATTTTAGATTATAAAAAAAATCTGTTATTTTTAATATGTCAAAAAAGGTACTGCAAGCGTTTTCCCAAAAATCTTGAGTAAGTTAAAAGAAAACTTTGAATTTCGGCTGAGGATGGTAAATTATCCCAAAACGTCAGGTGACCTGCCAAAATAATGTTATAAAATGTTATCTATCATCTCTCACGAGCAAAACGGCAAGAGAAAAAAGCACGTGTCCTTAAGAAAAAATAAACTTGGCACTGCCCCGTTTACACTGAAATGTCAAATCCCAAAAACAGACCTGTCACCTGTGTATAATAAAGGCGCAAACAAATAAAAACTAAAAATGTACAATTCGGTTTTTCTCGCCTGTCTCCGGAACTACTCGAATTTTGTAAACTTTTTTTAAAGTTTTGAGTAAAGCATTAAATTGCTCAACTTTGCCCTAATTTAAACCTTTTTGCACCTCCTACCGTTCAAGAGAACCCCATGTTGAGCATCGAATTTGGAACACTCTGTATATGTAACGAACTAGATATGTTTGTTCGGGTGGAATCTTGCAACTTAATTTTGGACAACTTCCCGACATCCGATCGGCTTCAAATTTGGCATGCTTATTTAGTTGCGGTGACAACACAAAAATATAGTGTGATGAAATTGGGTGGAGGGAGGTACAGTTGAAGTACGGCCGATTTCGTTGAACTTTGGTGTGTTGGGGCACTTGGGGATGGATATAATAAACTTCGATTCGGATTCAAGATGGACGATTTTTGGTCATCTTTTACTAACCAATTTTAACTAACTTATACATATCCGATTGCTTTCAAATCTGGCATGCATTTATAGTTCCGGTGACAATACAATAATATGTCATTATTAGGCACCCCTCCCACCTACTAGGGGAGTAGAGGAGGGAAAACACCTAAGTTTGTCCGATTTCAACCGAAATTGGTATACGGGGGCTTTTGGGGATAAGGAATACGAATTTTTGATCAGATTTCGAAAATTGAATATGTCGGATTAAAGATGGACGATTCTCGGACATGTTTTGCCAACCAATTTTAACTGACTTATCCAAATCCGATTGTGTTCAAATTTGGTATGCGATTATAGTTCCGGCGACATAACACATATTAGGTACACACTTCCGTCTAACTAGGGAGGTGGAGGGGGGAAAAGATGTAGTTTGTTCAGTTTAAATCAAAATTGGCATACAGGGATTTTTCTAGAAGGGGATATGAATTTTTTATCAGATTTGAAAATTTCAATATACCGGATTCAAAATGGACGATTTAGAGTACAAATTAAAAAATAATTTTTTTTTTTAAAAAACTTTTAAAGAACAAGCTTTATTATTCTTATACCATAATAAAAGCGATGGGCGCAAATTAAAAATTTTAACTTTACGGTGTCAAAGAGAGAACTACAAAAGAAGAACTAAATTCTTCTTCTATTCGAATTGCTTTTTTTATGCTATAAGAAAGATAAAAAATGATCTTTTACTTTTGAGTGCATTTAATAAAAGCTTGTCCTTTAAAAGTTTTTTTTTAATTTAAATTTATTATACATAATTTGTGAAAAACCCTGTATACATCGAACAATTAATCAACCAATTCCGTAACCTAAGCAAATTTATTACGCATGCGAAATGTTTGTCACATCAGAAATGAAGGTCATACAGATACATCTTATGGCGTTATAAAGTTTGCGAAAAAGTGTTGAACTGATTTTAAAATCGCTCATTAGCATTTTGCATAAAACATAATATCAACACGGAGAGTGTTGCACTCACATAGTAACCAGAATTCGTAGGTAGATAATAGCACTTGGCCTGTGCTATTTTATTGGTGTCATATATGAAATTCAACATCTGTGAGTTGCAAAATTTTACAAATAAGTATTTTGAGCCAGAGAAATAAAATTCCTTTATGGACAACCGGGCGTAAAAGTGCACTTCGCCCGCATCTTTAAGCGTAAAGTAGTTCTTCATAGCCCTAGGGCGCCTTTTATACCCACGGGCCTTAAAGTTGTCCCATAAAATCGTTTGTTGTTATGGTAAGTCAATTTTACATTTTCAAGATTTTTTGAATATCAAAATGAAAACTTCGGTTAAAAACAGCTTTAACGCCCTCAGCGTGTAACGTCCCTTGGCTAACGCCCCAGCGTGGACGTTTCAGTAGGACCAAAAAAAGGTCTCCGTTTAGTAAACGTCCATTAAGTCGCTTCTGAAAGGTCCGGTAAGAGTCCTCACCAGACCCAAGGAACAAAGTTTTTGGAAACATCGCTAGTTCCCCGAACGTACGGCGACCAAACAGGTCGTTCCCGGAACGTACTGTAAGTTATGCTGGGACGTCGCAGGTACGTTCCCGGAACGGACTCGTGTTAGTAGGGAATGCATATTACTAGTACTACTGCCGCTATTATAATTGTGCACACATTTTTTTTATACTTGTACTTACAATAGATCTGTGGCCGCATGTCAGCCAGCGCATACGGAGTTTCCAAAGAAAAACTACAGGAATGGTGTAGCTACATAGAACATCTCTTTACCGATAACCGATCCAAACAGCCAGAAGAACTCTTAAACGAAGACATAGATATAACACCAGAGGAAGTACAACACCCAATAGATAGAAGACATAGATATAACACCAGAGGAAGTACAACACCCAATATCTATCAGCTAAAAACAGAAAAGCGGTAGGATGAGACGAAGTATACATTGAGGTTTTAAAGCTAATAAAAAAAGAAGATTCGGTAAATACGCTGGTCAAACTTTTTAACTTGATTTATCACAGAGGTAAAATCACTGATGAATGGTTAAAATCAACCTTTGCTTCACTGCCTAAAACACATTCAGCAATGAAATGTTGTGATTACTGCCTAATCAGCCATTATGAGCCATGTGTTAAAAATATTTCTAAAGATTATCCATAAAAGAATTTATGGAAAATGCGAATATTTTAAGGGCGACACACAGTTTGGATTTCGTGGTGGGTTCGGGACAAGAGAGGCCCTGTTTGGCATTCAAGTCTTAGTTCAGGTATCTAGGGATGTGTCGGTGCCAGTATATGCCTGTTTCATAGACTATGAGAAAGCATTTGATCGAGTCCAACACGAAAAGCTCATAGAATCGCTAAAAGAAATTGGTCTAGATGACCGAGATCTAAAGATAATCGCTAATCTATACTGCTCAGATAAATGTTGATGGCCAACTGTCCGAAAAGGTACAAATAAGAAGCGGTCCAAATAAGAAGAGGTGTTCACCAAGGTTGTATATTGACTCCGCTGTTGTTTAATATCTAGTAGTAAAAAAATAATAGAGAATGCACTTCATAACTGCGAAGAAGGTCTGACCATAAACGGCATAAAAATCAACAACCCACGATATGCCGACGACACTGTCATAGCAGACACGCTGGAAGGACTGCAAAAGTTGTTGAATCAAATTGCTGCCAAAAGTTTGCAATTCGGGCTTAACTTAAATGTTGGAAAAACAAAATGGATGGTCATATCCAAAGAAAAGAACATCAGAGGTATGTTAGAAGTAAATGAGCAGCAAGTCGAACGCGTGGATTCATACAAATATTTGGGTTCCCTTCTCAATGAAAACTGGGACAACATGCAAGAAGTCCGTGCAAGAATTGAACAAGCCAGATCTTCTTTTGTGTGTGTTGTGTAGTGGAGATCTGAAAAACACTCTCCGAATTCGTGTGCTTCGGTGTTATGTTTTTAGCATGTTATATTATGGCATGGAAGCATGGACACTGACTGAGGCCATGTGCAAAAAGGTAGAGACATTAGAGATGGGGTGTTATCCGTAGAATACTAAGGATATCTTGGAAGGACAAAGTAACTAATGTGGATGTTTTGCTTAGACTAGATAAAGATCTTGAAGTTTTATTTTAAACTTTTAACATTGATAATAGAAGGCAAAATGGAAGGCAGAAGAGGTCCGGGTGGTGCAGTGTACAGGGTACAGATCGCGCTGATGATAGCCAACGTTCCAAGAGAGGATGGAACTTGAAAAAGAAGAAGATTCCAAATTAAACGCGAATCGTAATATCAATGAGTCATTAAAAGTTTTGATTTTTTAAATGTTTAAAGAAAATCAAGTCCAGGGAGGGGGTTATTGCCCCCTTCCTTGGTTCTAAGTAGTACTTAGTTTGAAACCTGCGAGAAAGATGACATCATTAGAACTTTTTTTTTATCGAAAAAAATTAGTATGTGTTATAATCTCGTAGATATTTTTGTTAAGAATTTGAAAATAAACAACCCTGGAAAATTTCACCTAATTCTAGTTTTTCCTGGGGACCCTGGCAAAAAATTATAAAATTACGGAGAAAGGGGTTGCCAGTTTTTTTTATATCTGGGGAGAAACTAAAGGCAGGTTTACCCAACTTTTCATATTGATAATTAATAACTTTGATTCATAGTGTATAAGCACAATTTTAGTGTTAGTACATAATTTAACAGCACCTGTTTATCCAAGAGTTTATAAGCATAGTGCATTAGGATAAATTTTGAAAACTGACATACCAAATTGACAAAAAAGAAGAAGAAAAAAAATGTTTTTCTTTACCTATCCTCAACAGGTTAGGTATTCTTCCTTCGTGCTAAGTTTCTATTTTCTAATATCAGCTAAAATCAATCAACCAACCAAAATGTTTTCTTTGCTTTTTTCATATTGACAGTGCATAAAGTAAACACTTCTATTAAGAATAATGTATTTAACATTATGACTGTGATTAAAATTGTGCTTAGGTTATAAATTATCAATATGGAAAGTTGTATAAACCCGCCTTAAGAAAAATACTTTTTAAACAATTTAAATTTTGCGAAAAGAAATGATTATGGCGCACCCTCATGTCGTTTACTAATCTTTGGTTTTTCATTCATGATTGCTTGTGTGTTTTGTATTTAATCAAGGTAGGCATGGTGCTCAATGCACCCAGAGGCAAATAATCTTTTATCAGACCCATTATGAGCAATTATAGGCATGTGAAAAAAATTGCGTTCGCCCGCGGGTACCCACCGTGGGTGGTGGGGGCAGTCGGAGGCAGAGCACACTCCGACGAATCAGCGACAACCTACCCACCGACGTCGCGATCCCACTAGGCAGTGGGTGAGTATTGCGCTCGCGACGCAAAACAGTCGTCGCTCGACTATGTTGGGAAATTGAGCGAGAGCGCGTTCGTTCTATAAACCGACCCTTAATTTTACTGACGCGCGCCTGAACACGCTCCTTGTTTCGAGAACGAAAAAAATTATGTGACTCTTACCATTGTGCTAGTTTTTTTTTAGTTGGACACTTATTTTTTGTTTATATCGATAAATCAGATGGTTATGATGTTTGGTTTTTCTTCAGAACTGTGCCAGTTTGAATAGTTTGCACTAATGGTTGTTATTGGTAAGAATATGATGCATAATTTTTTTTAGATTATTAAGGGATTTTTTTAATTGTATTATTTTGTATGAGTAACTTAAAATAAAATCGAGTGGGCAGCTCTTTGATATTACGATATTGAGAAATAAATTAGCTATTTATTTGCCAAAAAAAATATTAAGGAATTAATCTTCTTATTTATTAAAATTTGTTTGGGTTTGAAATGCCTAATTTTCATTAGTTTGCATAGTGAAGACACATAAGTTTGTAAAAACTGGCTATGGGATTTGTCTTAGTTTGAACATGTTTGTTTCGTTTTCCGCACAAAAACAATACATCTAAAAACTGATAAAACGTTGTAAATATATTAAAAAAAATTGACACGTTTGTTCGACTGTTTTGAGTTTCCATATATACCTAGTTTTTTTGGCTCTCTTGTCGAGTCTCTTATTTTTCAGTAGGTACTAAAACTAAATTTCAAAATAAAATAACAATCCCCAGGTATTGAAAATAGTAAAAAACCTATCCTATGCGTAAATAATAATAATTAATTTACTGTTATAAAGATTTTGTTTTTTTTCTAATTAAGAAGTTAATTTGAATACGTCAGGTAATTAATATAACATATTTTTTAATCGATAAGTTTTTATATCCCAGTAAACACAGAAATATTCTAGGAATATTCCTTCTAGATGATATACAGAGGGGTTTGTCATGTACTATTAATATTAATAGAATATTCTTTTTTTAATATTCCTATAACATGCTAAGAACCTTCTTTAAATAAATTTTATCTACCACACCTTTGGCAAAAACACTCTAAAATGTTTGTATTAATAAGCACTACTCCTATATTATATTACCTTACAGTTTTTATCTACAGAAGGTTCTAAGCATGTTACAGGAGTACATGAAAAACCCCCTCCGTAATCGATTTATGTCTGATTTTTGTTATCTAATACTTATACTTAATGTTTTTGTTGTGTTTACTGGGATACACGAAATAATATTAATGAATTTTATGAATCTTAATTGTTATTAAGAAGCAAGAAAAATGGGAAATATGCTAATGACTATCCGGTTAATTGCAGCGCTTTGTTAAAGCTCAAATTAGTGATAATTAGACAAACAGCAATACCGTACCGTCTTAATGTAGACAAACGCATATTAGTAAACAAACAATAGAAATAATTAAAAATGATTGTTGTAAAAAAAATAATCTGATGTAGGATTTTAATCGGAATTGGTCATACAGTATTTAGTTTAAAGTCTAGAACAAATTTGTCTTGGATGGAATTAGATTTCTGTAATTTAATAATAATACCCGGCGTTCAAGTGTGGCAAAATGTGTAACAATAATAACTTTAAAGGCACTCTGTAGCTGACTTATTTAAAACAAACAGCTAAAAAAGCAGGTATGGCGCTAGGATAGCCGAAATAGAAAAACATAAAAAATACGTAGAACTAGAAGACCGTTTTATTTTTATTCCTTTTGCTGTGGAGACTTTCGGACCATGGGAGGAGGAAGCACTTAAATTTATTTCAGAATTAAGTTGCCTGATTTCCTCGAGGAGTTCAGAAGTTTCCTCAAGCAACCCTCGATTACCTCGATTTTTTTATTCAAAAGAGGCACTTTTTTACTATATTGGAACTTTCGTAGGACACACCTCTTTGCTAATACCTTATTTTGAAGGTTTCCAAATGCCTTTACAAAAATGTTAAGATAAATTTTCCTCCTCGTAGGTATCATAGAAGAAAAAATTAAATGGTAAAATGTACTATTAATTAACGAAAAGAAAATTAGCCTGTCGACGGATTTCTCAAAAATAAACTTTTAATTTCGTAAAAGAAAACGATTTTTGCGTTGGTCCACGCTTCTTTAAAAGTAAATCTCTAATTGTTAGATTTTTAAAATTTTAACACTTTCATTTGAAAGACATTTAAAATAAGGTATCACTTGACCCATTTTCTCTATTCAAATTCTTTCGCGAAAGGGGCGCGTCCTACGAAAATTCCAATATAGTAAAAAAAAGGCACCCTTGAAGAACGGATCGACGTGTTCGCGGATCTTTTTAAAATACTCTAAATACTAGAAAACCTTGGAAGACGCCTCTGTTTCGTTTTCGATGTATCGGTGGCTGTATCAGTGGCTGTCCCAGCCATTTGAAAAGGGGAGGGTGGCGGTTTCGATATGAAAAAAACTAGAATAAAAGGATAGCTTTTATAAGGAAGATATATGCAAACAAAACGTAACTACAAGCGCGGATTTGGTCTCAAATCTAGGGGGGGTGTTTCTCAGATTTTAAGTTGTTTATTTCATACATTTTTTATTTTAAAAAATGTGTCAATGCGCCGCAAATTTGCAATTGCAATTTTTGAGTCAAATTAAACTAAAATCACAAATATCAACGTATCAGAGCGCCGCAGGCGAAATTTTTTTAAAAAAATTCCATTTTTTTATTTAAAATTAAACTAAAATTTAAATATATCAATGGTTTCACCAGTGACACTACAAATGCCATTGTTAACACAAAATTAAACTAATACCATAAATATCAGAGGTGTTATAGTGCCGCAATTTATGACCTACTTTTTATTTTCTTAATATTTTCGTAAAAAATTTAAATCCAGGGAGGGGGGAGTTAATTACCCCCTTACCCCCTGAAATCCGCGCTTGAGAGAAGATTTTTAAATTGAAACATTACTTTTTGTATTACATGTCTCAAATATAAGATGCCCATCTCAAAAAAAAAGTTCGTTTCCAGTTTTTTTGGGCAAACCGCTCAATGACTCGCTCAATGTCAATTTCAATATGTCTGTTGATATGCAGCAACGCTAAGCCCGTCAGACGAATTTCCGTCATAGTGTTTTTAAATACTTACATTTCCAATCTTCTGAGGCAGGAAAGGCTTCTTTCTGACGAAGCATTACTTACTGACAAACATCCAAGAATGTTTTCATCAACGGGAAAATATCGCCACACTTATTCATTGCCTCAAAAACGTTATCATATATGTTTTGATCCTACTTCTGACCAATGTTGTTTCCAAATACTGACTTCTCCCAATAAAAGTTCAAGAATTTATGTTTTGTGTTAATCAAACAGTTTATAGTATTTGGAAACGACATTAGTTAATTTTGCCCTGGTTTTTGGCTTCACGTTTTATAAAAGTTGATATGAATATGTTCAGGTCAAAAATACTTACAGTTCTCGTTATTGAACCTTGATTTTAAGTTCGAAATGAACTTGTTCATAAATTGAAACTCTTATACTGCTGTTCTGTATTTAAAATAACGTTTTGCAATTCTCGTTTTTTCTCCAAAGACTTCAGAGTTACCACCAGCATCTTTGTTGTCTACTTTTTTCTGGAGCAAAGGGGGGGGGGCGACCCCCCCCTGGGACCGCCACTGCCTGCATAGGATCTCTGATAAAACTTTACCATATTTCAGACATTTTGTTAAACCCTTTTGGCGCCCGTTTCAAAATGGTTTCTTTAGATAAAATATGACAGAGGCCGAATTGAATAGATTCCCATACAGTATGCACAGAGTTTGCCTTATATCAATAAATTAACGGTTCTTATCGATAACCTAGTTTATACGACTTGTAAACCATTTTTAATTTAATTCGCTTTAAAGCCAATGCGCATTTCATACATTGAAGGCAAATTTTCCAAATCAGTAACCAAATTTAAGGAAATTGTTAAGGAACAGTTATGGCAACATTGTAGAGTCACACTCTGGGGGTTCTGAAGCAATATTTAATATGTGGCGGTAACGCACAATTCTTATGTATTTTAAGTCTTTAAAAAAATATAACAATAACAATTGAAAAAAATACAAAAAACTAACAAAAACCCGAAGGATCGGTCGGACCTAAGATGGCAAAACGTGCCTCGATAAATCAATAACATTTTTACCCTGGTTGTCAGATTGTAGGAAGTAAATGGTCCTAATCCTGATTCCAATAATTGTTTCTAGAAGGTAAAACAAAACATTATGTTAAATAAACTTCCTTATGAATTCCCACCACATTACAACATACTTTTGTTAAACAGAAAAAAAATGTTAGGAAAAATCCAGTGAAAACGTTTAAAAACTATATTATATTATTCAATTAAAAAAAGATTTAAATGAAGATAGATGGTTGGAGGTTTGTGGTGAACACGATATCAATAGAGCGATGGAGCTTTTTGTGGACAAATTGAAAGTTCTCGTTGACAAGAACCCAAGTATTTTAACAAAAAAAAATTTGCAAATAAAAAAAACACCATGGATAACACAGGCTCTTTTAAAATCGATTAAAAAAAAACATTTACTAAAGCAGATTTCCAAAAGAAAGCCAACAAGAGACAATGTAAATAATTATAAGAGGCATAAAAATAACTTAAATTTCTTGATTAAGTCAACAAAAAAAAAATACTACCAAAAAAAAATTGAAGAAAATAAAGGCAACTCTTAAGAGCTATAGAGGTGTGTAAACGATATTTCGCGCGATGATAAAAAAATCGAGATTGAGAATATAGAAGTTAATAATGTTATCTCTGATCAAGCGCAAATCACACAAAATTTTTCAAATTTCTTTGCGAATGTTGGTCCTGACCTCGCCAAAAAAATTAGCAACTGTAACATGCCTTTAGATTTTAAGGAAAAAAACAATACCTTAAATTCAATATATTTAAAACCGACAAATTGCTTAGAAATAATTAGTTTTATAAAACAATTAAAAGACAAAAAATCCTCCGGTATTGATGGAATAAACTCAGAACTTATAAAGTCAATTTCAAAAGAAATCTCATACCCGCTAGTTTCACTCTTTAATGGTTATGTTAAACAAGGTGTCTTCTCGGGAATTTTTAAGGAAACTACTGTGAAACCTATATTTAAAAGTGGTAATAGGATGGATATAAACAACTATAGACCAATATCTCTAGTTACTAATTTGGCTAAACTTTTAGAAAAAATTTTAAAAAGTAGACTCGAAGGTTTTCTGGGAAAACTCAAAATATTGTCAAAAAACCAATTTGGATTTTTAAAAAAATACATCTACTGAAGACGCTATTATCTCTTTGACTTCAAAAATTTACTCAACTCTAAACAATAGCGATCCATCTTTGGTAGTTTTTATTGATTTGAAAAAAACTTTTGATACAGTAAACCACAGTAAACTTTTAGAATGCTTGAGGGGATATGGGATTAGGGGAAATGCCTTGAAGATCATGAGAGACTATTTAACAGATATCAGACGGTACAAATAAAAAACATTTATAGCAACAAGAAAACCGTAACCTGTGGTGTTCCTCAAGGGACGGTCTTAGGACCGCTGTTGTTTAATTTGTATATTAACGATATGTTTTATTCTTAATCTAGATGGCGAATTTGTTACCTTTGCAGATGATACAGCTATATTTTTTACGGCCAAAACTTGGGACGAACTTTAAAAAAAAGCTGCAAAAAATTTGGAAAAACTTTTTCACTATTTTCAGTCAAAAATTTTAACTGTTAACTATTCCAAGACTAACTATATTCATTTTACTTCCTTATCGTCAAATCTTCCTGGGTTTGAGTGCCTTACTTTAAACACGGACTGTGGATGTGATGGTACCCGAATACAGGGGGTTAAAAAAATTAAATACCTGGGAATCTACGCTTTGGTACAGAGCCACATGACATATGGGTTGGTCGCTTGGGGTGGTGCTACTAATTACTATCTTAATCAACTCGAAAAAGTCCAAAAATGGGTACTAAAGATAATACTTAAAAAAAGATTATAGATATCCAACGCGAGCAACTCATTGCGGAAAGTAAGATTTTTGATGTCCGGCAGCTTTTCTGCTTAGCCTTAATAAAAAAACAACATTTCTCTGAGAAGTCTATAAACCCAGTAATTTAAAATACTTGGTTTAACAAAAATCAGATTCAAGTTCCTAAACCCACTAAAACTATATTACAAAGAAGTTTCTATAATATTTTCCCAAATGACATAAAAATAATAAGAAATAAATTTATATTTAAAAAAAAGTAAAATTATGGATTGAAAGCAAATCTAGATTTGATACAAAAAATAACTTATAAGTCTACATATCTGTTTTTTTTGTTGTGTCACATAATTTCTTATTAAATTTGAGCAGAATAAATTTGGGATATTTTTTGTGCTATTCTAAACATAGCTAGGTTAAAATTTAACCACACAAGTCTTTGACTCTAGCTTTTTTGTAAATTTATTCTTTATTTCTTATTATTATTATATAATAAATATAATAAATATATGTTATTATTTTAAACTGAACTCTATTGTGCACTATATCTACTTTATTAGAATAATGTATTGTATTTGTGCTACCTATTGCAATATTTGTCTAACGTTTTTTATGCGGTTTCTAGTTTATTTTAATTTCTTTGATTTCACCTACTGTTTATACTTACACACAACTGTTCACTGCAGCGGCGTGTAATGTAATTCAATTATTTTATCACTTTTTGCAAGTTCGTCAATGACGTCATCATAAAAACGTGGATGCAGTGATAAGTTTTGGAGAAATTTATTTTCAATGGACAAAAGCGATATTTGCGAAAGTCTCTACTGACCTGTTGGATTTCTCACAAATTTTTTCAAAAACTCTTTATTATTAAGACGCACACCACACATTCACACACAATCTTCTTACTTAACTGTCCACAACATTTTTAGCATTATTTCCGTCAGCTGAAGTTGACGGTATTTGCATGTCCACTCCAATGATAGCTTCCACGTCGGCCTAAAGCAAGCGACCGAGACTCGATACGCGAATGCATTCAGCAGGTTCAATGCCCTCCCGACGCACACGAAAGCACGCCATGATACAAGTAAAACAGATATGGTATCGCGCAGGAATAGGCGTGGCTAACTGACGTCACCTGGTGAGAGACAGCATTCAGTCGCCATTTTTATTACGAGGTGGTCGTTTGTTTACAATTAGTTTTAATAATTTTTCAGAGGAAAAAAATTAACAAAATGAGTTGCTGTGTACACGGATGTGATGTCGACAATCAGACAAAAGGTTTTGTAGCTGCTTAAAATCTTAGTTGATGGCAACTTTTCAAGAAGAACCTAAATGCGAATTTTTAGCTCTACGTTGACGTTATTTATACCCCCTTCAAAACAGACTCAACCCTATTTCTCAACCGCCTGTCTGAATTTTTAAAAATGCCGAATTTACTTATTTTATTAGTAGAGTCTACATACCAATTTTGAAACCTACGTTGTTTTTTGTTTTTGAGATACAGAAAATCCTTTTAAAATTTCAACCCCTATTTTTACCTCTACAGGGGTAAAATAATAAAAAAAATATTTTCTTGGTGAGCTCCTCCGTTATCAACCCAAACTATCCTGAAATTTTCATGTTGTAGGTGAACTGGTATCATGACGATGACGTCATGCGAGGATCTAGACGAATTTTAAACCGCTACGTATCATACCTTTCTTTTATGCCCGTGTGCAAGGGTTCGACTTGACATTTAAACCGAGCTTAAGCTTTAGTTTTGGTTTGCAAGGGTATGGAAGCTGTAGTTAAGATAACCTGTAGAATTACTTCGGCTTAAGCACATTTTTAAGTTACGTGAGGTATTTTTTGCTAATGTTTTTAAACAAAAGCTTTTAAAACTTAGCACAAAACTTAAAAGCAAACTTTTCTCGCTAAGTGAATAATCCACCTTTTTTTTCGCAAATTCGTTGGAAAGAAACTCAAAAAGGTTGGTCTGGTGTTGTAATAATAAATAGTCAGGTTTTATAGTTGACCAATCATAGATCATCAATAAAATTTGTTTTTTTTTAATAGCTGACATGTAATAATCATGGTCACCACACAAAAATACAAAATAATGCAAATAACTGCCATGTTGCCAATAATTCCCTTACTTTTTCCAAGTGGAACATATTCGCAAATTTTGCAAACCAAGTAAATCTCAAGGGTCACCCTCAATTCAAGTGGCACTTGAACAAGTGAACGAGGTAAGGGGCAGTGGCGCACACGGGCAAGGACCGCACGCCGCTGGTTCACTATGAATCCCTGTCCTACCAACTTTGTTTAACAACATGTTAATGAACTTTTTCATTTTCATATGTTTATTGTGCTTCTTGTATTGTTTCTTTTGGTTTCTTATGTATAGGAGTTTATACGCCTGCCTAAATCCGCTTTTGGAACGCCAATCCGGTTTCTTAACACTTTTTCAGATAAAGCGCATTACCAAAAAATATACAATTATTTTTTGGCATTACTTATACTTTTTAAAACGGTTTAACGGTTTCGTATAAACTAGGTGAACATCATTTTGATTAAACAGTTGGCCCACGAATTTATTTCTGCATAATGGTATCACTTTTGCATTATGCAACTTCAGAGGAGTGCTCTTAAAGTTTAGTTATAATGGACAGATTTCAGTAAGTACAATATAATGCATTTTTAATATTTTATGAAGGTTTGGTGCGATGTTTTTAATGTCTGTAGTAAAGGGTTCTAAAGGTCATGTGAAAAAAAATACGGTTTTGTGGTTAAGGACTATTTCCTAAATATATATTTTTTTATTTAAAAACTTATAAAAGATGCTTAATAGTTTTGGTAGTTCAAACACAGTTATACCACAGTACCTACTTTTTTTCTTAGCTTCATCTGGTCCTCAGCTTTTAACAGTTCCTGAGTTAACCGTACAAAACCTAAAGGAATTTTGATTAAAATCTAGAGTCAAATGGTGTAAAAATAAATGTTGGGTAAAATCCGTTTTTTTTTTAACTCAAAGCGATATAATCAAAACTTGAATAGGGCACAACAATATTTACATATTTTAAAACCCTAAAGCATATTATGCTTGTAAATTAGATGCTAATATTTAGGCGAGTGTAGTTATTTACCTAATAAGTGCGGAAATTGACACTGTTCCGCAAGCGCACATTTTTCCTACTTATTCCTACGTAAAATAGTTATTTATATTTGCAAATGCGTGCGTAAAAGTGTACTTTGGCGGACGCTAGTAGAAAAAATAGCTTTACATTATCGCGTTACATGTAGTAGAGTGGTATATAACGGGGCTATACCAATTTTTTTAAATAGCCGCCATCTTAAATTGTGAAGCCTCTATTTTCTAAAAAGCTTAATATTATTACAACTGGATACTTTTTCGCCTTCTTATATTCATTTAACAAAGTGCATTTTTATAATATATATTTAATTCATTGAACTTAGCTGAAAATAGAAAAACTAAAAATTATATTTTAAGTTTTAAAACAAGGTATTTTTAAAAAACAAAAGATCAAAAGATCTTGGGTGGAAATAACGAAAATTCAAACTTGGATGAGTATTCCACAAGGAACACACAAAAGATCAAAGCGAAAAGAGAAATGAATAAACGATGTTTCGCCCTGGGTAACCAGCGTGGGCTCATCAGTAGTTTCACTGGTCACCCTCCACTATACATCATTAAACACCATCATACACTTAGATTTCCAACCTTGAACCACTCACAAATAGGCATCGTTCCGCACTGGTACTTACTTATCCAAGTTACCTAATACGAATTCGTCCTGGGGTGTTAATATTTCCAGTAGGATTCTGCTCCTAAGGCAAAGAAGAAGTTAAAAAACCTCCAAATCAGTTACTTCAACCGCCGTAGGAGCAGAATCCTACTGGAAATATTAACACGCCAGGACGAATTCGTATTAGGTAACTTGGATAAGTAAGTACCAGTGCGGAACGATGCCTATTTGTGAGTGGTTCAAGGTTGGAGATCTAAGTGTATGATGGTGTTTAATGATGTATGGTGGAGGGTGACCAGTGAAACTACTGATGAGCCCACGCTGGTTACTCAGGGCGACACATCGTTTATTCATTTCTCTTTTCGCTTTGATCTTTTGTGTGTTCCTTGTGGAATACTCATCCAAGTTTGAATTTTCGTTATTTCCACCCAAGATCTTTTCATCTTTTGTTTTTTAGTTTCTTTTCGGTTGAAGTAACTGATTTGGAGGTTTTTTAACTTCTTCTTTGTTTTAATTGCCTTAGGAGCATAATCCTACTGGAAATATTAACACGCCAGGACGAATTCGTATTAGGTAACTTGGATAAGTAAGTACCAGTGCGGAACGATGCCTATTTGTGAGTGGTTCAAGGTTGGAGATCTAAGTGTATGATGGTGTTTAATGATGTATTGTGGAGGGTGACCAGTGAAACTACTGATGAGCCCACGCTGGTTACTCAGGGCGAAACATCGTTTATTCATTTCTCTTTTCGCTTTGATCTTTTGTATGTTCCTTGTGGAATACTCATCCAAGTTTGAATTTTCGTTATTTCCACCCAAGATCTTTTGATCTTTTGTTTTTTAATTTCTTTTCGGTTGAAGTAACTGATTTGGAGGTTTTTTAACTTCTTCTTTGTTTTAAGGTATTTTTAATCAAATGCTTTCCGACGGAAAAACGATTTGATGCTGAAATTCATATTTTACATCACAAGCAACTTCGATTGATCTGATTTTTATAGGGGATATGCCAGTATACTTGTAACTTTTTTGGGCTTATCAAGAAAAAACGAGATAGAATTAAAAAAATAATAATTAATGGCACTTAATTATTGACTGTAAAATGTAAGAGTTAGGAGAAGGTAAAACCGTAGACTAGTGAGAGGGGGTTTTGGTCAAATTTAACGCAAATTTTTTATGAAAGTTTTAGAAAAAATCTTTGCGTAAATAAAGGGCTCTCCGACGCAAAACAAAAAAAATATGCCTGAGTACGCTTTCAATTTAGAAGCAAGAAATTGTTCCAGATTTTCGATAAATTCTTTTAATATTGCATTGGAAAACCTTAAGAAACATGGGCAATCATCAGAGCAAAAGGTGAAATATCGCTAAATTACCAAAGTTTTGTAAAATTACCTTGGCAAAATCGCGCGCAGAGAAGTTTGATAGGTAATAAAAACAGATAGGTTTAGTGGTGATGGGGTGGGAAATATGGTGAATCGCCCACCACTTTCGAATTACTGAGCTTTGTAATCCAATAGCCTGAAAACACCATTTTTTAACGGTCCACTTTCCGTAAAATATATAGATTTTAAATTGCATTTTTTATAAATTTTTACCAAAATTACTTAAAAATAAACGCCATCAATGACATTATATAGCGCTCACCTAAACGAAACTAATAAATATACCGAACCCGACCCAATTCGGGATGCCTAATTTTTCCGGATTTTTAATGAAGTAGCTACCAACCAAATTTTTATATAATACTGTTGGTAGTTACGTTCCGACTGTTTTAAACCTCTCCCCTCCCCCCGCCAGGGTCCTGAAAAAATAACTACTCTGCAGAACAGTCCCCTAAACACATCCAACTGCTTTTTAAAAAGTAATTACTTCGAAGATATTTCCGTTTTCTTTTTTTAATGAAAGAAAACCAAAAAAGTGAGAGAAAAGAATGAAATGTTATTACCTCCACGATAAACTATTAACAAAACTGATAGCCAATAATAATGTTTCGCTTGCCGTCGGCTTTTTTTTATAAAAATTTAAAATAAAAGTTGTTGTTCCATTTTTTTAAAGAATTGAGATCACTGGTCACTGATGTGAAATTATATTTATTCTCATCTTTAAAAATATGTTGCTCGAAGATTTACTCGAACAAAATTTTCAAAGAAAATCTCACAAAAATATTCGCGTAAAAAAATCAGATTTTTTGCACGAGCCTTTGTTTGAGCATATTCGTCTGTGTAAATACGCCTTAAGAATCTCCATGATATTTTTAGCCAACAAATGATTCAAAAATCGCTTGATTTTCAATATGCGATTATAAATGTCTTCGTACGCTACGTGGGAGTAGAAAAAAACTTTAAAATGCACCGAGCTCAACATTCCCGATTGTATTGTCGGTAACGTAGAGTCGAATACCAACCTCGCAAGTATGCCAATGGTCGTCCATAATGGGCATCCGACAGATACCATCAAGCTACCGGTCCCTTTTTGATTGTTTATATTTTGAATCTCGTTTAAGATTAATAAACCTTATTCGTAAAACGGAATTGTTATCTTCAGCAGCAATCGCACTTGTTAGCATTATTAATTACAACTGAAATTAGTGGGTGTTCAAAAGCTTTTAATCTTAAAGTTGGGGGTTACAAATATTTCTTTGTTTTAGCCGTTTTCTTCTATTTCAACTAGCACGGGACTTCGAAAAGTTGATGCTACGTTGTATTAGCTTTATCCAGTGGCGCCCCGAGAGGTGGGGGTTGGGGTTACAGCAGAAATAAAATATGTAGGGAATAAAATACAAGAGCCTAAACTTTAATTTTTACCAAAAATCTTTAAAAAATGATAAATGGCAAAATTTTTCGCCTGCGGCGCTCTAATACCTTTCATTTTTACGATTTCGTTTGTTCATGAACGCTATAAAAATGTTTGATTTTTTTATTTGTTTTCAATTTGGATCACCATCAAAATCGTCTTGTTAATGTAATTTTATACAAAATTTTGCCTGCGATTTGGTGTAAAAAAAAATGGCATTTTAAGTGTCATTTTCGCAAAAACTTTTGCCTAATTAAGGGTAAATAAATAACTCAAATTCCCAAAAAAAAGTGTTATTTTCTGAAAAAAATTTGCCTGCGGCGCAATGAACCACTATTTTGACATCAAATCTGTTTCCTTGTATCAATTATGGTTTCATTTTTAATTCA
This sequence comes from Oxystoma pomonae, assembly GCA_963921995.1. Taxonomy (NCBI): domain Eukaryota; kingdom Metazoa; phylum Arthropoda; class Insecta; order Coleoptera; family Brentidae; genus Oxystoma; species Oxystoma pomonae. The sequence continues at coordinate 17,074,571 of OY998170.1, read as the reverse complement.
TGTTAAGTTGTTTTTATTATTTATCCTTAACCCCCTCTCCCCCCCTCCAAGTCAATTCCTGGGTGTGCCACTGCTTTATCTGAGGTAACTCCGGGAGACTATTAATGGTTACTGACATTTCGGCTTTTATTCTTATAGAACGTCAATGAAATACAGCAAATATTAATTTGGTTCAAATATTAAGTGGTCTTTCCAGAACGTAAATTGGCATTGAATCAAATTTAAGAAACTCATCCTCATCTTTTATGTCACTTTGAATTTGACTTAAACAAAATCGATTAAAAGTTTTTGCTTATAAATATTAAATTACTTTGCTTTTTCTATTGAACATATTGTTTATATCTAATATCCCAGCAAACACGGTTCTCTCGGGCCTTCGTCGGTCCGATGTCGACTGCCGAATTTGTCGTCATCGGCACGACGACGATTTACGACATCGGACCAGCAGTATTTTTTGTCCGCTTTGCGATGTAGGCTCAATGTATGTTTGCCGATGCAGTGTTAGACTGTGGCCCGTCGTCGGACCAATGGTAAATTTTACTTTTTGCTGACATCGCATACCGTCGCCGTACGATTAAGGTCCGATATTGTTTAACCACATAGTACCGACCATCCGCCCATAACTGCTTAATTTGGTCGGTCTAACGTAGGCAAGCTGGTAAACTATTCAAGTCCGACATTGGTTTTCTAAAGCGGTCCAACGTCGGCGATTGACGGAGGTCCGTCGTTGGTAGCTTAAAGCGGCCCGACACTGGCAAACTACAAAGTTTCAATAATGCGGGTGCTTAAACAGTCGGGCAGGTTTAAGTGGCAGAAGAGGTGATTCTTGTAGAGAAGTACCAACAACTTGTCAAGTCCGCATTCTAGTTTTGAAATGTCTTTGCTCATTATATATATATAATATTATCTTCCACTGTACAGGGAACATAGTGACATTAGCGCCATCTCTACATACTAGGAAGAAACTATTAAGCAGTTTAAAAATTTTATGTGACGTAATCGGACCATCGTCGGTTGCCGATTCTAGACCAATCCAACAAATTTCCAATCGGACCATCGTCAGCCCTAAAGCAAATAAAGTGGTCGTCGGCATAAAGTCGACTGTAGTAAATCGGGCCATCGTCAGTTGCCGATTCTTGACGGATTAAAGAAAGTTCCAATCGGACCATCATCGGCCTTGAAGCAGATAAGGTTTGCGTTGGCATAATGTCGACTAAATCGGGCCATCGTCAGTTTCCGATTCTCGTCCAATTAAACAAAGTTCAAATCGGACCGTCGTCGGCCTTAAAGCAGATAAAGTAGGCGTCGGCATAAAGTCGACTACCTATAGTAAATTGGGCCATCGTCAGTTGCCGATTCTCGACCGATTAAAGAAAGTTCCAATCGGACCGTCGTCGGCCCTAAAGTAAATAAAGTGGGTTTCGGCATAAAGTCGACTATAGTAAATCGGGCCATCGTCAGTTGCCGATTTTCGACCGATTAAACAAAGTTCCAATCGGACCATCGTCGGTCCTAAAGTGGTGTCGGCATAAAGTCGACTGTAGTAATGTGGACCTCCGTCAGTTGACCAATTTCTTTTAAAACTTCACACAATAACTGTTCTAAGAGGCTCTGATGAGTAATAACTAAATTATTAATCGTACTTTAAAAAAAATTTAAACTGTGTCTTATTTTTACCTTAATTTTTAAATAAAATGAGAGGGTTTGGTCAGGAAATATGAATCAATGCAATTTCGTTCGCTTCGTAAATGCGGAAGGTCTGGGGCATTATTAAGACGAGCCTAAAAGAAACATTTTTACGAATTTTCCAAAATTTTTTTACAAAAACCCCAAAAAAATGCTTGAAAATTATGCTGAACTCACTTTTTGGATCATTCTTACCCCTTTCTAAAGATTTTACACAAAGAATGTAAATAAAAAAAAAGGAATAAATGAATTTTTATTTTACAAAACTACTAATAAACTAAATAAACTAGCTAGACTCTTAATAAAGGTATGTATTATCCGTCTCAAATTAACCCCTGACAGACAACAGCTTATCAACTTTCTCTCGGACCCTGGATAAAACACATTTTAAACCGCCGTTACATACCACTCTACTTAACGACACGAGGAGAAACTGAGGTTCACTAGATATTTTTTTCTGTGTGGCACTGTATTAACACTCAAACATTCATTTTCATTCATTCACATCGATGTAACATTTTAAAAATTCGGCCAAGAAATAACGAAGTTTGAAATTATTAAGAAAAAATCTACTTGTTTTGATAAACTTTTTGAAAGGGCAGGGTCTAAAATGTATAAAACCAGGTCATATCTGACATTTACTAAAAATCCTCATTTGAAAAATAGTCAATTTTAACCCCTCTAGGAAAAACTTTCTGGGAAAAAAAGTCATATTCTTTCCAAGCATTTTTGATGTAACACTTAAAAAATTCAGTTAAGAAATAAAGTTATTTTAAATGTTTGAATAGACCAGTTTCCATCGATGCAAGACTTTCCATTTGGTACTAAGGAGGAAAAACGCATATATTTTGTTTGCTTTAAAAGGATAGAGAGTGTAAAGGGGCATTTTAGAGAATTTGTAGATACAAGGCTAAAATTAACGACACCATGAGAAACCGAGGTTCAAATGGCAAAAATGGTTATCAATAAATACACTGCATCAAATATATCAAAAGTTTTAGGTTGTATGGAATTATAAAACTCCTGCTCAAAAAATATTTTAAGAATTGGCAAACACCTATAGGGACGTGAATTAGAAACGCATTTGTCAGTATAGCTTTGCCAGACATTAATTATTTAATAGGATGCCTAGAAGACTGACCAAAGGCAATAATCTTCTTTGTGGATTCATCATTGTTGGATATTTGCCATTTGGATTAAAAATATTAATCAATTAATTATTGCTTCAAATATCATGGAAGGCTTTATAAATTAACATTTTAAAAAGATGAATTAAAAACATCTTTAAACATTAAATGTAAGAGGAAACAATTATTGAAACTATCTTATTTATAAATACCTATAGCACAAGCTAAATAATTGGCCAAAATAGATCTTTATAGGAAACATTAAAAGATTTTGGGTGGAATAACAAAAATTTTAAATTTGATGGGTATTCCACAAGGAACACTCAGAGAAAAAATGAGAAATAATTAAACGATGTTTTGCCCCAGGCAACCAGTGCAGCGTGGACTCATCAGTGGCTTCAAGGGTCACCTTCCCCAAGCACCCTCCAACACCATCATACACTTTGATTTTCGACTTTCGTACCTGATATAGATTCGTCCTGACGCGTTAGTACTTCCTAATGTAGTTAGAAAATCTGGCAACCAGCTAATTCGATTGAAAAGAATCTAAAATGAAAAGATTAAAAGATCTTGAGTGGACTAACAAAAATTCAAAATTGGATAAGTATCTCACAAGAAACACTCAAAGGATCAAAGTGAAAAGAGAAATAGTTGAACTATGTTTTGATGCAGGCAACCAGCGTGGGCTCCTTCCAAACACCATTCAACTCCATTACACTTAGATTTCCAACTTTGAATCCCTGAGGCGTAGTTTCGCACTTATTTTTAAGTCAAGTATTTGTTCTGGGCTTTTATTATTTTCAATAATATCTCATAAATTAATTATAAAAGTCGAATCATTATCATTAACTTTGATTATACCATTGTATAATACTTCTTTATACAATGATTATACCATCCAAAAATTTATTTTGTCTGTTCTGGTTCTATAATAGGTACTATTTAATAAGATGGCATCAGTGTCGTACAAATATGTTTATTTTAATTATTTTTACTGACAATTGATATTTTAACACTTTAGTGGATCTTGTCTTGTTTTACTATATCTATGACAACACAAATGGCGAAACTTATTTTTTTCTGTGGTGCTATAATAGTAGATGTTAAATTTAATAAGTTGGCAGTAGTGTTGTACAAATATGTTTATTTTGATTATTTTTACTGACAGTTGATATTTAACATTTTAGTGGAGCTTGTCTTGTTTTACTCTACGTGTGACAACACAAATGGTTTGTGTTAAATGTCAGCGGAAAATTAAAGAGTTAATTTCAGGTTGCTAAAATTTCTTAGTCTAGTTTATAAATACATCGACTCAGGATTAACAAACGGTTTAAATTCAACATCTAAAGTTTTTTTTTCTTTCACCAGATACTTAAAAGCATTGAGTTTTAGTACGATCAAATAAGATTTTCTTCAATAATCTTTCTTACCTATCTATATTTAAAGTTTATCCCGAGAGGTTTGTTATACTCGGGTTTAACTAAAGTTATTGCTTGTTCTGGATAAACCATTTCTTTAAAAATCATTTTTAAAATAGTTGTATGTCACTGTTAATCTGATAAATATAACACTGGTACCTACAAACTTTTCACAATTATCTTGGTTTATTTTTATAACAAGAGCAGCAGAGAGGCTGGGCGTATCTTCAAATAATAAAGAAGGTAAAAATGTATGGAGTTGTTGATAGGTGGCACCAAGAAACTTTAAGAACATCTATAAAAATATATATAATAAGAATAAGGTGTAAATATATAATAATAATAAGGTTTTATGCTACAACTTTATCTTCAGGGCATCGCAGAGTTTGAGTGGTTTTGAAGTTTCTTCCCCACCTAACACCGATAGAGTAAGAAAAGTTCCTGTTTAGTTATCCGGTTGACATTTGTACAGTTATGCAGGGACCGATGTAAAAGCTAGTCTGATGATGCTAAAGAAAGTTTGTTTCTTGTACAAGAAATTATTTGTAGCTATCTAATAACAATAGCCAAGATCAACAACACCCTGGTGGAGGAATGTGCGGATGCACTAGAATCCTTGGGAGAGGGCAAACAAGTGCAACTTATGTGGGTACCGGGACATATGGGGGTGCCGGGTAACGAGATGGCCGACGAGCTGGTCAGGATCGGGGCAAGCACCCAGTATGTAGGGCCGGAACCACTCCTAGGAACAACCAAGAGGCAATTGCAAAGTCGACTCAATAAATGGTCCAACGATGCCATGACGACCGCTTGGAGAGAAGGAACAGGATGCAGACAGACCAAGGACTTCGTAAAGGGCCCGGATGTAGCCAGACAAAAATGGCTTCTGGGGAGATCGCGAAGGGACGCTGGTCTGCTAAGAGGTATCATAACAGGTCACAACCGACTACGGAAGCACATGACCCGGATCGCGGTGGAGAATGACTCGACTCGAGAAGAGACATCTCGACACGTTATAGCGAACTGCGAGGCATACCAGAGGACGAGATATCAGGTATTCGGTTTCCCGACTCTGGATGAGGAGGACCTGCACATGCTCAAATGGGACAAAATACTGGACTTTGCAAAAAAAAACAGTGAAACCAAATGAGCAGACTGCCAGACTAGTGGTGCAGGCGGTGGATTAGGAGCAGGCTCGTGATAGGGCAGAAAGGGCCCAGGGAGGCCTACTTGTCAGGCTTTGCGCAGCCCCTTCTCTACTACTACTACTACTATTAATAACAATAACTAAACTAAGCCAAAATCTTATTTTTTTACCACAGATTAGATAAAAATCTTTCAATATCAGAAACAACAAACAAAATTGAAAATTAAAAACACAACTTATACTATAAGAATAAAGATGAAAGTAGAATACGACTGAAAAAAGGGTGACGAGATAAAATAAAAAGGCTAAACAAAGTCCAAGTATAGTAAACTCATCTAATGAAAATACCTAAACTAATTCAATCTTATCCAATTAGATAATAAGGATATTGTATTTTAACAACCATCTTATATAATTTGACATCATAAATGTTTCGCAATGAAACAATAAAAGCTCCACAGTAGGTAATTTTTACAACCACTAAAATACACGATAGATGTCATAGGTGTCACTTGCACAAAGGATATAAGAGTCAGGATGAAAGTGGAATACGACTTCTAAAAAGAGGGCAATGAGATAAAATACTGAAATTGCTAAACAAAGTTCAAATATAGTAAACAACAACAACAGCAACAACAACAACAACAAAAATTGGTGCTAGAAAGCACGGATAGTTCACCATACAAACAGTTATTTTGTGTTGAAAGGAAATGAAAATATCTCGATAAATGTAGCTTTGAAAGATTTGAACCTTATAACAACATTTTTTGATAATATTAACGAAAATCTGAAAACTGCATATCAACAGCTACTTTACTTCTAAAGTTATCATTTTTTTAATATGTTTTAACGTTTTTTTAAATAACTCGGAAACTAAAGCTCCCACGAATTTGGACTTTATAACAAAATTTGTAGTCCATATTCATGGAACGTTAAATCCTAAAAAGTTAACAAATTCACAAAAAGTTACAATTTTTTTAAATATCTTATCCTTCTTTTCCCCCCTTCAACCCCCCCCCACCACCCTACCCAAAAGTAAATCAGTTCATGGTTAGCGGATAGAGGATTTTTGTACCAAATTTCGTTAAAATCGATTAAGGCGTTCTTGAGTTATGGTGTATACAGACAGACAACAGACCGACAGACAATTTTTTCGTCGATTAAGGTGTTTTCGAACCTTAGTAACTCATTTTTGATAAAATTAAGAAAAGTCAAAATTTCACGATTTCGACAGTCCCCCATACCTTATAGTTTAATAAAAAAAAAATCACTGTCATCCTCCAAACAGAGAAACTTGTCAACGCCGCAATCCAGGGCCTACGGCGCTTTAAAGATTTAAATTTGACGCGTGCCCAATAGCGATTCGTCTGGATTGTGGTTCTGTTCATTTAAGGCCACAAAAACAATCTTTACCGGGCAGAATATCGTAAACGAGAAAACGGAATCTGTTGAAATTTGGCAGGAATGTTTATTTTTGAATTTTTTACAACCGTATCCAGACAGTTTTTTGCTGGACTCTCTCATTTCTGAAATAAAATAAACACGGCTAACAATAGTCAAAAATCTTACCTGACTTTTTCTTTAGCCTCGTCGATAATACAGAAATCTGTAAGAACAATTTTTGAATTTTTTAATTTTTTGAAAAAATACACCAAATTTTGAAAAATCCTTTGGATACGGTTGTAGATTTTTATAAATCCTATTATCTGATAACAAAAAAGTTATGGTTTTTTTCTCTATAAGCGAGATTCCGCCGGAATTCTGAAACGCATAGGTCACGTAATTTGGTAGGCCCAGGAAAACTGAGTGAGTTCGATTGGAGTATTGGAATTCAGGTTCCGCATAGCCACCGGCCACTTGTCTAAGGCTGGACTTCCATAAGCTTTTTTTTCGCGCGGATTTTGAAATTTGACCTAGTCTGTCAGTGAGTGAAACAGTGACAGAACTATTGGTACCTTTACCATAACTTGAAACTCGCGCGAAAAATCTGCTAATGGAAGGCTAGCCTCACATATGATGTTCGTACCGTGTTCTGAACACTGCACGATCTCACTCGAAATGTCATAAGTCATGCCACCTATTGTTGATCTTTCAAAAAAATAGCAAAGCAGTGTTGTCAAATCTATGCCGTTTTTGTGGCCTTAAGGATCGGTCATATTATTTTCTATCAATTTGTGGGTCGGGTGTTTTTCGTTTCTACACAATTATTTTCGATACTTTTGTAATGCTGATATGTTCAGGTTCGGGAAAATTATAATCGGTTAAATTATATTCGTGTCATTTAAGGATCGAGTAAATTAAAATTTCATAAAATTCCATCCTATCCATTATTTTCTGGGTGTTAGTTTCATTCATATTTCGTTTCGGACGTTTTATTTTCTGTTCAATTATGTTTCGGTTTTTGTAAATTCGGCTTTTTTGTGGGTTCCCATTTTTCCAAGGGGCGACAAAGTAAACAAACGCTCACTCCTCGGAAAAGTGCAACTACTTTTCGCTCGGTTGTAGAAAAAATCTTGTGTTTAATTCGAACGCAAACTTTTTTCTCAAGCAGCAAAGTATTACTTTGCACCTCAGACTAATAACTAAAGAGAGACCAAACATTCCCTATTGAAATCCTCTAATGTTTACAATCCAACACCCTTCTGGACGATTATATGAACAGAAAAGAGATAGAGCAATAAAACGGCAACACTGTCAAAAATTGCTTTTCCCATTACCAGTGGCGGCATTAATTTTAATTTAAATATATAAATGTGAAAACGAGATATAAGGTAGGGTTGGTCGGATTTTCTTATTCAAAAGAATTAACTGCCAGAACTTGCATAACCACAAAAAATAGATTTATTCAAGGATAAAGTTTAGTTTGAGGAATGTAGGTATTTACGAACAGATCAAAAGTTTACCAAAGAGCACTTGAAATGATTTTTAGGTAAATTATTCAAGATGGCTGTTATATATTTTTTTTTAATTGTGCAGTATCCCACAAAACAAAAGTAAAAAAAAATATTTTTATAGCAAAAAAAAACGGTTAATAACCCGTTTTATAACGTTTTTGTCCAAAAAAAAAACACGCTAATAAACGGTTTATTAAGCGTTTTTTTCACTATGATAATAATGTCTCTTTTAGTTTTCTTTAGTGGAATATAAACTTTATTTATCAAATTAAGAGAACTTTTTGTGATGTTAATTATGAAAATTTTAAGGCCAACAAATTTTATTCTTTACACATTGGCTGCATGTTCATTTCTGAATACAGAACACAAGGAAAATTTAAGGAAGAGGTAAAAAAATTAATTACTAGTAGTTTTTCAGGAAACAGGAGTCAAAAGGCAAAAAAATAAATAATAAATATTAATGAAAATAAAAATAAGATTGGCTCAGAGTAAATATCTCCAAAACGGTTTTATTCACATTATAGAAAGTACCCAGGTACCCATTAAAATACAAAAAATACCTGCCCCAGTACCTGACTATCAGCACTTGGTCTTATTGTCTTCTCTTGTTATGTATAAATTATAATAAATAAATATTTTACATGCTGCAAAAGGAGCAAAATTATCTGGTACTTTTGTTTCTTAAAAAAGATTAGTATTAGTCTTAGATTTTTGATGTATTAATAGTATAATCATAAGCTTTTTACGCAGTTTTTTACCTCATACTACGCCCATGACTAACGTAAAATGACAGTATCTTTCTTACCTCCGAAATATTAGTTCTGGGCTGGAATATCCGCTTTTATTGCATACCAGGCAATGGTAAACCATTTTGTTGGTCCTCAAAATAGCTTGATACAGTTCTTTTTTCACAAATAGTCACAATAAAATTCAAAAATCACCGAACAACACAAACCCCCGTTAACAACAACGCCGTCAGCTGCAACCAAACATGTCGGCATTTATTCGCGGCTCGTCGAAAAAACGTTGCCGGCTTGTGTTCTTTTTTATAAATCTCGAAATTCTACTTATTAAAAATTAAAAAAAGTTAATTATTGAGACTAAAAATTAGGACTAAGAATTAAGTTATTAGCATAAGAAAAATTATCCTATATAAAAATTTGTCAAATAATCAATAATATTATCAAAAGAGCTTCAAGAAGTTTATGAATTGTTTTGTTTCTAGGGAAACCCCGCGGTAAATTGACAACCATGTATTTTTTGGGAAATAAACATTGTGGCTGGTTGATCGGGGTAATATTGTTTACTGTTATATCTCATTTTTTTTATTAATCTGAGCTTTGCACTCTCAATGCACAAATAGCTATTAACTAACGAAATCTAAAAAAAAAACATTGTGTTTTCACAACAACTATATCCTTTTGACATCATAACTGTGCTATAATGAAACAATAAAGGCTTCGCAGTAGGTAATTTGTACAACCACTAAAACATGCGATCGATAAAGTCGGTGGTAGTAGCTCTCGCTTTCGGCGTTCTCTTGTATCAGGTGCATCGTATAATATACTCGTTGCTCTCATAGAAATGTGAGACGAATAGATAAAGGCGTATACAGACCGCTTCAAGCTACTGCGAACATAGGGCGAAAGAAGTCTAATTTGCCAGTGTACGTACATGCAGAGACACCGCACGCCTATCAGTGAAGCAACCAACACTCAGGCATCCGATCGCCATTCGCTGCCGTTCGCCGCCGTTCGCCTTGTATTTAGTACGCCTCTAACCACGGTGCTGTGTGGAGCGTAGTCAATGAAACCGGAATTTGGTCAATAAATACGCAATTTTTTATAAGGTAATTTTCTTTTTTTTTGTCACTGATAAATAAGAGCGTTTTATTGTCAACTGCTCAGATTTATCAGTGACGACGTGTTACAATGAAAATAATAAGGAGAAACAAAATAAAAGCAAGTTCTCAAAATAAAATAATACATTCTAAAAACCAAAAAGATTCTCCCAGTCAAAAAAAAATTAAAGCAAATGTTCGAAAAGTCCTCCTTGCTCGGCTAGACAATATCCGAGCCTACTATAAAAACCCCTTCCAACGTTTCCAAGCATGTTAGGGGTGATAATTTGAAAAGCTTCTTCAAAAACAGATAGAAGTCATTAGGAGCAATTTCGGGAGATCGAGCTGGCCATAAAATAGTTCCCCGTGTACTTATAACCCGATTAGGAAATACATTATCAAGATATTCCCTAACAAGGCCAACATTGTGAGCGGAACAACCATCTTGTTGAAACCATGTTTCACCAAATCTTACACCTAACAACTGCCTAGCAGTTGGAATAATGTGCTGCTGCAATAGATCCAAGTATCTAGGACCATTCAAATTGCAATTGCCGTTAATAAAAAATGGCCCAATTACGTGTTCCCCTACAATACCCCCCCCCCCCAAACATTTAGTTTTTGGGGATACTGTGTTCTTACGTCAAAATACAAATACAAATTTTCCCTCGACCAATATCGAACCTGTGTTGGGTTATGACGATTTGACCATCTGCACTTTTTCGGCAACTTCGTAGACATCCATTTTTAGTTTTAAAAATGTATTATTTCAATTAAGAACTTACCCATCTGTTTCTCGAGCAAGGCAGAAATAAAACAAAATAATAAAAACAAAATGAATTTCCAAAAGATAACACTTCAGCGTGCTTCGAATCCACCTCGGTCGTACGCACGGAGCGTAAATTGGACTTGATTCCCCCTATGTTCGCAGTAGCTTGAAGCGGTCTGTATATATAAACTCAGTTTAGTTGCTCGCTCGCAGTTTCCGACGTTTGCAGTTGAGAGTTCAGATATGAAAATAATTATAAAGGCAGTTCACACAGTTGGCTGCTTAATTTTGATTGGTCTATTTAATATCAAATCAAATCAAAAACAACTGACTGATGACAGATGACAGTTGTTGATATTATGTTATCAAAAACTCTGCTTAATTGGTAGACGTAGTATACGTTTTCGTTTATATAGGAAAAATGCGTTTTTTGCAAAATATTCAAAATTGAGCTAGCAAATCGATGTTAATATGGTTATGTTCCGCTATCTCTGTCTCTTACGCGAGGGCGCAACAACAAAAGCAAAAAAAATGATAATTACAAAAAAAAGTATATCGATCATTGTGTTTTAGATAAAAATTCGAATCTATTTTCAACTTGCTAAAACTGCATATATAAACGAATTTTCTAACCTTTTCACCATATTTGCAACGTTTGGTGTTGGTCATCAAAATTTCCACCGCAACGTTGCAGAAGAAAACGCACCTATCGTTTAAAAAATGGGGCCCCAAACGCATGATTCACAACAACAAAGTCAAAATCTAAAAAACACAACACTTGTTTTTACTAAAAATAAAGTAACAAAAGTCCAAAAAAAAACGCTAAAAAACAAAAAAATACGAGATGCATTTTAGCCAAAATGAACGCCAGTGAAGTCAGCAACAAAACCACAGGTAAAAGTTAGTTGGTTTATAGCGTTTTCGTTTATTGCTCTAAAACTACTCTGGCGTACTCCCAGGACCCTAATTCTTGAGCAGGGAACGACATAGATTTGTGTCGAATGATCCCACGTCAAACGCATTTCGTATTCTTGAGCGGATCGAAAATTGGGTGTTCCCGCTCTCCGAATCCAAAGCCAGGATCGGTCCCAGGCAAGCCTGCGCTTAAAATGTATAATTTTCAGTTTAAAATTTTGAAGAGGTTTCAAGGAAAAGCATATTTTTTTCGAGGGATGGGATCATTCCCCGGAATTGATCCCTTCTCTTAAGGGATCGATCCTTCTCTCGAGATTCAAGAATTAGTCCCCAGATTGATCCTCAAAGGATTTGGACGTTCGATTATGTACTCCTGCTACGAGTAGCGTGTTCGTTTTTCCGAACCTGTTACTCCGGATTTGAAACAGATCGATTTTCCTGCTCCAGCAAAATCGCAAGAGCAGAGGAGGTTATAAACATTTTGTGGGTCAAAACAGCAGAAAATGGATCGAAAAAGAAAGTTTATTGAAATTAAAGAATTGTTCCGCGATTCCTCTACTTCCTCCTAAAAGCGGGCCCAAAATACGCACTAATATGTCTGAGGTGGTCCCCGATTATACTAAGGAGCCAGTAAGCAAAATAAAAATAATTTTGAAGGTACAAACGAATATTCTACTTTTACGTTTTGAAAAATATTTTGTTTCGTTTTCTCTTTGTGGACTCGTGTCTTCTTCAAACGGCTGCGACCAATTTCAAACAGATTAAAAGTAAATAAATAAAAAAGTGAGGTTAAAATGTGATTTTTCGAGCAAATGTGTTCGATTATTACTCTTTGCGCGAGCACTCCGGTTGAGATTCAGAGCACTCGCGGCGTTACTATTCTACTACGGATCGATCAGGACCCCAATTTTTGAAACGGGAACGTGTGGTTTTTTGTGCGAATCATCACCAGTCGGTAGGGATCTATCCCATGATGTATTTTTGAATGATGAAAACCTCCTCACATTCTCGCAAAAAGTGGGAGATCCGATCCGGCGGGTTTCAAGTGAGAGAAGACCACTTTTTTCGAGAGACGCCTGCGTAGAACACACGATTTTCTAACCTCTATTACTGGTTTTTTTTTAAATTTGTGTCTGTTGTATTTTTTAAAAGGATAAATTTAGAAATTAAAGGTAAGAAAATCAACGAGATGATTTCACAATTTTTGACCCGTTTTGTAGGAAAAGTAGTTGTAAAAAGTTCCTGCTCGAAGTTTCGGGTGTTTGGCCATAAATTCTATGATAATTATTTTTTGGATTGTGTTAAGTGGATCCTTCCTTTTAAAAGGAACGCCCGAGCCTCCTTCCCCACTCATTTTTATTTAAAAAAAAAAGCCAGAAAACCAACCACAGAGGTGAACTGCAAAAACCAAAGAAGTTTTTCCTGAAACTGAGGTTAATTCGGCACTGCGGCAGACAAAACGTAATAGTTAGTTAGAGTAGGCCTTTAACATGACAAAGTAGTTCGTTTGTACCAAAGTAAACATGGCAATGATGCACACGATCAAGGGCAGGTTGAAAAATACAGCGATCGAATAGCATGTGATGTGATCTATCCCGGGATCGATCACATCGCTTAGGAGAACGTTCCTTCTCTCACAATTCAAAAATTGGGGTCCTGAGAGGAAGGAAGAAAAATGTTAGGCGAAAAATTTCTATTCCCTTCTGATTTCTATGGTTGTTCTTTGCAGTGCAATGTGCTCGTCGAGGCCTTTTCAATCTTTTTGCTGTGTCGAGACTACAGCTAGAGGAAATTTAAGGCAACGTTCCATCTTTATTGTTCTCGCAAGGTAGAACCAAGGCAACGAAAAAGACTCGAGATGATAAACTAATATTCTTGAGCCCTTTCGGTTGCTGCTGCATCGATCGTCGCGGGATAGGCGGCTTTGGCTGATGAGCGACGTACAACAGCTCTAGATGTCAAGGTCAGGGCGTCCCTGCCGCCGACAACGCCGGCACGTGTCTTCCACGGTCACGGACGCCGTCCTTCCCGCCCGCTATTGCGCTCGCGTTTGCCACTGACCCCAAAGCCACGCGCGGGGGTTTATTTCTAAAAGATAATAATGAACTAATACACTACATAGCTACGGGAGCAAATGATACTTGATGTTTTGGTTTTAAGTGTAGCAAGGATTACATTTGTATGATTCTATTAAAGCTGAAATTACTTGTTCGAGTAGAATATTCTCGTTTTTTGCTTTAGTGGAATTTTTTGTCTCCATACCCATTTGTGGAACAAATAGTGTTTGTCTTCTGTGGTCAAAAGTCTGTAGCATATATCGTTTAGTTAAATACACCGGACTTTGTCGTTGAGCCATTGAAGAAAAAACTACGTCTCTCCAATACTGCGACCGTACATTATTGACTCACTATCTTTAGCCCAGGTTCAGCCAAAACGTTAATACACCGAAAAAAGGGAAATTTTTCTATAGCCGCAGTGGTCTAGTAGTTATAGCATTGGCTTGGTAATCTGGAGGTTAACTGTTCGAATCCCTTCATCGTCTCCGATTTTTTTTTCATTTATTGTTTGTTTATTTATTTTCTTTTGATGTATTGATATGTTGGGTTTTTCGGGTTTTTAGAACAGAATATATATTTTATTGTAAGGGGTTGAAAACAAAAAAATCTATTTTCGTGCAAAATTGTTTAATATCTGATGGCTTCTCCGTGTTTAGGGTATCCTCAGCATCATCCTGCGTAAGGGAAGTACATGTTACTTAAATCTAGACCTAGATGTGTCTTCTTTTTCTTCTTTTCGTGTTGGACTCGATCAAACGCTTTCTCATAATTTATGAAACAGACATATATTGGCACCGACACATCCCTAGACCGCTGAACTAAGACTTGCATGCCAAACAGGGCCTCCCTTGTCCCGAACCCACCACGAAATCAAAACTGCGTGTCACCCATAAAGGATTCGCATTTTCCATAAATTATTTTATGGATAATCTTTAGAAATATTTTTAACATATGGCTCATTGGGCTGTTTAGACGGTAATTACTACATTTCTTTGCTGAATGTTTTTTTAGGCAGAGTAACAAAGGTTGATTTTAACCAGTCATCAGGGATTTTAGCGCTGCGATAATTAAGTTTTCTGTTTTTAGCTAAAGATATTGCGTGTTTTACTTCCTCTGGTGTTATATCTATGCCTTGGTTTGATAATCCTTCTGGCTGATCGGATCGGTTATCGGTAAAGAGATGTTCTATGTAGCTACACCATTCTTTTAGTTTTTCTTGGGTATCCGGTTTGATTTTGCCCTGATTGTCCACAAGGATTCCAGCTTGTCTTTTATTAAATAATCCGGCTGCTTCCTTTATCCGTTTGTGTAAATTAAAAGTGTCATGTTTAGCATCTAGATCTTTTATTTCTTGACATTTTTCGGTCTTGTTTTGCTGACATTATCTTGTTTTTTATTTCTCTGTTGATTTCATGTTACTGATCGCTGCCTTTTTTTAATTCAACCGTCAACTTAAGGATTTCATCGGTTATCCAAACTTTCTTTTTATTTTTTTTCAATCCTTGCCTAAGAGTGTTGTGCTTTCGACTATTGCACTTTTAACCTTTGTCCATACCATTTCTGCATCTTGTTCAATAGACTCATTAATACCTATCTTTAAGCTTTTTATTAAGTTCGACTTTAAGTTTAGTTGGTACCATGTTACGTATAGGTATTTTTAAATAATTTTATTTTCACGACTCTTCCAAAGCCAAAATATCTGTCAGAAAAAATCTGGTCATTGAGGTTAGGTTTTGCCTGAATAAAAATTGAACGGACTGCCCATGATTTATCTTTAGTGTACGGACCAAATTAATATTAACCCACTTTATTTTAATAATATTAACAAATAAACCTACTTGTCAGACAACGAAAACTTAAAAATAGTTAAGTGATAAATAGACGTCAAGAAAACTTGATGTTGGTGGGTGTAGAGATGCCGCTGTCGATATGGCTCGTGTTTAAAATAAAAATATGACCTCCCACACTTGGTGTTTACACGCGTGGTCCAACCAAGTCATTAGCATTACAGATGACAATGTTTATTTAGAAGTACATTACCTATGCACTTTTTTCAAACAGTTTTCAGTTAAATTATAAGGCAAACAATATGCTTATACAAAGATTGGTAGAGAACGACGCATACATAAGTATTTATATAGGGTGGGCCACAAAAAAATTACACTTTTTCAATTGCCTACAAGTTTAAAACCGATGGACCGATTAAAAAAAAATACATAACTGAAAAGATGCATTTTTCCCGAACACAAAAATTGAGATTAAAAATTTAAGGGGTCTGTTGTTGGTATATTTTTCCATATTTTGCTAGGTATTACTTAAATTAAGTAAAATAAAGTCTTTACTTTGGCTATAATTTTACAGAGACTAAACCGATTTTAATCAATTTAAGCACTTAAAAAAGCCATTACATTAGATATTAAAAATTAAAAGTCACTTGACAATTTTAAAACTTAATTTAATTCTTTAACGTCTTTATTTAAGGCTATAGTTTCTCCCCAGATTTTAAGTAAAAAAAGTGCAACTGGCAACGCCTTGTTCTTTAATTTTTTAATCTTTTGCCAGAGTGCACAGGGAAAACTAAACATCAGAATTAGCTGAAATTTTTCCGGGGTGATCACTTTTAAATGCTTAACAAAAATATCTGAGGGAATTTTCAAAATTCTCAATTATTTTTTCTTCAAAATAAAAGCTCTGGTGCTGTCATTTATCCAGAAGCCTCAGAATAATTGCGGTTTAGAACAAACCCGATTTACAAAAAAAAATAGAAAAATACTCTCAATTTCCTCTGGATTACATTTTTCCTTTTTATATTTTCTTGCTTTAGCGAAAATAAAAACTAAGTTTCCTTTTTTCTAAAAGCATGTGTGTTGGCCGATAGACCGCAGAACTTATACGATTCCATGGTAACCGCAGGTGTTTTGTCTTTAAATCGGGCCGCAGTGGGACAGAAGAGTATTTTTACTTACGTTTTCTGACAGAAAACCATTCGAGGTTATGTTTATCTTTCAAAAATGTGTCTTCAAAAACATTGTTCTAAAACCCATGTGAAACCACTCCGCGTGCACCGAAAAAGACCTAGCGCTGCGCGGGCATTACCCCGAGTCTATCAAAGAACCAAGAGAACTTTACTGGCTCGCTGGGATTACTGAAAATTCACATAGAAACATTCGGCGCCCATAACCTCACATAATTTGGTTTTTATTTTGATTCAACCATTTTTTTTTTAATTTAAATTATTGCGGCATAGTTACGTGCAATTGTACTAGTGAAATCTTGGAGTGCAAAGGATAGATTTTAGAACCTCAGTTACAAAAACACACGGATACTTGAGTACTAACAAAACAGGTCAATAAAGCTCCATTTAGAGGTTGGAAAGATTCTTGCGAGTCGTTGAAGCTCCTGTTTAAAATATAATACGATTTAGTAACCTAACCCCAAATTTTTGACCCGGTGCTAAAAAATCTCTGGTGTCCCACTGTGGATAAACATAATTAAAGTCTCCGCGTTGCCATGGAAAATAAATTCAATGACAAAAAAATCAGGTCGACATAGTTAAATTGATTTGCCGTACAGTGTTGCTAAAAACAATTCCCCAGATTGTAACTACGACCTTAATCACCGATTTCTAAAATTTATACATTTTTATGTTTTTATATTGTATGAAGGTTTCAAAGAAAAAATCTTTTTTGAGCCAGTTTCGCATAGAAAAAAAAGTTTCGTGGGAGGAGGGGTGAAAAACTGCAACTTTTTAAAAATGTCCGCCGTCGTGGATTTTTACAAAACGTCTTTTTTGACAACTGTTCTTAAAAATATGGAGTATATTCTTTCCAGACGTGTATTTTTTTCATCAAATTATCAAAATTATAACAAAGACGAAGTTAAAAAACCTCCAAATCAGTTACTTCAACCGAAAAGAAACAAAAGATCAAAAGATCTTGGGTAGAAATAACGAAAATTCAAACTTGGATGAGCATCCCACAAGGAACACACAAAAGATCAAAGCGAAAAGAGAACTGATTAAACTATGTTTCGCCCTGGGTCATCATTAAACACCATCATACACTTTGATTTTCAACCTTGAACCACTCACAAATAGTCATCGTTCCGCACTGGTACTTACTTATCCAAGTTACCTGATACGAATTCGTCCTGGCGTGTTAATATTTCCAGTAGGATTATGCTCCTAAGGCAATTAAAACAAAGACGAAGTTAAAAAACCTCCAAATCAGTTACTTCAACCGAAAAGAAACTAAAAAACAAAAGATCTTTTGATCTTTTGTTTTTTGGTATCAAAATTATAGACAATTCAAGAAATTTCATTTAATGTGGCCCACCCTATATATCTTTGGGTGAGTCATGAAAGTTTTATATTGGTGTTTTAAATGTAATTTTTTTAAACTTGTAAATGTTGATGTCAAAAAGTTGCTTTATTTTAAAACTAAGGAGGCATATACCAGAGTCGTTGTGTCATTATTTTAAAATTCATTAATCATATCATCATTATTTCTTAATTTTAGCCTCTTTTTCTTAGCAGTTGTTCTCATTTGCATTTTTTTCTAGATTAAGGTCAATTTTTGTGGTTTTCTTGTAGAAAATTACAGTTTTTTTAAAACATTTTTATCCAGGTTTGTATTTTGTATTCAAAATGTTGCTGTTCTTCCTTTTTTTTTGTTATGCAATGCAATTATTGCATCTATATCGTTATTTTTAAAGATAGCCTACATGAATTTATGTTAGAATAGAATAATAAAAAATATTCTAATAGGTTACTCACCTTGGGACACCCGGTATATAATATGTATATAATCGTAGTGATTCTACTTCAATAATTTTCCTTTTTATCCTCGTTTTCCGCCAAAACAACAAATCACAATTTGAATTAGGTTATGTCAATTTTATGCGGGATTTCCGTGCTCAGGCTTGATCTGTAGAATTTCTCAGGTCAAGTTCGGGTAATCCCGCTTGGAGCAGAGATCAATAATCGAAGACGAAAATCTGGCAGAGAGAAAATACAGTTGCCAAATCGAACACGCAAATCTTTTTCAATTGATCCGGGAGCGCTCTAGATCAATTTTCGAACAATAATCGAAAACGCTTTTAAAGTTTTGAATAATTAGATTGCCAAACATTGAGCCAGACTGAAGTACTTCCGTGTAGATTTCTGCCGGAGTACCTCCGCAGAAATCTGTTACGAGAAGCGCTCTTAGAGTAGCAAAATCGAAAACGCCATTAGTGTGCGACGAGAAGCGCTCTTAGAGTAGCAAAATCGAAAACGCCATTAGTGTGCGACTCTTTAACTCAATGGCAATAGTTATTGTGCATTAATATACAGGTATATTATTTAATAATTAAAAAACATTACCATTTTGGGATGGATTACCAGTTGGAGCGAATAATTTTAATTGACAGGATTTGAAGTAAAACATATTTTGACTTCACGCTCGCTGGGCACGGGCACAAACCTAATTATCTTTATTCTCTCTCTTTCAAGTAATTAATCGACTTAAAAATTACCTCTAAAACAGTATGTGCCAATCACCTTTCTCGGAAGAATATCGCGGACATTGTTTTTGTTTTAATACGCTTGAAGCATGCCAAATTTTAATTTAATTTAATTTACGATTCGCATAAAAATTAATTAGCTTTAGAATATTTATTATGAAAACCTTCATGTTTTAACCTATTGCTTATTGCTGTGATTTTGCAGTGGCGGTCCCAGGGGGAGGGGGCGATCGCCCCCCCTTTGCTCCAGAAAAAAGTAGACAAAGATGCTGGTTGAAAATATAGAACAGTAATATAGAGTTTCTATTTATAAACAAGTTTTAGACAAAATCATTTCGAACATAAAAAAGTATTTTTGACCTGAACATATTCATACCAAGTTTGATACAACGTGAAGCCAAAATCAAGGCAAAATTAACTAAAGTGGTTTGATTAATCCAAAACACAAATTCTTAAACTTTTATCGGAAAAGTCAGTATTTGGAAACAATATTGGTCAGTAAACAAAGTGACTATTTTATAGACTAATCCTTTTTGAATCAGAAATGTTATAAATAAACTCAAAATTCGCTGTCTAAAGACACAATGTCATGTACTTTTATCTCTTCCGCACTTGCACATTGTGGATAGACATTTTCTTTCTCTCTCTCTCTCTCCCCCCCCCCCGATAGAAATTCGAGTTTTGATATGCTTATAATTTCGAACGAACTTTGAACCACTTTTAAAAATTTTGAACCACACTCCTTCCTACACTACACCCTAATTTCTGTGATTTTTTATATTTATTCAAAATGGGGGGGTTTAGCCAAGTGAAATCCAGTCAGGTTAGAAGCCATAGAGAAATATACTAGAAATCACGTAAGAAAAAGTATTTTTATCTTTGTTGGACATTTAATGGTACCTATGGGCATGTGTAAAGCAGGACCTGATTTTTTTATTGGCTTCTTAGCCATGGATATTTCTTAGACTTAGCTGATGCGGCCTATATGAGCAGAGAAAATGCATAGACAAATGCGCATCCAAATCAAGGGAAACGTACATGGAGGTAGTTACCCAATGGAAGGTGTACTGTGTTGTGAATGATTGATTGATTTGATTGATTGATTTCTGATTCTGCTTTCTACGATTTTAGGATTTAAAAAAAGTTAGTTCTTAATTTTCACACCATCCATCTTCACCCCCCCATTTTGAATATAAAAAAAACTAGGAAGGAGTGTGGTTCAAAATTTTTACAAGTGGTTCAAAATTAGTTCCAAAATATAAGCATATCAAAATTCGAATACCTTTGGGAGGGGGGGGGGTGTGGCTTGACTGACCTGTGGTAACGTCTGTTTTGAGGGGGAGTGACGGTTTAGTAAATGTTGGGTTGCATTAGTGTGTACGAAAATATAATTATTTAAGTTTAAGAGCAATGAATGAAACCCTTAGAAGGATCTAGTCTCACTAGACCTTCTTACTGAATTATGACGACGGTAAATAAAGCTTAATTTTATCGCCCACTCGGAGGTCAATAAATACCCAACAGAGTTAGGCTAATATCATAATAAACACAAATTCCTCGTGGGAGGCATATAAGCATGTTGAGAATAAGCAGCAATGTGCTTTAAATGCGGACTTATTCGAGTATGGCCTGCCACCGATCTTACTCGAATAGTGACTGACTTCAAGTCTGTCTATTTTTTTTTACAAAAAATCTGTTGGTATAACACCGTTCTCAACTAAAAAGCCATTTAACTCCTACCGTCTCAGTGCCCTTTAGCCTATTGCGGCTGCCATTTTTATAATCAAATTGACAAGTAAAACATGGACTCTCTGTCAGTTTGGTGTCAATATGGCGCCGATCATAGGCCAAAGGATACTAAATTGAAAATGAGTTAAGTGGCTTTTTACTTGAGAACGGTGTTGGTTGGTAATAACTTCAATAAATGTAAATTAATTCAGCCTTGATTATTGCTGTGTTTGTCATATTTTTCCAAATTTCAAAATCCTGCTACTGCGAACTGTCAACATACTGTTCGGGTCATAACACTGCCTCGCTGAAAAAGAATCTAAAGATAAAATAAATCTCAGATAAACGATTTGAATAGAGACATAGAGATACCAAAAATTTAATTTTTAAAATTTTTGCTTGTTTGTTTGTATGTTTTTTATTTGTTTTTGCATCGCTGCATTTCCTAGACTCCTGGGCAGGACATACATACATTTCATCAAAATCGATTTACGGAAAGAAAAGTTATGACCATTTAAAGCAATAAAAATTAGTAAAAACGGGTAAAACCTCAGGAAAAGCTGCAAGTATTCAAAATATCGTACATAGTATTTATAACACTCGTTTATTAATTTTTTATAGATATTTGTACATCAATAACACGTAACTATTACAATAATCGAAGGAAAGTTATAAAAATTGACATATACAGTAATGAAATTAATAAACGGAAGTCACGAAATCAATGAAAAATGTTTGTTGACATTTTATAGAGAGTTGTTATTAATAGTATGTACAGGTTATGGAGATAATAAAAGAGCATATGAAATAAATAAAAAATGTAAACGATTTTAATCAATGCAATCAATCAATGCAAATAAATTTAATAAATAGCGATCGTTGACTGTCGTTTAAAAGATGTTATGGAATGTATGTATGTAGTAAGTTTATGAAAATTCTGAACCGGGAATACAAAATACATAAACAAGGTTATGAAATTTATGTACGTAACAGTCTTTTACTAAATTAATTCTTAGATGCAACTAAAAACTATGAAAACAGCCTTCATAAAAGACATTCTTAAAGACTCTTTATATTGTACAACTTTTTTTTGAAACTGTGTAAAATTTATGTAAACTTGATTATAATATTAATAATACTTTACATCGGAGCCAAAATCATATACAAAATACATTGACTCAATGTATTTTTTTTAGAAACGGTGCCTTTTTTGAATCAGTGTAGTTTCGATTAAATCCCTATCATCCGGGAAGAAATTACTGCCAGCCCAAACTTTTAAGTCTAGGTGGACTATACCAATAATAAATTTAAAAAAAAAATAGGGACGTATCGGCACATAAAGTGGCATAGCGTCACATTAATAAAGTCGGCATTATTTTTGACCGTTCCGCCCGAATGTTAAACAACTGCTTATTCTTTGGCATTTTACTTATCTGTAATGAATTAACTGAAACAAATCCTCGCCTTTTTCAGAAGTTTTTCACTTAAATTTTCAAGTTTAAGGTCGTAGTTACAATCTGGGAATTGTTTTTAACAACACTGTACGGGAAATCAATTTAACTATGTCGCCCTGATTTAAATTGTTTTCCATGGCAACACGGAGACTTTATTTATGTTTATCCACAGTGGGACACCAGAGATTTTTTAGCACCGGGTCAGAAATTTGAGGTTAGATTACTTATTTTAACTTTTCGCGTTCTGCACCTCTAAAAAACCAAGTAAAATACTAAAATAAAAGAAAACCATTTATTGCAGAATTACCTGCTAAAAAAACGCTACCCAACTACGTATTAAAGTAACTGGGTGTAATGTTTAAGGTTGCATTTACAAGTGCATTTATAATTTAATTGGAAACACTCCCTCTAGCTGATACCGACAACAGGTTAACTTAAAAGCATCCAGATTTAAAAATCGGCTACTAGCGCTAGACGAAATAATCGTATTCTATTTTAAACAGGAGCGTCAACGACTAGCAAGAGTCTTTCCAACCTCTAAATGGAGCTTTACTGGCCTGTTTTGTTAGTAATCAAGTATCCGTCTCTTTGCATTCCAAGATTTTACTGGTACAATTGCACATAACTATGCCGCAATAATTTAAATTTTAAAAAATGGTTCAATCAAAATAAAGACAAAATTGTGTGGGGTTATGGGCGCCGAATGTTTCTATGCGAATTTCTAGTAATCCCAGCGAGCCAGTAAGTTCTTTTGGTTCTTTGATAGACTTGGGGTAATGCCCGCCCAGCGCTATGTCTTTTTCGGCGGGCGACCGCACATGCGAAGTGGGTTCACATTTGTTTTAGAACAATGTTTTTGAAAACATATTTTTGAAAGATAAACATAACCTCGAATGATCAGAAAACGTAAAAATATTCTTCTGTCTCACTACGGCCTGATTCAGTTCACAGTTCGCAGTTGACAAAACACCTGCAGTTACCATGGAATCGTATTAATTCTGCGGTCTATCGGCCAACACTTGAACTGCGTGTGTCGCCCAAATTCAATGAAGTGTAATTGATTGATCGGTTTTCTTTTCCGGAGTGCACAGGCTTTTAGAAAAAAGGAAACTTAGTTTTTTTTTCGCTAAAGCAAGGAAATATAAAAAGGAAAAATGTAATCCAGAGGAAATGGTCAATATTTCTCTATTTTTTTTGTTAATCGGGTTTGTTCTAAACCGCAATTATAGATAGATGACAGCACCAGAGCTTTTATTTTGAAGAAAAAATAATTGAGAATTTTGATGTTTAGTTTTCCCTGTGCACTCTGGTAACATATTAAAGAATTAAAGAACAAAGCGTTGCCAGTTATACTTTTTTTAACTGAAATTCTGGGGACAAACTATAGCCTTAAGTGCTTTTATCCAACTTTAAGGAAGAAAACGGGACTGATTGGTATGATAAAATGGCCGGGGCTACCCGAAACATACGTTCGGGCTATTCGGTCAGAGCTTTTTTGGGCGCGGTGCTTACAAAACAATGTCGACTTTTATAATGTTTGTGCCGACCTATAGACGACGGCATTAACTTTAATTATATATTCATCACAACTTTTTAGATGACAATAATGTCAGAAATAGTAGCAAGCATGTTTAGTGATGAACTTAAGGCTTTAGTTTCTCCCCAGATTTTAAGTAAAAAAAGTGCAACTGGCAACGCCTTGTTCTTTAATTTTTTGATCTTTTGCCAGAGTGCAGAGGGAAAACTAAACATCAGGATTAGCTGAAACTTTTGCAGGGATGATCATTTTTAAATGCTTAACAAAAATATCTGAAGGATTTTTCAAAATTCTCAATTATTTTTTCTTTAAAATAAAAGCTCTGGTGCTGTCATCTATGCCAAAAGCCTCAAAATACTTGCGGTTTAGGACAAACCCGATTTACAAAAAAAAAAATAAAGAAATACTCACAACTTCCTCTGGATTACATTTTTCCTTTTTATATTTCCTTGCTTTAGCGAAAATAAAAACTAAGTTTCCTTTTTTCTAAAAGCCTGTGCACTCCGGAAAAGAAAACCGATCAATCAATCACATCTCATTGAATTTGGGAGACACACGCAGTTCAAGTGTTGGCCGATAGATCGCAGAATTTATACGATTCCATGGTAACTGCAGGTGTTTTGTCAACAAACTTTAAATCAGGCCGTAGTGAGACAGAAGAATATTTTTACGTTTTCTGACCATTCGAGGTTATGTTTATCTTTCAAAAATATGTTTTCAAAAACATTGTTCTAAAACAAATGTGAACCCACTCCGCATGTGCGGTCGCCCGCCGAAAAAGACCTAGCGCTGCGCAGGCATTACCCCGAGTACCCAAGAGAACTTTACTGGCTCGCTGGGATTACTACAAATTCGCATAGAAACATTCAGCGCCCATAACCCCACATAATTTTGTTTTTATTTTTGTTTGTTATGTGCAAGTGTACTAGTGAAATCTTGGAGTGCAAAGGATAGATTTTAAAACCTCAGTTTCAAAAAGACACGGATACTTGAGTACTAACAAAACAGGTCAGTAAAGCTCCATTTAGAGGTTGGAAAGACTCTTGCTAGTCGTTGACGCTCCTGTTTAAAATAGAATACGATTATTTCGTCTAGCGCCAGTAGCCGATTTTTAAATCTGCATGCTTTTAAGTTAACATGTTGTCGGTATCAGCGAGAGTGTTTCCAATTCAATTATAAATGCACCTGTAAATGCAACCTTATACATTACACCCAGTTACTTTAATACTTAGTTGGGTACCGCTTTTAGCAGGTAATTCTGCAATAAATGGTTTTCTTTTATTTCAGTATTTTACTTGGTTTTTTAGTGGCGCAGAACGCGAAAAGTCAAAATAAGTAACCTAACCCCAAATTTTTGACCCGGTGCTAAAAAATATCTGGTGTCCCACTGTGGATAAACATAAATAAAGCCTCCGCAATACCATGGAAAACAAATTCAATGACGTAAAATTTTGCACAAAAATCAGGTTGACATAGCTAAATTGATTTCCCGTACAGTGTTGCTAAAAACAATTCCCCAGATTGTAACTAAGACCTTAAAGACTATCCATAAATTACGTAACTTAGCATGGTGGAGGGAAAAGGGGTAGGTGTATCGGTGTAATTTTTATAAAGTGTTACAAGGGGGGAGAGGGGATTCAATCGAAAAATGCAAGGATTTCTTCCCGTAATTTCGTGGGGTGTAAAGCATAGAGAAAGTAATAGCTACGCGAGAGTGACCGCTACTGTGTTATACTTGGGGAACATTGTTTGTCGGCGACACGAGCGCAGCCGGTGGCTACAGTAAGGAACTACTCGTACAGCCAGACGCATAATAATATACATATATATTTTTGGTTAATTTTTTACAGACACTTACTTATTTAATAATAAAAAGATATGAAAAAATTTAACAGGCGCAGTTTTTGACCTTTAGCGAATGCATTGCTTTTTTAACACTTTTTAGTGTTAAAAAAGCAATGCATTCGCTAAAGGTCATCAAACCCTAACCAACTTTGTACTGCTCCATGCAGCTAAAAAACTTTCTTTAGCTTACAGAAAGTTTTTTGGACCCTTTAAAAATCTAAAATAGGAGGAGGTGGTTATCACTATGTTGAGGAATATTATCAAATATTAAAGATAACAACATCTTATTATGTTATTTTATTTTATTGATTGAGAAAAAATCGCAGTATAAAACTCTTTCAGATTTTATAAATGTTTTAACTAATCTCTTTTTTTTTGTTGTATTTTAACCTATTATCTTCTTGCTTAACTCTGTATAAATCATCACAATATTTTCTTCAGGAATTTGGTTCGCAAAAATCTGAACCTTAATTTTCGGCCCTCCTCAAATAGTCCCATACTCTCTAGCTTTAATGGTAGTGATCCAGCCTGATTTTAATGGCATTTTAGACAATAAGTTGTTATTATTCAACTATATAGCTAATCCCATAAACTAATTAAAATAACTCACTTTTGAAAATCTAAAAAACCGCTTGACAGACTTTGACAAGCGGTGGCAAAAACCGGCAGGTACAAAATTAAAATTGTGTGAAATATGTTTCGACATTGAAAAATGTTCTGTCTTTCTTCCATGATCATATAGAAAGAGATGGACGGGGCAAGGTAGGTGTTTACTTGATACAAACATTACTTTCACTCTCCACCGCGTACCCACGTAGTTCCTGCGCGGCCCTATCTTTCTGTTAGTCTTCGTAAGTTTATAATGTTGTCTCTGGTGTATGTGCCTAAAAATATGTAGAAGTTTTCGTGCAGAACTGTCCAAAATAGCCAACTTTATTAAAGTCAGGCTATGCCGACTTTATGTATCGATAAATCCCTATTAAAGGTCGGTACAAACATTATAAAAGTCAACAAAGCGAATATCGTGTACGTCTACATTAGACATTGGAGAGCTGGTCGTAATGAAGTGAGAAACAAAAATCGCTTTGTCCGATATGCCACTAGTGTTACATTAATTATAAAAGTCGTCATTATTTTGACAGCACCGCGCTCAAAAAAGCTCTGGCCGGATAGCCCGAACGTAGGTTTCGGAAGTTTCGGAAAGACCCGGTAACCAAGAAGAGCGCGACCTAACTTCAGTTTTGTTATAATGATCTGTCCTGTTAAGAAAAACTGTGTTTTCTTCCTTATAGTTGGAATAGAGCACTTAAAATTGGGTGTGTCTAAAACATTGACCGGTCAATTGACCACTGACCGGACCCTTCTGGTGGTCCAATTTTAACCAAATTTGGCAGAGACAATTCAACTGCAGAAACAAACATATCCAGTAACATTTTACTCCCCTCACCCCCCAAATAAGGGTGCTAGAGCGAAAAAACACGATTGACCAGCGAAAAAGTTGTTGACCGGGCCCTTATCTTTATCCGATTTTGATCAAACTTGGCAGAAATGTAAAATTACCCAAAGTACATGGGCTGTAAAAATTTTATCACCCTCACCCCCCAAATCAGGGTGGTAGAGTGGAAAAACACGATTGACCAGCGAAAAAGTTGTTGACCGGGCCCTTATCTTTATCCGATTTTGATCACACTTGGCAGAAATGTAAAAGTACCTCAAATACATTTGCTGTTAAAGTTTTACCTCACTCACCCCCTAAATAACGGGGTAGAGCGGAAAAACACGATTGACCAGCGAAAAAGCTGTTGACCGGGCCCTTATCTTTATCTGATTTTGATCAAACTTGGCAAAAATGTAAACGTACCTAAAGTACACGTGCTGTTAAGGTTTTACCCCCTATTCTCCCAATTAAGTGTGCTAGAGCGAAAAAAGACGATTGACCTTATGTTTATCCGATTTTGATCAAATTTGGCAGAAATAGAAAGGTACCTGAAGTACACTTGCTGTAAAAGTTTTACCTCCCTCACCTCCTAAATAAGGGTGTTTGATTGATTGCCCAGCGAAAAAGTTGTTGACCGGGCCTTTATCTCTATCCGATTTTGATCAAACTTGGCAGAAATGTAAACGTACCTAAAGTACACGCGCTGCTAATTTTTTTTTTACAGCAAGTGTACTTTAGGTGCGTTTATATTTCTGCCAAATTTGATCAAAATCGAATAAAGATAAAGGCCTAGTCAACAACTTTTTCGCTGGTCAATCGTGTTTTTTCGCTCTAACACCCTTATTTAAAAGGCGAGGGAGGTAAAACTTTTACAGCATGTGTACTTTAGGTACGTTTACATTTCTGCCGAATTTGATTAAAATCGGATAAAGATAAAGGCCCGGTCAACAACTTTTTCGCTGGTCAATCGTGTTTTTTCGCTCTAACACCCTTATTTAAAGGGCGAGGGAGGTAAAACTTTTACAGCACGTGTACTTTAAGTACATTTACATTACTGCCAAGTTTAATCGAAATCGGATAAAAATAAGGGCCCGTTCAACAACTTTTTCGCTGACCAATCGTATTTTTTCCCTCTAATACCTTTATGTAAGGGGTGAGGGGGGTACAGTACAGTCCAGCAAGTGTACTTTAGATACGTTTACATTTCTGGCAAATTTGATCAAAATCGGATAAAAATAAAGATCCAGTCAACAACTTTTTCGCTGGTCAATCCTGTTTTTTTAATCTATCACCCTTATTTGGGGGGTGAGGGGGGTTAAATTTTTACAGCAAATGTGCTTCAGGTACCTTTCCATTTCTGCCAAATTTGATCAAAATCGGATAATCGGTCAACAACTTTTTCGCTGGTCAATCGTGTTTTTCGATCTAACATCCCTATTTAAATGGTGAAGGGGGTAAAACTTTTATGGCATGTGTACTTTCGGTACGTTTATATTTCTGCCAAATTTTATAAAAATCAGATAAAGATAAAGGCTCGGTCAACATCTTTTTCGCTGGTCAATCGTGCTTTTTCGCTCTAACACCTTTATTTAAGGGGTGAGGGGGCTAAAATCTTTATTGCACGTGTAGTTTGGGTACGTTTACATTTCTGCCAAGTTTGATCAAAATTGGATAAAGATAAGGGCTCGGTCAACAACTTTTTCGCTGGGCAATCGTGTTTTTTCGATCTTCCACCTTTATTTAAGGGGTGAGGAGGGTAAAACTTTTACAGCAAGTTTACTTTGGGTGTATTTATATTCCTGCCAAATTGGATCAAAATCGGATAAAGATAAAGTCCCGTTCAACAACTTTTTCGCTGGTCAATCGTGTTTTTTCGATCTACCACCCTTATCTTTGGGACGAAGGGGGTAAAATTTGTACAGCAAGTGTACTTTAGGTACGTTTACATTTCTGCCAAATTTGATCAAAATCGTATAAAGATAAAGGCCCGGTCAACAACTTTTTCGCTGGTCAATCGTGTTTTTTTGCTCTAACACCCTTATTTAAGGGATGAGGGGGGTAAAATCTTTACATCGCATGTAGTATAGGTACGTTTACATTTCTGCCAAGTTTGATCAAAATTGATTAAAGATAAGGGCCCTGTCAACAACTTTTTCGCTGGTCAATCGTGTTTTTTCGCTCTAGCACCCTTATTTGGGGGGTGATGGGGGTAAAATGTTACTGGATGTGTTTGTTGATGCAGTTGAATTGTCTCTGCCAAATTTGGTTAAAATCGGACCACCAGAAGGGTCTGGTCAGTGGTCAATTGACCGGTCAATATTTTAGAACTATCCCTTAAAATTGAAGTGCAACTATGTGGTAGTTGTTTAACCTTCGTGCTGAACTCTCAAAAATAGTGACGACTTTATTAAAGTCAGTCAGTTATGTCAACTTTATGTACCGATAACTCCCTAATATCTAATCGCTGAATGTCGTTATGTTATATTTATGTTGTAATTTGCTAAAAAATGCAATAGGCTAATAATAATGCCATATATAGTTGTGCTGCTGGAATTTGATACCTTATATCTAGGAATGCTGATTCATGCATCGTAAACGTAAGGCAACACTAAACATTTTTGACTGGGTAGGTTTATATGCAACAGTAACTGTTAGATATATTATTTAAAAGTTTAATAAACAATTAAAATTAACAACAAATCAGACAAATTCGTTTTCCATGACAATGGGGTTACCACCTCGAGAAGTGGAAATAAGACGATTAGAAAAAATGATTTTTTAGGTATAACTTTGGTTTCCCTGATCCAATTTTGAACAAATAAATTTAATGTTCTGCCCAGGAATTCAATAAATGCAGTAGTGGAGTCAAAATCGGTTAAGTGGTTTCTGCGGAATGCCGCAACAAACAGACATAAAAAATTGCATTTTTGGTATATAACCATATCGTTTGTTTAGAGGCTATCAACACCGAATTTTTTTAAAAACATTCAATGTGCAGAAATGGTCTAGTAGTAGTAGTAGTAGTATAGGGGCGGCACGTGGGCCTGGCAATTAGGCCTCTTTATGGGCCCTTTCTGCCTTACCCCGTTCCTTACCCCTATGCCCCTACTTACGCTGCACCTCTCTCTCCGGGCCTCCCTGTCTTCTTTACGAAGTTCAGTATGACGGCCCATTTGAGTGAGTGCAGCTCTTCTTCCTCTATAGTGCGAAATCCCCACTTCAGCTGCCTGGATCTGGCATATGCATCACACTCTGCTATTAAGTGCTGCGGCTGCGCTGATTCCTCTTCGAGCCCGCAAGCGAGACACACGTTATCTCCTGCTACTCTTATTTGCGCAGATGTTTGTTCAGCCGATTGTGCCCAGTCAGCATCCCTGTTAGCAGTCCAATGTCATTTCGGGTCTTGCCTAAGAGCCATTTAGTTCTGTCTACATTCGGACCATCCACGAATAGCTTGTTCTGTCTGCACTTTGACTCACTCTTGCCTCCAGGTCGTCTTCAGTTCGTTGTTCGGAATTTTATTCTTATTGTGATATTTGTACAGTCTAATGAATTTCGTGTTATTTAAAGAAGTTTTTTTCGAAAACGATGGATGTTTAATCGTCATGTTATATGGCTTTTTTTTCTTGTTTTACCTCCCATATTACCTAGTAAACTGTTTGCGCTCACACCTGTTACACCCTATATAAAGAAAAAAAACACAATGACCTACATCGTAATTGCATAATGCCCGGTCAACCCTATAACAACCGCTTCCAGTTACCTCATTATTCTGGAATCGAATATTGCATCAATAACGTAGAAACCAAAGGGGAGTAGAAGGATTATTGAGGAGCGCATCCAAATTTTAGCAAAGATCATGCGTATCATCGTAGCTTCCCGTAGAATTATCCTTCGAACGCCATTAATTAAACCAATCAACTTAGTCTGTGGTTCTGTTGCTGGCTACAAAAGCGTTTTTCTTCGCCTTTAATGTGTTTTTTGGATTTTTTTTAGTTAAATACTTGCAGTAGGATTTACTAAGATCTAAAATAGTACCCCCTAAAAATCTAAATATTTACACCGGTGGGGGCTACTAAATTTTAAAACCAATTTTCAAAAAACACTTAGCCACACAGAAAAGACACAAAGTTATTGATTATTTTGTATTGTTATTGCGAAATACCACTGAAAAACTGCTTTTTTTCTAAAAATATACCATAATTTAAGGAGAAAATGGCCTAAAATTAGTTTAATTTTTTACAGGTTTTAAATGGGAAATGGTGAATACAAAAATTTGGCACATAATAACTTCATTATCTGTGTTTGAGGTTATAAAGTTGGAGATTTTTTAGACCACCTCTGGGGGGTGGTTTAAATTTATAACTCCCAGAAAGGATTGTTTTGTGGCAATTGGTAATAAGTTCGTTTATAATTTTCCTAAGTAGCCGTTTTTACAAGGATTAATTTGCCTTATTTAATATCCCAAGTTGTTCATTAACCAATAAAACACCTCCAATTTTGTCCAGAAAAACGCCATATTTTGAACCCGTTTTCAGCACAAAAAATATATTTGTGAGGGCACTACGAGGCAAAACAAACATAAGTGAAGGTCATTGATGATACACAAAAAATATTCCAAACAAAAAACCCAAAACTAAAATATTAATTTATTTATAAACTGAAATTAAAACATTAAGGTTATCTAAAAGCTCAGTCAAGAAAACTTTTCTTACTCAAAGCCCACTCATTTCAAAGCTTTCATCAGTAGAGGTTGGTGCAAGCCAAGGTACAAGCAGAGGTAAGGGAACTCGCTGTTTGTGATTTGAACGCAGCTAATATTTTGAAATTATGTTTCGACAGTGACAGAAATGTGAATGAAACTTGCATGTAAGTTTTTTAATATATTTGATAAATAAAAACAACTTTTAAATAAATACAAAATTAATCTACTCCTTATTTTACTATTACCCATCTAAATCGTTGTGTGACATCAAGTATTAATTGGAAAAATTCATAAACAAGGATAAGTTTTAATTCAAGTGACATATAACCCTAATTTTAATTTGTTCTATAGAGTGTTTGCTATTTAAACCCCGCGTTTGTTTAAATTTTTTAATTTTCTTTTCTTCTAAATTGAAAGTTTCTTCTTAAATCCAACAAAAGATTATGTTAAGATAATTATTGAATAAACAAATTTATTAAAATTCTCTCAAAAACTCAAGAACAGTTGATTTAAAATGTTTAAAACCAAAAATTTCACTTAAACTTAGGACCGTTCTAAAATGGACTAAACCCTTTTAGTAAATCCCACCGTTACAATTTTGGTCGGGAAATGTTTCTTTCCTTTAATAGCATGACTAAAAGAGACAGAATGAAAACAACGAAGATTTTTCGTCATTCTCGGACTTACCTATCCATAAGAATAAAGTTTGATCTACATAAAATTTAATGAATTCTGATAAATTTAAGACGATTAAAATAAATAAAAGTAATAGTTCTAAGCTGAAAAACTGTTTAAAAATATGTTTTTAGTCACATGTTAATTCCACCAAACAAAAAAAAAACATTCGCGTTGTCCAACACTAGCGCAACGTTGCAGAAAAAAACTAAACTTTTGTGTTGTGGATTGTGTCCTTACGGTTCCGTTTTTTTAACGATGTCTTGCCACGTAAATGAATGTAGGAGAAAATTTCGTTTCATACGCAAGTTGCGTTATTTTTTTGTTGCACTTAGGTAGTCGATTGTAACGTAGTGTGAAACGTGTAAAAATGGTCTCTTAACAATTCTTAACGTTCGCGCAGGTAGGAACCGTTATCTACTCCCCTCTTCTATATCTGTGTGCTGCAACTCCAGCAGGAGGTCGTCGAGAGGGAATTTATTCTCCACTGGCGTAGTCAGCTGATCTTCAATCTAATTTTTTGTACTCTCAACCTATGCTGTGGCTGATCATCAACACCTTGAAAGCAGCAACCACTACACAGTTAGCATAAACACAATAAAGTGCATAAAAGAAAAACTTTGAACTATATATTTCTAAGATAGACATACCCCTGTACGAAGGCGTAGATACGAAGGCGTAGAAGGACCACACCAGTTTAATTTTTTTTTTCATTTCTAACTCGAAATTTTAAAATTTCGTAATATTATCTCGAAATTTTAAAATTTCGTCTTATATCTCGAAACTTTAAAATTTCGTGATACTAACTCGAAATTTTAAAATTTCGTGTTATTATCTCGAAATTTTAAAATTACGTGATATTATCCCAAAAGTTTGAGTCAAAATTTCGTGTTACTATCTCGAAATTTTAAAATTTCGTAATATTATCTCGAAATTTTAAAATTTCGTAATATTATCTCGAAATTTTAAAATTTCGTCTTATATCTCGAAACTTTAAAATTTCGTGATACTAACTCGAAATTTTAAAATTTCGTGTTATTATCTCGAAATTTTAAAATTACGTGATATTATCCCAAAAGTTTGAGTCAAAATTTCGTGTTGCTATCTCGAAATTTTAAAATTTCGTAATATTATCTCGAAATTTGAAAATTTCGTCTTATATCTCGAAACTTTAAAATTTCGTGATACTAACTCGAAATTTTAAAATTTCGTGTGATTATCTCGAAATTTTAAAATTTCGTGTTACTATCTCGAAATTTTAAAATTTCATCTTATTAACTCGAAATTTGTGTCAAAATTGCGAGTTATTATCTCGAAATTTTAAATTTTCGAGTTAATAACACGAAGTTTTAAACTTTCGTATTATTATCTCAAAATTTTAAAATTTCGAGTTATTATCTAAAAAGTTTGAGTCAAAATTTCGTGTTACTATCTCGAAATTTTAAAATTTCGTGTTATTAACTCTAATTAAAACTCACCCTTGTTAATTAATTTTTTCAATTAATACTTGATGTCACCCAACGATTTAGATGGGAAATAATAAAATAAGGGTGTATTTATGTGTATTTATGAAATGCATTAAAAAACTTAAATGCAAGCTTTGTTTACATTTCTGTCACTGTCGAAATATCAGTTTCAAAATATCAGCTGCGTTCAAATCACTAACAGCGATTTCGGATCTCTTACCTCTGCTTGTACCGGGGACTCCTTGTACCTTGACTTGCACCAACCTCTACTGATGGAAGCTACAACTTTGAAATGAGTGGGCTTTGAGTAAGGAAAGTTTTCTTTCAGTTTGTAAATAAATCAATATAGTTGATATGGGTTTTTTTCGTTTAATATAGTTTTCGTGCAGAATCAGTGACCTTCAATTATGTTTCTTTTGCCACGTAGTGCCCTCATAAATATATTTTTTGTGCTGAAAAGGTGTTCAAAATATGTCGTTTTTCTGGACAAAATTGGAGGTTTTTTATTAGTTAATAAACAATTTGAGATATTAAATAAGGCAAATTAATCCTTGTAAAAACGGTTACTTAGGGAAATTATAAACGAACTTATTGGGTGGTTAGACCACAACTTTATAACCTTAAACACAGATAATGAAGCTATTATGTGCCAAATTTTTGGCGTATTCACCATTTACTATTTTGAAACCTGTAAAAAAAATTAGTTTCAGGGCATTTTCTCCTAAAACATGGAATATTTTGAGAAAAAAACAGTTTTTCAGTGGTATTTTGCAATAACAACACAAAATAATCTTTTTGTCTTTTCTGTATGGGTGGTTTTTAAATTTAGTACCCCCCACAGGTGTAAATATTTAGACCTGTGATTTAGATCTTAGTAAATCCCACTGTATAAGTTTAAGACTTCGTAAGTATTGTCCCCAAAAATACCTCGCATCCTTAAAAAATAGCTAGGGGTATCTCTTTTTCAAAAATATATAGTTCAAAGTTTATATATTTTTTTTTGAATATGTAGCTTAGGCAAACTGCATGTGACCAGAAAGAAATTTAGGTCGTTTATTAGCCTTACGATGCATATCTTATATGATCAAAGTCAGCACCAAAAACTTTTCAAAGCATCGCGCTCATCACATCTTGGCTATTTCTATTTAAAACCATGCTTATCGTCATCGCTATCAAAAGTGGCTAATTTTAAATGAAACACTTAAGTGTACCCACGCTTTTTGAACCTGTTTTTTTTTCGCTCTTACAAAACCAAACTGATAAAAAATTTGACTTGATTTATTTGTGAGTATGTCAGTGTGGGACTTTCCACTGCCCCTACCAACGGGTCTATTGTGGCTCACTTTCCAGTTCCAGTTTTGGTGATGCATCATTCAGATCAACTACTAATTTTTTTTTATACTGGATTTTTTCATCCATTCTAGAATCAAAGCCCAGTGTTGTCAAAGTGAGATCCAAGTGCAAAGTTTTTTGGGACAAACACAAAATATCCATGCACCTAGCCGGGATTCGAACCCGGAACCTTCCGCGCGGCAGGCAGATGCGCTGCCCACTGCGCTACGGTGGCGGCACCTCTTCGAGTTCTATGCCTTGTTTTAAATGTCTTCTGAATATCTTAACAGTGCACTTTCTTAAATGTTTCTCCTTAAAAGTGCTATCTCGACAACTTCGACGTCTCTTTTCGGGTACTTTTGGGAGGGGTAGAGAGTTGGTGCAATAAAACTAAAATCAGGCAATTCCACTGACTACAAAGTTCCATTTAAAACCGGCGATATCCTTCACAAACTAGGCCATTAAAAAATATCTCGACGTCACTGGAAATAGGGTAAAAAGTCATGTTGAGGGCGGGGGTCGTTACACTCGACATCGAATCGATAAACCTGGAAACACGAGTCTAACGCCGGAAGGCCAAGGTCGCGCGAGCATCCAGACGCTCGCCCGTTGGTTGAACCCGCTTACAGTATGGGCGAGTTTGTAAATTCAACATTTTTTTGACAGCGGTGGAACATCGGTGCCACATCGTTGTTCCATCGAATAAAAAAAGAACGCGTTGCGGTGTAAACAGCTGAGTGCCAATAACGACACTTAAAATAATAAATTCATACCTCAACTTCGGCTCGAGAAAATTGGCCGTAATTCATAGTCGTTCCCAAGGCTCTCTTCTTCCTTGGGAATTGTAAATTGATGAATGACTAAGGATACCGCCCTTACTCATTTATCATTAATATTATGACTCTGGCTCACCAGTACATTAAGCATCATGTACTGTACCTTGTATTAACGAAAATGCACAAAAAAATATCTTGGTTTGAATAAGTTATAAAAAACTGATAAAAATAAATAACCATAAAGTAAGGTTATGTTTAATCCAACGACGATTTTTCACAGACTCCCGAAGCCGGTGGCGATCGGTGCCGACATTTGTTGGATTGGTGAAATCCATCGAAAAATTTAGGAACTCTCTAAATTTTATTCGTGTTCTTATTTGTGACTTATTTCTGTGGTTATATTTGTTCTTTTATAACTTATATACAATTTAAATTTTATTAACGTTATTATTTCTGTGGCTTACTGTAATATTTATTTTTACATGGTTACTGGGTTTGGTATCCAGTAGTAGAAGTTGTAACAGGGTAGCAGGTTCGTCATATATAGATGACCTCGAGCCATATAGGAGAATTGTATCGTTGGCTGCTTAAAAAAAGGTTAAAACAGGAAACCTCACGGTTAAGTTTTTTGACGGTCCTCAAATTGCGTGAATAGCTTTGCGAGCATCTGAACATGGTAATAAACTATCGGTTATAAATGATTACAAAATGTGTAACAATAATATAACTTTGTAAAACAAGGAAAATAATGTCAAAATCAGGGTTGGCCGTGGGCAAGGCGAAAGGCGAAAAATCTATTGCGCATGCCCTATACAGCCTGCTCGCGACTAGAAGAGTTTGTGACTGGCTGCTATACTTAAGATTTTCAGTAGAAGATTAAAACTAAACATATCACTAAAAAAGATTTTTTTAAGTTGACCTATGGGATCAAAGTTTGTATGAAATATTTTTTAAGGTGCATAGGTCAAGCTATATTATTTCTAGTAGCTAAAGTTAAAACAAAACTTATTTAATTAGGTACCTTAGCCAACTTTCTCATTATCTTTATTTTTATAGATTTTTTATCTACCTGTCATACCAACGGTCCCCGAGTTATTAGTATAATTAACGATAAGCCAATTTTGCAACGCATATTAATAATAAATAACATGTCCATTCTTCGTTATTTAGTTTATTAGCTTTGCACAACACAACAAATTCGTTTTTATTTTGACACAGTGAGTTACTTAAAATTATTATGACCACACCTTTAGATTGCGAATCAAAGATAACGCTGTTATAATTGAATTTATGGTTAAGTAATACACACAGGACAAAAAAAGCTTAATTGAAGAATATTTGCTTTGGTCCTCAGTTTTCAGTTTTTTCAAAATAGAACGAGTCGTATAAAACGAGGATCGAAATCAATTATATTTTTAATACAGCTTGCGTGATGTAATGGGTAGCAATTAGCAATAATGACTCTCATACGAGCGGCCCGGGTTCGATTCCCGGTCAAAGCACTTACACTTACACGCACAGGTTATTCATTATAAATATGAGCCCCTCTTTTCTATGTTATTATGCATTTTGCAAAAAATAGTCTTAAACAAAAGTTGCATAACTTTAACTAAATCATAAAATTATGGAGGTCAGGACTCCAGAGAGTGATTATCAAACACGCCATTTGCTCCAAAAATGACATTTTAACTTTAACCCCACTTTTCTTTATTTATTTCAATTTCAATATTTTTGAAATGGAACAGCCGGTTGAAAAAGACCTGAGGCCACAAAGAGAAAACAAAAAGAATATTAATTAAAAAGAGTAAAAGTAGTTTAGGCAACTGTATCTAACCTTCAAAATTATTTTTGTTTTGATTAAAGTAAGTTTACCCAACTCATAATTATGGTTAAGCATAAATTTAGTGCTAATTCTGTATGTCTGTCTTTCTTATTCCTTATCAAAATCAAGAGACCGACAAACAGAATTTGCTAAATGTTTGCATAATAATGAGTTGGGTAAGCCTCCCATTACTTGCTCCTCAGTATTATAATTGAGGACCACCTCAGAAAAACACAATGGTCTTCGAAATTCGTATCCGACGTGTCGTTTCGTATATACCATCATTAGGATCAAAGAGTTAAATACGAACCAAAATGTTTTATTTAATATTTTAGTTTCTTTTTAAGTTTGTTTGATAATAAAATAGCATTTTTTAATTTTGAAGTTTCGATCCCGAAAAAAATCATCTTCAGTGCATTTTTTTTTCTGGTACGGCCCTGTCCCATTTTAACTTATTTGTTTTTGATACCATTTATATTTAATTACTCTATAGTATACCTGGACAACCAAGATATTTTTATATGAACATACCGGCTGAACCGAAAAAAACCGGACAAATTATTTTTTGCTATAACTTTACTAATTCCAATAAAAGAAACTGTACTGATAAGACAAATAAGCTAAATGCGCACCTTTTTTCAGACTTGTTTTTTTATTTACGTATAAATGTTACTTTTCGACATACAAAACAAAGTATTTAGAAAAAAAATGGCAACATATAACAAAAAGGCGTTTAAAAA
This sequence comes from Oxystoma pomonae, assembly GCA_963921995.1. Lineage (NCBI taxonomy): Eukaryota > Metazoa > Arthropoda > Insecta > Coleoptera > Brentidae > Oxystoma > Oxystoma pomonae. Next base: position 17,035,698 of record OY998170.1, on the reverse strand, counting down.
AGGTAGGCAATTGCTCTTCCCCGCCATCTTGGATTTAAATATGGCAGCAAAGCGAATGTTTTTTTGAAAAGGCTTATTTGTCTTATCAATACATTTTTTATTAATTGAAATTGGTAAAGTTATGGCAAAAAAACAATTTGTTCAGTTTTTTTCGGTTCACCCAGTATGTTCATATAATATATCTTGGTTTTCTAGGTCTACTACATACTAGTTAAATACAAATGGTGATAATTTTTTTCTGGATTGAAACTTCAAAATAAAAAAAATTAGAATTTATTATCAAACAAACTTTTGATCCTTATTTAACTTTTTAATCCTGATGATGGTATCTACGAAATGAAACGTCGGATAAAAATTTTGATAAGACTAATGGGTTTTTCTAAAAAGGTTGCCACATACATATTTTTACAGATCTCAATTATCTCTTAAATTAAGGGACATATCATCAATTGGATATTCCGAACATTTTTCAACTTTCCGCTGTAGCTCAAAAACTACAAGTGACAGAATAAATCTGTTAATACCATTTTTTAAAGCTCAAAAAAGTAACACAGTAATTAGAAAACCGCATGTCTCTATCTTCAATAACAACGGAGTTTCCCATCCCATCGAAAATGGGACACCCTGTACATACTTATCGAATCGAATCGAATATCCAAATCCTTTTCGGATCGATCCTGGAGTACGCAAGGGTATTTTTAGAGCGATAAATTAGAAGCCTTTAAAAGTGACTTAAGGCCACAAAAACGGCATAGATTTGACAACACTGCTTTGCTATTTTTTTGAAAGACCAACAATAGGTGGCATCACTAATACCATTTCGAGTGAGATCGTGCAGTGTTCAGAACACAGTACGAATACCATATGTGAGGAAAAGTATACTTAACCATTTATTAATGCTTCTTTAAAAGGTTTTGATGCTCGGCTTCATTCTTTATGGATTGCAATGTCTCAAAATTAAAAAGAATAAATAAAAAAATCATTATTTAACATAAAAAACAATAACAAATTTCCGTATTATTTTTATCACTTGACATGTATTAATTTATTGGCCGAATTATTCCATTCCGGTGGCTATGTGGAACCTGAATTCCGATTCTCCAATCGGACTCACTTCAGTTTTCTTGGGCCTACTAAATTACGTGACCTTGGCGTTTCAGAATTCCGGCAGAATATTGCTTAAAAGAAAAAAAACCATAACTTTTTTGTTATCAGATAATAGGATTTATAAAAATCTACAACCGTATCCAATGGATTTTTCAAAATTTGGTGTATTTTTTGCAAAAAAATAAAAAACTCCAAAAATTGCTGTTACAGATTTCTGTATTATTGACGAGGCTAAAGAAAAAGCTAGGTAAGATTTTTGACTATTTTTAGCCGTGTTTATTTTATTTCGAAAATGAGAGAGTCTAGCAAAAAACTGCCTGGATACGTTTGTGAGGAATTCAAAAATAAACATTCCTGCCGAATTTCAACAGGTTTCGTTTTCTCGTTTCCAATATTCCGCCCGGTAAAGATTGGCCCAAAAACAGCAAAGCAGTGTTCTCGAATCTATGCCGTTTTTGTGGCCTTAAAAGCAAGAAATGGTCCGTCGTTTCTACTGAATTGCTACAGTAAGCTAAAGTTTCACACGCTTGTAAGAAAAGAAGATTTGATGCATTTTGGCACCGCCTACCGATTATTATTATTATCTATTTGCGCGTCGCGGTGCATTAATCCCATAACATTATGCATGTAAAATGGTAGCACAAATTCTCAAAAATATTCAAGAAATTTACGACGAGATAAATCAAAAGCCTTAAATTTATTGGACAGTTGTTTTACCTAATATTTATTAACGCAACAGTTTACAGGGCAGATTAAAGCAGATATTTTTTACAGACATCTCCCACGTCAAAATAAAACATTAATCCTTGGCAATTACGTTGTTTCCCGCAAACTGTGTAATTTATTTGTCATTTCGGTAGTACAACCTGCCGCAGACGCACACACACACCGCTCACACTCAAAACCATAAAACTGATATTTAAAATAGAATGAATTTAAATAAAAAAATGTTTTTTTATAACAAGCTCTTATAAAAGGCCCTAAAAAGTTATAAATAATTTTTTAGCTTTCTGATACCATAATAAAAGCGATGGGGGCTAAAACGTTAGGGTGTCTTTTGAGTTTGACATAGCTACCCTGCTAAAAAACCTCTGCTGACATAAATTTATGATATTTTATAATTTTTGACTGGTGAAAGTGAAACGCAAATCCAGCATAAAATTTCATCATATTTCACCAGTCAGTTGGTTTATAAAAGTTTACAATGTTTTATGATTTTTAATATGACGATTCCTCATAAAGATTTAAAAGATTCTATAAGATCTACCGGCAACATTTTAAAATAAAAAATGACGGCACAACTTTAGCAGTAGTAGTAGTAGTAATAGTACCTAGTAGAAGCAATATAATATGGACTAATAGAGGCAAACTAAACTATAACCTAACCTAAACTATAAACTATGACGACCTAAGCCACTATAATATAATAACACACCTTGATATGGCAGAAGGTCTACATTTCTAATAGAAAATTGTTCTCGTATAAGCACTTATTTGTCGCCAAAAGCTGTGGGAGAGATATTAATTTGATAAGTTTCTATGAGATTGTTTGAGGCATTGTTTATAAAAGCTTACAAGATTTCATAAGCCAAAATTTATTTTGTAATTTGCGACATAACATTTGTTTCAAAAAGCATATAGGTTAGGGCAGGTAACATCTTATTACTTTGATAAGATTCTATGAGATTTTGTGAGACTTTTATAGTATTTTATAAGATTTCATGACTCAAAATATAATGTGGAAGTATTTACGTCAGTGTAAGTATGTTAGTAAACATACTAAGAATAGCTTTTTTAATTAGTTTTCAGGTTATCCTGTGATGTAGTAAGTAAGATTATAAAAAAATAGTAAATATATTATAGAAACATAGAAAATATTATGAGCCTGGTATTTTACCAACACATAGGAAACTATTAATAAAACAAAATGTTCATAGAAAATTTTGTTAGTCTGGCTAACCATAAAATCTCCCAAAAGGGTCATAAAAAATGTGCTTATACAAACCCATAATACATTATAAAAAACTAGGATGTAGTATCATAGAAACCTATTAAGTTTAATGATTCTGTTTGATTATAAAATATCTTAGAAAACGGTTCTATCATAAACCTATGAAATATTTGAAAATACCATGGGGAGAGGGGGGAGCTGGCAACTTTATAATTGTTGGATGTTCCCCCCTTCGAACTCTGAGACGGAGGAGGTGTGGTTTTTAACATCTTATCGCATATTAGTAATTCTGTACACCAACTTTGAATGAAATCGGACTTGATTGGATGCCCCCCGAAGAGACAGAAGCTGTCAGCGTCATAAATTTTAAAATCTGATCAAAAATTTGTGATCGTCGGACCTAAAAATTCCTATTTTTCAATTTTAAATGAAATCGGAAATATCTATTAAAATGGTACGACCCCCTTCACCCCTCATCGAAGGCTGTCAAGAGCTTTCGTTAAAGAGTTATGAATTTTGAATTTTTAAATATATCATGCCCCTTTACCCCCCCCCCAGCAACGACCCCTCGTCAATGTAGTTTTTTCATAATATAGTATTGTTTAAAGTTGACCGGATATATAGAAAAAATTTACAAGATCTTATATCCTTATTTGTGGGGACCCGAAAATTCAAATCCTAGCCTACGCGCTATTGCAATAAACCAAGACCATTTACAGAAAGATTTGTGGCGTAGAGGGTAAAGGGAGAGGGAATAAATCGGAAAAAAGTTTTTCCTCGACCAGGATTTGAACCCGGGACCTCTAGAATACCAGTCTTATGCTCTACCAACTGAGCTACCGAGAAACTAGGGTTTTAACTGGCTATTCGGAAATCCTTTCGTCCGATTCATTTGTTAGTAGGGGGAAGATCTTTGAAGCCTATTGCGGCTTTAAAAACCTAGACATGTTATAAAGACAAGGAGGTACACATTCACGATTATTAGTTGTTCGAACGGATAATAATCGTGAATGTGTACCTCTTGTCTTTATAACATGTCTAGGTTTTTAAAGCCGCAGTAGGCTTCAAAGATCTCCCCCCGATTATTAGTTGTACGAACAACTAATAATCGTGAATGTGTACCTCCTTGTCCTTATAACATGTCTAGGTTTTTAAAGCCGCAGTAGGCTTCAAAGATCTCCCCCCTACTAACAAATGAATCGGACGAAAGGATTTCCGAAGAGCCAGTTAAAACCCTAGTTCCTCGGTAGCTCAGTTGGTAGAGCATTAGACTGGTATTCTAGAGGTTCTGGGTTCAAATCCTGGTCGAGGAAAAACTTTTTTCCGATTTATTCCCTCTTCCTTTGCCCTCTACGCCACAAATTCTGTAAATTTATTAGGGCGCTAAATTTTCTCTTCATTTTCTAAAGACCATTTAGCCAAATGTGTAACAATAATAACTTTGAAAAACAAAGAAAATCATGTAAAAATCGGAGGTGGCCCTAAAGAAGGCCTAAGGTGAAAAATCCACTGCACATGCCTGACGCAGTTTGCTCACGCCCAGAGGCTTTGCATTTTTTCCAGGCTAACTTGATTAGGAGAGTTATTATCGCTACGCCTTTTTTTTAATGCAAGGGCAGAGCCGTTATAGTATCGACTGAATGAATGTAGAAGTGCGGGCGGGACAATCCCCATGTACGTAGGCCACATTTCTAGGCCCGTTTCACGCCCACTATCCATGGTTTAGCCCAGGAAGCCTGCATCTTTCGGAAAAGAACAAAGTTTTCCGGGCTGCAACCTTCGTACATCGCCTGGGGCCAACACAAGAACGATTCTTCGTCCTTCATGCACCATCGACTCTCCGGAGATTCCCAGCGTCCCCCGGTGCTTGTTGAGGCAACAGTGTCCTATTAGGAGCCCTGTAGCCAGTCTCACATCCTTTCTACCTAGGTGGAGCAAGGACTTCGAGCCGGTGCTCTTCATTCAGCTCTGTTTCGGTTAGACCCTCCATTCTAACCACGATTTTAACCTGGAGCTTCCTGAGCTTCTTGGCCAATTTGTTTGCATCAGCGTCCAATGGGTACTTGTGCAGTTTCCTGTCGGGCCTCTTGTGTTGAAGAAGATCTACTGGGTCCTTGAATAGTTCCTTGTTGATCCATATCTTTAGAGGTATCTGTTCGGTTCCCTGTGTTACCTCCTGGTTGTCGGAGAGTCTTTCTGGAGTTCCCTCACACACGAGTAAATCGACTAAAATTGCCTCCCCAGCACTTCGGGGAGGGGGCTATATGCAACAGGGTGCACATGGTTCCCTGAGGAAGGTTTTTATTGTGGTGCCTCATCCACGCGGCCCCCGCGTTCAAGTTAAGGCCGCGACCCCCGTCCCCGTTCCACCACTCAAAGAAGTCTAGAGCGAGTCAGAGTTGGGTTCACCTAAGCGCTCCCTATCTCTCGCACACCAACCCCAAAGAGCTGCGTTCCAGTGGGGTGCGGTATAACGTTCCCGAATAGGATTTAGTCACGGACTTATTCAGTCGGGTCCACCCCCGCGACTTTACCCTGTACCCGGACAAAAAGGTAAAATGCCCTCCCTTGCAACCCTCCTCTCATGTTTTGTACTGAAATAAAACGCGTACAGGAAAATTGACAGTGCAAAACATTAATTTTTTTCATTTATGATTTTGGCGCTAAAATAAATGTTTTTTTGCGCAAAAAAAAATAAAGCATTTCTTAAAAAATCATTTAAATTCACTCGAAATAGCATGATTTTAGCAACTAATCTAGAATTTAGACAAAATCCCACCTCAATTTTTGGCAGCTAACCCTACTAGCTTTTTTTTGCTTGCAGTGCTATTAAATTTAAGCAATTAAAACATTTCACATTTTAAGACGTGCTTTGGACAAGAAAATATTTTAAGATTAGAGCCGCCCCATTTTTCCTTCCCATTCCTCTTCAAAAAAAGCTATGAATGCGACTTGGTAAACAATTTTAAAAGCAACTTTTATTAAATTGCCAAATTGCCGCCCCGGGCAAGGGCCCGGCTTGCCCGGTCCTAGCGCTGGCCTTGCTTTCGGCGGTGGCTGCACTGATTGGATGGGTTATAACAAATTTGAGTAAGTTGTGTATGGCGGGAAAGATATCTTCTTCCCAGTGAACCTTCCACCCAATTAGAAGGCTTCAGATCTTTGTATGGATCGGCATATTTTAATATTCTTTACAGAGTATGTCATAAAAAGTCATAACATTCCAACAATTTTTAATTGCCTTAGGAGCATAATCCTACTGGAAATATTAACACGCCAGGACGAATTCGTATTAGGTAACTTGGATAAGTAAGTACCAGTGCGGAACGATGCCTATTTGTGAGTGGTTCAAGGTTGGAAATCTAAGTGTATGATGGTGTTTAATGATGTATAGTGGAGGGTGACCAGTGAAACTACTGATGAGCCCACGCTGGTTACCCAGGGCGAAACATCGTTTATTCATTTCTCTTTTCGCTTTGATCTTTTGTGTGTTCCTTGTGGAATACTAATCCAAGTTTGAATTTTCTTCATTTCCACCCAAGATCTTTTGATCTTTTGTTTTTTAGTTTCTTTTCGGTTGAAGTAACTGATTTGGAGGTTTTTTAACTTTTTCTTTATTTTAATTGCCTTAGGAGCATAATCCTACTGGAAATATTAACACGCCAGGACGAATTCGTATTAGGTAACTTGGATAAGTAAGTACCAGTGCGGAACGATGCCTATTTGTGAGTGGTTCAAGGTTGGAAATCTAAGTGTATGATGGTGTTTAATGATGTATAGTGGAGGGTGACCAGTGAAACTACTGATGAGCCCACGCTGGTTACCCAGGGCGAAATATCGTTTATTCATTTCTCTTTTCGCTTTGATCTTTTGTGTGTTCCTTGTGGAATACTAATCCAAGTTTGAATTTTCTTTATTTCCACCCAAGATCTTTTGATCTTTTGTTTTTTAGTTTCTTTTCGGTTGAAGTAACTGATTTGGAGGTTTTTTAACTTCTTCTTTATTCCAACGATTACTCTAAAAACCTTGAAATGCAAATTTTGGTTATAATCCAACGATTGAGTTTCTTGGAAACGTCTGCAGCTACAAAAATAATTTTACCGTAACAAAATAGCTACAAAAACCGGAAACCAATACCACACAAACTGAAGCCCCACAAGAAGTTAAACACTATGTAAAAACAAAAAAATCGTTTTGTTCAATTAAAAACTTTTAGTATGTGATCCCCTCGACCGAGCCGAGCTACAAAATGTAGTGTTTATTTGAACTCTCTAGCTTTAGCAGAATTGAAGTTATGGGTGGCACCACCTCAGCTTAGCGGTTAAGCTAGGGGGGTCGCGCTTTCTCAAAAACGGCTACAGCTACAAAATTAACTTAACCTTAACAAAATAGCTACAAAAAGGTTACAAAATGTAGCATTGAAAATATTGAGGCCCGTTATGATGGTCCCCCCCCAGGTTAACCGAGTTGAACAGGTCTACGGTTCGACTGCGAACGAATTTGGTCGTTTTCGTGGCAAAACCGATAAGCATATTTTGTCTTTGTTCCACGTAGTATCATGCTTAAACACCGACGACCGCAACAGCAGCTGATGTGTTATTTTTCACTATCCCAGACGCGTCACAGCTATTTGCGTATTTCGTAGCACTAATTTTGTGCACGGAATGTAGACGAAGAAAAGCGACCAAAATCACTTGTGGGTTGCCAATTTGAAAAGTGTAATTCGAAAATAAGTTAATATTTTTAATGATTACGTAGCCTCAAGGTAAATGCGTTTTGTATTTTTTTTGGCGTTAAAAAATTTTCTGAAATTGAAGACTATTGTTAGGTTACAATGTTACCTTTTTTTGTATCACCCAAATGTCTTTGAATTTGTTTTTTTTTTGTGCAAGAATTTTATAAATGTTTTTTTCTTAACATATCGTCACATCAGAATTACAAGGTTCTATCTACAACATTTTAACTTTTTTGCAAAAATGAATGTATAATTATGAGCTTTATCAAACAAACAATAAATAGAAAAAGACCGGTGGGTAGTTTCACATTTATTAAGAAAATTACAAAGTTCCAAGTGGATGAATTTAAATTATTTCAGAATTACAAAGTTCCATCGACCCAAATATTTTTAGTCGCGATTTTGATTATACTTTTTTCCTCTGCCAGTCCTGACTTTTAAATTATCTTTTTGCGGTTTTTAAATCAAAATGTCCCCCCCCCCCCTTTTAAGGTACGTTTTCTATGATGCGGCTGACGCATCGGGCGTCTGACGGGAGTAATCGTTTCCTTTGGCCCGTCTGCGTTTCGTACCTATATTCAACCGTATGAGTCAGACGCAGTCCGTCAGCCGCATGCGTCCGCCGAATCATAGGAACCGTAACTTTAAGTAAGTATTCTTTTTTGCAAACTAGTAAATTTAAAAGCCCCAAGAATTTATTTTTTTTGTATTAAACTTGTATTCATTCATTTAATTTTCTTAAATTAATGCCAATAAAATTATTTTGTTTGAAAAGCAATTTTATACAAAAAAAGTTAAGTTAAATTATGTTCTTTTTTATCGTTAATCTCCACGAATACAAATTATTTTATACTTTTTAGTCCGTTTTAAAAACGGAGAGCTTTATTAAAACTTATTTTTTATTTAATTAATTACTTTCTGCTTCTTACTGTATTTTTTTTTGTGTGAAAATACTGAGTAAATTTGAATTTAAAAACTGCAGCTTTGGTTCAAAAGTTACGAATTTTGAAATATATCAACCCCTCTCACCCCTTCAATCACCCCAAACCCATCATCATAGCTTTTTTATCCATTATAAGGACATATTTATTAAAACTCAAATCTGAAAACTGCATATTCGTGGCATTATTGGTTCAAAATTTATGGGTTTTTAAATATATCAACCCCCTACTACTCCCTAGAGCACCCAACAATATCGTTTTTTTGTTATAAAATTAGAAAAAAACTTAGGGAAACTTAAATCTAAAGACTGCATATCCGTAGCAGCTATGATTTAAAAGTTACGATTTTTTTTTAATTTTTAAATAAATTAACCCACACTCACCTTCTTAACTACCCCCCATTAACGCAGTTTTTATTTTAATACTATAATGTGACTGGAATTACATAAGTTTACCAAATTTTATTAAACTCGGTTAACGAGAAGTTAAAACTTTTAAATGTACCAAGGTTCTATCCACCAGTTTCTTAATATAAAAATTATTTTGAGAATTAAAAAGTTCTATCCCAATTTTCCGTGTCAAACATCGACAGTTTCCTGTGGAAAAAATAGATCAGACCAACTTTTTTAAAATCTTCGAAATTAAGTCAAATTAAATTATTAGTTTAAAATATTTAAACAAAACAGATGGCATAGCTCTAGAGCACGATTTTAAAGAAATGCAATTGCGAAAAGTTGCAAGGCAGGTAAATAGAACCCTGTAATTCTAAGGTGACGATACAACAAATAATTTTTTGACAAAACCTACAATACAATAAAATAAAAAAACATGTAGATTTATCTCAAGATTTATTAATTATAACTTTAGGATGCTTTTCTTAAAGGGCATTTTAGCTTTTTAATGAAAAGTAGGGTGGAAAAGGTAAAATGAAAGTAAATAAACGAATAATCTGTAAATTTTGCGTTAGTGGATACGGAAATCAGTGTAAATATTCTGCGAAATAAAAAATAAGATGGAGTTTATTTTTCTAAAGCAGATTTTAATTAAAGAACTATCAGACATTACAGAACAATAATAATTACTTTATTTTTGATTTTTAAAGGGAATCAGTGTAAATACAAAGTAACGACGACCATTCGTTATTCCGGCTATAATTGGATTTACGCCCTTTTATTAATTAGAAGCAAAGCGAGGCTTAATAATTAAAACACATGTTAGTTTATCGATAAAGTCAACTAATGAAATAATGTTATGGTGGTGATACTTTATTGAATTATATTTTCTTCAGTTATTTGCAAGATCGCGGTTTGCAATAAAATCTTCTAGTTCTATGCTTGGGGCATCCGTTTTGATATTAGGGAAATTTTGGAAAGCTTAAAATTTTGACAACTCTGACAGTCGCTGTGGAAGTGTTTAACAATTACTACCGCGCATCGATTTTACCAGAGTTTTTGGAACACATTAAAAACTGTCACTTGTAAAAAATTTAGAGATAAGAAAAAAATAAAAAATTTGGCTAAATTTAAAAAATAAGTGTATTATATGTTGGAACCTGGTAATATTTTATTATTTTTAAAATTAATTGAACCAAAATTCTCTGAAATTAACCAGAAAAATAAACACAACCACAACGAAATGGATCCGTAGCTTACGGCAGTGGTAGTGGTTAATTACCACAACGGAAAGAAGTTTAGCTATTGCGCAAACGCAATAAGTACCACAACCAATACGAAGTGTCAAATAAGCGTTCCAAAATATCCCTGTTAATTTTAAATGAAATACTAAATGGGTGGCCGGCAAAACAATTACCGAAAGTATACAAAAAATGAACCATAGTTTGTCCGAGAAGAATCAAAGCTAAAAAGTTTAAATTTATTCTGTTAAAATTAAAAAGCTTGTATCATAAAATTTTATACATATTATAATTTTCAGGTTATAGAATCCGGTAAAAATCAGATATACTAAATTCAAAGACGTAAGTCATAAATTTTTATAAACTTAAATAATCCTATAATTTTACCACCCAAAAGCTTATAAACCTTATAAAAACTTAAAGAAAATCAGGCGTGTTTTCTATAAGATTTAATACGGTTTTTTGGCAGGGATCCAAACAATTTCTCCTTTCAAAAGTAAGCTGACGTATGCGAGGTTTTTTCCTAATCGTACTCTAAATACTCGAAAGCGCGTGTGTTTCGGGTTCGTTGGGCACCCTGTGCATCAGTCGTAACGGGTCATAGTTGTCAAAACCTGCAAGTTTACGATCAATTTTCCATACAAGCGGTAACCATTGTATAACTGTGCTTTAACTTTAAGTGTTCATCTAAACAAATCTTCCTACACTGTGTGTCCATTTTTTATGTACAGAAATTTTACACGCACTCAAACAACCGTTTGTCATCTTGTATGTCACATTAAGCAAAATTCTGTTATACTCGTAACTCTTGACTTTCTAAAAGAACATAGATGTAGGAAAGGGGAATTAGATAACGCTTCTTACCCGTGCGAACGTTGGTATTTATTAAGCGATCATTTTGATGGTCGCTACGTCACAATCACAACATAACCTCACTTTTCTTAAAGGGCAAAACAACTGCGTTTTCATAGTTAACCTCAATGTTTGTCAAAAAACAACACAGCTTATACAGGGTGTCCCGACAAAAACGAAACAAATGGACACGTCGATTTGGACATCGGTCGGTAAATAGCAAATGCTAAATGGCCAAGTAGCCAATTTGCTATTTAGTCATTCGGCCATTTGGCCTCTTGACGATTTAACGATTCGTTCAGTTGGCCATTTAGCCAATTGGCTATTTGACCATTGACTTTAAACTTGACCTTACTCTGAATTCCGAGTTTAACGTCGGTCTTTTGGCCACGTGGCTATATGGTCAAATAGTCGAATGACTAAATATAAAATTGGCTAAATGGCCAAGTAGTCAAGTGGCCAAGTAGGCCATGTAGCCACACTTTGCCAGTGGGTTATTTTTATACAAGTTAGGGTCAGAAAATCTGTGAATTCACAAAAAAATTGTGAATTCACAGAAAAAGTTATGAATTCACAGAAAAATTTGTGAATTCACAGAAATAGTTGTGAATTTCAAAAAAAAATATATGTGGCCCTTCTACGCTTTCGTAAGTAAGTCAGCAAAAAATCCAAATATTCTATTCCTCTCGGATTTCTATGCAAAACACAAACATCTGGGGACCATTCGGCGAAAAATGAAAAACCAGGCGAGGAATAGAGAAAAGCAGAATTTAAACAATAGATCTCTGTCACTAATTATCATTAATCACTTGAAGACAAACTAAATTTTATGTTGGATATTTTCTGTTATTTTACCTACTATTTAAACCACATACCTATTATAAAGACGGGGTTAGTGGAGGAATTACCCCCACTCAGACCCACCAAAAATATCACAAATAATTAGGGTACAAAAAAAGGGGAGGAGCAATAATTGACAAATACAATTCACGCCTCATCTTTTTTTTATTGCTCCATCAGAATTTGACACAAAAATTGAACGGGGGGGGAGGGAGGAGAGATTACTCTGTTCATCCAAGGTATCCTTAGTATTCTACGATAACACCACATCTCGAATGCCTCTAACTTTTGCCATAAGATGCTAATAACGTAATACCGAAGCATACGAATTCGAAGAGTGGTCTTAAGATCGCCACTACACAAAACTGATTTCATTCATTTCATTGATAAAAGATGATCTGACCTGTTCTATTCTTGTACGAACTTCTTGCACGTTGTCCCAGTTCTCATAGTGGAGGCAACCCAAGTATTTGTATAAATCCACGCATTCGACGACTTGCTGCCCATTTACTTCTTACATGCTTCTAATGTTCTTTTCCCTGGATACGATCATCCATTTTGTTTTCCCAACATTTAAGTTAAGCCCGATTTGCGAACTTTTGGCAGCAATTTGATTTAACAACTCTTGCATGTAGGTTGTGGATTTTTATGCCATCTAGACCAACTTCTTTTAGCGATTCTATGAGCTTTTCGAGTTGGAATCGATCAAACGCTTTCTCATAATCTATGAAACAGGCATATACTGGCACCGACACATCCCTAGACCGCTGAACTAAGAGATGAATGCCAAACAGGGCCTCTCTTGTCCCGAACCCACCACAAAATCCAAACTCCTTGTCGCGCATAAAGGATTCGCATTTTTCATAAATTCTTTTATGGATAATCTTTTTAAATATTTTTAACATATGGCTCATTAGGCTGATTGGTCGGTAATCACTAAACTTCTTTGCTGAATGTTTTTTAGGCAGTGTGACAAAAATTGAATTTAGCCAGTCATCAGGGATTTTACCGCTGCGATAAATCAAGGTAAAAAGTTTGAGCAGCATATTTACCAAATCTTCGTCTTGCCCTACCGCTTTTCTGTTTTTAGCTGAAGATATTGCGTGTTGTACTTCCTCTGGTGTTATATCTATGCCTTGGTTTGAGAATTCTTCTGGCTGTTCGGATCGGTTATCGGTAAAGAGATGTTCTATGTATCTATTCTATTCTATTCTTTTAGTTTTTTTTTGGTATCCGGTATAATTTTGCCCTGATTGTCCATAAGGATTCCAGCTTGTCTTTTATTAAATAATCCGGCTGCTTCCTTTATGCGTTTGTGTAAATTGAATTAAAATCTAGATATTCTATTTCTTGACATTGCTGTGTTATCCAGTCTTGTTTTGCTGACCTAAGATTCACTGGCAGTCTGGCACAATAAAATTATTGCAAAGTAAAATAACATTTTAAACTCGATTTTTTGCGCACCTAAAGAAGGCTTTAAATAAAATCGCTTTCTCCGAGGGTTTATAGGTTCTTCATTAAATGTCAGTTTTAAAAGAAAACAAATAAAACAACTAACAACAGATTTTTCGGTAAAACCAAGGTTAAGTACTTCTTTAGGTTGGTAGCAATACGCTCAAGCGTTTCTAAAGTGTTTATACCGATTTTCAACTTGCATTGTATGTAACTATGTTTTAAAATCGGTTTCTTAAATCGCTTTAAAGTAAAATCGATTTAGTGCTTAAAACGGTTATAGCGGTGTTTACACGAAAAAATTTTCAAACCTTCCTTATATAAAAGTGCTTTAAGTGGTTCGTATATACAAGAAGTAATTAATTGTGATTTTTTTTTTATTTTAGAACGTATTTTGGAAAACCTGGGGACACATTAATAAAGCACAATAGTCAAGGTAAGTTCAATCAAAGACTTCATCCATCAAATTCACGTGATTTTTTTAGATAATTTTGAGTTCTTCACTTCATGTTTGAAATGTCGACCTTAAAGGGGTTCTTCATCAGAAATACAAGTGGGAATTATTTTGAAATAGAAGTCTTGGAGCTTTATCAAACCTTTTGGGTAATCACGTCTTGACAAAATATGACATGCTGCGATACTGACATAAGTTAGCAAATACAATATGTCTTTCTCATGTCTATATGTGACACTTAACCTTCAAAGACAAGGTGTATGATACATTCAAAAAGGAGGAACAGTGGTTATGTCAAAGGCTATAATGACGAAATAGTGGCATTGATTTAACGGCTTTGAAAATCTGTCGCTATTATCTAGTAGCTTGTATTTGCAAAGCTTTTATTTAACTTGCATTGTATGTAACTGTTTGTTCGGTTGGAATCTTGCAACTTAATTTTGACCAAGTTCCCGACATACGATCGGCTTAAAATTTGGTATGTTTATATAGTTGCGGTGAAAACACAAGAATATAGTGTGACGAAATTGACAGCTCCTCCCTATTCGAAGGGAGTGGAGGGGGGTACAGTTGAAGTACGCCCGATTTCGTTTAAATTTGGTGCGTTGGGGCACTTGAAAATGGAGATAACGAATTTCTAATCAGATTTTGAAAATTCAATATGTCGGATTCAAGATGGAGGATTTTTGGTCATCTTTTGCTAACTGATTTTAACTACTTTATACAAATCCGATTGCCTTCAAATTTGGCATGCATTTATAGTTCTACTGAAAATATAATAATATGTCATTATTAGGTACCCCTCCCCCCTACGAGGAGAGTGGAGGGGGAAAACACCTAAGTTTGTCCGATTTCAACCAAAATTTGTATACGGGGGCTTTTGGAGATAAGGAATAAGAAGTTTTCGTCAAATTTTGAAAATTCAATATGGCCGATTCAAGATGGACGATTTTTCGGCATGTTTTGCTAACCAATTTTAATTGACTTATCCACATTTGATTGTGTTCAAATTTAGTATGCGTTTATAGTCTCGGTGAAAATACAATGATATCGTATTCTTAGGTACCCACCTCCCTTTAACTAGGGAAGGAGGGGGAAAAACATTTAGTTTGTTCGATTTTAATTAAAATTGGCATAAAGGGGTTTTTAAGGAGGGGGATTCAACATGGACGATTAAGGCTACAAATCTATTAAGGGTATGTGTTCAAATTTGGTGTGCGTTTATAGTTCCGGCGACAATACAATAATATTGTATTATTAGGTACACACTTCCCTCTAACGAGGGAAGTGGAGGGGGTAACATATTTAGTTTGTTCGATTTAAATCAAAATTGCCACACAGGAGTTTTTCGGGAAGGGGATATGAATTTCTGATCAGATTTGAAAATTTCGATATGGCGGATTCAAAATGGATAATTTAGGGTACAAAAAAATAAGATCTTATTTAAAAAAAATTTAAAGAACAAACTTTTATTAAATGCACTTAAAAGTAGAAAATAATTTTTATCTCTCTTATACCATAAGCGATAGGGGCAAATTAAAAATTTTAAGTTTACGGTGACAAAGAGAAAACGACAAAGGAAGAACTAAATTCTTCTTCTATTCGAATGATAAACATAATGCTTTTATCTAAAGAAGCTGAGAACGGGTGAGATTGCCGTGCAATCAATGTCCTTAGGAGAGTAATACAACTGTGTCTTAGGTGAATCGTCGATGTGACCGATATACGATACTCTGCCACTGACGATACCTAAAGGTAAAATTTTTAATTTGCGCCCATCGGTTTTATTATGGTATAAGAAAGATAAAAAATTATTTTCTTCTTTTAAGTGCATTTAATGAAAGCTTGTTCTTAAAAAGTTTTTTTTAATAAAATTTTTTTAATTGTGCCTTTAGCTTAAGGCGACCGAAATTGTTTGTCATTGTGGTACACCTAAATGATAACTCCCTAATAAGATCGAAACGACGTCGTCCTAGGTTCCACCCTCTGTGTGATCAATCGAAGTTCGGGAAGTTCGTTTTGCACTGAAATACAAAAAACCGTTTATTTTTTCAATTGTTTGTTATCTTGAAAAAATCCTGCGAATATTGTTACATTTAACAGCTAAGGACTTTATACTATATTTACACTGCCTTGTACGTTCGTTTGGCAATATCGGCGGCTTTTTTATGAGGTATTGGCCATACACCTGTCTATCGGTATATTTTAAAGTTGATTAACTGGGTGGCTCAATAAAAGCCTGAATGTGTTTCAAACTGGATCGGTTCTCGTACATTTTCATGAACTGCCACACCGGTTAATGGTCCCGAGATCATGTTTTATGTATGAAATCGCCGACTCAAAATAAAATTTAATATCGAATATTTTCTTATGAACAGCCTACGTACTTGATATACATTAAGTTTAAAAAAATACATAGGATGTAAAGAAAGTTTCGTAAAACGCTTTACTTTCTGGGTCACATTATTTTAGTTTTAAGAGGACTCACGTGGGGCTGATTTCTTAAAACCACAAAAATGGCATTGATTTGACAATAATTCTTTAATATTTTTCTGAAAAATCAACAATAGGTGGCATAACTAATACCATTTCGAGTGAGATCGTGCAGTGTTCAGAACACGGTGTGAACACCATATGTGTGGAAAAGTATAACTTATTAGGACTTATTAGAAAAGTAACAAATTTCCGTATTCTTATTTTTATCACTTGACATGCGTCGATTTATTGGCCGAATGTTCAATTAGACAAATGGCCGGTGGCTATGCAGAACCTGAATTCCAATACTCCAATCGAACTCACTCAGTTTCCTTGGGCCTACCTTAGCGTTTTTAAAATTCCGGCAGAATCTTGCTTATAAAGAAAAAAACCATAACTTTTTTGTTATCAAATAATAGGAATTATAAAAATCTACAACCATATCCAAAGAATTTTTCAAAATTTGGTTTATTTTTTTTCAAGAAATAAAAAAATCCAAAAATTATTGTTACAGATTTCTGTATTATCGATGAGGCTAAATAAAAAGCCAGGTAAGATTTTTGACTATTATTAGCCGTGTTTATTTTATTTAGGGAATGAGAGAGTACAGCAAAAAACTGTCTGGATACAGTTGTAAGGAATTCAAAAATAAACATTCCTGCAAAATTTCAACAGATTCCGTTTTCACGTTTCCGATATTCTGCCCGGTAAAGATTGGCCCAAAAACAGCAAAGCAGTGTTGTCAAATCTATGTGGTTTTTGTGGCCTTAAGGGTAAAATATATAGTTCTCGCGCAACGTCTTGATCCAAGAATAAATAAGAGTCAGCGTTCGTCAAGAGGAAGCAAACTTGAGTTAAGCGACATTGGATTGTTTGACCAATAGAAATTTTATTATTGCTTTGAGACTTAAACTTCATTTAATAACTACTAAAGTTTAGTTTGTATTAATGTTATTCCCGTTCTAAGAATAAACTATACTTACACGAATAATTAGTTTAGGGTAGATTTAAAACGCTTGGTAATTAGAATCTATAGCAAATAAATAATTGTTAAAATAAGTTATTCTTTAAAAAAAATGTCTTTACAGCAAAACCGTTTATTCTTCAATTCATGCTTTTTCTTTCTCGATGTAATAATATGTAATAGAGCTGTTGCTGTTGTTCTCTTTTGTTCACCGTCACTTTTTTGAGTCCCGTGGGCACTATTAACTTCATCGGACAGATCATCAACTACCTTCGAACCCCAGACTAGGTATTTTTTTTATCTGGTCTTTTTGTCCTTCAGTAGTCTACCGACTTGGGAAGTGTGTAATTAGGGCCGCCTCCACGGTATACCGTCCCCATCCGGCCTGGTTACCGGAGTAAAAGGAGGGGTAGGGCCAAGTTTGATTTGAAGTCCTTTATTTCATAGATTTTTTATGTTAAAAAAAGTTTAAGAAAATTTTTGAGAAAATTACATTAAAACTGTAATTTTTGTAAATATATCAATGGTTTCAAAGCGCAGCAGGCGAAAATTTTTAAGAAAATGACACTACAAATTCCATTTTTAACACAAAATTAAACGAATACCGTAAATATCAAAGGTGTTATAGCGCCGCAGTTATGTTTTCATGAAAAATTTAAAGCCAGGGTAGGAGAGGATATATTTTTGGTGCAATTTTTTTCAGTTACAAAAAAAAATAGATAACAAACAAACCACAAACAAAAACTAATAGATAAATACTTTTTTTGAGGTCTAAAAAGCTTTTTGTTGAAAAATTACCTTTTATATCGCATATCTCAAACATAAGATGCCCATCTCAAAAAAAAATTATTTCCAGTTTTTTGGACAAACCGGTCAATGACTCGCTCAATGTCAATTTTAATATGTCTGTTGATATGCAGCAACGCTAAGCCCGTGAGAAGAATTTTCGTCATAGTGTTTTTAACTACTTATGTTTTCAATCTTCTGACGTATAAGAAGCTTCTATCTGACGAGGCATTACTTACTGGCAAACATGCAAGAATGTTCTAGTCAACGGAAAAATATTGCAACATTTCATTGCCTCGAAAACGTTATCAGGTATGTTTTGATTTAAGCTTTTTTTTACTTCTGACCAATTGTGTTTCCAAATACTGACTTCTCCCAATAAAAGTTCAAGAATTTGTGTTTTGGATTAATAAAACAGTTTATAGTATTTATAAACGACTTTAGTTAATTTTACCTTGATTTTGGCTTCATGTTAAACTTGGTATGAATATGTTCAGGTAAAAAAATACTCTTTTATGTCCGAATTGATTTTGTCCAAAACTTGTTTATAAATAGAAACTATAATACTGTCCTGTATTTTCAATGGTTTTCACGGTGAGTTCGTTGTATAATCTTCGTCTGACGGATTGAAGGTCAAACTGTCCCAAAATATTGTGGAGGAATTCCAGAATGTATTTAAAGGAACTTTCTGCAATTTCTCGTTTTTTATTCTTCAGGGTTATTACCACCAGCATCTTCTCCTTTTTTCTGGAGCAAAGGGAGGGGGGGTCGCCCTCTTCCCCCGCCCCTCCCCCCTGGGACCGCCACTGGCCTAACCCCTAATATATATATACCTTGGACTCGCACGAGCTTTACACATTTCTTAGGGTGACCAGATTTTTTTCAGGGCAATGGGGGACATTTAAGGATTTTTGTTAATCTAGTTACACGACGAACTTATACAATAATATCATATTATGCATATGTTTAAATCAAAAAACATTTTTTTAAAATTAACAAACTAATCTAAAAAAATTTATGAATATTTTTCCGAAGAATGATTTTTTTTATTTTCATTATTTCAAAATTTTTTAAGGATTTTTGTTAATCTAGTTACACGACGAACTTATACAATAATATCATATTATGCATATGTTTAAATCAAAACATTTTTTTAAAATTAACAAACTAATCTAAAAAAATTTATGAATATTTTTCCGAAGAATGATTTTTTTTATTTTCATTATTTCAAAATTTTTATAGAAGTTTTAACAAGTATCGGTTATATTACATTTAACTATTAACATCGCCTTTAAAGTTTCTATATTTAACCTACTTTTTTCAGTGGTCTACTCTTTCAGTTACAGCGTTAGAGCCCGGGAGACTGAAAAAGTATTCAGCCATTTTAACAAGCTTTTCTTGAGAAACATATTTTTTTAGGAATAAAAATTATTTCAGTTATTTCTTTTTTCGCGATGCATGTGTGGGGGACTTTTCTTAGTAATGGGGGACATTTAGGGGGAGACTTACAATGGGGGACGGAACACCAAAATGGGGGACGAATGGTCACCCTACATATCTAATATAAAATAGAAACCGCATTGAACCAGGTGAGAGAAATGTTACTCAGGTATTTTACTTGACATATTGTTAGTGTGCATGCGTCGCACATAAAGCGCGCGGGTGAGTTCGATCCAGTTTAAATTATCAAAAACTTAAAACAAACAATTATTTGTGCAAGAATAAATCTCCTGAATAAATATACAGCGTGGAGACTTTAAATGGAATATTGGATAGAGCCGGTAAAAAAATATTTTTTACAAAAATCCAAAAACCAGTCAACTAAGATTTTTAGCAGCTAAACTTTTGGTTTACTGTTTTTTGGCACCTACTCAACTCGAAGGTTGCATTAACTCGGGGGTAACCCGCTGTTGATAAACCGCCTCTTAATGGTTAAACGCATGCAATTTCAGAACACAACAAACAACATATTGGGGCGTTGTACTCCACCCCGACTTCCTCTAATGATAAAGAGAGAGAGAGAGATAGAGAAAGAAAAATAGAGAGAGAGAGAAAGAGAAATAGAGAATAAAAGGGAGATATAGAGAGAAAGAGAGGTACAGAGAAAGAGAGGTAGAGAGAGAAAGAGATATAGAGTGAGAGAAAGAAAGATAGAGGGAGAGATAGAGAGATAAAGAGAGTGAAAGAGAGATGGAGAGATTGAAAGAGAAATACAGAGAGAAATAGAGAGATAGAGAGAGAAAGAATGATAGAGAGAGAAATCGAGAGATAGAAACAGAGAGAAAGAGAGATAGATAGATAGGGAGAAATGGAGATAGAAAGAGAGATAGAAAGAGAGATAGAAAGAGATAAAGAGAGAAAGGGAAATAGAGAGAGAGAGAGAGAGAGAGAGAGACACAACGAAATTTTCAAAGTAGAAAAATAGTATCGACTTTAAAATCAGACTAAACAAAATTAGTAGGTAACGCTATTAAATTATTATACTTAAATGATAAAAAAAATCCTATAGGCAATGCGTTAAAACCATCACTCACCTATACCTGCTCAATTAAAATTCTTTTTATTCACTTAGAATAATGGTTGTAATCGAGAAGAACAATGATTCGAAATAACAAATCATCGATTTTATTGATGCTATCAATCACTCTACAAAGGTATAATGTTAAATATCTATATTATTTTTTTAGAATGACCTAATAGTTATTATAGATGATAGGTTAATCACGATTGAGAGCCTAAAAAACTGGTATTAAATTTGTTCAAGTTGCACTCGTTTCTCTGGTTTTTTTCTCACAGAAGGGCCACCAAGTGGCCAAAATAGTGAGTTTTTACAAAAAGTCCTAAGGCAAATCACACATAAAGGGTCAAATTCCGGAAATTTAAGCGGCTAACTAAGCATCTGCGATTTATCAGGGTTGCCGAGTTTTCATAATTATGCAAATACATAATACCAATAAAGTAGGTATAGTAAGTTTATCTAAGCCTGCCTGATGTCGGGGTTAACGCCGCGACTTTCAAGCAGGAGATGCCGGGTTCAAGCCCCGGGTCTTGCAGGTAGTCTACTTGGACTTTTTCTTATAAAATTGCAAATTTTGTAAGATTAAGGCTAAACGCAGTATGAAGCGGAGTAGGCCCGAGTTAGCTAGAAGTAACGAGGATATAAGCTAAGAAGGCAGGCTAATTCGATTTCATACCATCCCTCGGAGAGGACGTTAACAGGACGGTCCCGTGTAATCCATATATTGATAGTGGAGCACGTTCCCTAGGCCCGACAAAGGGATTTAGGTCTAAATCCCTCTAGGAAAAGAAAACTGCCTTCCTAGGGGGTGCTCATCAGACCGGTCTGGTGAGTGGGGTAGGGGGGAATGAGCCACAATAGGTCGCAGTGGAGGGAGCTGTAAATTGCACCACTCATAGCAAACCTAACCTAACCTAATTTAAGAGTAGAGGTTCTTTTTTTTCTGTCAGTGAGCTTAGCTCAATAAATGTCGAAGTGACGTTCAAATCCATACTTTTTGGAATCAAATAAACATCAGAATAAAATTGGCTGAATTTTGAATGGAAGGCATATTTTGTAAAAACTAAGAATGGCTCGAAGCACTTATTTGATTATTTGCCGAATAAGCTATAATTTCTTTGCAATTCATAGATTTTGAGCTACCTTAAGGTAACAAAAATGGCAAACTGCTTTGCTGTTTTTGGGCCAGAATATCGGAAACGAGAAAACGGAATCTGTTAAAATTTGGCAGGAATGTTTATTTTTGAATTTCTCACAACCGTATCCAGACAGTTTTTTGCTGGACTTTCTCATTCCCGAAATAAAATAAACACGACTAATAATAATCAAAAATCTTACTTGGCTTTTTATTTAGCCTCATCGAAAATACAGAAATCTGTAACAACAATTTTTGGATTTTTTTATTTTTTGATAAAAATACACCAAATTTTGAAAAATCCTTTGGATACCGTTGTAGATTTTTATAAATCCTATTATCTGATAACAAAAAAGTTATGGTTTTTTTCTTTATAAGCGAGATTCTGCCGGAATTCTGAAACGCCAAGGTCACGTAATTTGGTAGTCCCAGGGAAACTAAGTGAGTTCGATTGGAGTATTGGAATTCAGGTTCCGCATAGCCACGGGACACTTGTCTAATGGAACATTCGGCCAATAAATTGACACATGTCAAGTGATAAAAATAATACGGAGATTGGTTATTCTTTTTTTGATGTTGAAAAATGATTTTTGTTTTGATTCATGGCTAGTGAATCAATTATCAATCAATTATATATATTAAAAAATATGGTGATTTTGATAAGAAAAACGTGAACATTTGCGTTTTTTGAGGGCGTCGCTGGGTACTTGATTTGAGCATCGCTATTGTCATTAGCCTACAGTTGGGTTTTAGTCTTATAATCCAAACTAGATGGGAGGTCTGTAAAAAAATTCTGGATGAGTCAGGCATAAGCAATTATACTTTCATGGAATATTATTAATACTTACCTATATTTAGTTACTGTTCTGAACATTGCACGATCCCACTCGAAATGGCATAAGTGGTGCTACCCATTGTTGATCTTTAAAAAAAGCAGAAAAGCAGTGTTGTCAAATCTATGCCGTTTTTGTGGCCTTAAAGCTATCTTTCTTTGTTTTGCAGGTTTAGAATTTTTAGTGATATGGTCAAAAATACAGTTTTTTTGCCACTTGTTAAACTCGGGGGTCTGTTGTTGTGTCTGTTGCTAGTAAATTGGACGGGTTTTTGTTAAGTTTGTCGGTTTTTTGCGATCTTTATTTTTATATTTTAAGACTTATAAAAGTGCCCAAGCAGTGTGTGTTATGAGAGTTCTGAAAATTCGTCTAAACGATCTTTTTACGAGATTAAAATATATCATATATATTAAAAAATATGGCTTCAAAACCAATCAGAATGAGGTTCTACAATGTTGCCAGTCCGAAGCAATTTTCTTAGATTTAATTACTGTTTTGGAAAATTTGCCTTTAAGGGAGTGCCTTCAAGTTTATTTCAATTTCCTTGAAATATAACTAAATGAGTTTTAGGTAGCTTGCTTCTTAAATATTGTGTAATTATTATGTTTTCTTAAGATAGTAAAATCCCGAGTAATAATAAATAGCGGTCAAGACAAATTAGTCGGGCCACTATAAAAACGTATAATGGGCAAGGTGCATCTACCTGTAGCGCGTAGCACTGAATCACATTCTCCTTCTCTTCTTGATTAGCCACTTTGGGGCCCGCATTCCTTTCCTTTGAAGAGTAATTTTAGGTAACAAGCCAGACATTCTTCGGCCTTATGCACCCACATACATCAGCCCCGGAGAATTTAGTTTGTTTTTAAAAGATCATTGCTTTTTCACAACGCTTTTATATGCTTTTTTTTCTTTTGTTTTTTTTATTTTCCGCTCCCATGTTGGCTATGACTAGTGTTGACAGTTTTAAAACTTTTATTTTTTTTTTAATATTGTTTCTTTAATTAGTTTTTCTTATTTTTAAACCAAAAAGTTTATTATTGACCTTTAGGTGTAAAAGTAGGCGAATATTAATTAGTTTAAAAACAAATAAACTACGATACATGACCGGAAACTCACTTTACGGGTCTCCACAGATTTACAGGTCTCGTACAACTTTTTTTTTCCAATCTCGTAACGTAAATACCTATTACTTGCGTATATTTTAGTTTGCTTTGGTGTTCACTACAAAATCGACTAGTATTTTTTTGTTTATTTTGCGTGATTCTTTGCTTTTTCTCCATTTTTTACTTTGATTTTTTTTAAACCACGTTTTATAGACTTTGCGTTGGTGTTATGGATTGTGCCCTTCTTTAAACTATATCGTGCTCAAGAGGGGGGGCAAAAGAGCGTCAGACGGTTCAAACCTAACTTGTCTAATTTTGTTCTTATTAAACTGCAGAAAAAAAAAATAAAAAAAAAACAAACATTAAACCGATCTTTGCACTAAAAAAAGTGAGGTTACGGTAGCTACATCAAAACGGTCGCCGAAAAAATTTTAACACGTGCATTTTTACTCATTCCCAAATTTACTTTCCTAATATCTTAAAAACTAAACATTTCCGTTAAACAAGAATAGCTAATAATAACTCCCTAAATATATGCGTTCTTCTTATAAATCACCAAATTTTTTGGTGATATAGACCTCTTCTCGATATCTTATCGATTCGTCTCTGCTCCGGAAAAGTAATTAATTTGTTTCAGTGAGCATTTATATCAATTAGAGCATAGATGTCTGGAGATTCAAACGGCACTAATGGGAAAACGCATCGCCTTTTTTAATTAACGACAAACACAGAAACTCGATTATGGGCGCGAAACAAATATATGGAGTGGGAACGGCAAATTGGTGTTTATGATTCCCACCTACTACGACAGCTACCTACTTGCTTGAATAATTGCTCTACTTATTGCTACGTTTCTACGTTTACCTAGTAACGGCCCCGCCCTTAGTAACGATAATAACTCTTGATGTTAGTTTGGAAAAAATGCGGAGCCAAAAACTCTCAGACACATGCTCAGTAGATTTTTGGTCTTTGGCCTTGCCGAGCTCAGTCAAGCTACACTCCCCCCCTTAACAAAACTCAATTTGGATATTGTAAAAATGATGTACTAGTGATGTACTAATTTAGTCCCCTTTTAAAAAATTTTGTACTTAGTGCACCCCCTCCCTCCCATGCTTAGGAAATAGATGTAATGAAAGTTAATATGTCATAATTTTAACCTAATTATTTACTCTTAAAGAAGGGTACTTTTAGTTTACAAAAATCATCTGTTCCTAAGATTTTTGTTTCTTTGTTATGGGGTGTGTAGCTTGATATCAAGGTACATCCCCCTTTGCTTAAGAAAGAGATTTAAAAAAAAGTAATTATGCCATAATTTGTGGTTTTTGAGGTTACGTTTTTACAACTAGCAGCTGGGCCTCTTAATTTTTTGGATTTTCTGCAAAGCTTAAATTCATTGAGGCAAATAAGTAACAAATTCACGAATAACAAGAAACCTTGTAGAGACGCGGTACTTTAAAGGAATAAGACTAAGAAGTTGTTTCTAGGGGTGATTAATACCTAAGGTCCACTTTTCCATGATACTAGAAAGGATGCCAAACTTATAAGTCCCAAATTGTTGTTCTGACGGCTACACTACTACTATAAAAAAGTAGCGGGACGTTTGCCCATGTGGGTGTTACTATAAATGTTGTTTGGGACATATCGCTTCGCTTAATATTTCCATATTTACACACTTAACATGGGACTTTGGTTGGCACAAGAAATAAACCAAATTTTGGTGGTGTTTTACATGTTAAGTTCCTGATCACACTTTAAATTGACCAAAAAAAATCATACGACTAGTTTTGAAGACATAGGGGTTTAGTTGATAGTACTACTGAATAAACGAAATGTGAGTATTAGCACAAAAAATTGTTTTTGGCTTCAATATTGCGTTCCACATGAGTCTATGCGACTAAATAAAAATTAAGAGGGCCATAGGGTCCCCAAAAAGTAATTTGGAATACTGGGGACCCTTGAAAAGTACCAAAAACTTATTATTAAAGTATTAATTGGTTTTTGTTTTTTGTAATGGTACGATATAAAAAGAAAATGTCAAAATTCAATGAAAAATATTATTTGTGGTACACCATAAGATTTTTTATTACAGTGGTATTCTAAGAAGTTCATAAGTCAATAAGAATTAATTCAATCAGAATTTTATTTCATGCTAGTACTTATTAAGTGTCCCCGTTACACCACTAATTTTTATTTAATCACATAAACTCTTCGCGCCAGCAATTTTGCCAGAAGAAAAAAATATTTGCAAATACCCCCGTAATAAAAATCTGATGATGCGTAACTAATAGTATTATTTATTAGTTTTTGAAATTTTCCCTCGCATTTTTTGTCTATTTTGTAACGTATTAACAGGTTTTGGTACTTCTTGAGTGTCCCCGATATACAAACCGACACTATTAATTTTTATTTAGTAAAATAAGCTCTTCTGACCAACGATATTGCCACGGAAACCTTTTTTAGTGCAAATATTAAAATTCTGATTGATTTTTGTACTTCCTACAATTAATACCCTCGTAACAAATATTATTTTTCATTGAATTTTGGTATTTCTATTTCTCAAGGCTCCCCGGTATACCAAATGACTTTTTGGTGCAGTTCTGGCCCTCTTTATTTTTATTTAGTCGCATAAACTCTTGTGGAAAGCAATATGGCAGCTAAAATCAATTGTTTGTGCTAATATTCACATAAGGTTTATTTATTAGCACTATACAATAAACCCTTGTATCTTAGAAACTAGTCGTACTATTTTTTTTTTGGTCAACTTAAACTGAGATCAGGACCTCAACATCTACAACATACCAAAATTTGGTTCAATTTCTGTGCCGACCAAAGTCCCATGTTAAGTAATATTTTTTTTGTGTCTACCATGGTCGTAAGTGCTAGAAATATCTGTAATGTATCCTTGTGTAAAGCAATCTTGCATTTACCACCGACCGTCTTTATTTGGTACCGCGATATTTGCTTTGATAAGATACACCAGATAAAGAGAAGAAATATACGCCCGTTAAGATTATTAATGCAAGGTGGCTTGTTTTGTTCAATTTTGCGTAATTGGATTTTAACACGCCATACATTTCCAGAGAGTTGAAAGAATCTTGGCGTATTCCTGCTACTTTGCCATAAATTGCTCCAGTCAGCTGCGCCGCAAATAATACAAGATACCCGTCGTTCATAGTTTAGTATTTTCAAAGAATTTGCTCCATATAGAAGGCGAGTTATATGCTTGTATGTCCAAAGAAAATATTTTAAATTCTTTAGAAACCTCTGAAACGACTGCAGTAGCGACCAGAATGTATTTGAAACGAAGTTCCACAATAAAACTAATGTGCCTTCATTTCTCGGTATAAAGTATAAAATTGTAGATATAAAATACCGCTCAAAAACAATGCTTCTCTCTGTAAGATGCATTTTTTCCGAACGCCAAAAATGTATCAGTTACGAATACAGGGTGTTCCAAATTCGATGCTCACCATGGGGAGCTCTTAAACGGTAGGAGATACGAAAATTAGGGCAAAGTTGCGCAATTTGACGCTTTGCTCAAAACCAAAAAAAAAAAAGTTTACAAATTCCGGGTAGTTCCGGAGATAGGCGAAAAAAAAACAAAATCTTTATTTTAAGTTTTTATTTTTCTGCGCCCTTAAAGCTGTCAAAAAACGCTTAAAACTTTCTACAGGCACTTTTTTAAGATCTCCCTAATAAGAGGTCCATTTTTGAGATTTGAAATTTCAGTGTGACAGGAACACTGTGTCTTATGGACTTGTCAAAATAAGCTTGCAAAATGTTATCTGTTATCTTTATGAACCAAATGGCGGGAGAAAAAAAAGGATGTGTCCATAAGAAAAAATCAACTTGACAGTGCTCCTGTGACACTGAGTCTCCAAGTCTCAAAAACGGACCTCTCACTAGGTAGATCCTAAAAAAGTGCCTATAGAAAGTTTTAAGCGTTTTTGGACAGCTTTAAGAATAAGAGCGCAGAAAACTAAAAACTAAAAATTTCGGTTTTTTCCGCCTATCTCCGGAACTATCCGAAATTTGTAAACTTTTCTTTTTGTTTTGAGCAAAGCCTCAAATTGCGCAACTTTGCCCTATTTTAAACCTTTTCGTATCTCCTACCGCTTAGGAGATCCCCATGTTGAGCATCGAATTTGAAACTCCCTGTATATATAAAGAATTAACATTTCAAGTGATTTTTTTTCCTGGTATATTTTTGCCATATTTGCCAGCTATTATTTAAATTGAGTAAAACTAGCATTTCACCGGCTGTGTTGCTAGCTAGATATTTTAGCGGGTCAATATTTCTATCAAATATAGGAGTGGAGGAGGAGGTAATAAAAAATTGCGTGAATTATTGACAACCATATACTTTTTTTTATATTGGGCTCAATTTTCTTCGATTTTTGCATACCTCTGAGGCTTTTCGTTTTCGAGATATAGAAAACCTCTTTAAAATTTCAACCCCTATTTTTACCCCCTTAGAGGTAATATTTTTAAAAATCCTTTCTTAGCGAGCGCCTACGTTACAAACCCAATATGTCCTTAAATTTTCATGACTGTAGTGGTTTGACCTGTGCGTCTATAGTTATAACGATGTTGATTATGTTGACTATCGTTGTTTTATTAATATAGATGAAGTCTACTTTGGCTATAGTTTAACAGAGACTAATCATATATTTAAGCATTTCAAAATTTCAAGATGGCGCACATTAAGTTGATTTTTTTTAAAGTAAAAGTAGGACTTAATTTAATTATTTTGAACGTCTTTATTTCATCACCGATTTTTATAAGTGATACATAACTGCAATTCGTGTTACATGAAGTGGCGTACATAAAAACTTTTTAAAATTTCTTGGATCTTTACAAAACTCCATTTGTGAGACTTGAGACAGATATGTATGCTTTTTAAATGGGACCATTGGTTCCAAAATTATAGGATATAATTTTAAATGAGGAGCTGTGGCTTGACGTGGAGTGTGGTTTAAAATTTTTAAAGGAGCTGTGGCTTGACGTGGAGTGTGGTTTAAAATTTTTAAAGTGATTCAAAATTAGTTCGAAATTGGTTCGAAAATATAAGCATATCTAAACTCGAATATCTATGGGAGGGGGTGTGGCTTGACTGACTATTTTATTATATCAAAGTCATAACTTCAGCAATGAAGACAATACCGTTGGAAGCAATGGAAGTAATGCTTAACCTGCCCCCGCTGCATATCTGGGTGGAGAAGGAGGCAAGAGCAACTTTAGCAAGATTCAATAGCTTAAATCAGGAGAATCATGGTCAGGCATTGGGAAAGTGTGCAGGGCTAACCAAGGCATTTCGTGATAACCGAATCCTTAGTATGTCAACAGATCACAGGCTACCAAAATACAACTTTGAAAAACCGTTTCAGGTTCTGTTTCCAACGAGGGAAGAATAGGAGGGGAATATAAATCAACTTACTAAAGCTGACCACGTTTGGTACACAGACGGATCAAAAACCAAAGACGGCGTGGGAGCAGGTGTATCGGGTTCAAGAGCTGCAATTTCAGTTGGACTCGGTAAAATTGCCATCTTCCAGGCCGAGGATTACGCCATAGAGCTATGTAAAGAAACATCAAAATCATATCTGATAGTCAAGCTGCTCTGAAAGCAATAAGCTCCAAAAAGATCCAATCACTTTTAGTTTGGAACTGCCTTCTGCTAAAGATCTGTGGAATCAACAAAATCACTCTTGTATGGGTCCCGGGCTTGCAGGAATTGAAGGAAAGGAAAAAGCCGACTCTGCTAAGGCAGGAGCGGAATCTGCGTTCTTAGGATCAGAGCCCTGCTTTGGACTAACTAAAGCCCCGGTCAATAGGGAATTATCCGAGTGGGTTGAACGAAAAGAAAGCAGTGGCGCTCAACTTCGGAACAACAGCACTCCAAAGCCTTTCTGAATAAGCCAGACAAACGTAGAGCAAAGCAACTATCAAGGAACAGCCTGAGAACAATCACAGGTCTGTATACAGGCCAGCGCCGACTCAACCAACACTTCAATAGAATTGGAGTGAGCAATACACCGATTTCTAGATTCTGTGGACGAGAGGGGGAAACGCCGGTACATATCCTATGCCACTGGGTGAAAATATTTGTCCCTGGGTTGAAAGTGCCCCAAGATTTCGAGGAAGTCTCACCAAATAGACTGATTTCCCTTATCAGGGAAGTTGAAATGAGTGACTTGCAAGACAGGTATGAGCCACAATAGACATTTTAGGTAGGTTTGGCAGTGGAGGGTGCAGCATTACACCACTCATAACAAACCTAACCTAACCTAAGGCAGAATATTGCGCTATATTCCACGTTTGCGCGTATATCCTATGACCAACTTAAAGTGCCTAATACATCATAGTTATATGGTTGAAGTGAGCAATGCGAAAAGCAAAATAAAACTTAAAG
This sequence comes from Oxystoma pomonae, assembly GCA_963921995.1. Lineage (NCBI taxonomy): Eukaryota > Metazoa > Arthropoda > Insecta > Coleoptera > Brentidae > Oxystoma > Oxystoma pomonae. Next base: position 17,005,507 of record OY998170.1, on the reverse strand, counting down.
ATTGAGTCACGGATAGGGGCCACCACACAACTTAAAACAAAATACGAACATAATACTTATACCTACATAATTTTGTAAGACGGCTGTGCAGGCGGTATAATAATAAAATGAAGTCCAATCCTCGCGCAGTGTGTTTCGACTTCTATCTGATTAAAAAATCTACAGCAGGTGCATAAAGATTCCAAAAGGGTAGTCGCTTTTGGTAGCACGTTGCTTAGAGGGCTATAATTACCCGACAATAGGGACACTAATTTCTTGTTCTTCATTTAGTGGTTGCGACTACCTTCCACCTACCCATAAATTAAGGAGAAGTCAACACCCATTGTTTGCATGCTGTATATCGTGGTCAATAAATTGGTCAAGGAGTCGAAGATGCCAGCTTCTGGTCTGTGTGGAATATTGTAAATGAGCTACATTTATGGTATTTTATTGTCAGTTTGTATGATTTATACACCTCCCGTCGTTTTCAACAAAGGTTTCTTATATGTCTATATTATTCTCTAGTTATAATGGTATATAAGCAACGCTCAGACAATTTATCGAAAGCAGCAGCATTCTTGCTGTATTATTCCACATAGCAATGAAAGAACATTTACATGCATAGCATATGTGTTAAACCTACTTTTGAGGATGTCTTTTTGAGCACATCTTTACCATATGCTTGTTACATACTATTTAAGTATACAGACCGCTTCAAGCTACTGCGAACATAGGGGGAATCAAGTCCAATTTACTCTCCGTGCCGTACGACCGAGGTGGATTCGAAGCACGCTACAGTGTTATCTTTTGGAAATTCATTTTGTTTTTATTATTTTGTTTTATTTCTGCCTTGCTCAAGAAACAGATGGGTAAGTTCTTAATTGAAATAATAAATTTTTAAAACTAAAAATGGATGTCTACGAAGTTGCCGAAAAAGTGCAGATGGTCAAATGGTCAAATCGTCATAACCCAACACACGTTCGATATTGGTCGAGGGAAAATTTGCATTTATATTTTGACGTAAGAACACAGTATCCCCAAAAACTAAATGTTTTTTTTTAACGGCAATTGCAATTTGAATGGTCCTAGATACTTGGATCTACTGCAGCAGCACATTATTCCAACTGCTAGGCAGTTGTTAGGTGTAAGATTTGGTGAAACATGGTTTCAACAAGATGGTTGTTCCGCTCACAATGTTGGCCTTGTTAGGGAATATCTTGATAATGTATTTCCTAATCGGGTTATAAGTACACGGGGAACTATTTTATGGCCAGCTCGATCTCCCGATCTTGCTACTAATGACTTCTATTCGTTTTTGAAGAAGCTTTTCAAATTATCACCCCTAACATGCTTGGAAACGTTAGAAGGGGTTTTTATAGTAGGCTCGGATATTGTCTAGCCGAGCAAGGAGGACTTTTCGAACATTTGCTTTAATTTTTTTTTTGACTGGGAGAATCTTTTTGGTTTTTAGAATGTATTATTTTATTTTGAGAACTTGCTTTTATTTTGTTTCTCCTTATTATTTTCATTGTAACACGTCGTCACTGATAAATCTGAGCAGTTGACAATAAAACGCTCTTATTTATCAGTGACAAAAAATAAGAAAATTACGTTATAAAAATTTGCGTATTTATTGACCAAATTCCGGTTTCATTGACTACGCTCCACACAGCACCGTGGTTAGAGGCGTACTAAATACAAGGCGAAAGGCGGCGAACGGCAGCGAATGGCGATCGAAAGCCTGAGTGTTGGTTTCTTCACTGATAGGCGTGCGGTGTCTCTGCATGTACGTACACTGGCAAATTAGACTTCTTCCGCCCTATGTTCGCAGTAGCTTGAAGCGGTCTGTATGCTATTAAGGATATCCATAGCAAATGCTATAAGTGTACCATTTGAGCAGGTCCTTTTGGGTACATCTTTAACACATGCAAAGAATATATCAATTTTAAAACATTTTTTGGTCCATTTAGCGCATATGCTATTCCGGTACCATAAAAGAACGTCAAAAGAATAAGCTTCTAAGTATTTTCTTGGCATATGCTAAGAAAATACCACTAAATAAGGTAACTATTACATACATCTTTAGCATATGCAAAGTATATACCAATTATGAAATAAGTTAGAAAAAACTCAAAAAAAAATCGATGACCGGAAACGAAACCGGTAACCCTTGGTTTAGACATACTTGTCCATATACACCAAACGAGAAAATTTTCTGATTAAGCTTTAATCTTTTCAGTCAGACCTATGAAAATCCGCAAACACGCTTATATTCCGTTTCAACCTATTTCTTTATGAGCGCATAGTACGAATAGCGCATAGCGTGGATAACGAATTGGTCTATCAACCTGTAGGTTGTGGGTTCGCACCCCGTCGGCGCGTCGCACTTTTTTTTAATTTTTGTTTTTTTTTTCTTAGGGTGCACTGGGATAGGACATGGTTTTTAGAGCTCAAAAATATATTTTTTATTTTAGTTAAAGTCATATTTTAGGAGTTATACTGGTTTTGCGCTAGTATAGATTTAGCACATGCCAATCATCTGATAAGAATATCTATTAGTACATCCTAAGAACCTGCATAGCATGTGATTAGGACGGAACGTAATATATTCTTAGCACATGCTTAGGATGTTCCAATGTTAATTTAGAACAGCCTTAGTCTATACTTTTTCTTCTTGAGGATATTCTATGCACAGGCTAAGGATGACAAAATGCTATGTGGGATTGTAATAAGGTGGTTCTGGTTCGCTTTTGATCAACACCCCCGATTTCAAACAAATAAAACAAATTTTAATTTTATTTTGGGTCAAGCATATAAAGAATTTACATTGAAATTCGATCTCTAATTTTGACTGCTTGGGGGGGGGTCACATCAGTGGCGTAAAGGTAAGCAGACATATTTTCCCACTCCCAAGACGAGAAAAAAAAAGACGAAAAAAAGCCAAAAATTTTACCTAAAAAATTGAATTAAATTACAAAATCAATTTTCTTCTTCTGTCTTCTTCCTCTACTTGTGAATTGTGGTGTACGTGTTTAAAAATAGGTATTTATTTATTTTCAAGATAGTTTTAATGTCGCCATTAATACCTACTATGGAAAAAAAAGAAAAATCAGTCATAATTAAAACCCCATTGTGTTAATTAAAAATTTATTCAAAGCACATTAAAAAAACATTTCTTCTCTTACTTGAGGAGTTCAGGTTCTATCAATAGAAGTAAAATACTGTATAATTGTTTCCATAAGACCCCTTATAGTATGGATAGGTGTTGAAACTATTCTATAAATACCACATAAGAGTTACGCAGATCTTTTACACAGTTTTTATGGGTTTATCAATAGAAATAATTTGCTCTGTAAGGTGGTGCCCATTTTGCACTTATAACCAACCTAGTAGCGTCTTACAGAACCCGTAAATAAGCAAATTATAAAGGCATTTATTCCTGCACTTTTTGCTGTGAGAATGTTCTTTCGGCTCTTACAGAGAAAAAAATGCTGGTTGGGTAGCCCTTTTTTTCTCTCTTGATTCCACATAAATGAAAAAATAGAAAGCATGGATTAGCTAAAATAATCCCAATATTTTTAGTGTGCATCTGAGAGATAGCCCTCAATCTTATCATGTCTTTTTCGTCGCAAAGTTCAAATTAAATAGTTTCTTGAGAGAGATTTTAATTTATGTTCCATCCCTGATCGCAAAACCCTCTTGATAAAAAAACAACAAAACTCAGCGGGTAGTTTTTGAGGTTACATCATCCATCGAAGCTGTCCACCAACCTTTGGGGTCGGTGGACAAGTGAATCCATCAGAGATTTAAAGATTTAAAAACTCTATCGGTGGACAACAAAAATTTTTACGAACTCTATTGTTGGCACCGGTGGATTCAAAAACTCGCCCAAATCATCTAATTCCATTCGAAATATTTTAATGTGTTTTTAATACTGTTAAAACAAATTTTCTTCTATAACGCAACGCGGCAAGGCAACGGTCAGATTTGACCAATAAAAAACGTGTTGTAGGCGATTCCTTGGTAATTTCACACTCCATCAGACACTGGTATGTCGTTTTAAAAAATTTGATATCCATCGATGTATCGGCTGGTCAGCCCGCAGCTCAACTATATCTCTTGTGGTTCTTGAAACACGTATTTTGTTCTTATATTACCAAACGTATTCTGGACAGTGGCGGTACGCTGTACTGACACGTTAATCGATGTTAGTACTACGAATATCTGTCTAAAATTCAATAAAATAGAATCGTTTAGAAACCAACAATTATCGATCCTTAATTTTCTTTGCCAGGGTGCCCAGGCTAGTTTTTTTGGACGCCCAGGGTTTATCAGAATCATTCACTATAGAAACTGCAATTCGTTAAACCAATTTTTATCCGGACCTTATTTCTTCAAACCCATTCAATAACAAATTCGAAATTTATAAGACCCGTTTTTAGTCGAACCAATGTTCATCAAACCCGGAATTTGTCAAACCATTATTTTTCAAAACCGGAATTCGTCAAATCCGTTGTTTATCAGAAAATTTTTGCTAAAATCGGAGGCGCACGCGCAGGTGGCGCGGCTTTTCGGTGCATTTGTCGCTGCTACTCGCGCATACATGCGCACATACAGGTAGCGTTCAATAGTTTGTGTATAGATGTCACTTGCATTCCAGTTAAGAACAATAGAGTGACATCTACACCAGCTGTGAATACTTTTAGTCAAGTGTGCGCACATGCATCGAAACGCCGCGCCACCTGCGTGTACGCCTTCGTTTCATGTATTATTGGCGAATGCGCATTCAATTTAGCAAAAATTTTCGGGCAAACAACGGGTTTTACGAACTCCGGTTTTAAAAAATAATTGTTTGACAAATTCCGGGTTTTATTAAAAATGGCTTTTACAAATTCCGAGTTTGATATTGAATGAGTTTGAGGAACAATGGTTCGATTAAAAACGTGTCTTATAAATTTCAAATTTGTTATTGAATGGGTTTGAAGAAATAAGGTTTGGATAAAAAATTGCTTTAACAAATTGCAGTTTTTATGGTGAATCGTTCTTTTTCCGCTTAAGTGGAGAAATATAAAAAGGAATTATGTTCGAAAAGAAATGAAAATTCTTCAGAGATTTTTGTTAAGAATTTGAAAAGAAACAACCGTGCCAAATTTCAGTTAATTCTAATACTTAGTTTTTCTCTGGGCTTGAAATGGTTCATATTAACAGAGAACAGCAATCAATGAACAAAAAACTCATGTGAACAACCTCAGCTCCATTTACCATATATATCCTATATTTAGACAATAATAGGCACAATGCACAGCTAATCTTTAATTTAAAAAAAACATTTTTTGCTTACCTTTCAACTTTTAAAAGAAATTTTGTTTGAATAATACTTCATTTTCCAAAATAATATCAGTAAATACAGAAGAGTACCTGGCTCTTTGGAGATATAAATTTTGCCATACCAACCCTTTACTTTTATTTTGTTTTCTCATGTACCTACAAAATAACAATAAATAAAATATAAGGGAGTATGGTGGACTGTGTGTCTTTCAGGAGCTTACACTAAAATTAAAAATTAATTATTCGAATATAAAATTTATTTTTCCCGTTTTTTTTTTCAAAAATATATTATCAGTATTAAAATGTAAACAAAACTGGTGAAAAACCTGGTATCCGGCATGGTGAAGGGGGCAGCAGAGTGTCATCTTATCTACCCATCTCTCTCGGCAACGAGAAGACACGCATAAGTTTATCTGCGTCTAAAACTTTTAAATGGAAATGAAAATAGGGATATTTTGGAACGCTTAATTTTTACAACTTTGACAGCCGCTGTGGTAGTGTTTAACAACCACTACCACTACCACGCATCGATTTTACCAGAGTTTTTGGAACACATTAGAAACTGCCACTCGTAAAAAAATTTAGAGATGAGAAAAACGTAAAATTGAGGTTTATTTTACAAAATAAGTGTTTTATATGTTAGAACCTGGTAATATTTTTTTGTTTAACCATAAAAATAACCACAAACACAACGAAATGGATTCGTAGCTTACTACAAAGTTTCAAATAAGCGTTCCAAAATATCCCTAATAAGATGACCACACTGTTGCGTCCTTTTATCGTGCGGTATTCTCTGTGTTACTCGCTCTCTCTCCTTGGTGACTTGATACACTAAAGAAGACGGTTAATGTGACCTCATAAATGTCAAAAAATTGAAAAAATAATATAAAAAGAACCTCTCGCCACCATTTAGTAGACTTTTCAATTATTTTAAACAAATTCATGTAGGTTTTTATTAGAACATAAGGTCCAAAGGGCAGAAAAATACTCAAAGTTGTTCAGAGATGTCTAGCTTTATTGTTTTTCAACTCACTTTAGATATATTTATATGGGCATAGTTTATTTGTATATAGTTGTAATTTAATTTAATTATTCTAATGGCTTGTTAGCTTATTGTAGAAGTCCTGAAGAAGAGAAAAATATTTTCTCGAAAGCTTGACTGTCAAAAAGGGAGTTTACTTTATTCCGGCCCATATAAGACTGCATCCTCACTAATGCCCATGTGCACCACTTCCCCTTACTTCTTCCACTTGTTCAAGTGCCGCTTGAACTGAGGGTGACCCTTGAGATTTACTTGGTTTGCAAAAGTTCCGAATATGTTCCACTTGGAAAAAGTAAGGAAATTATTGGCAACGTGGCAGTTAACTGCATTTTTTTGTGTTTTTTGTGTGGTGATCATGATTATTACCTGTCAGCTGTCAAAAAAACATATAAAATTTGAGGTTGTTTTAGAAAAACAAATTTCGTTGATGATTTATGATTGCATGGAGGAAAAGGCAAATAAAACTACTATAATTGGTTAACTATATTATTGAAAAGATTGTCTTCTTTTTCTTTCATAGAGCATGTTCTCTGTTCTGACAAATGAAGAACAAGATGCTTGATTTTCGATACGTATTGAATACGATGTGAAAACATACTAATTATTACACCACCAGACCAACCCAACCCATTTATTAGTTTCTTTACAACGAATTTGCAAAAAAAAGGTGAATTATTCGCTTAGAGAAAAAATCATATTTTTTTTTGGATATTCTAAACCTTTTGTAAAAGGTATCTTCCTTTTGTAAAATCCTTCTTGGTAGGTATTACCTTAATTACAAAGTCTAATTCTTCATCTGCTTTGTAAACCCAAATAAGTTCCATTTTAAGCACAGACCACTATTACAATCACAGAAATATTTTAAGGCAACGGAACAGTTTTATAATCTGAATAAATCAATGGCTTTTGTTTAAAAACATAATCAAAAAAATGCCTCACATAACCTAAAAATGCGCTTAAGCCGAAGTAATTCTACGGCTTATCTTAACTACAGCTTAAGCGCCACTTACATGATATTCCACACCTTTTCTAAACAAAACTAAAGCTTAAGCTCGGCGTACATGTCAAGCCGAACCCGTGCACACGGGCATAACTAACCGAGGCTTTTTTTCTCAAACCATGTACGTACGGCAACACTGCATAATAAAACTGTTGTTGGATTTCTCTATATATAACATATTCTATAGATATTAAGTCTATGGTAGCGACTACCGTTGCTTATACCTGCATACTTTGTTAGGCAGACCACATACCACACAAACCATTCAATTCAAAATCACCTATTATGTTTATTTTGTTTAACGTATACTCTTGCGAATTCAATGGACATAAAACAAAAGTTAAAAACCACGCATAGTACTTCACTGAGAGCCGGTTGTTAATTCACCCGAAGGGATCGACTACCGCAGAAGTAAGTGATGCCGTAAATATTGGCGTATCGATTTTTTAGGTCAAATTTTCTATAGAGATGGCCAGCGGCCCAAGGCAGAGAAATCGAGAGGAACTGGTTGCCATCTTTTTTTCGTTACTTAATTTTTACCTGTCAATAATTTGGTTGTTATCCGATAGGTGCCTATTTTCAGTATATACAAGGTGTTTCACAACTTATGTATAAAAATGAAAGACTTGATTGTTGATACTGGTCGGTGTTGGAAATTTCGCTTACATTTGTTCGAAAGTTTTCCCAAAAAAATAATCAAAAATTTGCTAAAACATTTTCTTCGCCTTTGACTGTACATTGAAGCTTATCAACAAACCACCTAACAAGAAACAAGCATCAAGCAAGCAAGTGCGTTGACTGCCCCGCTCTTATCTCCGTATCGTACTATATTTGTTCGGGTGGAATCTTACAACTTAATTTTGACCAACTTCCCGACATCCGATCGGCCTCAAATTTGGAATGCTTATATATTTGCGGTGACAATACAGGACAATATAGTATGATGAAATTGACAGCTCCCCCCCTACTCGAAGAAGGTGGAGGAGGGTACAGTTGAAGTACGCCCGATTTTCTAATTAGATCTTGAAAATTCAATATGGCGGATTCAAGATGGACGATTTTTGGTCATCTTTTGCTAACCAATTTTTACTAACTTATACACATCCGATTGCCTCCAAATTTGGCATTCATTTATAGTTATAGTGACAATACAATAATATGTAATTATTAGGCACCCCTCTCCCCTACGACGGGGGTGGAGGGAGGAAAACACCTAAGTTTGTCCAATTTCAACTAAAATTGGTATATTTCTAGTTAGATTTTGAAAATTCAATATGGCGGATTCAAGATGGACGATTTTTGGTCATGTTTTGCTAACCAATTTTAACTGACTTAGCCACATCCGATTGTGTTCATAGTTCCGGTAAAAATAGAAGTATATGGAATTCTCAGGTACCCACCTCCCTCTAACGAGAGAAGTGGAGGGAGAAAAAGATTTAGTTTGTTCGATTTCGATCAAAATTGGCATACAGGGGTTTTTAAGGAGGGGGATTATGAATTTTTGATCCGATTTGAAAATTTCAATATGGCGGATTCAAAATGGACGATCAAGGTTACAAATCTAAAAATTAAGGGTGTGTGTTTAAATTTGGTATGCGTTTATAGTTCCGACAACAATACAATAATATGGTATTATTAGGTACACACTTGCCTCGAACGAGGGAAGTGGAGGGGGGAAAAGATTTAGTTTGTACGATTTAAATCAAAATTGGCACACAGGGGTTTTTCGGGAAGAGAATATGAATTTTTGATCAGATTTGAAAATTTCGATATGGCGGCTTCAAAATGGACGATTTAGGATACAAATCTAAGAATTAAAAAATATATTTTCATCAAAAAAACTTTTAAGGAACAAGCTTTTATTAAATGTAGTTAAAAATAGAAAGTAGTTTTTTATCTCTCTTATACCATAATAAAAGCGATGAGCGCAAATTAAAAACTTTGTTTACGGTGACAAAGAGAGAACTACAAAAGAAGAACTAAATTCTTCTTTTATTCGAATGATAAAAGTAATGCTTTCATCTAAAGAAGCTGAGAACGGGTGAAATTGCTGTGCTTGCCAAGCCTTTGAAAATTTCCTTAGGTTATAGAGTAATAAAACTGTTTCTTAGGTGAATCGTCGATGTTACCGATATACGACACCCAGCCACTGACGATACCTAAAGTTAAAATTTTTAATTTGCGCCCATCGCTTTTATTATGGTATAAGAAAGATAAAAAATTATTTTCGACTCTTAAGTGCAGTTAATAAAAGCTTGTTCTTTGGCAGTTTTTTTTTAATTAAAATTTATATGTATCATACTTGAACGAATCATTTGCTTACTTTTAGTACACTCATGTCTTCGAAAAATGCTCCCTAATTAAAACATTTTTAAAGAGGCTTTTGAAAACGACGTTTTTTTTGTATTACCTGCAGTCAACTTAATACTCTCTAAAAGTTTATGAAACACCCTGTATAAGTAGTTACGTTAATATGGGTTATAGGTTGAATGAACGGGGGTCGATCTAACGTAATTTTTAACACATACGTAGTTGCTTCCAAACTTACGCGCGCTGCATCTTTGTAAGTCGCCAAATTCAGGTCAAAACGTTAACACGGAACATAGAGAAACGTGCCAAAGTTAGCAAAGGACTAGAGAAACGATTATAGGTAATGGTAACCCCAGACTCGGGTTTTGCACTAGTGATGTTCAACAGAATGTGGTACCTAAGACGGGAATGGATAAAGAAGAAATACGAAAGTTATTTTTGGGTCCACCCTGTAAATTATAATGGGTATGGGATTTTTGCGTAAACTTAAAAAGTTGTAAAGAACTTTGACGCAAGAACTTATTTTCATATTCAAACGACAATACATAATGGTTAAACATTGTGCATTGTATTCTTTTTTGGGTGGTTTATTTTTAGCATTGTCAAGCGAAGACTGTCGCAGGCTTGGACAACGCACAAGCGCTGTCATTCTTTCAATCGAGCCATAAACCCTACAAGAGTTTCTCATCATTTTACGAGCTACTATACTACTAATTTTGGCTGAGATGTGCGTTTTGCTACCTAAAGGTGCGTACCCCTTGAGGTGAAGGGAAAAACTATATTATTTGTTACAAAATTTATAGGCATACAAAATATACAAAATACATCGAACCATATATTTTTAATTTAACAAAAGCAATCAAAAAGCACACTTTTATAATTAAAAACACTCAATTTTGCTTCTTAGCCTGCTTTTTGAAAGTAGCCACATCTGGTGTGTACCTAAATGAGAAAAGTATGAGAAAAAGCAATATTTTACCTTATAACATACATGGTTACTACTTGATTGAATTATTAGGTCCTCCCTCCCCCCCAGGCTCCCTCCTAATAGTAAAATAGTTGGTCAAATAACGCACATATACTTTCAAAAACCATTTTTACATTATAAAAATAAGTGCTTACATTCTAAAAGCACCCTTCTTAGTACGCCTTTGGTCAAACTTCAAAAAATGACGGACGCCTCTATCTGGAGCATTCAATTTTCTTTTGATTGAAACAAAAATTACGAGAATTCGTTAAAAGCATTTCTAGTTATAGGACAAATGGAATTACATGCATTTTCATACACACTTCTTTGACGGCCCATATCTTCTATCGCAGACATACTATCTTCTTATAGTAATTGGATTCTTACGTCCTTCGTCCTCTAAGTCTGTCGAATAACGCACCTATGCTTTCAAAATCCACACTCTTATGATTTATATAAGTGGTTACATTTTAAAAGCATCCTCTAGGTACGCCTCTGGTCAAACTTCAAAAAACTGACAGGTGCCTTTAGAGCATTCAATTTTCTTTCGAGAGAGATCAAAATTATGAAAATTGGTTAAAAACTTGTAGTTATAAGGAAAAATGGAATTAGGCGCATGTTCAGACATACGTTTTTGACGGCTCATATCTTCTATCACAGACATACGATCTCCTAAATTTCACTATGAGGTGCTATGAACTGTGTTTCTTTGTTTTAATGTTCGGCATAATTTTATTGTGTTGAAAATTGAAATTGCTATAAATCATATACAAACTTTGTAATAAATTTCTTTTGTAGAAAATTATACTACAAACATTTATTGTTACGAAGCTCCCAAAGCTCAAATTATTTTGCAGATTTCATATTATAGTAAAATTTTAATAATATAATTCATGTGTAAATTTTTATTTAAGTAGGTACGCCACTGCTGTGTTTACTGTAAACAACAGAAAGGTTAACATTGTTTCATATAATAATATAACCAAAGTCTCCGTAAGTGTCAGGTATCTTGTCTCTTTTTAATCTAAGTTTAGTATGTTAAACGGTGGACATTCCTAAGCTTGTTAATGAAAAAAAAAATAGGTTCTAATTTTTCGTCTGTTCTGTTCCTATGTAGCTTAGCCTTGGTCCCCATTTATTGTCTTCAATCGTAAAAACTTTCCACTTTTGAGGTGAAACACTGTCCATATCGTATTGAGGACGCAAAAATGTTTATTCTGGTGTTACATTGACCTCTTTAGGGACTTTGGTGTTAAGCCAACGGACCAATTGGTGAAATAAATTTATTATACGTCTTTATCAAAAACGAACATGACATTTTACAAAGTGGTCTACTTCGCGTTAAACAACTACCACACTGTAGTAGCCGATCGAATCATCTGATAAGCTCATTGGCTATTGTATATATGAGAACGCGGCGCGACGGTAAGACACAGTTGTTTTCGTGGCTGATTTAGTTAAGAGTATACAGGGTGTTTCAAAATTCGGTATCTAGATTTTAAGGGCTTACTATTTCTCGGGGTTATGCAATAGTTATTAGCGATATTTTTTGCATGAAACGGGTTTTTTATAATTGCAAGAGTTCGTTTCCATACTTTCGCGAAAACGCCCGACTCCGCAGAATTTTCTGTTCTGTCATCTTCAGTGATGCTGTGCATATGATTTTTATTTTACCATTTTTATCCAAAAAAAGGCAAAATTTGTAATTTTTTAAAGTATAAAGTGTGTAAGACATAAAGTAGTATTAATTTATTTTAATCAAAGTTCTTTAAATTCGTTAAAATTACCAAAAAACGTGTCCAATTTTAAGGTGTTTTAACACATGTAATGGTAAAGCCATGTTGACCCTTAAAATAATTTTCTTAAATATATGTTAAATTATTTTTAGATGTGCTAAGATACACTTTAGTAGGACACTTTTTTGGTAAATTTAAAGACTAAAGAAGTTTAATTGAAGGAAATTAGTACCGCCTTATATTTTACACACTTTACGCTTTGAAAAATTACAATTTTTTTGTTTTTTGGATAAAAATGGCAAAATAAAAATCAAATGCTAGAAATCTAAAATTTGGAAAGAAAGCTTTAAAAAGTGAGCAATATCATGGCATAAAAATGTGAAAAACATAGTAAACATTGCTTCATCAAAAACGTTACCCCTTAAATTATGCTAAAATATTTTAAGCCTTAAATTACCATCATGGCTTGACCATTAGAAGAGGTGTAACTAAATTATTTTAAGGTTCATTATGAGCCTCGTTCGAGCTAGGGCAGTCACGCTTTTTTGGGCAAGGACACGACCCCCTAAATGAAGTAGGAGTTTTACATATAAATTAAAGTAATTTAAATAAAAATGAAATAATTTTTTACATTTTCGTAATCGGCATGGCACCAATAACCTTTTTTTTTACTATTTTATAAACAAAATTTACGACAAAAAATAAGAAAAAACATTTTATTTTGAAAGCGCTCAAAAACGCCGTATATGTGATCAATCTTTAATAACGCGCGCGAAAACATGTGCCACAGGGACGCCAACGGCTTATCAGAATGTGCAAAATAAAACCCGTTTATAAAAGAATTCGTAAAACCAATTTTTTATCGAACCTTATTTCATCAAACCCATTCAATATCAAACTCGTAATTTGTAAAACCCATTTTTTATAAAACCCGGAATTTGTCAAACCATTATTTATCAAAACCGGAATTCGTAAAACTCGTTGTTTATTAGAAAATTTTTGCAAAAGTGATTGCGCATTCATCAATAATACATGAACCGAAGACGTACACGCAGGTGGCGTGGCATCGCGGCGTTTCAATGCATCTGTCGTTCTATTGGCTAAAAGTATTCACAGGTAGTGTTCAATACTTTGTATATAGATGTCACTCTATTGCGTGTACGCCTCCGTTTCATGAATTATTGGCAAATGCGCAATCAATTTAGCAAAAATTTTCTGATAAACAACGAGTTTTACGAATTCTGGTTTTGATAAATAATGGTTTGACAAATTCCTGGTTTTATAAAAAATGGGTTTTACAAATTACGAGTTTGATATTGATTGACTTTGATGAACAATGGTTCTATTAAAAACGGGTCTTATAAATTTCGAATTTGTTTGATGAAATAAGGTTCGGATAGAAAATTGGTTTGACGAATTGCAGTTTCTATGGTGAATCGTTCTTACGATGAATATTTTTATTAAATACGGTCCGGCGTTCTGCCACAGTTACTTCCGCCTGTTCTCCGCAAATGCCCCTACCTAATTTTTGAAACTTTATAACACCGGTTTCCCACCAGTTATTAAACAATGGGTTAAAGATCGCGAATATTCTGTCTCCGTGCGGCTTTTTCTATAAAGCTTAAGTAGCATTTACACAGGCGAATATTCCTTTGATCTTCGCAATGCCGACAAACATTCGCGCGAATTATTTATTTAAAGATTCGCGCGAATTATTTATTTAAAGATTCGCGCAAAAGGTTCGGACCAAAAGTTTCGGGGTTCGGGTAAAAAGGTTCGTAAATTTACTGAAAGAAATATTTGGAATAAAAATAAAAATTAGAAAAATTATTTACTGTATATCATTGAACTGAATTTTAATATAAAAATTAAATTTTAAAACCTCTCCGACGGAAAAAAGATTTAACGCACTTGATAAAAAATAATGAGGATTACTTTATTTCATTTTGTGGGGTTTTGGTGGTGGGGTTTGATGAGTTTTGCTTATGGGGCTTGGTGGTGGAGTTTGATGGGATTCGATGGTGAGGTTGAGTTTACACTTAATTAAGGAAAACCAAAAAAGTGATAAAGCATAGCAACAATTAAAACCTCACAACCTACCACCCAGCAAATAATAATTTTTCGCTTTCCGTCGGCTTTTACTATTTAATCGAAAAATAAATTAAAATATTTTTGGTGCACGAGTGTGGAATTGAGGTCAGTGATATGAGACCAAAAATATTATCTATTCCCACTTTCAAAAATATATTTCCAAAAAATCTTGCGAAAATTTGCCGGAATATTCGTGGCAAATGTTCGCTGCAAATGTTCGAGTGTTCGGGCAAACGTCCGACGAATAAAGTTCGCCAGATTTGGCCCGAATTTTTGGACAAATTTAGAAACGACGCTAAACTCAATGCGTGCTGCTTCTATTGCTATCTCTTTTTTCTATAGGGCACGTCACTAAAGCCTGAGCTAAAGGCCTTTTCAAAATTTTAGAAGGATGTAGTTTACCCTTTTGGGGCTAGTTGCACCTAATCTCGAACGCGGCTAGGCCGTACCATAAGTTTGTGAAAATGGCTCTTATGGGGGAAATATTCGGCTCTAAGTAATACTTTTTTTCTATAAGCATTTTTTAATTTTTTTTTATAGCTCTTGCAGTTTTTAAGATATTTAGATCGAATTTGGTGAATTCTAAAATACGAAATTATTAATTGTTTCGTTTAAAAACTATTTTTTTGTCTCGGGTAATAGGGAGATTTTGGTCAGGTTTTTTGTCTGTCACCATTATCTTTAAATATTCTGGGCACCGCAAACAAAAAATAAAAAATGGGGACTGTTTTACCAAAAATATGCACCTTTTATATTTACCGTAAGATTGTTTTGAATATCGTCAAGTAACCTACAAAAGTAATTAAGCCCTTTTTTACCTCCCTGTTTTACATCAAATTTGGACCCGTGTGCTGCACATTTTTTCTATAAATTAGAACATATAGTTGATATTAATTACTACGTTTTCACATGGAACTGAATAAGTTTTCAATACAATTTACTTTTTATTTTTATGAAGCAATTTGAACGCGTTTTAAACACGATTTGGGCTCTCGACATTTGCCTGATGTATTTTGAGGTTAGTTTTTGCCAATTTTACTTCTTTGTTTGCTTTTTTGAGAAGTGCTAACAGCTTATTATTGGTGTCATCAGTCAGTTTGATACAATACTTGTTTTCATGCAGTTGGATCCCGATTCGATCCCAAAAAAAGCGGTACTGAACTCGGACAAAGCCAACGAAAGAAAAAGTTCGTTTCGCCCTGTTTTCATGGAAGGTTTGAAACGGATTTAGTTCCACGTAAAAACGTAGTAAAAATATAAAACCTCCTTAATTCGTGTCTAACACGTACTGATCAACACGGATAAAACGAAACGTTTATAATTTTTGTTTTTGTTTTCATATTTTCATAAAAGTTGAAAATCCACGCCTCAATCAATTTCACTTTATTATACCAGCTTCCGATTATAGTTTATGCTCACTTCAACAACCAGGTAGATTGCCAATCGCATCAAACTGGCGATATTTCGATTTAAAACGCTCGAAGGAAGCTATTTGTTACAATTTTGTGATTGCTTGCAACTACCACTACTGTATAGATTTAAAATTGGAAATTATAAACTGCTCACTTCACGGGTAGGCGTTAATGCTATGCAAATGTAGGTATGGGCTGACGAGTTTAACGTTTTGCAGCATTTATTTCAAAAACTTTATTTTAAATAAGTTTTAAAATTTCGCGTTAAATGTTATTAGGGACTTATTAGGCGTACATTTTCGCTTTCCCTTATTAAAGAAAATTGACATTTGACATCTGAGCATGCGCGTGCGTTTTTATTAAGGGAACTTAATTTGGTAGAGTTACCTACGTCCCTTATTTTTATACATAACCTCAATTTGCACGGATAATAGTGATGGTTGGTTTGTTCTTCGACACGACTTTTTAATATTCTTTGCATTTTTAGTTTTTCGTTTATAAACAAAAACAGTCTTGTGGATTTTTACAATTTATGTGAAAAAAGGAATAAATTGGAGAAACCTACAAGGTTGAGGTTCAGCTACACTGACGATATAATTCTTTTGCGAGAATTTATCAGGGAAAATCCGTACAAGGTTAAAAATTGTAGGTTAGGAATAAGGAAAAGTAATGCGGTGTTTTGTAGTGCACTTTATCTGTATATTCGGGGAACAAGTTTTGCATAAAAGTCATACCCTTTGCCCTTTAGTAATGTTCATAAACTCGACTTCCTCTCGTTTTTAGTCCACGAGTGTGCGCGGAAAGCCTAGAAGTTGGTGTTATCCACTTGGAGAACAAGCTACGGTGTTTCAGGCGGAGGTGTATGCCATCATCATGGCAGCAAACCTACCCGAGGTCAGAAATAGCAGGAGGGACATATACATATGCTCCGACAGCCAGGCTGCCCTCAAGGCTCTAAGTGCACCCAAAATAGTCAGTAGTCTGGTGGAGAAGTGCGCTGAAGCACTGCAAACACTGGCTTAAGACAAGAGGGTGACACTGATGTGGGTCCCAGGTCATGAGGGAATATCAGGGAACGAGAAAGCGGACGAACTTGCCAGACTAGACATTGGACCGGAACCTCTTCTGGGAATAACAAGAAAACAGGTACAGAGTGAGCTCAACAAATGGGCGAACAATGAATTGAAGACGTCCTGGAGGCAAGAGTTAAAGTGCAGAGAGTCCAAACTATTCCTGGATGGTCGGAATGTAGCCAGAACTAAATGGTTCTTAGGCAAGACCCGAAAGGACATTGGACTGCTGACAGGGATGCTGACTGCAAATAAGAGTAGCATGAGATCACATGTGCCCCGCTTGCGGGCTCGAAGAGGAATCGGCGCAGCACTTGATAGATCAAGGCGGCTGAATAGGGGATTTCCCACGATAGAGGAAGAAGAGCTGCACTCGCTCAAATGGGCTGACATACTAAACTTCGTAAAGAAGACAGGGAGGCCCGGAGAGAGAGTTGCAGCGGAAGAAGGGGCATAGGGGTAAGGAACGGGGTATGGCAGAAAGGGACTATGAAGAGCCCTAATTGCCAGGCCCACGGGCCGCCCCTATACTACTACTGCTATATAGTACTAGTCCACCATACCAATATGATATGGGGGACTATTGAAATCGTGAAATTTTGATTTCCTAATTTTATCAAAAATGAGTTACTAAGGTTCCAAAACACCTTAATCGACGAAAAAGAAAAGTTGTCTGTCGGTCTGTTATCTGTCTTTATGCACGCTAACTCAAAACCGCCTTAATCGATTTAAGCGAAATTTGGTACAAAATCCTTTATCGGCTGGCCAGGAACTGATTAACTTTTGAGTAGGGTGGTGGAGGGTTGAAGGGGGGAAAGGGGGAAAATGGGGATAAAATATTTAAAAAATTGTAACTTTGGAACAAAAGCAAGTAGGACTACAAATTTTGTTATAAAGTCCAAATTCGTGGGAGGTTTAGTTTCCAAGTTATTTGAAAACACGTTAAAATATATTTAAAAAATCATAACTTTAGAAGTAAAGCAGCTATTAATATGCGGTTTTCAGATTTTGGTTTTCGTACATATTATCCAAAAATTTTGCTATAAGGTTCAAATCTTTCTAAGCTACAGTTTTCGAGATATTTTCATGTCATTTCAACATAAAATAATTGATTCTATGACAGTGGCGGTCCCAGGGGGGGGGGGGGGGGGGCAGGGGGCGATCGACCCCCTCCCTTTGCTCCAGAAAAAAGTACACATAACCTTGAAGTCTTTGGAGAAAAAACGGGAAATTGCAGAAAGTTCCTTTAAAGACATTGTAGAATCCCTCCACAATATTTTGGGACAGTTTGACCTTTAATTCGTCACACCAAGAAAACCATTGGAAATACAGAACAAGATTATAGAGTTTCTATTTATAACCAAGTTTTAGACAAAATCAATTTGGACATAAAAAAGTATTTTTGACTTGAACATATTCATACCAAGTTTTATACAACGTGAAGCCAAAGTCAAGGCAAAATTAGTCGTTTCTAATTACTATAAACTGTTTGATTAATCTAAAACACACATTCTTGAACTTTTATTGGGAGTCAGTACCTATTTGGAAGCAATATTGGTCAGAAGTAGGCAAAAGCTTAAATCAAAACATACCTGATAACATTTTCGAGGCAATGAATAAGTTGTCAGTAAGTAATGCTTCGTCAGAAAGAAGCTCCCCTGCTTCAGAAGATTGAAAACATAAGTACTTAAAAACACTATGACGGAAATTTTTCTAACGGGCCTAGCGTTGCTGCAAATCAACAGACAAACTGAAATTGACCGGTTTGCCCAAAAAAATCGGAAACGAATTTTTTTTGAGATCTTATGTTTGAGATATGGGATATAAAAGGTAATGTTTCACCAAAAAGCTTTTTAGACTTAAAAGTTTTGTTTGTGGTTTGTTTGTTATCTATGTTTTTTATTACTGAAAAAATTATACGTAGTTACTCAAGCGGGGATTTTAGAGGGACGGGGGGGGGGGTAGTTAATCCCCCTTCCCTGGTTTTAAATTTTTTATGAAAACATTTAGAAAACCAAAAGTAGGGCATAAATTGCGGCTCTATAACACGTTTAATATTTACTGTTAAAAATCGCATTTGCAGTGTCATTTTCGTAATAATTTTCCACTGCTGCGCTTTGAAACCATTGATATATTTACAATTTTAGTTTAATTTTAAATCAGAAAATGCATTATTTAGTGCAATTTTCTTCAAAAATTTTACCTGCGGCGCTATAATACCGTTCATATAATGTAATAAAAATAAACGACTTAAAATCTGAGTACACCCCCCCTAGATTTGAGACCAAATCCGCGCTTGTAGTTACTAAGTTTTTGTTCCTCGAAATCGAAACCGCCCCACCCCCTTTTCAAATGGCTGGGACCGCCACTGTGTATGGTGGACTATCCGTGCTTTCTAGCACCAATTTTTTTATTACTTTTCCCAGGGAGTCAACAAAAAAAAAGATTTCAGATCAAATTTTGTCGT
The DNA here is from genome assembly GCA_963921995.1 of Oxystoma pomonae. Lineage (NCBI taxonomy): Eukaryota > Metazoa > Arthropoda > Insecta > Coleoptera > Brentidae > Oxystoma > Oxystoma pomonae. The sequence continues at coordinate 16,986,105 of OY998170.1, read as the reverse complement.
GAATTTTTTCGCAAAATTTATCGTGACTCTTTTCTCCATGTAATACTAGCTAACTGAACCGATACAGTACGGATGATTGCACCTACGAAGAACCATATCTTATAAAAGTATGATAAATCTTAATGGTTAGATTTATAGCGTTCGCGTGTGTTTGAAAGCTATTGAGATAATATCACTATTTTGAAGCCACTTGTTGATGTTAGAGCAACGATATTATTAACGAAATTATGATTAGACATTTTAAGTAACATGAAAGAACAAAAAACATAAACGCCTTCCGCATATTAATAATGATTCTTACTTAACAGGTTACAATATATCTTATTACAAAATTTCGTCCAAATCGGTTCAGCCGTTCTGACTTAGTTGGGGGACAAACATACATACACATATATATATATATATATATGAGTAGGATTTATTCTCCAACACTTTAAAAACTGTTAAGGTATTGATTTACGCTTTTAAAGAACCTAACTTTTGTATGAATGAATGTATATTTTGTTCTTTAAAGTTAATATAATTTTGTTAATAGTTAAAAAATAAGAAAGCTATTAACCTGCTTAGTTACTTTAAATAACGCACAGCTCGTTTTATATTTAAAATTGCACTATTTTTACGTTATAATGACTCACGTAAGGCACTGATCATATAGTTAACTTTACTTTTATTTTTGAAAAATTATTGCAGTTTTCGTTTAATTTTTATAAAATTTTGCCGTTTTGGCACCATGTTTCCATTATAATGACTCACGTACGGCACTGATCATATAGTAATACATGTCATTTTGCGTATTTTTTTTTATCTTTAAAAGAAATACTCCCAATATTGTGGCATATGTATTTTATAAAATATTTAAGCAATGACAAGCCACGCATAATAAATATGCTGAAATAATGTGAAATTAATTTATAGTTCTGTTGATGAATAGTATCGAGGGTACCCTTCCTAACAATTCAGTGGGGGAAGAGCGCACGTCGGAAGGGGGGAACAGCCTTTTTTTTCTTGCAGTAGTTGGTATATTTTTTGTATAAAATTATGTAGTTTAAAATTTTCTGATTAAGAAATCAATAAAAAATACCTTTTTTTATTGTAATTATTGATCAGCCGTCTATACACTCAATTCCAGATAGACGATTTCGAAAACAAGTTTGGTTGATCAAGGCTATTGTGAAGATTATAAAAAACGCAAATTTGGAGAATGTATATTTCTTTCTTGAAACCCTAAGTTGAGGAAGCTGTGTTTGTCATGTATGAATTGGTGCTACCAAAAAGAACCGAATAGCAATTTTGGAAGTAATCCACTCCTGTTTTGACTCCATCATATAAAAAATCGCCTCCGCGACATATCAGGAACGTGGTTGCGACATAGCAGTGTGGTATTTGGTACCTAACTTTGAAGTCGTGGAAACGTAAAAATTGCCGGAAAATTGTTCCCCACTTAAGGAATTACTGCTTCGCGGTATGTGGGAAATCCTATGTGGTGCTGGTTACGTCTTGACAACTTTAAATGTTACTTGGGTAATGAGGTGGCTCCCATTCCTCAATGGCTCCCATTCCCCAGGCTCCCTTAAGTTTATTTTTCAAAAATGCGGTAAAAGAGAATGTTAAAATAAATTTGAATAAAACTCAGGACCTGAACAGAGACAGAGACATCAGTGTGTTATGATATTTTATACAATGGATATTGGTACCTTTGTGCCTTAAATAAGTGATATAGACGACTACACCAGATTTCAACTTTTGACAAATCATTGGATGCCAGATATAAATTATGCATTTTCTTTCTCGATTCATATAAAGCGAGGTAGAGAGGAAAAACGCTGAGTAAATAAAGGACATTTTGAAAAATTTGATTGGCTGATTTTCTCAAAGTTAAGGGTTATTTTGTAAATATTGCAGTATTTTTTTTTCGGAGACCTTAGTTGGAGGACAAAAAACTGTTTTGCCTAAACAGTTTAGTTGGTGGGGAGGGTCAGGTAATCTAACCAAACCCCCAAAAACAATGATGACCATAAAAAGCACTTTTTTGCCCTATGTTCGTAGTCGTTTGATCCGGCCTACACAAGTTTTATTGCTTGCGCCCCCCCCTGATGAAATTACTGGGTCCGCCACTGCTTGTCGCGACGTTGACAATCCTAACGGCAACAGAACTTCACTTATGATTTACGAACTTAACCCTACTTGTTTCAAAATATATACAAATGAATGAAGAGTTGCATTAATTGAATCAAACAGCGCGAGCCAATACGGCAACAAGCGTGGTACTCGTTATTTTATTAAATAATTCCTTTACGTGAGAAGGTTCACTAAAATAACACTGCATACTAAACGAACGCAATTGGTTATAAATAAAATATCGGCTGTGTATTATGTAAATGGGGCGCTTATATGCGTGCAGGACTCGATACATAGATTAAGCCTTTACTCCCCTTATGCCCAATACGAATGACACCTACATGCTTCTTTATATTCGCCATTCTTGTTTCTTTATGTAAATATGACGACTGCGAATTACAATTGCAAATAATATTTTTTTAATAAATATATATACCTACTCGTACGTACTAATAATTTAGTTCTTTGACAGAAAAATTTATAAAGAACTCCGCACGGAATACATGGCATTTTGGTTGATTGCAGAATTTACTGGAATTTTGGTAGTAGTATAGGGGGCCTTTCTGCCATACCCTGTTCCTTACCCCTATCATTATGCTCCTACTTCTGCTGTAACTCTCTCTCCGGGCCTCCCTGTGTTCTTTATGAAGTTTAGTATGTCAGCCCATTTGAGCGAGTGCAGCTCTTCTTCCTTTATCGTGGGAAATCGCCACTTCCGCTGTGCTGTGCTGCGCCGATTCCTCTTCGAGCCCGCAAGCGGTACATAGAGGATCTCCTGCTACTCTTATATGCGCCAGATGTTTGTTCAGCCGATTGTGCCCAGCCAGCATCCCTGACAGCAGTCCAATGTCCTTTCGGGTCTTGCCTAAGAGCCATTTAGTTCTGGCTACATTCGAACCATCCACGAATAGCTTGGACTGTCTGCACTTTGACTTTTGCCTCCAGGACGTCTTCAGTTTATTCTTCGTTCATTTGTTGAGCTCACTCTGTACCTGATTCCTTGTTATTCCCAGAAGAGGTTCCGGTCGAATGTATTCGGACCCTAGTCTGGCAAATTCGTCCGCTTTCGCATTCTTTGGTATTCCCTCATGACCTGGGACCCACATCAATGTCACCCTCTTGTCTTGAGCCAGTGTTTGCAGTGCTTCAGCACACTCCTCCACCCGACTACTGACTATTTTGGGTGCACTTAGAGCCTTGAGGGTAGCCTGGCTGTCGGAGCATATGTATATGTCCCTCCTGCCATTTCCGACCTCCGGTAGGGTTGCTGCCATGATAATGGCATACACCTCCGCCTGAAACACCGTAGCGTGTTCTCCCAGTGGATAACTTTTCTGAACTTCTAGGCTTTTCGTATACACTCCTGCGCCTGTTGTCTGCCTGGCTGACAGTTTAGAGCCATCCGTGTAGCAGACCGTCGCCTCTATGCTTAATTTCATTCGGAATTCTTCCCTTTGCCACTCATTCCGTTCTGGTATTGTGACCTTGTGTACTTTTTATCGAACCTCCATGGTTTAAACGGTGCTTTCACTGACAGTCTTAGGAGGGGCAACTCTTTCGTCGTCAGTCCCTTAACCACCAGATAGCTCTCTATTTCCTCCCTACCCTTCCATAGTCCCTGGTCCCTTAGTCGCAGGTGCGTCGCCATCGCCTCCGCGAGGGGAGACCCAAGATTGTTTCCAGGGCGTGGATGGGGGTCGTCCTCATTGCGCCGGTTATCCCTCTGCAGAAGAGCCCTTGCAGACTCATGAGCTTTTTGGATATGGTCAGCTTCTCTACAGCGGACCACCAGACCACTAGACCACTGATCCATATTGGATCCCTGCCGTGTATATCCAGTGTAGGATCCTGGGGCTAACGCCCAAGGTCCGACCGACCACTCGACGCAACTGCCACAATGTTGCCTGGACTTTAACAGTCATTCTGGCAACATGCTCGCTCCACTTGAGTCCCTTGTCAAGCATCAATCCCAAATAATTAAGTTGTGATACCAAAGTTGGGAGTCTGCCGTACATTATGGGAGCTCTGAATCCCTCTAGTTTCCTCTTTCTGGTGAATAGGATCATCTCGGTCTTTTCAGGATTCACTGAAAGACCATTCTGCCTGCACCAGTCATCTATGATTCTTACCGCCCTTTGCATTCTTTCGCAGATTGTGGCTAGAAAGCGGCCGTTCACTTTCACTACACCGTCGTCCGCATATGCTTGTGCGTCGAATCCCCCCTGCGTCAGGCGATTTAGTAGATCATCCATTATTAGGCACCACAAGTCACATCCACCTTCACCTTGGACTCTCCTAAGCTGGCCTCTCTGTTAACGCGGATTTGACCCATTCAGTCAGACTTGGTTCTGCTTCTCTTTCCTGAAGGGCAGATGTTATAATCCGCGTTCTTGCCTTGTCGAAGGCTCCTTCCACATCGAAGACCACCATTAGTGCATATTCTTTGTGGTGAAGTGCCTTTTCTGCCTTTTGCACTACTGCGTGAAGGGCTGAGTCCGTAGATCTGCCTACAGGGAGGGCGTGCTGGTCCCTATGGAATGTTCTGTTAGCCAGTGTTCCCTTGCATGCAAAAGCAAACAAATCAATAACTTTGAAGTCTCCAATCTTAAGTATTTTTGCTCTGGTTGGTACATTGTCGGCAGAAAATGTCTGTCGATCTGTTGGCTGTTGTCTATCGATAACTCAAGAACGCCTTAATCGATTAAAGCCTGATAAATATAAAACAGTACGCGGCCATGAAATGTCATTAAAATACTCGTCCAGAAATTCCGGACTCGGTTCCTTCGTCGCCTTCCGTAAGCATCTAGACTTTTACTTTAATAAATTAAATTTCCCGGCCTTGTAACGTAAATACCTTATATTTTTGTATTGGCATTGCTTTATTCGATATTAAAAAGATAAAATTCATTTGTAACCAGGTTTTCCAAGTACGGCTGCAATTTACTCTCAAATCGATCTAGAAGTAGCTTCTTTACGTCTTTGTGCTGAATCTTAAAAGATCCATTTCCAAATTAGTATAAACAAAAAATAAATCCTTATAGAAAATGTAAACGCGAATAATGTATCTTTAAATATTCTCTTTAAATTTTTTGTCATTCCTTTATTCCCGGAAGAACGATATATGCGTGTTCCAAATTCGGCTCTACAGAATGGCCGTTAGCGCGCAAGAAATGCACTTATCACTTCCTTAAAAGCGATCAAATATTGACAAGTGCCTTGAAAAACAATTGGTAGCTCGCGTAGCAAAACAATCTTCAACAACAAACATCAGTCACTTTGATTTATAGTTTAAACAGGCGTTTGCTATCTAAAACCGACACACCGGAATCTGTAGAAGCAGCTTTGCCCATTTGTGTGACGTTCTGTATATGGGACGCCCCAAAGGCATTCGTAGAGTACTCTTACCACTTGACTAGAATACTTTTAATACTGGCGTAATTATCGCCACTGTTAATTGCAAATAACGCCAATGCTCCCCTTTTTTGGGGCGTAATAACGCAAAAAAGCTAATGCTGCACTTAATCGGAAAACTTTTTCTTCTTACGGACTCGGATCGAGTGCTTTTTGTTTGTTGGCGAGCACTAATTTATAGGACTCTTAAAATGGCTGGCGTGGCGATACCCATGCCTATACATGTAGCAAAGTGCGTTTTCTAATAGCTATGTCTATAGAAACAATGGTCGTCCGCATAAAACCGCTTGCTTGTGAGACTTACTGCTTATTGACATTAGTCAGCTGCGGCAAACATTAAAAAATCTACACCTAAACATCTGGATAGCGAACAAGCATACATCACACTCGTGTATAGCGTACAAAGGATTTAATGTGCAATCTTTTAAGATTTATTTTTTAGTCCACCATTAAATATGGTATGGGAATTATTAAAATCGTGAAATTTTGAATTTTTTTAATTTTATCAAAAATCAGTTACTAAGATTCCAAACTACCTTAATCGACGAAAAAAAAAAAAGTTGTCTGTCGGTCTGTTGTCTGTCTGTATACACGATAACTCAAGAACGCCTCAATCGATTTTAACGAAATTTCGTACAAAAATCCTCTATTGGCTGACCATGAACTGATTAACTTTTGGGTACGGTGGTGGCGGGTTGAAGGGGAGAAAAGGGGAATAAAATATTTTAAAAAATTGTAACTTTGGAACAAAAGCAAGTAGCGATATACGGTTTTCAGATTTAAGTTTCCATGAATATGGACTACAAATTTTGTTATAAGGTCCAAATTCGTGGGAGCTTTGGTTTCCGAGTTATTTGAAAAAACGTTAAAATATATTAAAAAAATCATAACTATAGAAGTAAAACAGCTATTGATATGCGGTTTTCAGATTTTGGTTTTCGTAAATATTACCCAAAAATTTTGTTATTAGGTTCAAATCTTTCAAAGCTACATTTTTCGAGATATTTTCATTTGCTTTCAACATAAAATAATTGAGTGTATGGTGGGCTATTAGTGCTTTCTAGCATATTCTAGTTATAAACCGAGAAAAAAAGTGCTTAGTTCAGCATCCTTTATATTACTGGTTTTTTAGGAACCTCCTTCCTGAACAGTTTCTTCTTTCAGATATTGGGGTCTCCAGCAGGTGCCGAGCACTTAAATAGTCGCAAAAAGTCCCAAAAAATATGCCAACCCCGCGATAGAGGAGCCGATTTCTTTTGCATGTCAATATTACAGACTATCAATTTATGTCGATACTATCATGGCTCTCTTAGGTGAAGTTACTGCAGCTTGATTTCCTTTCGAAGTTCCTTCGCTTATTCTAAAAGGTGGTAAAATGTGGTATCATTTATGAGTAAAACAGTGAAAGGAACAAAACCAACCTGCCCATTAAGTCAGTCGAAAAACACAGTTTTTACGCTTTGGATCTGGTAGCCGAGGTCAAGACGTAATGGACCAAGTCTGGGTAATTGGCGGACTCGCGGATATTGTAATTGAGCTTATAAGTGGTCGAAGTTTTTTGTTTAATAAATTTAAAATACATGCGTTTGCCAGGCATAATAATAAACCAGTTTTAAAGAGAAACAAATGTAAACACCACAACAAACATCAAAAATTAACATCTAACCTAGAAAGCATATTTTTTAGATTTAAGATGAGTTTACGGAACAGATATGGTAGAGCCATGATGATAATTTTTTTAAATACTTGTTAAATGATTTTTAGATGTGCTTAATTACACTTATGGTAGGACACGTTTTTGCTAAATTTAAAGACTGTAAAGAACTTTGATTACTTACATATTTGGCTGTTTTTTGAATAAAAATGCTAAAGATGACAGGCAGACAACAAAACATACATTTTTATTAAACAATTGCCTTAAATTATTGCCATCTTTCTCTAAAATACTTTTTAGAACCTGCTGTCTCTCTTCAACAGCAGTTCTTTTTTTGAAGGTTTAAGAAACAGTGAAAACTTGAAAAATGTGAGTGTTTTATTGTAGATATCAAAAGTTTGGAAATAAGGCTTTAAAATGTGAGCAAAATACCGTAAAAATTGCTTAAACAATAACGTTACCCCTTAACAGAAAAGATTTGTGGCGTAAATTACCATCATGGCTTTACCATTAGTTTACCGAAAATTTATTTTATGTCATCCTTACCAATGTTTCCAAAAATAAAAGAGAAAAAACTGAACTCCCCAAAAAACATTCAACATCCACTTTGATTTCCAAGGAGGGCGACCAGTGAAACCACTGATGATGAGCTTACGTTGGTTATCAGTGGCGAAACACCGTTCAATTGTTCCTTGTGGGATACCCATCCAATTTTGAATTTTATTATTTACACTCAGGATCGTTCCATTTTAAATTAAGTAACCGATTTGGAGGTTCTCGTTTTTTCTAAATTATATTTTAAACACTATCCTGCCATCTTCTAAAAGCTATAACAGGAGAATTTATGAGAATGTCGCAAGTAATTTGCACCATATTACTCTCTATTCCATACAGTAATTGCTATCATTTGCCTACACGCAACGTATCGAATTGCAGATACGTACAAGTTTAATGGACTCCTACTTGCAGGTGATATATAATTAATTTTTTTTACAGTACCCAGTGATCTTTTATAAACGCGAACCCTTTTTACACTTTTACTACTTACCCCCATATTCACCATAGAAAAACCCGGATTATACTTTACCTAATCCATGGTGATGATTATCTATTAGGAATAGCTAAGAGGAATAGCTATTCCTTGATTTTTGAAGCTAAACCAAACTATCGTAGTATTTACGTTCTTCAGAAAGGACGTCTTGTAGAAGTATATTAAGGTATTTGCCCAAATAAAAAATTATAATAGACACTTAAAGTTACATATAACAAGAGTGCTTATTCCTTGTCGTATCTCACTGCGCATGCTCAAAACGCCATACGACGTTATGTCTCACCCATAAACATTTAAAGTTGCACATAAAAAGGGTGCTTGGTCGTTTTCGCATGCTCAGAACAGATTCGCCGTACAACAGCGACCCTCCTTGCAGTATTCGCAAGCAGTTAGCGTATTTTATCGGTCCTGAGCATGCGCACTGAGATACGACAAAGACTAAGAACCCTTTTATATGCAACTATCTCTACGACCCTTCTTGCAGTATTCGCAAGCAGTTCGCGTATTTTATCGGTCCTGAGCATGCGCACTGAGATACGACAAAGACTAAGAACCCTTTTTATGTGCAACTTTAGATCTAAATATTTACACTTGTGGGGGGTACTAAATTTTAAAACCGATTTTTAAAAAACACTTACCCATACAGAAAAGACACAAAGTTATTCATTATTTTGTATTTTTATTGAAAAATACCACGGAAGAACTCCTTTTTTTCTCAAAATATACCATATTTTAGGAGAAAATACCCTAAAACTAATTTTTTTGTCAGGTTTCAAAATGGCAAATGGTGAATACGCCAAAAATTTGGCACATAATAGATTCATTATCTGTGTTCGAGGTTATAAAGTTGGTGATTTTTTAGACCACCTCTGGGGAGTAGTTTAAATTTATAGCCCCCAGAAACGATTGTTTTGTGGAAGTCGGTAATAAGTTCGTTTATAATTTCCCGAACCGTTTTTACAAGGATTAGTTTACCTTATTTAATATTCCATGTTGTTCAGTAACCAATAAAATACCTCCAATTTATGAGGGCTTTACGAGGCAAAACAAATATAAGTGAAGGTCACTGAATATGCACGAAAAATATACCAAACAAAAAACTCTATTAATTTATTTAAAAACTGAAATGAAAACATTGAGGTTATCTGAAAGCTCAGTCAAGAAAACTTTCCTTACTCAAAGCACACACATTTTAAAGCTAGCTTTCATTAGTAGAGGTTGGTGCAAGCCAAGGTACAAGCAGAGGTAAGAGATCCGAACTCGCTGTTTGTGATTTGAAGGCAGTTAATATTTTGAAACTGACGTTTCGACAGTGACAGAAATGTAAACAAAACTTGCATTTAAGTTTTCTAATACATTTCATAAATAATACTCCTTATTTTTTTATTACCCATCTAAATCATTGTGTGACATCGAGTATTAATTGGAAAAATTAATTAATAAGAGTAAGTTTTAATTAGAGTGACATATAACCTCAATTTTAATTTGTTTTACAGAGTGTTTACTATTTAAACCCCGCGTGGGTTTATTTTTTTTAATTTTCTTCTCTTCTAAATTGAAACTTTCTTCTTAAATCCAACAAAAGATTGTGTTAAGATAATTATTCAATAAAATAAAATTATTAAAATTCTTCTTATAAATCAGACTATGTTCAAAACTCAAGGAGGGTTGGTTTAAAATGCTTAAAGCCAAAAATTTCACTTAAAACTTAGGACCGTTTTAAAATAGACTAAACCATTTTAGTAAATTCCACCGTTAGTGTCTAGTGTTAAGCTGGTTTGTATTTCTGTGCGTTTTGTTGTAGGAACAATAATTTACAGATTGTCCACTACATAGGTTTTTAATAAAATGATTGTGCTTATACGCAGTTGGGTGTCTTTTCTAAATATGATATTAAACATTATTCACAGCATTAAAGCTCCTTTAGAATAGCACGCAACAGCTTGCGCTGACAGGTGTCAATTATTTTATTTGTTAATTTAAAATTTTATAGTGAATTTATAGGTGGAAAGTGCAAATTTTTGGGAGGACGGGCTCTGATTTTGAAGATGCCTTGTAGATAGGACTTTACTTTCGGTCGGTGATGGGCTGTGCACTTAAAATACCCAAATAAAGAATTTGACGCCTGTCATCTTAGTTTAGTAATCAGTTTTATGCACTTTAGGGATTAAAAGTGCACTTTTAATCCCTCAGGGATTAAAAATAATTTTAGTCCCTGGGAGATTTAAAGTAAATTTTTCCAAATTAAACATAATTTTATTGAAATTTTATTTATTTGTTAAAATGTATGAACGAAAAAAATAATTAGCATATGCATTACTTAAATCTAGTTCGGTCATTCTGCCTCTTTAGAAATGCTGTGAGTTTACTATATTTGCTGATGTCGACGTTTGCTTCAGATATTATCGTGGCTTTGATCATGGAATTTTGGCTCCATACAGAAGATGCTTTGAGATTCTTAGACTTCTGTAGGAAGTATGCCAGGAGCACCTTTTCATCCGTAAAATTCTCTGCATGCTGTTCAGCGCACCATTTTCGGTAATCACGAAACTGTTTCTTGTAAACCTCGCGAGATTTTTGTGGAAGAAGGCTAGCGATGGCCTCTTTCGCGGCCTCTTCAATGTTCATTTTCAAAAAAAATGCTGTACGATTTTTCTGGACTCACCGTTTGGTGAAGCCGTTTGATAACAACAACTGACTGACATTTGTTTTGTGCCATAGCAACACTTCCATGGCACAATAAATTTTGAGTGAATCCACCAGGCCAACAACAATCAATGACAAATATCAGTAATACGAGCTGTCAATCTTGAAACTAGAGCACCGTTAAGTTTTTTTTGTTTTTAGTTTCTCGCATTCTAAAGTGCATAAAATAGTATATAAACTTCGTGACTAAAGTGTATTTTAATCCCTTGGCGAATCCTTTCGCCGCGGGATTAAAAGAGGGACTTCGGTCCCTAGGTTTATAATGTACTATTATTTGTCCGAATAAGGTAAACAAAATTATAAAAAAAATTTGGACATACGTCCTTCGATTTTCTTGGGTATAGAGAATAATTGCCTTGAATAATTCTTCACGAACTTCTATTTCCTTTATCGTGCGTTTTTGTTTGCGGCCTTCGGGGTGTATTACGCAAGATATCATTACATGTAGGTGTCTTGATTTAATTTCTATCTGGGAAATGGTCTTGTAGGCGTAGTAGTAGAAGTGTTACAGATTATTTTCACAGCAAAGTCGACAAAATTTATTAAAACACTGGTTGGGTGCGGCCGCGAACTAGCTCCCAGTTTGTCAGGTGCTCGCATTATGCGGGCTAGTTTCTCCGTTTTATATGCATGCAGGGCCATTTCGCAGATTTGTCCGATACGGAGAGTCGAAACCACTTCGTTTCATAAATCAGAAGTTTTCGCTCTCCCACACGAAAATAATTGAAGACATACCTATTCAGTGGCGCAGGCAGGGAGGGGTTAACCCTCCCCCCACCAGAGGGTCGAACTCCATCTACAATAAATTATTCATGCAACGTGTGATTGGTGCGATGTCTTATATTTCAAAAATTTTATTTTTGTTGTGTTGTTACAATTTTAGTTTAATTTTAAACAATTTTTTTCAACAGCATTCAAAATTTTCGTCTGCGGCGTATTTATGATATGATTATGGCAACAAATCTGTATCTACTTCCGCAACCCACCCCTCCTTGCACAAACATTATAAAAGTCGCGATTATTTTGACAGGTTTGCGCCCAAAAAAGCTCTGTGTGGATAGCCCCAGCAACCAAGAAAAACTGGAATCTAACTTCTAACCCGATACTTTATATGATTATTATGATAATATTTACTTTTCTTGGGACCTAGTTTCAAAGCCGCTTTATTCACTCAACAGCCAAAGCACATCAAATACATGCTCGTAGTTAAAGAATGACAGCCGCAAAACCGACTCTTGCTCTGCCATTCGCCTGTACATTTAGGCTAGCCTTTCATTAGCAAATTTTCCGCGCGGATTTCAAGTTATGGTGAAGGTGCCAATCGTTCTGTCACTGTTTTACTCACCGGCAGACAAGGTCAAATTTCAAAATCCGCGCGGAAAAAAAGCTTATGAAAGTCCAGCCTTGGGCTTGTTTTCGTGGCTTCGTCACCCAACCCAACCCTACATATCTCCGTCGCTTTCCTTCTCTAACTTTTAGAACGATATGGAATTTATTCTAACTTATTACTTTGGTTTTGTCGTGTGTTGAAAAACTTTACAAATAAACAGTGGTTAAATTTAAGTAATAATCAGGCCTTAAAAAATAACTGTGTTCTCTTCCTTATAGTTGGATAAGAGCACTTAACGGCCCAATTACATCGTTAAACCGGCAACGCTGTTGGGTCCGTTTATTAGGCAATTCTTTTTCCGCATGTTTCTCGGAAACGGGACTTCCAAATGGCCTGAAATTTTGCCTAAATTGTTTATTGGACTATGTTTTTCCATCAAATCTTGGTACTTTTTTAAAATTTTGTTTATTTTTTGAAAAAAACTGTTTTAGCTTTTGTGGTGTTTCAAAATTGGCGCGCCCATATTACGTCAGAAACAGTCAGAAATACCCTTTATAGAGACCTGTAAAACTAAATTGGAAATATTTGTAATTTTCCAAATAATGGACACCTAATTTCAAAAACTCTCTAGATTGTATTAATAAGCTTTGTAATCCTCTTCCTCTAATAAAAAACAAATTGAGTATTATTTTCCTCTAAAGCTAAAACATGCGGAAATGTAAAAACATGGACTATACTGGTTACCTATCAATATTAGTTATATGCCTAGCATCAAAAAGCACTTAAATGGTTATATTATAGATACCGCCACCATCAAAATTAACCACCCACGTCTTTTTTTTGTGAGCTTACCCTAGGCATAGTTTCTAGTGTTCTCCTTTCCTAACTGTATTCGGCTAAGAGAGATCTAGCATATATACCTAGGTAACACCCCTTACCAGGAAAAAAAATTTATGCCATACAAACATCGAAATTGGTCGACTCACTGTATTTGCAACTAACCAATGTCAGTGTGTCTGCCTGACATTCTTCATAACCTTAGTTTTGTCGTTTTGTTTTGGAGTTCGTCGGCCTGGTTTTTGTGTTTTATTTAATAATTTTTCCTTTGGTGAAAAGCTACTTTTTAGAACCCTTAAGTGGTCTGTGTGTATGGCCATTTGACTAGTTGTCACTGCTCTCAATTCGATCACCTAGGTGATAAATAAACAATCCCCCATAGGGTCACTGGATCCTGAGACCTGCGGTCCCAGCCGCAGGTTTTAGGATCCAGTGACCCTAATCCCCAATGATTCGCGGCGCAATCTGTGAACAGGAGAATACAGTAAAGAAACCAGAGATAGATAATGAGTGGTAGATGACGTATTGAAATCGATTGACAAATTTATATTATCTCTGGATTGTTCTTGCGCCGTTAAGGTCATAGTTACAATCTGGGGAAGTGGGGAATTGTTTTTAGCAACACTGTACGGGAAATCAATTTAACTATGTCGACTTGATTTTTTTGCAAAATTTTACGTCATTGATTTTTTTTCCATGGCAACGCGGAGACTTTATTTATGTTTATCCACAGTGGGACATCAGAGATTTTTTAGCACCGGGTTAGTTTACTTATTTTGACTTTTCGCGTTCTACGCCGCTAAAAAACCAAGTAAAATACTAAAATAAAAGAAAACCATTTATTGCAGAATTAACTGCTAAAAAACCGCTACCCAACTACGTATTAAAGTAACTGGGTGTAATGTTTAAGGTTGTATTTACAGGTGCATTTATAATTGAATTGGGTAGAAACACTCCCGCTAGCTGATACCGATAACAAAAATCGGCACTGGCGCTAGACGAAATAATCGTATTCTATTTTAAACAGGAGCGTCAACGACTAGCAAGAGTCTTTCCAACCTCTAAATGGAGCTTTACTAACCTGTTTTGTTATTACTCAAGTATCCGTGTGTTGAGGTTCTAAAATCTATCCTTTGCACTCCGAGATTTCACTAGTATACTTGTACATAACTATGCTGTAATAATTTAAATTTTAAAAAAAATGGTTGAATCAAAATATAAACAAAATTATGTGGGGTTATGGGCGCCGAATCTTCCTATGCGAATTCCTAGTAATACCAGCGATCCAGTAAAGTTCTCTTGGTTCTTTGATAGACTCGGGTTAATGCCCGCGCAGCGCTTGGCCTTTTTCGGAGGGCGACCGCACACGCGGAGTGGTTTTATATTTGTCTTAGAACAATGTTTTTAAAAACACATTTTTGAAAGATAAACATAACCTCGAATGGTTTTCTGTAACTGCGGCCCGATTTAAAGTTTGTTGACAAAACACCTGCAGTTACCATGGAATCGTATAAATTCTGCGATCTATCGGCCAACACTTGAAATGCGTGTGTCTCCCAAATTCAATGAAGTGTGATCGATTGATCAGTTTTCTTTTCCGGAGTGCACAGGCTTTTAGAAAAAAGGAAACTTAGTTTTTATTTTCGCTAAAGCAAGAAAATATAAAAAGGAAAAATGTGATCCAGAGAAAATTGTGAGTATTTTTTTTTTTTTGTAAATCGGGTTTGTTCTAAACCGAAATTATTTTGAAGCTTTTGGGATAGATGGCAGCATCAGAGCATTTATTTTGAAGAAAAAATAATTGAGAATTTTGAAAAATCCTTCAGATTTTTTATTAAGCATTTAAAAATGATCACCACTGCAAAATTTCAGCTAATTCTGATGTTTAGTTTTCCCTGTGCACTCTGGCAAAAGATTAAAAATTAAAGAACAAGGCGTTGCCAGTTGCACTTTTTTTTACTTAAAATCTGGGGAGAAACTATAGCCTTAAGAGTAGTACTGATGTTTATTTGACTTCAAAAAGTTTGGATATCACATGACCCGTTTTGAACGTCACTTCGACATTGACTGAGCTAAGGTCACTGACAGAAAAAAAAAGAGGCTCTACTATTAACTTATTGTTTCCACAACAATACGTATTCAAATCCAAACCAGCCTGTATCATTTCTTATTTGGACAACTTCTACGAGACGTCCTTTATGAAGGACGCAACAGCTTATGGGTCTTAAAATAGTATTAAAATGAGACTTACTAGCTGACTTAATGTTTCGTTAATAGTCTAATGATTTAAAATTTTTCTTCTTCAAATTGCGTGCGGTTTGTGCATTCCAAAGGTTTTTTTTTTGAACCAAATAAGTGATTGCATAAGAATTAACAGATCTTATTTTAATAGCAGAAATTAACGAACTATAAAATAGTGACGGTATATAGATTTTTATTTCATACAATAAACTATTGTTTTCTATAATAAATTGGATGGTAGTTGCACGACCGTTTCTTCTATTAATTACATTTACAACATTTTTGCTCATAATGTTTCTTGTCTCCCTCGATAGTGAGTAATTATTTGGTCAACTGTAGCCGTTTAAACCCTTATGCGATACTCCAAAATAAAGTTATGAAATCTACGCGAAACAACAAATAAAATTGGAAAAAGAAAAATCACAAATCTAACCTACTTATAAAACTCATTAATAAAACTAAAAATTAAAATATGTAGACTCTAGAGAAGACAAAAAATCCATAGCAATTAAAATTTTATCAAATATTGGTCTATTACCTATAGAATCTAGCATTAAGATCTGATGTCTTTTACTTTTTAAATATAAGTGGTAACCGATAAGCAGATGGCAACCTTTCTTTTTTTTTATAAAATGGACTACAGTTTTTGCTCATCTTTATTTTTAAGCACAATCGTAGTAAAAGTATCTACTCTATGTGCCAAAACCACTGTAAGCAATAAATTAACTTAACAAGTAATTTTTACCCTTTTCCAAAATTTTAACGAACTACTCCGTCAAACACGAGTTAGAAGAAGTGAGGTTATAACCACATAATCTTGTACGCCAAATTTTTTGGGGGCTTTGAACTACTCGCGATAACGTGAAGTTAGAAGTACTACAGTTGACCAAATAATTACTCACTATCGAGGGAGACAAGTATAATCAATCCACCATTTTCATATGTGGTCGAAGGAAAAATAATCTTGGATCAATATGTACTTTTAATTTTTTACTCTTAAAAAGTTTCTACAGGGATTTTAAAATGTTTGAGAGCCAAAAAACCCGTATTTGAGATTTTTTAACTTTTGATTTGTTCTTCAAAAATATCTAAAACCTACGTGTTTTAAGGGCGCGTGTGTTTTTTAAAGACAAATTATTGAATCAGAAAAGTTTGTTTCCCCAGTTTTGTATCATATTTGCCAAAAATTACTTTATCAAAATAGCGTTGCCATATTTTTTATTTTTATATTGACCTATCTGGAGAACCATCTATTGTGACCTATTTGGGAGGGAAAATTTACGTCAGGTAGAAAAGTAGGAATTTCCACGTAGTTTAGTCGTTATATAATTTGAATAGGGAAAGGCTCCTATCGTATGTTAAGGATATTATACCCAATTTCTGACCAAAAATGGTATTAACTAAGTTGATTGAAGATTTATGACCTGTATTATTGGTACCGGTGAATTCACGAACGCGCCCATTGTTTTAATTTGTTACTAGTCGCGGTTACATCGAGTGACCAAAGCAAAAACCACCCACCATCAAAGAAACAGAATATTTTTGTAAGCGGTTTTTCCTTTTAAGTGTGACAAACTGGTCAAGTATATCGTCGCGATATAGGGTTCGCCATACATAGAATACCTATATACAGAGTAAGCGGTTTTGTTTTATTTTTAGTTAACGATCATCAATATGAGTGTGCTCTTCTCTTTATCTGTCTGTCTGAAATATCCCAAGAAGCATTTTTCTGACTTCCGACTAATTACAACCTAACATGACGTTGGTTTGTCTAAGACCTGACGTCGTCAACAACTAGTGCATCAGTTGTGACGTCGATATTTACCAAAACTGACGTAGCCAAATGTTGGTGATACTCGCTACTTATCAGCGGCGTAAATTAACGTTAATTTCGGCGACGTAGTTTTAAGAATAAAATTTAAGGTCAGGCCAAAGTGAAAACGGACGTCAATAAATTTAGTTGTTGCCAAGATTTTCTGTAAATGGCAACACTGCAAATACGAAAGTATTTTATAAATATACTTTACATGGACTTACGTTAGAATAGAAAGTTTAAAAGTTTCTATTGTATAGTTTACAAAATAATCTTATAGGCCAGTCATCTCGGGACACCCGGTATAACGTCCAATTCATGAGACGTTATATTTAGTATGAGTTTTAAAGTAGAATTGTAATTAAATTGACGTTGCCAAACTTTTATTTATTTAATGTAACTATTCCGAGGTCCACCGACGTGGGTGCGTGACCTACAATTATACTACAATATTCTAGGTCGGGTCGTTCTACAAGGCGACGTCGCAGGAGGTGTTCTTGTCCGAATAGGTAAAATAATCATTAGAAATTTGGTCGGCGTCCAAAACGCCATTTTAAACGTTTAGCATCGGTGCGCCATTACAACCGTACATTTAATTTTTTAATTTTAAAGGCTTGATATGTAAATTAACTCATTTGTTGGCAACTAAAATGCATTTTTTAAATGCCTATAATGTTTTACTATAAGAAACGGGCTTCCTTATAAAGATTTTATTTTTAGGTTAATTTTTTTCAAAATTAATTTCTTAATATTTTTGAATTATTTTTGTGGGTTTCTGTTTTTTTAATATCTATTATAATTATATTTATCAGTAAACTGACCTTCGTTTTGCACCCATAAAATGTGAAAAACTAACTTTTTTCAGTTACCTACAATAACTAAGATAATAATTATTGTCATCCACAGTTCATTGAGATGTGTTTGTTTAGACATATAAAAGTTTTTACCTAATAAGTTTAAACTTGGTGTGCACAGTAAAACTTTGGGTCGTGGGTCTACGTAATTTGACGTAATATTTGACCAAAACATTGTGCAGCACCCGACGTCGAAACGACTCGAATTTTGATTCCCCACTTAGGTGCTAAATCGAGTCCTCAGGAAGACTGATGGACGTCGGAGCCCTACGTGACCATAACGTAATATAACGTCCAAATGCTTGTTGGGAAGCCTTCAATACCTTTTTTCCATTGGAGAGGATGCTTTAGCCCGTTTCTCACCGAAATCCAAAATTATGATGATACCCACATAACAATTAAACATTTCTGTAATGTAATAGTCATATTCTTAGAGAACAAAGAATCTGATAGGAATGTTGCATTTTACCATTGGGAATTTTACTAACACATGCCTGCAATAAGTTACGTTTTAGCTCATACAGATGATATAAATGGGATAGAAATGTGACGTGAATGTGACTATAATAGTCCCAGAATTATTTTTTGGCAAAACAATGGTAATATTTCAAATAGCAAATATGGCTATGATTTTGTGATTCAAAACATGTCAGATGGCCACGATATGGATATCCTAAGATATGCAGTGTAGATATCCACATGAATATCCAGCAAATATACTACTAAAGTGCAAGACTATAGTTGAAAATTCATGCTGGATATATCAAGGTATCACAATTATATTGATGTACTACTTGAGATTAGTTATCAAACGATTACATAAATAACATTTTGCTGTCTTATATGTATAGTAAATATTCCCTTCTACATAGGGAACATATTAATGATGATGACATTGAACTAAATTATTTACATTCTTTTAACAAGATAGTAATATTTTCAGCAAACATGCCAAAATTCTGACAAAAATATTATTTTTGGGAATATTCATAAAAATAACTTAATTAAATAGAGAGAAGTTGAAAAACCTCCAAATCAGTTACTTCAACCGAAAAGAAACTAAAAAACAAAAGATCAAAGGATCTTGGGTGAAAATAACGAAAATTCAAACTTCGATGAGCATCCCACAAGGAACACACAAAGGACCAAAGCGAAAAGAGAACTGATTAAACGATGTTTCGCCTTGGGTAAGCAGCGTATACTTTTAACTTCTCTCTTGGTTTTAATTATCTTAGGAGCATAATCCTATTGGAAATATTAACATGCCAAGACGAATCCGTATCAGGTAACTTGGATAAATACCAGTGCGGAACGATGCCTATTTGTGAGTGATTCAAAGTTGGAAATCAAAGTGTATGATGGTGTTTAATGATGTATGGGGCTGGTGACCAGTGGAACCACTGATGAGCCTACGCTGGTTACCCAAGGCGAACCATGGTTTAATCATTTCTCTTGTCGCTTTGGTGCTTTGTGTGTTCCTTGTGGGATGCTCAGCCAAGATTGAATTTTCGTTATTTCCACTTTTGTTTTTTAATAACTTGATTATCACACATTATTAATTTGACTCAAAAACAGCATTTTTAATATAATTTTCTCAAATTTTCGGCGCATTTAAACATTTTTTAAAATAAAGAATGTATGAAATAAGCAACTTTAAATTCTGAGTACCCCCCCCCTAAATTTGAGGCCAAATCTGCGCTTATAATTACTAAGTTTTGTTTGCATATATTGATATGTTCCTCATAAAAGCTATGTTTTATTTTAGTTTTTTTTCGTATCGAAACGCCCCCCCCCCACTTTTCAAATATCTGGGACCGCCACTGATGAGGTGCAATGCTTAAAAACCAAAATGGATCGCATGTTGTTCGTTTTCTGACCTGTTTCAATTGTTTTCTACAGGCTTCATAAGCGTTACACCTCCTAACACCCTGTACATTTGCCTGCGTCTTTGTCGGGGTCGTAAAACCGGCGAGGCCGCTTGCGATGGTTCATCTGCAGCGTGTTTGTCTTTCTGTCTGTGTGTGTGTGCCAATGCGCCACCCCCGCAATGCACCACCGACCGTTCGACACCGCCGCGTTGTCCGTGGCAAAGATTGCAATACAAAATCTAGAAGATACTACCCGATTATAACAAAGCAATGTTATACTCGGACACTACCTTAAGCCATTTATTAGCGGATAACCAATTTTAACCAGAGCATATTAGCGATCACGGTTTGAACCAAAGTAGGGGAAATTTCGCTGTCAATAATCAGAGGCGTTTTCTCGCGTTGAAATTGTTTAAAATGTTTTTAAAAAGTTTGAAACATTTGTTTTCTCGCGTTGCAACGGTGACGTCACATCGAAACGGGTTAACAATATTTTGAAACGGAATCCACTCTAGTTTCAAAACTGACGCGTGCGTAGAAGATACGTCAAAATTCTACATTCTTGTTTTAACCGATTTTTTTTGGTTTTTGCGTGAAAATGTATGAAAAATCGTATTCTAGATATCTTGTTAGCCATTCTTCATGGTATCCCTGTGGTCTTATATGATTTTCTGGGCTTAAAAGAACAGTAAATAAAACTTCAGTATCCATGTAGCTTCCATTGCTTGCCATCCATGCTACTAAAACGGGCCGTACACTCGAAGGTTTTGTTAGATAAACCAGTAGTTGATCCATTTTAATTTTAAACACCAAAAAAATAAACAGAAAAACGAAAAAAAGTAAGTTTATACTAAACTACGTCAGCGTTTTGAACTACTCATTTTTTCTCGGTTCTAAATGATGACGTCGCATCTAAATAGTTTCAAATAATATTTCAAAATAATTTCAACGCGAGAAAACGCCTCAGCTGTTTCACTTTTGGTTCAAACCAAAAATAACCCAGCTCCTAAACAGAGTTACCTTTGGTTAGATTGGAGTTAGATTTTTTAAAGACTTTTGTGTGAAACAAAATAGGTATGTAATATAAAACGTATTGCTTACTGCCGTGGCAGTATTTCCGACAGTTTCGTGAGATATTATTTTTTATAATTTTTTTTAAGTAGGGTTAATGGCTTGTTTTAGAAATATCATAAGGGGTGGCATTTCTTTGGCCTGTTTATACTCAGATTTTTAAGGCAGTTTATGTTTATGTTGTAGGATTGGAGTGTCTGTTGGACTGTGTTAGACTTCTGAACCGCTGGACAGATTTTCATGCAATTTTCATAGAAAAAATAGTACCTATTTGATATTAAACATGGCTTTGTTATTATTATGAAAAACCATAACTTAAAAAACGCAATAACCAACCCATATTGGCGAATTTAATGGTTATTAGTACTTTAACGACATATGACAAACCAAGGATAACCAATTGGTTGAACTACGATATTTTGGTTATCCATTAATAAATGGCTTTAGATGGGTCATACATAAACTGCTAGGAAAATTTCTTTGTCAAAAACGAACCATGTAACTATGATCTCATAATATGGCGGGGACCCTTTTACAAAAATATATGTTTTTGATAGTTAAAAAAATCACACTTGGGAGTATGGTTGGGTTAGTTTAACGTTTGGCAGCGCTGCGTCCAAACTTTTTTCAAGAAAATTATGGTCATGTGACCTAAATTGACAATATTCTGGGCAGCCATGTGGTTCGCGTAAAAGTGTTATCAACCTTTTTTAATCAAATTTTACTAACTATACTAAGTGGGCTACATGAAAAAAATACCAATCAATCGACAACAAAATGGTCACTTTTTGGAAATTTTTGTACTGCCAACCTAGTAAACAGTGAAATATGGTTATAGCGGTGAAACTGGTGCGCCACCAGTGCACAATTGAGCTTTCACGTTTCATTGGAAAACTGATAATTTCGGTTATGCATCAAGTGCAACTTTTCCGAGGGCTAGTAGCGCACCGCACCGCCTTTATATCTGAAGTCAAACCCACTGATCAACCTCAAAAAGAGTTTTTCAATGGTCCTAAGCTACTACTACGTGTGCTCTGGTTTGGGTGCAATTTTTTTCATGTTCCATTCAATCTGCACTCAGACTGCACTGACGCAATTTTTTGACAGCACCTCCCTATTAGGGAAGGTTGACAACACTTTTACGCAAACCAGCATGGCCGCCCTGAATATGGTTAATTATTTTTGTTTATCTGTTATTTTTTCATTCCGTTATCTTTGCCGACAAACATCCACTAAAGAAGAGAAGAGGTCTCTGACCACGTGCTGACGATTCGCTAGTAAGTGTCTTTCGCCGACGACATCGCTGGCCGCGCCGTGCCTTCCTCTTAAATATACAATACCGCACAGTGTCTCAGTGATCAATTTTCTATGTAGAAACTTATAAGTTTGTATTTCAGTGATGGAAGATTTCTAACAGGACAAAACGGTAATAATTTGGTACTACAAAAAAAATAAAAAATAAAAATTTTAAATTAAAAATAACATAAAAACTGCAACAAAAAAAAAACAAAATTATAACAAAAAAAAATCGTTACAGAATTTTGTCTGTACTTTTGTTAAAAATGACATTAAACTAATTGCATTGATGTACGAAAAGCCGAATATTTAAAAAATTAATTTTATGCAATTAATATTTTGTTAAAAACAAAATAGTAGTTTTCACAACTAGTGGATAAAATAGTGCTTTTTTACAAGCCTTGGTTTAAATAACGAGCGCAACGAGGTATTTAGAAATGCGAGTAAAAAAAGCACAGTTTAGCCGCGAGTTGTTAACACTATTTTTTTTAATAGTTTTATCAAAAAATCCAAGAAAAACCGGAAAATACTTTTAAAAATCTCGAACAAAAAACACTTTTCGCAACACATCATCTTTACACTAAACATCAAGACGGCTGGTAAATGCAATAACAATGGTTTCCATAGAGATGTGCCTTTTTACTCGGTGACGTTCATTGTTGTGACATTGTAATCTTTGACAGTTTGGTATTTTGACGATGTTTTAAAATGATTTTTTCGTAAATATACTTGGTGAAAACTGGCGGAGATGACTGAATTGCTGGGGGCAAGAATTAGATTTATTCAATATTAATATTTTTTGCTATTTCTCTTTAATTTTGGGTAAAAAACGGACAGAAGAAATCTTTTTTGCACCCGTGATAAAAAAATAGTAGTTTCCACAACTAGTGGCTAAAATAGTGCTTTTTTTACAAGCGTTGGTTTAAATAACGAGCGCAGCGAGGTATTTAAAAACGCGAGTAAAAAAAATGACAGTTTAGCCGCGAATTGTTAACACTATTTTTTTTAATACCTTTATCAAAAAATCCAATAAAAACAGGAAAAAACTTTTAAAAATCTCGAACGAAGAGCACTTCTCGCAACACACCATCTTTACACTTTAAATCAAGGCGGCTGGCAAATGAAATAACAGTGGTTTCCATAGCGATCTGCCTTTTTACTCGGTGACGTTCATTGTTACCACATTTTAATATTTGACAGTTTGATATTTTGACGATGTTTTTAAATGATTTTTTTGTAAATACTTGGTGAAAAATGACGGAGATGGCTTAATTGCTGGGCAAGAATTAGATTTATTCAATAATAATATTTTTTACTATTTTTCTTTAATTTTAGGTAAAAAACGGACAGAAACCTTTTTTTGCACCCGTGATCAAAAAAAAAGTTTTTTTGCATAGGTAACCAAAAAAGCCCTGCTTTAGTTATCTGCAGACCGTTATGAAAATCATGTTTTTGATGAAGGTATAAAAAAAAAGTTTTTTTGCATCGGTAACCACAAAAGCCATGCTTTACTTATCTGCACACAGTTACTAAAATCATGTTTTTGATGAAGGTATAAAAAAACACATTTTTCAGGCCCTTTTTATTGCCAACACCGTAATTTGGTCGATCCTAAATATTGCCCAAAATAAGACGGCCAAATTTAATCTGCGTGATACTAACTCGAACTAAAAACACCTGAAACTAAAAATATACGAAAATAAAAAGCCGAAAATAATTTGACCGAAACGTGTTTAACAACCACTACCACTACCATGCATCGATTTTACTAGAGTTTTTGGAACACATTAGACGCTGTCACTCGTAAAAAAAATTATAGATGAGAAAAAACACACAACTGGACTTTATTTTACAAAATAAGTGTTTTAAATGTGAAAACCTGGTAATATTTTATTATTTTTAAAATTAATTGTGCAAAAATTCTCTAAAATTAATCAGAAAAATAACGACAACCACAACGAAATGGATTCGTAGCTTACGGTAGTGGTAGTTTGTAGTAGCTATTGCGCAGACGCAGTAATTACCACAACCACTACGAAGTCTTAAATAAGCGTTCCAAAATATCCCTAATATCTAATACTGCATTACTAAGTGAACAATTATTTTTGCCTAAAATATTTTCGAGATATTTTAGTTGCCGCAGGAACACGTTTTGGGTGATTTATTTTCAGAAAATTATGTCTCTAGTAACTGAAAGTAAATCGAAAAGTTAAACTTTACGTCACGTAAATAACGTACTCTTTATGTAACTACTATATATAAATATTTAACATAAATTTTATATAAATATCACGTATTGGAATGTAACATTTATGTAAAAGTAAAGTCATATTGTGTATATAATATTTATATACTTCTAATATCACAAGATAAAAAGTAACTTCCATGTTCTGCATAACGCTATGCACAAAGTGTATGTAATGTATTTAATGTAAGTTATGTTATGTAAGTATTACGTAAATATTATGATAATCTTTTTATGTAAGTTTTTTGACTAGATTTGCGTAAATACTATATTAATTTAACAGATGTGTTTGTTGAGCCGTTTGTGTACCGTAAAAGCGCCCATCTTGCAACGCGGACGTAACATGCAGCAAAATGCACTTACTTTTTAATCGGCCCTGTAGAGCCTAATACTAATAATGGGGCGTGCGCGGGCTCCAACCAATGATGCCAACTCTAGGGAATTGTCCCTAGTTCTAGGGACAATTAAGCAAATTTTTTTTTACTAGGGAAATGGGGAAATTCTAGGGATTTTCTCTTCTTTTTTGTGCGAACTTTTTTGCTAGGAAAATCGAGGTATTATAGGACTTTTTTGTCCTCCTTGTGCAATCTCAGCTGAACAGTGAATAGACACCTCTTATAAAAAATCCCCTTTAGGTGACTTTATCGCTTAATAACGCGTTGTAACGTAGCTAACGTCACGTTATTTTTAAGATAGCATTTTTATTTTTTACACACCGCCTTTGATTTGTTGATGACCTCTATTGGGCGGCGCATCGTTCATGTTTTCGGGGAATTACCGATTATATGTGCGGAAAAATACATTATTGATTTTAATGTCACAAACCGTTGTATGCGCCCAATAAATGAAGTTTTGTTTTTTTTTATAAAAATTGTATATAATTATATGTTTTAGTTTTTATTTCTCTTCTTACCAATTTTTGTTTTACATGTTATTTTAAATTTGAAAGTCTAGGGGATTCTAGGGAAAAATTTCTTAAAACCTAGGTATTTTTAACTTCGGACAGTTGGCAACACTGGCTCCAACCTGTTCAGTTGTTGTTGGGAGAGGTAAGCGTGCGGTTGTGCTGTATAAATAAACCGTACGTTAAACGCCATTGATTTGCAAATTATTTAAAAATTGTGTGTCAAAATATAAAAAAATAAACCTTTAAAACTAAAATATAAGCATATATAATTAAAAGTCCTCTAAATACTCTATTTTTTATTCCAAGCAAGTGCTAAAAATACCAATCGATAGAGAAAATTATATATTTTTATGTTATGTTTGTTGCAAGTTAAATATTAAGAAACCGTCTGTGTTTGCAAGTACGGAGCACTTGTCATCTAACTTGCAACACCATGTTTTTAAAAAATAAAAAATATAACATAACATTTTTTACGATTTTAAAATATCAAACGTTGTAGATCATATCGGGACTTGGTATTTTCAGTTTTTTCTATTATAATAGCATTTATAGTTGTTTCACAATTTCACTGTAAGATTAAAAAGTGTTGCAAGATAGGCGCTTTTACGGTACCAAAAAACGTAGCAAAATGACGTTCATTACGTCGTGAAGACGTCATTTCGACTGCATTACGTAAAACTGACGTCTTGGTGACGTTATGAAGGTCATTTTGCTACTTGGCAAATATTCCAGATTTTGACATTTCAAATGTCTAAAAATGGGGCGTTGGCAAAAAAATGACGACCGGACGTTAAAAACTAATAACGTCTATTCTAATGATGCCGCTTTAATTTTTTTTTTTTGAACAGTAAAGGTGCTTCAAATTTAAATTTGATGAGATCGAAGCACGGCTGTAACTACTCAAGGAGGGTTCATAAAATTTTGAATTTGAAAAGAGTTTAAAAGGGATCTCTGGCTGCCTACAATAAATACTATAACAGATATTATTTGTTAGACTTATTAGGGAGATTTTGATCAGGCAGCTTAACAGCAAATTTCGTTACTCTTATGGTTACCGTTACCGTAAATAAAAGTAACTTCAAGAGGTTAATAATAGAGCTTTTGAACGTAGTCAATCGTTTGGCGGTAAACATTACCTTACTTTCTTATTGACTTTTGTTGTCTTTTTTCTCAAGTCTTTTTTTTTGCTTTTCTAACCATATCATGGGAGAAAATATTAATTTAGTAATAGGACTGGGAGACGGACACCCCAACATAAATTTAGTCAGGCAAATGATTTTGCAAGATATCTTTGGTGGTGTAATAGAAGAAATCGAGCCTCTGCCAACTTATTTGTACTTACTCACCTGTTTACCAAAAAAAAAACGGTAAAAAAGGCACCCCACTACTACTACAGACACGGTTAACAAAAAATACAATCCAAATGCACAAAAAAGCGGCACTCAGTGCCACACTGAAGGTGCCCGATGGAACAAGAAAATTGAAAAAGTGCCTGTCAATGGAACACAAAAACCGAACCAGTTGTGCACCAGTAGCGCACCGATTTCCTCAATGGAATACGCTATTAAAATAAAACCACGACTTTTAATTTATTTAACAAAAGAATGACGACTGCAAAAAGCTTAAGTACTTTCATTAAAAACTTGCGGCTAAACTTTTTGTACTAAATGTAAGAAAACATAATCAAAATAATTTTTGGTGTGTTTTTCGTTTTCCATTTAGCTACAGTTTCAGTTTTAAAATATGCTGTCTTTATCACTGTGCGCGTACAGCAGGTTTTTGCTTTATATTGCCTCATTCATACTTTAATAACGAGGTCAAGCCATCAGGTGTGTATAACAGGTAAAAAGAGAACCGCGCTAAGGAACCTGCTGGAGCTACTTCGTACCCGCGAACGTATAGTAGCAGCATATAATATTGATTCTCTGGTTTTTTTGGCGTTTTTAAACAGATAACTTTAAAAAAATGTCTGTTGTAAACAGTCATTCACTGCACAAAGTTCATACATATATGTCCATTGCGTTGTTTTTTTTTCCTATAAGTACTTATTGAATCTCGCAAACTAAAATCCTATCATTTATTATTTCACCTGATTACCCTACCAAAGTTTAATAATGTACTTTATTAAAACTAAAATAACATTAGTTAAACCAATATTCCCATTTCTTTAAATTTTCACTCTGTGTCTCTGATTCGGGAAATATTTAAATAAATAACATTCGTGTCGTGTCGGAATTTTTCGCGCAAATATAAAAACAAACTCATGCAGTTATAAAAAACACGTTTTACGTAAAATTATCGGTAATTTTGATGCACTTGTGCAATTATATCCGAAAACAACTTCCCTACCTATCAAAAACAACCCTAGTAGCTATCTAAAACCACCCGCCAAGTTTTAATTGTTAACTGACATCAAAAATGATAATTTGCCGGATAAGAATATGACAATTCCATATTTATTCGGGCAATTTTTTTCCTAAATTAAAGTCAATTTCGCCAAAATATGAAAATCAACTCATGTAGTTTTTTAAACAATACGCTTTCATATAAAAGTATCGAAAGATTTTCCAATAAGCAAAAAACTAAACAATGTTTTTCTTTTGTTACAGATATTCAAGACCAACCACCAAACCCATCCATCCTGCATTCCAATTTATATGAGCCATCGGCGGCAGGCGTTTGTAGCATCCATATCAATCCGCATCAAAGTCCAGCAATGACTATGGCAGAAACTGCATTAGAGTCCTCAAGCTCAACGTTTCACGACAAAACGAATAATAATCACCCCCTTGTCGCAAATCATAATCACAGACCGTTGGCAAAAGAGAGAAAACGAAAAAGACTGAGTCAAGTTCTGGACAAACTTACCGGTAGTGGAGGAACTCAAAATGAGGCATCGGTAACCGAAGAAACGTTCATCAATAATAATCTGTACAATAATAACAAAGGCGATGGAGTCGCCACCGAAGAAGAAACTTTAAAAAAGACACATTTTATGGCTGACGTATTTAAGTTCGATATACCTGAGAAGTTCAAGACTGTTAGTAATGAAGACGACGACGTATTTAGTCCAGCAAGTTCTAGTAATAAGTCGCCGCATAGCTCAACAGAATCTCCTAGAATTAGTTTTAGTCCGCTTAGAATTAAGGAAGAAGATGCCAGTTCGTCGCCTCCATTATTTCAACGTCCACCGGTCTGTCCATGCTACCAATGTGTTACCGGCATCGGCCATCACCCTCCACCTTTGCATCCGTACGATCGCTTTTTCCCCGCACCGCCGATTTCGCCGCTCACTCCAGCATCTCCCGCTCCTCCTTACAATTTCGAACGTTACCTGCACTCTAAATACCTGCCTGATATTTTTCGAAGGAGAAGCCATTCCGATTCAGATTTGCCTTTGTGGCTGGAGTCTGCGAAGGGAGATAAAACCGGGTGCGCACGACAAACTTGGACTCCTAGCCCGTTAGCTTTGACACCAGGAAAAAGCTTGGAGGCGGAAACAAACACTCCCCAAGAGTTTCCGTTGGATTTATCCATGAAATCCATTCAAAGTAGGGAGCGGGTATCTAGTTTGGAACGTTTGCCCCCGCCGTTCCAGTTACTTCCCCCGGGATTCCTGCCACCTAGAGGCGCTGTGTCCGTGCCAGTTGTCAAAGGTGACGTCGCTTCTCCCACCACTAAGGAATCGGTTGCGTCAAGGTACAACCTCGAAGTGTCTCCGGTGGTGGAGGAAATGCCGCCGGGATCAGATGTGGCGTTCGTTTGTCCCGTATGCGGTCAAATGTTTAGTCTTCACGACAGGCTGGCAAAACATATGGCGTCTCGTCACAAGAGCAGACAAAGCAGTGGCGAAACAACTGCCAAAGCGTATCTTTGTGACGTGTGCAAAAGATCTTTCGCTCGTAGCGATATGCTGACCAGGCACATGAGACTTCACACAGGCATTAAGCCATATACGTGTCGGGTGTGTGGTCAAGTGTTTTCCAGATCGGATCATTTATCGACCCATCAAAGGACACATACCGGAGAGAAACCGTACAAATGTCCTCAGTGTCCCTACGCCGCCTGTAGGCGAGATATGATTACACGTCACATGAGAACTCACACCCGATACGAGCCGGAAAATCTGAATAGTCAAGCAGTGAAGACTGAATCTATCTAAAGCAAATCAATGCAACCGTGTTACTGTGTTTGCTTGTATGTTACTTTATAAGTGACATTGTCTTAATTGAGAGTTTGTGATAACTATGAAAAGGTTTGTTTGAAATTTAGAAGGCCATGTTAAAATAAATCTACAAAAATTTATCGAAAGCATTATAGGTAATTAATTTTTTTAAATACTTTTTGGTCGTAAAGAAACGCGTGATAATTTGTTAAATTATGCTCTTGCCCTTGTGGGTCCCTATAAAAAACCCGAAACCAAATTTGCCAGAAACATAATTTGTCAGAATTTAAAAGAAAAGAAAATAATTGGTCCGAAAAAATTGTCGTAGAATTAAATTTAAACGAAACATATTTTTATAGAAACAGAAAATGTTAGAAATTATTTTTAACGAAAATAATTTAATAGAAACATAATAATGCCGAACCACAAAATTCAAGAACCCCAATTGCTACGTTGCCAGACTTACGGCAGGGAAGAGTCGAAGTAAGTTGTGATATATTATTAATTTACCCCCTTTAAATTCTTCAACCACCCTCTAATTTATTGTCGTCCTACATTACAAAAATTAATAGCAAGATTTGATAGACAGTTAGACAGCCAAAAACTGTGAAGTTAAACAAAATAGTTATTATTATTATATTATTTTCTATAAATTTTTGGATCGGGTGTTTTTCGTTGCTAGACAATTATTTGCGATACTTTTGTATTTCTGATATTTTAAGGTTCGGGAAAATTATAATCGCTTAATTCGTATCCATTATTTTCTGGGGGTTTTACTATCGTTTTATTTTCTGTTCAATTGTGTTTCGGTTTTTGTAAATTCGGCTTTTTTGTGGGTTCCCGCCCTTGTATCTTGAGGTGTACGTAAATGTATAATATTGGTCTTTATTGGTAACTTTCTGTTTAAAAAAACTGTAACAGAGAAAACATATTTTTTATTACTACAAAATTTTGATAAAATCATCAATAATTTTTGGTTTTAAAAACGTTGGTATGTTAACATTGAATAATTATTCTAGTGAGTTTCATAAAAAAAAAAACATCAAAATATGTTTTTCTACTTTTTTTGGACATTCTCATGATCTGGCATTTTGTAGATCGTTATAGAGACTGCAGAAAGTCCACAATTCCACCAATAATAGTTTATCCGATTTTATACAACTAATTATTTTTTTTTACAACCATCGCCAGTTATTGCCAGATTATTTAAATTGCAGTGTAAAAAAATTGTCTGAATGTAAATAATATTGCTCAAACCACATGTTTTTCCCTTATTTTATGCAGAATGTTTTCTCTATTCCGAAAATTTTCAACTTATGGCGTTTTCAGTTTATAGGAACTAGTTGCGCGCCCTGAAACTTTTCTAGTGATTACATTAAGTTGCGTTCACTGTATTCAAATTCATAAAAAAGCGTAGAACAGGCATCAAGGCAAAAAATATATCCTTGTACTTTTTTACTTTTGTATGATAATTCGTTTTTGCCCAAAATATAAAATGGTTTTTGGTGGCTAGTATGGATCGGCCTTTAGTTATTTAAGGCCATCACACACAGACTTGCAAGGTCACATTCTTGCTTACTTTGCCGGAATAACTTATCTTTGATTCGTAGCGTAAAAACTACCCTGCACGTCAAGACCGCGCAAGGCTTTACCGCGTCACATAGCGTTACCCAGCAAACCACTTAACATTGCACAAGTCCATACCGGCACAAGACTAATCTCACACAAACCAATCCCGCACATAAGCTTTATTTTTTTGCAAGGTTATGCGCGGTATATCATCATATTGCGCTGTAAAATACTGCGCGGTGTTTTATACGCGGTAAAGACCGCGATCATCTATGAATGGTAAAAAAGTGATGATTCTAGTGCAAATTATGCGGTTTTTAGGAGAATAATATTTCGTCGTATGCCTCCAAGAGTTGTCAAAAGAAAATCGTTATATCCCAGACAGCGTACCTAAGCCTCGGACGAAAAGTACGTACGCTAACTCCATTGTACGTACTAGGGACGTACATATTACGTGCACTTTTCAACGCTATGTACGAATTAGGGACGTCCTTGGGATATGCCAAATATGTACCATGTACGTACCTTTGTGTACGTACTTAGTATGTCCTGCGGGAGACCAATAAAAGACATGAATTGGACGTAACATGTACTTGTAGGGTACGTACAGGAGACGTTTTTGGTACGTAAATAAATAAAATACAAAATATTTTTTAATATCTAGGGGGGGGAGCGACGATTTTAAAACACGAAAACTCCTCAGTACTCCTCTCTCCTGGTTGACTCTCCGGGAAAGAGTTCCTGATGGAGGGTGCGTATTTATAAAGTACCCAATAACTTTAAGAAAATGAAAAATACTTATACAAAAGTTTGCGTTAGAAGTGAGAGAAATGTTACATAAATTAACTACGTCGAAGTTAAAACGTAATAAGTACGTACAAAAAAAGATCTAAATTTAACGTAAAATACGTATCTAGTAGGTCCCGGGACGTAAAGATGTAAAATGGGTGTAAAATGTACGTCCCTGGGACGAATTATGCTGTCTGGTATTTCGTTCAAAATAAATAAAAGTCAAAAAAGGAGCATAAACAGCTCGTGTCGATAGTGAAAAACTAGTGAAGTTTTTCCCTAAATTTGAACACGCGTCCGATACATAACTACAAAAATGCTGTCGCTTTTGGTAAGTTGAACAGAACACCTGATGAAAACTAAAAAGTTTTCTAAAAACTGTTATGTTAAATACTAAAAACCGGTGCGGAATTAGTTTCTATAAGTTGAAACTAGTTTCTATAAGTTGAAAGCTCCATTAATAAAATTTAACTCGTAAAAATTTTTAAATAAAATCTGTAATTTTTATATACTACTTTTTTATTATCTACTGTTGTTATTAAACTTCTTTGAAAGACAGTTTTTGTATCTTTAGTAAGTTAAATTTTTTGTTATTTAATATGTTGTTGGTAAAATTTAGTTATTACTATATATTTAAATTATAGCAAAAAGTTACTTGGACAATCTGTAACAAAAACAAAATCGTTAACCTTAAGTTTATTTTGAATAATATAAATATGTACAAAATTAAGACCATTTTAAAATGCTGATTCAGGGCGATCAAAAAATATATTTAAAAATATTAAGCATGTTGGCTAAGTAAAATTGACATATGTTTTAACAAAGAGTCAAACTCAAACTCAAATAACCCTATGAGGGCTGGTTTCACAATAGTGTTATCTCGAGCAATATAAAACCTTATAAAAATATTTAAAATGCAGTTTAAAACTAAATTCAAACAGCCAAAAACTAAGATTTATGTATGTGGCCCTCTATTGAGAAACCGTCCCTAAAATTAGCAAATAAAGTCAATTTCACGTCGTCTTGTATCTACTTACATTTTCTGAAATTATTGGTACTTGGGGAATCATAATAAGTCAGGTCAAAGAAATAAGGTTTTTTTCTCTTCCGCGTACCATCCCACTTTAAAAGTGCAAAAATTATTTAGAATAATATAGGCCAGACGATTTGTTGACTAAAGCTTGAAACCTGGAAAAAATCAAGTATAAACGTATTATAAACGTTGTATTATTTAGTTTTTGGACCAACCCCTTGCAGAAGGTTGTTTTTTTGCCGATGACAGGTTTGTGGATCAAGTGGTTTTACTAAAAAGTATAGACATATAGAAACTTCTTTCTTATTTATTTTAGAATATTCATGATGTTGCACTTTAGAACCTTGTTCCTTCGATCTGACAAATAAAGTAAAAGCTGCCTTATGTTTAGCGATATACGAATACTCTGTGATATTTGTACACTTCGTTAATTTAACAATTTTTCATAATATTTCCTAGCTGTAATGACTATACAAAATTGTTTTATATTTTTGATATTGAAAAATCCTTTGTGATTCTAAGTAGATATGTTTAACGTTATGGTTATAATTTATCGTTTATTACTTATTATAAAAAAGACAAAAAGGTATTATAAAGTTGTTAAAGGCTTGTGCTCAGATACAAAAATGTAAATGTTTTTGTAAAAAAAGGAATAGGTAAGAGAAAAACTTAGGTGAACTACTTACTCACAATACAGGTACTAGGTAGTTCTTCTAAAGAGAAAAGGAATACCCGATTTTTTTAAAGTACCTATACAAATTAAAGTAGCACTTTAATGTTTTGTGTGCCAAAAATTGAACTGTTGTTCAGATGACTGTTTAAAGTAGCTGTGACACTAAAAAAATAGATTTTTAAAGCATTCTAAGTCATCAAAATTCAGTAAACTTTGGAAGAACTTGATTTATTCGATTCGTTATTTTAACGCAAACCACAGTTAAGATATTTTTTTGGGGTCATAGCCACTATAATATTTTATAAAATACGATGTGAGTGTACTTTTCAGAATTAAGACAATTTTAAGTACAATTGTACTGAATTAAGTACATTTTCCGCAAATTCAGTAATTTTTTAACGCCATTTTTAGTGTAAAAATTCTGAGAATTTTAAGGTTTCTCATAAATTTTCTTTTAATTTCTAAATTGCACTTTTGTGAGCAGAAATCAGTACAACTTTTTGAAGAATCTGGCAACACTGACCAGTCTCAGTGGTCATCATAGATATGGGAGAGGGGAATAGATGATGCTGCTTACCTGAGCGAGCGTTGAAATTTATTGGGCGGCCATTTTTATGGTAGCTAAGCCACAATCGGCCATTTAATTTTACTTCTTTTAAGTGCAAAAGGCTGTTGACATTAATGTCTGTTTTTTTTTTGTTTTCCGCACAACTTATGTATGAAATTAAAACTTCTCATCCCATAACAGACTTCTTACGCTCTTGTACCTCTGGATGGCCCGGTTGTTCAATTGCGGTTTAAACTCGGTTTGGAGCTTAAACTTGGGTTAAGTTTTTGGAGTTCTTGGTTAAACCTTAAGCCGAGTTTGGAGGCAGGTTTAAACTCAGTTTTCTCAAACGCCAAAATTCATAGGCGGGAGTCTCCCGCTTTTTTAAATTTCCTCCTGATGCAAAAAGTCTCCCGATTTTTAAATTATGCGAGATTCCCCAACATTCTTGAACACTTTTCTTAATAACCAGACACACCCTCTTCTTGCATTATGAGTTTGGAATGTAGTCTTTTTCACTGTCTTTGATTTCTGAGTCGTTTTCAGATTTTTGCCTTAAATAATGGTTTATTTTAACAAGATCTCACATATTATTTTTTTTTTTTTAATGGTGAAGAAGAATGTTTCTAACACTTTGCTTTTGGTCGGGGCTCAGTTTTTTTATTGTGGTTTAAAACTGAAAAACACGAAATATAAAGGGTAAAAAAAGCAAGTTGTTCATAATTTACCAAAATGTTGTTTGACCTTATTCGGGCTTAAAATTGGTTCGAACTAAACTTGGTTTAATGAAAATAAACTTGGACTGGAGGAAAACTAAGTTTAGAACACTATTGAACAACCGAACCTATGGGGCAGAACATCGTTTAGACCATATATGTATGAGCTTAAATATACGCTCTTACAATGCTTTCGGCGTGCACAACTTTGTAAGCAGGATGTCCTATATATACGTCTATACTTTTCTTTTACTCTTTTATGACTCTTATTGTCTCTTTCTGGCGTCAAAGCTTAGCGGTTCTGCACATGCGCGGCCATCGCCATCGGTTAACCAACCAAAATCTAGAAAGATAGCTGTGCAGTTGTCAAAATTTTTCTATTTGTTTACGTTTTTAGAAAATCAGTATTTTCTATTTTTACATAAATAAATATATGAATAGAAATAATTTTTAGAAGCGCGAAGGCGAAGCTCGCGAAACCGGCCGCCTCGTAAAATTTTCGCGCATGTGCATAGGCGCGGAGCTAAAACGGCTCCATGGCCTGCTAGATTTTAGATCTTGCTTACAAGTTTGGTCTGGGAAAGGCCTATATTTAACCTCATACATATATGGTTTAGACTAAAAAGGTACAATTTACAACACAAACTCAGCTCTAGCCTAGTCAGCTACCGAACCACAGATAAAAGTTGGTTAGTTTAGTTAAGGCCATTTAACCATGGTTCAGTTGTTCAATAGTGGTTTAAACTTAGTTTAACTTAAAGTTAAATTTTTCTCCAAACTAGCGGTTGTTCAATTCAAGTGTAAAGCAAGTTTGGTTCAAACCAAGTTTAAACCAGAATAAGGTCACTCCGTAAGGTACCGCCATCTAGGTATTGAACTTTATAACTGTTTTCTTACAATTGCGCAAACCCGAACAACATTTTGGTCAAATTTAAAGTTTCACAAGATTTTTACGAAATTTTGAGTGGGTGTTGTGTTGTTCGGACGTTTTTGATCAAAAAAATGTCCGGAAAAGCGTGATCCAACCTTTTCCCAGAAAGAGGAAATGATTTTAATTTATCTGGAGAAAACATTTAAAAGTATACTAGAGTGCAAAGAGACAGGAAATCGAATTTTCGTTTAATAGTGACAGTGGCGCAATTTTTCGAGATTTAATTTAAACATACAAATTCGAAAATGTAAAAAAATATATCAACAAAAAATGATTAGTTGTCACAACTAAACAAACGCAAGTATACACTTAATTTTTTAAACCTACCTCCATGACAAATCAACAACTCCTCCAAAAATTTAACCCAGGTTTAAACCCCAAACCGAGTTTAAACCGCTGTTGAGCAACCGGGCCTATGAGATACTATAACGGGCCAGGGGCGCGTTTAGCGGCTGGAGCTAAACCAAAAATGCGTTTATTTTGCGGACAGAAGGTAGGGCGTAGGTATCTGTTTAGAAAAAGCTATCAAATAGCCGTGGCTTAAAGTTCCGACAGCCCCTTTCCTTTTTAAACAGACCGTCCGTGTCTAGCAAAAATACTAAAAATACGACAGTCGGCTTTGCGCGTTTAAAGCTGGTTCGGCAACGTCAATGCCATTTTTGACATTTTAAGTGGAAGGGATAAAACCGCTTTTGGTTTGGCTCCAGCCGCTGCTGAACGCGCCCCAGGTGTCGCAAAATGTGTAACAGTAATAACTGGAAAACAAATAAAATAATATAGAAATTAGCGTTGGCCCTGGGCAAGACCAAAAGGGAAAGATCTACTGCGCATGCCTGACGCAGGCTGCTCACGCCCAGCAGAGTTTTTAGCTCTGCATTTTTTCCAGGCTAACTTGATTGGGAGAGTTATTATCGCTACGGCTTTTTTCTCGGAAAATGCAAGGGCACGGCAGTTATAGTATCTCATAGTTATCCGGTTACGACGATCGAAGGAGAGTTTTAGGGGAAGCTACCATAAAAATGGCGGCGTTCATGGTGTTCGCTAAAATTTTGAAACGCACTTCTCGAAAATCGTTTCATTCCCCTATGATTTCTATGGTGCTCATGCGTGTAAATTTATACAATCTTAGAATAAGTTCGTTTTCTACCGAAGTTTTACGGTTTTACTGTGTTACCTAATTTTAGGACATATTTCCCTGTGTGTATTGTATGTGCCACTTTCTTAGTCAGGAACTGTTAATTTATTAAATTATGTGTTTAAGTTATTATAAAATTATATTTATAAGAAAAAACCTGAACGTTTGTTATGGTAAAACTTGACGAAACTGGTTCTAAGCCCATTTGATTTTTTTTTGTTTTATTAAATTATTGTATAGTTGCCTGTACAAAGCGTAGCTACTTAATGTTAATTTCTTTTGTATTTTTGTTTTTCTTGTTTTTTTATAACATGATTCTACGAATCTCCTTAAAATTTGTTTTAGATCTTAATAAATGATGTGCATAAAATGTTACTATTTTTTTTATTTAATAACATACCTAGAGCTCTCCCAAATAGCAATTTTTAGTTGTGGAAGTTGTTAAAATTAGAATTGCACTACCTCTAAACGTTATTTTATAGGTAAATAGTAGTTGTCTTGAAAACTGAAGTCGACTTTGAAGTTTACGACGACTAAACGTTGATCGCAACTATATCCCAGACAACCAAAACACGTCTATATCACGTCGAGAAGACGTCAAAAATTCGACCAATCACGTGATTTTTACGACGTCTCTTCGACGTCTGTATCACTTTGGTCACGTGAATTTGACGTGAATTAATTTACGTAAATTTGACGTAATATTAATGACATATTGGTCTAAACAAGCGATTTACAATATATTAATTACCGAAAATCAAGGCGTAAAATGATACTTTTACGCCCTTGTGGTTAACTTCGAGCCAAACAGTTATACTTCGAATATTTCCAATAGGTACTTCCGTGGCCGATGCCCAGTGAGCGAGTTCTTGACGGGGATATATATGGGTTTCCATAAAATAAAATACCAATTATTTCATTTATCAAAAATACTTACACAAGAAAAATGTTACTTGTATATCTCTGGTTGCCTGAGAGCTTAAAATTCGACGTCATTTAGGTCGCGTCAAATGTTAATCCCGCAAAACACGTCAAATTCGTGTGACTTGTGTCTTTGGTTTCCTAAAACCCAAATTTCGACGTAAGTTCGACATCACTTACGTCACGTTGAATGATAGTCTCAAATAACACGTCAAATTCACGTGACGTGACGTGACTGGTTGCCTGGGATATGACCGTCCAGTACCCTCTCCAGATAGGCCGATCAACTCATACCGATTTAGTGTCCTTTTATCCACCTTCGCCGCCATTTTCACTCAAAAGTGACAGATAATCCATTAGTTTTCTGTCAAAATGGCGGCGAAAGTGGATAAAAGGACACTAAAACGATAAGAGCTGATCGGCCTATGTGGAGAGGGTAATGGACCGTCTATTTTACCAACAATATCAATATTTTCAGCGGTTTCTTAGTTGTGAAGGCGAAGTTTTATGGACAAGTTGTTGTAGAGGCGAGCGCGACTATTTTTATCTAACCAATTTTTATGTTATGTTTGCAACTTGCTTTAGAAGCACTCTGTGTAAATTTCCATTGGCCAAAATTGAGGCGCGTTCGCATCTGTTAGCCGGGGATCCGTTCAAAATACAGTACAGTAGTGCAATCCGTCAGGACACAGGAATGTTTTGGTTGTCATAAACACTAGCACGTGCGGCCATGATTGATTAAAACCTAATGACACAAGTACGTTTTAAATACGTTCCAGGAACGTCCGTAAACATCGTAAACCGTTTAAGGAACGTTCCCGGGACGAACAATGTCGTTAATTGTAACGTCTTAGAAACGTTCCTTTGGACGTTCCTGGAACGTTTACTTGGACGATCCTTGACCGTTCTTATTTGAATGTCTACGGTATATTCTGGGCATATTTTCCGGAAACGTCCACATACGTCGCCAAACGTTCCGGGAGTGTTCCCGGAACGATCAATATTACCAATTGTAACGTCTCGGGGACGTTCCTGGAACTTTTACCTTTACTTTTGGACAACCTTCAATCTTTGACCGTTCTTTCAAATGTTTCCGATACGTTGCGGCGCATATGTTCCGGGAACGTCTAAAGACGTCGACAAACGTTCCGGGAAGTTCTCGGAACGATTTATGTCGTCAACTGTAACGTCTCGGGGTCGTTCCTTTGGACGTTCCTGGAACCTTTACTTGACCGACCCTTGACCGTTCTTTAGATAAACTCATTTTGGAGTCCTTATACAATAAAATACAAGTATCTCCTATTACATAAAACGAATGAGTAGCTAATTAAAACTGCAGTACATGCGTCTATATTTAGGACGTCCCCTGAATGTTCCATTGGAACTGTTTTTAGACCTTTTCCTTGGAACGTTCCAGGGACGTATTTTTTAGGTCTGTGACTTTCGCAACCTATGGGGAACTAAAAAGGACGTCCCCTGAACGTTTAATTGGAACTGTTTTTAGACCTTTTCTTTGGAACGTTCCAAGAACGTATTTTTTAAGGCTGTCACTTTTGCGATCTATGGGGATCTAAAAGGGACGTCCCCTGAACGTTCATTTGGAACTGTTTTTTGACCTTCTTGGGACGTTCCAGGGGCGTACTTTTTAGGTCTGGCACGTTCGCGACCTATGGAGACCTAAAAGGGACGTCCTCGGGACGTCATAAGTTATTAGTAAATTGACTTACAAGATGAAATGCCATTACACGTTAATTTGTAACCAAAATTTAAAAATTGCAAAAAATTCGGAATTTGTTGCATGTAAAAACTATTTTGTCCCTAGGAAGCTTAAACAACATCTCTAGAGCTTTTTTGAAGCAATTTATAATTCAGTATATTTTTTTCTGTCATAGAATCATATTAAATTAAAAGCGCGCATGTCTTTTAGAGATAAAATCTGCATATGTGACCTGACCTGCGGGTTGTTTATAAATTTCGGCATTGATTTGTGTGTATTGGTGAAGTAAGATATCTTATAGAAATAGTTCAGTGGCAATCGCCCCTCCTTTGCTCCAGAAAAAAATAGACAACAAACATGCTGGTGGTAACCCTTAAGTTTTTAGAGAAAAAACGCGAAATTGCAGAACGTTCCTTTATAAACATTCTAGAATCCCTCCACAGTATTTTGGGACAGTTTGACCTTCAATTCGTCACACCAAGAATAAAGAAACGCATGACGTACTTACCTCGAAAATTTACTTCATATGTAAAACTATCCATAAGAGGTGTGGAATTATCTCTAAATTATTAAGTGATAATTTTCCAGTAGGTGATAATTCCACTGCTCTGAACAACACCTTCTTAACTAAAAAGCCAATGAACTAATTTCAAGATGGCCGCCTAGATTGGCTGATATGATTTACAGTAGAATAAATAAAAATACTAACAGTGAAAAATCAAATTTTTTAAAATATAGTAATACTTACCATTATACAGGGTGTTCCAAATTCGATGCTCTACCATGGGGATCTCCTAAACGGTAGGAGATTCGAAAAGGTTTAAATTAGGGCAAAGTTGCGCAATTTGACACTATGCTCAAAACCAAAAAAAAAGTTTTTAAATTCCGGGTAGTTCTGGTGATAGGCGAAAAAATCGAAATCTTTATTTTTAGTTTTTATTTTTTTGCGACCTTATTCTCGAAGCTGTCAAAAAAAAAGGCACTTTTTTAAGATCTACCTAATGAGAGATCTGTTTTCAAGATTTGACATTTTAGTGTGACAGGAGCACTGTCAAGTTCATTTTTTCTTATGGACCAGTGGCGGTCCCAGGGAGGGCAGGGGGGGGCGATTGCTCCTCCTTTTGCTCCAGAAAAAAGTAGACAACAACAACAAAGATGCTGGTGGTAATAACCCTGAAGAAGAAAAAACGAGAAATTGCAGAAAGTTCCTTTAAATACATTCTACAATTCCTCCACAATATTTTGAGACAGTTTGACCTTCAATCCGTCAGACCACGAATATACAAACGCATGATGAACTTACCGCGAAAACCATTGAAAATACAGAACAGTATTATAGTATTTATAAACAAGTATTAGACAAAATCAATTCGGATATAAAAAAGTATTTTTAGCAAAATTAAGTAAAGTCGTAAAGTCGTTTCTAAATACTATAAACTGTTTTATTATTCCAAAACAAAAATTCTTAAAGTTTTATTGGGAGAAGTCATTATTTGGAAACAATATTGGTCAGAAGTAGGCAAAAGCTTAAATCAAAACATACCTGATAACGTTTTCGAGACAATGAACAAGTGTGGCAATATTTTTCCGTTGATTAGAACATTCTTGGATGTTTGCCAGTAAGTAATGCCTCGTCAGTAGTTAAGAACACTATGACGGAAATGCGTCTGATGGACTTAGCGTTGCTGCATATCGACAGACATATTGAAATTGACATTGAGCGAGTCATTGTTTGAGATATGCGATATAAAAGGTAATGTTTCAACAAAAAGCTTTTTAGATCTCAAAAAAAAAGTATTTAGCTATTAGGTTTTGTTTGTGGTTTGTTTTTTATCTATGTTTTTTATAACTGAAAAAATTATACGTAGTTACTCAAGCGCGGATTTCAGGAGGATAGGGGGTTAGTTAACCCCCCTTCCTTGGCTTTAAATTTTTTATGAAAACATTTAGAAAATCAAAAGTAGGGCATAAATTGTGGCGCTACAACACCTTTGATATTTACAGTATTAGTTTAATTTTGTGTTAAAAATGGCATTTGTAGTATCATTTTCTTGAAAATTTTCGCCTGCTGCGCTTTGAAACAATTGATATATTTACAATTTTAGTTTAATTTGAAATCAAAAAACGCATTTTTAGAGCAATTTTCTTAAAAATTTTCGCCTGCGGCGCTTTAATCCCGTTGATATTTACGATTTTAGTTTATTTTTTCTTAAAAATTACAGTTTTAATGTAATTTTCTCAAAAACTTTCTTAAACATATTTTAAAATAAAAAGTTTATGAAATAATCGACTTCAAATCTGAGTACCCCCTCCCTAGATTTAAGACCAAATCCTCGCTTGTAGTTACTAAGTTTTATTTGCATATATTGATATGTTCCTCATAAAAGCTAGGCTTTTATTCTATTTTTTTTCTTATCAAAACCGCCCCACCCCCTTTTTAAATGGCTGGGACGGCCAGTGTATGGACACATGCTTTTTTTCTCCTACCGTTTGGTTCAAATCTTGTAAAAGTAAACTCATACCTTTTTAAAAGATTTGTTGGTGTAAGTTTTCTAACAACTATGTTTCTAGAGTCGTAGAGTGATTTATAGTTTTTTTAAGGAACCTCCGATGATATCGCTTTTTTACGTGGTCTGTGATGTTCATCATAAAGTCAACATGTCTTTACGCAGCGGTCTTTTAACTTCTTTCTCATTTAAATTACGGCGTAGCACAAATGAAAACACCGAATCAAAACAAATAATAGGGACTAAAAGCCAAACCACCGCGTAACCGTAACTTAGCTCTGAAATCCAGCGTATCTAATGAAAATCAGTCTCGCTCGACGTGCGATTGACAACCTCTGTCGGATCTGACCAATGAGAGCGCTGAATTTCAGAGCTACGTTGCGTTTATGCGGTGGTTTGGCTTTTAGTCTCTAATAGGGGCTTTAAGCCACGGCATGGTGTAAACGCAACGTACGTTACGCAGAGAGGAAAAGGCTTAAAGCAACGCTTCTTGCGTATCTTGTAAATTGGTTAAGTAGTCGAGCAGAAGGCGCTCTCATTTGTTTTGTTTTTTATAAGAAAACCTAAAAAATGATGACATCGATGATGCCACCATCATCGAAAATCTACGTGGAGAGGTTGCTCTCTGTTGTGTACATGAAAGGTACACATCTGTCTTACTGTTCACCACATGGTGTAAGTTGCTATAAAGTCTTAAGTTGGTACCTCTGAGATAAAAGCTCTAAGTTGGTGATAAGACTTCCGGAACCGAGGTGTAATTATAAGCTTTTTAGGAAACCATATTTAGTCTGCCACCAACGTTCGTCTTAAGTATATGTCTCTCTATTTCGTGTAATGCCGTCCATTGTTCTTGTAGTTTAGAAACCTGAATAAAATCTGTGATATATTTATTAAAGTTTATCTTCATGTTTTTAATGAACTAATGTTTAAGCAAAGGAATAAAATATGTGATATATTTATTAAAGTTTATCTTCGTGTTTTTAATGAACTAATGTTTAAGCAAAGACCTAAACCACTAGTTAAATAAATAATTAATTAAGCAAGTCTGAAGACATAAAACTCTCTGAAATAGAGCAGCCGATTATTGAAGGTTCAACTTTGACGAGGTGACGGAACCAGAGTGCTTGACACTATTTAGGTTTTAAAAACACATGCTTATAGTAAACAACTTTCTTTTGATCAGGGGTTACGCATTCACGTACGA
Organism: Oxystoma pomonae; assembly: GCA_963921995.1. Taxonomy (NCBI): domain Eukaryota; kingdom Metazoa; phylum Arthropoda; class Insecta; order Coleoptera; family Brentidae; genus Oxystoma; species Oxystoma pomonae. The sequence continues at coordinate 16,942,796 of OY998170.1, read as the reverse complement.
TACGCGGTGTAACGATACACCGTGTGTAAAGCGTATCGTACGTTTGGATTTTACTGCACATGCGCACTTCATCAAAACTTACGCTACGTCGAGTTACGTACTGTGGCTTATACACTGAGAAAACAAATGGTAGCCATAGCGGGTAAAATAGTGGACAGCCCACAACTTGAATTACTCCAACTATTTCTTTTTAAAATTATCTCTTTGTTTCGGACTTCCATTGTCTATATTTTATTTATACACGACGTTTCGATCAGAGATTGTACTGATCGAAACGTCGTGTACAAATAAAATATAGACAATGGAAGTCTTGTTGCAACCCACAGTTTTTGATATAAAGCAACCCACATGCGTGGGTTAGTTTTTTAATGCAAATTAATGGGTTACAGTAACCCGCTATGAGGGACCGTGAATATAAATAGCTATAGTTGGGACAGTCCTACCTGCTGGGCTGGAACAGCCTGAAGTTGGAGCTGGAATAAAGACCTTATTTTTTGGTGCCCCATCAATTGGGTTGGTACAACCCAGTTGGATGGGCTGAAACTGCAAAAGTTTGGGGCTGGAATAAGGAGTTGTTTTTTTGGTACCCTGTGGATTATGTTGGTGCAGCCCAGTTAGGTGGGCTGGAACAGTACAAGTTTGGAGCTGAAATAAAGAGCTTATTTTTCTGAAACCCCGTCGACTGGGTTGGTTAGCCCAGTTAGCTGGACTGTACCAGCACATATTTTAGGGCTGCAATAAAAAGTGTATTATTTCTGACACAGTTTGCCTAAACTTATATATATTGAAGAAAAAAAAATACAAACAAAATTTAATAGAAAAATTAAAAGCTTTATTGACGTAGTTTTTTTTAGAGAGGCATTTTTGAGGGAAACCTATTTTTTTCTCATAAAGTTTGCTTTTATGCATATCTAGTTTTCGAGAGGTCTGATGCAACAAAAGTCTTAAAATTTCAATTTATGAAAGCAATTACAAATAGCAAAATTTTTTAAATAAAGCGTTTGTATCGAAACTTTTTAATAAATTGACTGAAATTACCAAAAATGGATAAACAGCATATTATGCGTATGTGTGTAATCTCCAAAAGACAAACCATTTCTAAATTCTCCTTAAAAAATAATTTTAAATGACCCCAACATTATAGGGTATCTTATTTAGTTTGTGATATATTGGCTTTCAAAAATTGAAATTTTAATATCTTAAAAACTAGATAAGTTAAGAAAATTATTAGAAATAGACTGCCACAATATCTAAATTTGTAAAAAATTTCGGCGAGAAACTTTGACATAAAGGCAATTTTCGCGATCTTATCGCCCGACGACGGCGTCAAACGAAGGTTTCGCGTCAAACGAGCGGGTACCGGAACAGAACAAACCCGGTGCGGGGCAGAGATGTGCACCTTTCGGGTGCCTGAACGATAATGAACTGAACAGGGCGAAATTAAGCAATAAATTTTTAATAGAGGTTTAAGCAGCCCCGCGAAGTAGCTAAAACAATTCACGTTTGGTTTGTAACTAACAGTTTTTACCTCTGATGGGTTTGCAACAGTCCATAAAATGTTTACCTATGGTTAATGTTTGCCACAACCCAATAACTGGTTTGTGGCAGCTATGTAATTTAGTAAAATGATTGTTGTTTTAGGCCAACATTTTAATTTAAAAAAAAAAACAAATTTCGCCCAATTTTGTAAGCTCCCTTAGCCAGAACTGTTCCAGATCAAAAAAAAGTGTTAAAGTAATTCAATGAAATAGCTGGAATAACCCATAAAAATGAGTTTTTCCAGCCCCAAACGTCTAGACCACGACTTTTAGCTGGCCTCGTTTTCTCGGCATACCCCCTAAAGGACGTATGACGTAGGCCTCGAAACCCACGGTCCCTAGAATAGATGCGGTCTAGTAATTTTGCCCCACTCTTCGACCCGATGACGTCACAAAGATAGCAGCTGATTTTTATCCGCCATTTGAAAATTGTATGAAGGTTTGGCAAATTTAATTAACTTTTCGGATTTTTCTTTTTTTTTATTTAAATGATTGATGTAATACCGATTTTTTGCTAGCATCTTTTATTATAACTTTTTGTGTATAAGTAAATATAATTTATTTTTGGCCTGCATGCGTTGGTCTTGCACCAAATAGAAATTAGGATCATTATTAGTTGGTAATCGATTCCGTCAAGAAACTCATCGGATGAGTTGCAGTTAGTCCGAGTTCGTAGTTCAGAAATTAGGTTAGGTAGTTGTTATTTTTCCTGTTTTGGAAGCTATTTTATTTTGTATTTGATTTTTGCCAGGCATTTTTGGGAAAGTGATTATTTTGTTATTTAGAAGGAAAGACTTGTTGTGCATACTATATGCAATAAATCTGATTGCAAATTTAAAACTATAAGGTGTTTTTTTTTTTGTTTTTTTAATTATTTAATGATGATCCTTTTCACTAAACGCATAAATGCAGCTACCTATGACGAAAATAATGTAAGTAATATCACAGGGTATTTAATTAGGGCCAGAAGAAAAGAAATGCTCAACAAATACAATTTTTATTGCAAAAATTTATGCAAAAATATTATAACCCCAAATGTCAGCCATCAAAAAAAATCAATAAAGAAAGCAGCTGATATCTTTGTGTCGTCAGGTGGGCGGAGCAAAAAAATTACTAGAACGTGTTTATTCTAGAGACCGTGCTCGAAACCGGCCGAAACTGACCGAAACCCCTCGGATGGATAAATTCTCTGATCTTTCCATGATTGGCTAAATTATTGCTATGCTGCTCACAAGTTTGGCCGGTGTAAGGCGTATATTTGAGCTAATAGGTATATGGGTAAAGGAAACCGCAGATTCGAGTGTGTTACCTAATGAAAATAGAAGAATAAATGATGATGAAAATGGGACGCCCACAGTTTATCAGAATATGCAAAATCAAACCCATTAAAAGACCCGTTTTTAATCGAACCACTGTTCATCAAACTCATTTAATATAAAACTCGTAATTTATAAAACCCATTTTTAATAAGACCCGGATTTTGTCAAACCATTATTTTTCAAAACCGTTGTTTATAAGAAATTTCCGAAGACGTAGACGGAGGTGGTGCGGCGGCGCGGCGTTTCGATGCATTTGTCACTGCTACGCGCGCATATTGTACAAGTAACGTTCAATAGTTTGTGTATAGATGTCACTTGCATTCCAGTTAAGAACAAATTTCTGATAAACAAGGAGTCTTACGAATTCCGATTTTGAAAAATAAGGGTTTGACAAATTCCGGGTTTGATTAAAAATGGGTTTTACAAATTGCGAGTTTAATATTGAATGAGTTTGATGAACAATGGTTCGATTAAAAACGGGTCTTATAATTTTCGAAGTTGATATTGTGTGGGTTTGAAGAAATAAGGTTCGGATAAAAACATGGTTTAAAAAGTTGCAGTTTTTATGGTGAATCGTTCTTACGATGAAAATTTTTATTAAATACGGTCTGATAAATTCCTGGTTTGACCAACCATAGGCGTTCTGAAAATGTCTGAAAAAGGAATCGTGAGATGTGGATATACTTATGTAAAACACAACCAACTGTCATTTTTCAGTTTCGGCAGGAATATCTTCATTTTGCTCTCTTACTGTTTTTGTCATTGTGTTGGAGGAAAAGGTTTTAGGTATTTTGGTAAACGAAGAGAAAAGCTTGATTCTAATTTGTCAAGATATATACAGGGTATATAATTTTAAAAAAGTAACAGTAGTAGTAGTAGTACTACATGCATAGCTTATACGTTAAGCCTCCTTTTGAGGATGTCCTTTTAAGCACACTTTTAGCATATGCTTGGTACATACTATTTAAGTAAACGCTATTAAGGATATCGAAAGCAAATGCAAAGAATATATCAATTTTAAAACATTTTTTGGTCCGTTTAGCGCACATGCTGTTCTGGTATCATAAAAGAACATTAAAAGAATGAGCTTCTAAGTATTTTCTTAGCATATGCTGAGGAAATATCATTAAAGAAGGTAACTTTTAATATGCAAAGCATATATCACTTATTGAAACATTATTTGGTACCGTAAAAGAACATTAAAAGAATGTTATTCTAGTATTTCCTTAGCATATACTAATGATATACCATTAAAGAAGGTAACTATTAGGACATCTTTAGCATATGCAAAGTACATTCCAATTATGAAATAAGTTAAAAAAATTCGAAAAAAATCGATGACCGGAAACGAACCCGGTAACCCTTGGTTTAGAGATGCTTGTCCATATATATCCAAAGTTCTCTGACCAAGCTTTAATCATGATTAACACCTTTCAGTCCACCAATAAGAATCCCCCAGAACGCTGCTTAATATTCCGCGGTTTCAACCTATTTATTTATAAGCGCATGGTACAGTGGATAAAGCATTGGTCTGTCAACCTGTAGTTTGCCGGTTCGAACCCCGTCGGCGCGTCGCACTTTTTTTTATTATTTGTTTTTTTTTCTTAGGGTTTATTGTGATTGGACATGATTTTTAGAGCTCAAAAATATATTTTTAATTTTAGATTTAACACATGCCAATCATCTGATAAGGATATCTATTAGCACATCCTAAGAACCTGCATAGCATGTGATTAGGGCGGAACGTTATATATTCTTAGCACAAGCAAGACAAGACTTTTGGGACACCCTGTATATGTAGCTGTTCTCCTAGGCGAATAGAGATATATCTGACCTGAGCTATGTGCGAACATTTTTGTACCAGAAGTTTTCTACCGTGGAAAATCGAAACTGATAACCCATTCGAGTTGACGTAGTGGTCGTGATCAGAGGTGAATGCTATCTGTCCGTAAAGATCGCACGCACGACGAACTACCTCCATCGGCCACCGGGGGGTCGGTAATTGGTCGTTTTTGCATAGCCCTGGGTGCATTAGCCAATACCGATCTCAATTGGTTCGTAAGACCGCTTCCGTTTAGAACGGAGAAATAATCCTTTAGAAAATGTAAAGTTGACCAAGGGCTATATATTATTAACCGTGCATGCCGAGCATTTTAATAAGTTATGCGAGGTTTCTTTTGATAGCACAGCGCAATTCAGTATTTATTAGGCATGGCGGGGTTGACCGACAAAAAGTGTGTTCGACGGCCTTTGCGCGATATATCTTTCGAGAAAGGTATTTGTGAGTGGTACTTTCTGAAAAATGGCCTAGTATATCGAGGCACCTGCAGTATGACTGCTGGGTAATTCCATAAAAGATGGGCGGCCAAATGGAGAATAGAGTAATAACTACTCCAAAAATGTCAATAAATCAACCCACGTTTCTTCATTTTCAGAGGAGGGTCAACTTCTAAAACAAGTCATTTTTTGGATGAAACTATAAAAATTTATAATTTTTCCCCAGATTGTGGTAGCGATTTCAAAATTTGTAGTATTTAGATTAAGAATTGACCTTTATTTAATGGTAGTTTAAGGTCATTTTAATTTTCCAAATCCAAAAGGTCTTTTTTATTTTTTGATAAAATTATATTTTTATTATAATTGATTATTAAAAGGGCCTGAACCCCTATTGCTAAATTGTTGTAACTATTAAAGGTAATTATAATTTTATTATAAAAACTTTAGGTATAGGTTGTAAAAACATTTTTTCGCACACTGTTTTGTAAACATTTTAATTTTAACGATGTTACCGGTTAATTTTATCATTGTTTTCTTGTAATCAGACAAAAAAAAGTTGTGTATTTTAGTCTAATAGGTTTTTTGTGTTGAGGTCTCAATACACGAAAGGCCGAATTTAAACGTATCTAAAATATTAAAAATTGTTCGGAATTTCAAAGATATCAAAGAAAAAAGTCGAAATCCGCAACCGTGGTGACCCCCCTCCCCGAAAAATAAAAAAAAAATTCATTCCAATCAAATTTTTGTTAATTTAAATATTTTAGATATGTTTAAATGGCCTTTCGTGTATTGGGACCTTAACTCGTTTTAAATAGAAAAAATATTAGTACACTAAAATACACAACTTTTTTTTATTATAAAAGAATAATGTACGTTTAGAATAAAGATGATCATGTGATGAAAATTGATTGATATGGTGTTGGAAAAATTAACCGCCAGAATCGCCAAAATTGAGATTTTTTAAAAACAGTATACGATAAAATGTTTTTTTTATACCTTCATCAATCACATGATTTTAGTAACTGTGTGCAGATAACTAAAGCATGGTTTTTTTGGTTACCGATGCAAAAAAACTTTTTTTTTTTTTGATCACGGGTGCAAAAAAAGATTTCTGTCCGTTTTTTAGCCAGAATTAAAGAGATATAGCAGGAAATAGTAACATTGAAAAAATCTAATTATTCTTCCTAAAAATTAAGCCTTTTCACCAAGTATTTACGAAAAAATAATTTAAAAACATCGTCAAAATATTAAACAGTCAAAGATTAAAATGTCGCAACCATGAACATTACCAAGTAAAAAGGCACATCGCTACGAAAACATTCGTTATTTCATTTACCAGCCGCTTTGACTGATAGTGTAGAGATGGTGTGTTGCAAGAAGTGCTTTTCGTTCGAAATTTTTAAAAGTATTTTCCTGTTTTTCTGGGATTTTTTGATAAAGGTATTAAAAAAAAAGTGTTAACAACTCGCGGCTAAACGGTGCTTTTTTTTACTCTCGTTTTTAAATATCCCGCTGCGCTCGTTATTTAAACCAGCGCTTGTAAAAAGCACTATTTTAGCTACTAGTTGCGAAAACCACTATTTTTTGGTCAACTTTTTGGAATTGTAATTCAATGTGAGAAAACGTCTCGTGGTTATTTTTTTAAATCATTTATATCCCCATCCAAAATCCTACAAAATACCCGCTCTGAAGGGAGAACTATTTTTTAGTGTTCTTGACTTTTGCTCCAAAAAACTGCCCCCGACACTTGTTTAGCTTCACAACGGAGCTGCTGCTTTCGGCAACAAGATTTGCCTGTGCGATTGCGTGTAAAATTCAAGGTTCTGAGGCGTTTCCTCGCGTTGAAATTGTTTAAAATGTTTTTAAAAAGTTTGAAACATTTGTTTTCTCACGTTGCAACGGTGACGTCACATCGAAACGGGTTAAAAATATTTTGAAACGGAATCCACTCTAGTTTCAAAACTGACGCGTGCGTAGAAGATACGTCAAAATTCTACATTCTTGTTTTAACCGATTTTTTTTTGTTTTTGCGTGAAAATGTATGAAAAATCGTATTCTAGATATCTTGTTAGCCATTCTTCATGGTATCCCTGTGGTCTTATATGATTTTCTGGGCTTAAAAGAACAGTAAATAAAAAAACTATCCATGTAGCTTCCATTGCTTGCCATCCATGCTACTAAAACGTCCGTACACTCGAAGGTTTTGTTAGATAAACCAGTAGTTGATCCATTTTAATTTTAAACACCAAAAAAATAAACAGAAAAACGAAAAAAAAGTGAGGTTACACTAAACTACGTCAGCGTTTTGAACTACTCATTTTTTCTCGGTTCTAAATGATGACGTCACATCTAAATAGTTTCAAATAATATTTCAAAATAATTTCAACGCGAGAAAACGCCTCTGAAATCTCGCAAGAAACGCTCTTTTTGCTACATCAAATTGTACAAATCAAAAAGTTCTGGTCAGAACAATAGATATATAACCCTAAATTTTAATATTTTCAACACTTTCTTCAAAATCTTCTGCGTTCTTTTTTCAAATGCTTTTTTTTGTTCAAACTATAGATATAGAAATATTTGAGGTTATGAAGTATAGGCAAATTTTGAGCAAGCATGGTGCAAAACTGAGGTACCCCAGAAAATTCTGACCCCGCTCATGACCAATAGTTATCGCTGATGTGTTTAAGGTTCGGTTCGAACAACATTTTGATAAAATATCACTGACGTTTTACAACAACTTTACGAAATTTTGAGTGGGTGTTTTTTTGTGCTGTTTGGACATTTTTGCTTAAAAAAAAAACGAATTAAAATATACTAAAGCGCAAAGAAACATGATCCATCGCCAGCAAAAAAAAAGATGAGCCTTAGAAAAAATCGAATTTTCGTTTAATAGTGAGAGTGGCGCAATTTTTCGAGACGCTCCATCATTAAAAAGAAAATATGAAAATTTAAAAAAGATTTCAACAGAAAATTATTTAAAAAACAATAGATCAAAAGATATTTGGTGGAAATAACAAAAATTCAAACTTGGATGAGCATCCCACAAGGAACACACAAAAGACCAAAGCGAAAAGAGAAATGATTAAACGATGTTTCGCGCTAGGTAACCAGCGTGAGCTCATCAGTGATTTGGAGGTTTTTTAACTTCTTTTTCTTCTTCTTCTTCTTCTTTTATTTGCCTTAGGAGCATAATCCTACTGGAAATATTAACACGCCAGGACGAATCCGTATCAGGTAACTTGGATAAGTACCAGTGCGGAACGATGCCTATTTGTGAGTGATTCAAAGTTGGAAATCAAATGGTGTGTGTTACCTGGCGAAATGTCGATTAATCATTTCTCTTTTCGCTTTGTTCTTTTGTGTGTTCCTTGTGGGATGCTCATCCAAGTTTGACTTTTCGTTATTTCCACCCAAAATCTTTTGATCTTTTGGTTTTTAGTACGGATTTGAAGATTTTTTTTAACTTCTTTTTTGTTTTATTTGCCTTAGAAGTGTGAGTGATTCAAATTTGGAAATCAAAGTGTATTATGGTATTTAATGATGTATGGTGAAGGGTGACTAGTAAAACCACTGATGAGCCCACGCTGGTTACCTAGGGCGAAACATCGTTTAATCATTTCTCTTTTCGCTCTGGTCTTTTGTGTGTTCCTTGTGGGATGTTCATCCAAGTTTGAAGTTTCGTTATTTCCACCCAAGATCTTTTGATCTTTTGTTTTTTAGTTTCTTTTCGGATGAAGTAACTTTTTTAACTTCTGTTTTGAAAAAATTATTTGTTTTCATAAGCAAACACAAGCCTAAATAAAACTCACAAATTTAGACAAAATATGAACCTTTTCCTGTAATAAAAGCATAAAAGATTAATTTCTACACTTGATTTTTCTATAAAACATGATTTTTGAATTTAAAACTTGGTTTAAGGCTCAACCAACATGGAACAACCCTTCTTCCAAAAACTTAACCCATGTTAAAACTCCAAATCGAGTTTAAATCGCTATCGAACAACCAGGCCTAAATGAGTTAAATGAAGGGATGACAGGGCATACATAGTATGTGGTCTCTCTCAGACGAATGAGTTTAGAAAAAGAGAACAACACTAACTCTTAACACGGAAATTTAATAGGTATATCATTTCACGTTGACATAGCCATATTGAAGGATTTAATTCATATGTTGGCTGGTTCTTATCCGTGGTCATCCTAGACGACGGAAAAATTGTGGGCAACTTCACTACCAGCATGCCTCTATACTATTTACCAAAAGATTTTCCTTTGATATCAGACAAATACTACATTTCGGCTTTATCTTGTGAGTATGTCGTAAAGCAGGATTGTTTATTGAATAAAGATAGATTTGTTTAACAAGGAAGCATGCGTCGCGGATCTTTAAAGCTTTTGCAAGAACGGAATTGCTCTTTTTGACATTAAATTATTTTTATGTACACTATCGGCATCATAAAAGTGGTACACAATACTTTTTGTTGTAATACCTTGGTCTACTTTTACAAACAAAGTCACCCATTATTTTTTCTTAAAATGTCAAAGTATGTCATTTTGTATTTCAGTCTGACATATAAATAAAAAAATGCCTCCACAAATTTCTTTATTTGATTAAGTCCAACTCTTGGCAAAACTACAACTAAGATGGTCAATTAGGGACGTGGCTAGACATTATGGACGCAGAGAAGAAGATCAGACAATAGAGAAAAAACAAGGGACTGGTTTATTGAAAGTTTCAACTGATAAACAAGATTATGACCTTATCGCTTTTATGGAAGAAAACCCTTTTGCATCTGTTGCCCAGGCAAAGCGATCAACCCAATTTCCAGGATAGGTAAGAGTGGCAGGAAATCGCGTACGGAAAGGATGCAATTGAAGATGTCGTGTAGCTGCTAAAAAAATTAAACTTACGAATAAAAAAAAAACAGGCCGGGTTACTTTTTGCCCTTAGTAGTAGTATAGGGGCGGACCGTAGGCAATTAGGCCTCTTCATTTGCCCTTAATTAGTCTCTAAAGGAACCAGAGTTTTGGCGAAAGGTAATATTTTCCGATGGAAAAGTTTTCCAGTCCTGTAGTGACAGAAAACAAATTCGGGTGTCCACCAAGAACACGCTATGAGGAAAGATATATTGCTGGTAACAACGATCGCGCTGGACGATTTTCGGTAAATATGTGGGGTTGGTCATGGTGCTCTATTTCGAATCAATGGAAGGCTCACAGAATACCATGCTTCCAGCTATCACAAAACTTTACCAGGACCAGTTTATTTTTTAACAAGAAAACTGCCCTGCTCATACGGCCAGAATTTGCCAAACTTGGTTTCGGGAGCAAAATATTGAAGTTCTTACTTGGCCTGCGGAAACCTCAGATGCCAATTCTATGGAAAATGTCTGGGATTTAATTACAAAAATGCTGGAAAGCTTTAATATTGTGCCGGAAAATCAAGATCACTTGGTACAGTTATAAAGAAGTGATTGGTGAAAATAAAAACCTTTTTGAAATTTTGGCTGATTCTCTACCATGGTATAACTGAGCTGAATGAATATTTTGACATTTTAGTACAAGTCTGTCACAAAATATAATCCGGTAGTTAACCATACAATTTAATAAATACCTATGTTTATCACGTACCACTTTTATGATGCCGATAGTGTACGACCTATGAATAATACTAATTTTGCAACCCTCTCAACATGATTTTAATGGCTCACTTACGGTCCTAGGATAATAATAAAGCTTAGACATAAACCACAAGATGGCGTGACAAACGATGAAACTTTATTTTATAAGACGCAAAAATGTGAATTATTTTTCTATATTCTTAAGACAATAAATATTTATCAAACGTAAATAAATCCGATATAATTTTAGTGTTTAACCAAAAATAAGTTCCGTTAAATTGACATATTACATATTTTAAAAATATATTTTTTTGACGTTTTAGGGTTTATGAAGGTTGTTGACTTAAGAGTGTTTGCGTTTGTTATTTTTAATAATTTCTGATATTTATGATGAGATAAATTAAGGCACTCGCCTGCGGCTTGCATCTCAAACTTCATTTTCGCGTTTAATGACCATCATAACATGTTTGTTAAGTAAACTACTATTATTAAATTTAAAAGAGTTAAAGAAAACCTATCAACAAAATAGTATACAAGGTGATTTCAACCAAAAGTTTGTCAGTTACAGCAAAAAATAATTAGTTACACCCATATTTAACACGCATAGCATATGCCTTAAACTTCCTTTTGAGAATTTTCTTTTGAGCAGATCTTTAGCATATGCTTGGTACATGCTATTTAAGTATCATTATCATAGGCAATTACTCGATACCGAGTATGATTTTCTTCTATTCTGTCGTCGCTATCTGTTATGCGTTTTTTGATGGCTATGTAAGTCAATTCTCGAGCCGCACGCCCTTCCACAGTCCTGACACACCCAGTCTCCGGCAGCAGCCGGGTGTTGTTGGTCATCCATTCTTTTCCGTCTCTAGTCTACGTCGTGGCTCTTCAGAAGCTTGTGCTCCCTTATGGACTGTTAGGCGCCATGAAGCCCTATCGTTTGCCGTGGTCTCGAAGTGCGAAAATGGTAACTATAAAGGCGTCCCTGAGCTCGGCAGGAATGGTCTCAGTGGTCCATATTTTACTTATTAGAGTGTGCGTTTGGGAATTAAGTGCGGGACCCCCTTGTTTGTACAGTTCAGCAGCGATACCATCTGTGTCTGCTGACTTGTTATTCTTTAGCTGTGTGATTGCCTTTTCGATCTCTTCTAATCTCGGAATCTCACTTAGGTGTTGTTGTGTAGTTTTCTCCGGAATTTTGTCGAAGATGTCATTATCGACCTGAGACTCTCTGTTGAGTAGGTCTTGGAAGTGTTCTTTCCATCGTGAATTGATTGAGGATCTGTCTTTAAGCAGCCTTGTTCCATCTTTGGATCGTAAGGGATTGATACCTTGTGTAGTGGGTAGAGTTAGGGTGGCTTTTCCAAGCATTATGGACTTTTCTCTTCCTCTCAATAAGGTCTTGAATTTCTTTGTCGTGCTCATCACACCAGTCTTGATGTTTTCTTTGTGTATAGCCGACAGTTTCTTCGGAGGCAGATGTTATTCCTGTCTTCAACATTCTCCAGTGATCGTCAATATTCTCCGGGTATTCTAAAGTACCCAGCTTTTGATTCAGAGAGACTTAAATGGTATTTAAGTATATGCTATTAAAAATATCCATAGCAAATGCTATGAGTGTACCATTTGAGCAGGTCCTTGAGTACATCTTTAACACATGCAAAGAATATATCAATTTTAAAACATTTTTGGTCCTTTTAGCGCACATGCTATTCTGGTACCATAATCCATATGCTAAGGAAATACCACTAAAGAAGGCTACTATTAGAACATCTTTAGCATACGCAACATATATATCACTTATTGAAACACTATTTGATCCTTTTAGCGCACATGCTATTCTGGTACTGCAAAAAAACAACAAAAGAATGCGCTTCTTCTTCTTTAGAATATGCATGTGCTAAGAATAGATGCATTAAAGAAGGTTACTTTTAGGACCAATTATGAATTACGAATAAGTTAAAAAAACTCGAAAAAAAATGGATGACCGAAAAGGAACCTGGTAACTCTTGGTATAGAGATGCTTGTCAAGCAACGCAACAAACTCGAAAATTCTCTTTAATAAAGATTAACAGTAATTCGGCCTATAAAAATCCGCCAAAACGCATATATTCCGCGGTTTCATCCTATTTCTTTATAAGCGCATGGCGCAGTGGAAAAAGCATTTGTCTATCAACCTGTAGGTTGTCGGTTTTTCTTTATTTGGTTTTATTTTTTTTTTCTTAGGGTGTATTGTGATAGGACATGATTTTTAGAGCTCAAAAATATATTTTCTATTTTATTTAAAGCCATATTTTAGGAGTTTTACTGATTTTACGCTACTAAGTATAGATTTACTAACGATTAGTAGATACTTCACTTAAGGTAAGGGAAGTTTTTACTTATGGTCAATATGTTATTTTATAACCTTAAGCAGATGAGAAAACTTATGCTAAGTAGATAGTTCACTAGTCTAACATTTTTAGGACATGACATTCTTCTGTGAGCCGGACGTCTTCTGCCTTTAAATCTTTTATATTGCCAAAATATTCAAGTTTGCGTCTTTCAATGGTGAATAAAACTTCGAGATCCACAGGATATCCTGAGCGTTCTACGATACATGGCATCAGTGCATGCCTCTACGCCGCAATATAAAATCCTGTTAAAGCACACGAATTCGGAGAGTGGTATTCATCTTCTTTTTTTGCGGAGTAACCAGGATCGATACGTTTAAGATGATGTAGGAGCAATAATAGAACAAATCTTTCTTGGATCGATCTTGGAGATGCGTGAGAGTGATTTTAAAATACAAAGTAATCGAAATCACTATAATTGGATCGACCTGACAAAAAAAAATGCTTAAATTCGATTGGGAAAATATTTATCAATGGCAAGGCCGGACCTAGGGTGTTGGCCGCGTGATGCAATCTTTTTAAATGCCGCCCCTGAACAGAGGATTCTTATTCCATTCCAAATAAACGAAATATAAGTCTATATACATACAATAAATCTTTAGATAAACCATTTCTGTATATTCAATATTTTTTTAAAATGTTTAAAGTTGACTTCTTACGAAACCATACAGACAGGATAAATCCAGTTTTTTTAGAATTTTTGTCTGTCTGTCTGCCTTTCTGTCTGTCTGAGTGCCTTTCTGTCTGTCTGTCTGTTTGTGCCAGCATCACAAAAAACTACTAAACCGATTTTGATGAGACTTTCAGTGCTGCATTCTGTGGACTCCTAGGTAGTTTAAAAAATTAATGAAATGCACTGCTTTTAATATCAACACATAGGAGGTTGCAACTTTATGAAAAAAAGGAAAGTTTGAGTTATAATTTTGTATGCAATTAAATGAGGTTTGTTTGTACACTTTTTATTTGAAGATATTCTTCTGATTCTATGCAAAAAAATGTTTAAAATTCTAGATTTTGCCTAGAGCCAGGCCTGTCAATGTCATCCGATTTTACTTTGTCCGTGCTAATAATTTCTATATTTGCGTTGATACATTTGGACTGCTTAAAATCACTTTGATTACGACATACTACTTAGCTATTTTATAGGAGTTCCTTAAAATAACAATTTATGTATGCGGTTGAGTGACTATAATTTAGCAAAACAATACAACTTAAAAACGTACTTTCCCAAAATTTACAATAACAAATCAGTACTGGGTAAAAATTTTAAATTGACAAAACTGTGTAGCGGCAAAACAAAAATTGGTCAAAACGTACTGGCCTAAAAGCGTATACAATAGTAATTTTTGCGTATTCGGGTAATAAGGTTATTTGTTTTAAATTATGGCATTTTTTTTTATTTAGATGCCTTTTTATTTTTGATTTTATCAATATGATATAAGGTCATCGTAATACAGAAGGCGAGTTTGTAAATTCACCGATGAGCTCACCGATGAAAACAATCGAGTTTGTAAATTCATCTATGATTCTTGGTGATATTCATCGGGTTCTTAAATTATCCGATTCACCGATTCCGGGGGCCGGTGGGCCTTCCCGATGAATGTCATTAACTTCATTTAATCAGCTGTTTTGTGTTGTTATTATTTTATTTTCAAATTTTTTGATGTTTTTTTAATAAACATCGCCGACATGATAAGAAGTCGCGTTAAAAGGATTAATTCTGGGTTTATACAGCAAAATAAACTAATATAAGAATAAGAAAACCCAATAAAAAACATATTTGTGACATGATCACGTTTGACCAATCGCACTAATTCTTATTTCATGTTTTATTTTATTTGGTGTACAAACCCAGCATAAGGATATTAATAAATCTTCAATTTGGGCTGGTATAAGAAGGACATAAGTTTTATTCCCGCCATATCCTCCTGAAGCCCTACAAGGATTTTTCATTTGTCTTTATGGCATTTTTTTCGAAAAAGCACAAATTTCTCTGAAGTTCTAACTGATTTCTAACCCCTTTTTTTTAGTTTTCGATGGCTCATCGAACTCAACCACATGGAATGTCAGATAAACGTCATATTTCATTTGTCAAAAAACCGATGACGTCGGTGAAAAAAATCTGATGAATTTACAAACTCGTCCAGAATTTAATGCTGTCAGACATTACAAGCTGGTGGTGTGTTTAAATAAACACCATAAAGAAAACATTTCTTTTATCTCTGATAAACACTAATAAAAAGTCAAAGTTTGAGATATCGGAAAACAAGAGTACATCTTAAAGCATGCGTTCCATTGTACCTCTGACCCGAAGGTATTTACTTTGTGATACTTATTTTAAATTTTCAACAGGTCATTGGATCTTGGTTTCTTTCCCACACTGTGGAAAAAAGGGTTAATTACTCCGGTGTTTAAAAGTGGTGATAAACGTTGTATTGAGAATTATAGGCCGATAAATTTGCTTTGTATATCCGGAAAAATTTTTGAATCGATAATTGCAAACGAACTATTCTTTCAAATCAAACACTTAATAAACCAACATCAGCATGGATTTTATAAAGCGCGCAGGATATACTTGAAGCAATGGAAAGTGTTTACCAGGTGGATGCCGTATACACCGATTTCTCGAAAGCTTTTGACAAAGTACATCATCCTACTTTACTTGTTAAATTGGAGAACTTCGGTGTGTTTGGCAAACTCCTGGGTTTATCAAAAAGTTACATAGTAGGAAGGCAACAATGTGCTAGAATAGGTGATAGTGTTTCTGATCTCGTCAGTGTGACCTCTGGCGTCCCACAGGGCTCGCAACTTGGTCCCCTCTTATTTTCTATATTTATTAATAACATATTTGAATGCTTCCGTTTTTGCCATAGTGCGTCATTTGCTGACGATTTAAAAGCATTTAAAGTTGTTAAAAATGTGGGGGAGAGAGATTTCCAGGATGACCTTAGGGAGCTCCACGATTTCTGCAGACTCAATAGACTTGAACTGAACTTAAAAAAATGCGTTAAAATTACGTTTTCTCACAAAAAAGACGAAATACAGTTTAATTATAAAATTGGAAATAATGAGCTTGACGATGTAGAGAGCGAAAGGATTATTTTGTAGCAATTGGTAATAAGTTCGTTTATAATTTCTCTAAGTAAATGTTTTTACAAGGATTAATTTACCTTGTTTAGTATCCCAAGTTGTTAATTAACCAATAAAACACCTCCAGAAAAACGCCATATTTTGAACCCATTTTCAGCACATAAAATATATTTATGGGGCCACTACTCACTGATAATTCACGAAAAATATAACAAATAAAAAAACAACTATATTAATTTACTTACAAACTCAAATTAAAACATTAAGGTTATCTAAAAGCTCACTCAAGAAAACTTTCTTTACTCAAAGCCCACTCATTTCAAAGCTGTAGCTTTCATCAGTAGAGGTTGGTGCAAGCCAAGGTATGAGCAGAGGTAAGAAATTCGAACTCGCTGTTTGTGATTTGAATGCACTAACGCAGCTAATATTTTGAAACTGACATTTCGACAGGGACAGAAATAAATAAATACAAAATGAATATGCTCCTTATTTTATTATAACCCATACAAATCGTTGTGTGACATCAAGTATTTTGGTATTGGAAAAATTAATTAAGAAGGGTAAGTTTTAATTAGAGTGACATATAACCCCAATTTTAATTTGTTCTACAGAGTGTTTACTATTTAAACCCCTGGTGGGTTAAAGTTTTTTAATTTTATTTTCTTCTTAATTGACACTTTCTTCTTAAATCCAACAAAAGATTGTGTTAAACTGATTATTCAATAAACAAATTTATTCAAATTATTCTTATAAATCAAACTATGTCTAAAACTCAAGGAGAGTTGGTTTAAAATGCTTAAAACCAAAAATTTCACTTAAACTTAAGACCGTTCTAAAATAGACTAAACCCTTTTAGTAAATCCCACCGTAACACTTTTGTAAAGGTATTTGAAAGACCTTCAAAACAAGATATCACTCGATCCACTTTCCCTATTCAAAATAGAGGGGTAAAGTTTACCCCCTCAAAGGGGGTGCGTGCTACAAAACTAAATCGACGCGTCTCGGGGTTTTTGTAAATTTTTAGTGATTCTCGAGATATTCTGGGTGGTACGTTTTAAATGGGAGATACTGTACTATAAGCTGTTAATTTAACAAAAGACGCATTTGGTGACCAAATCGTTTTGACAATCGCTTTGAAGCGTTCGCCCAGACCTACACATGCACCAAATAAATCTGAAAATCAAAGACACAAGTCACAATTGAGGAGGTGGCCAACTATTTTAACAACGCCTCGGCAATGAACGTTTGCTATTATTAAAACAAACACAATTCTAGCAATTAAAAAGAAAACACTATTCAAAGCCTCTTAAAATAAACGCAATAAATTTAATTTTATGTACTTTTTTTGTCTGCAACTTTCTCTCTAATTACCAAAAAAAGTTTTTAAGCGAATACCTGAATTGCAAAGGATTTGTCAGAAATGGAGCGCCGGATTACAGGGCGTGGTGGCCTCAGGGCAAATAAGGCCAGTCAACCCCCCCCCCCCCGAAAGATAATCGAATTTTGATATGCTTATAATTTCGAATCAATTTCGAACTAATTTTGGACCACTTTTAAAAATTTTGGACCACACTCCTTTCTGTTTTTTTTAATATTTAAAATGGGGGTGCAGCCGGACGTCAAGATACACCCCTCTCATTTAAAGCATCGAGAAAAATGAAAAGCAACTATCCCAAAATTAAGAACTAATTTCGAACTCCTGATATCACCAAAAAGAATTTCGAAAAATCAACTATTGCCCAGTAAACACACTTGTGACTTTAACCTAATATTTATATAAATCTAAGGTACACATATTTATGTAAAATATGTTACATCATATTTACGTAAATCTCCAATAAAAATATTTTAATAAAAAAAATTATGTAAACATTACGTCAAAACTTAGACTATACATTTAAGTCATCATAAGCAATGTTAATTTTACGTAAATAATATGACTTTATAAATTCTTAAAATTTACGTAAATAATGGGACCTTAATTTTACATTAAAAATATTACATACCTATTACACAAAAAAATATATGTAATATTTAAATAATCTAATTTACGTAAACGTTACATAAAATTATTTACTTTAAATGAAAGTAATGTGTACATAACTATTATGTAACAATTTAGACATTACGTTTAAATTTACAATTTTACATAACTATTATGTAAAATATTTTATTTAATATTTATATCATCTAAATTACGTAAACACTCTATAAGAAACATTAAAAGAAAGATAGAAAGATAAGAAACAATGTAAACCTTAAGTTTTAGATAATTATTATATAGTCAATTGAACCGTAAGTTTACATTTCAAATGTTACATAACTATTATATAAAACATTTACAGGGCTTAATAGTGTCTTCCTAGTAAGTAGAGATGGCGCTAATGTCACTATGTACCCTGTACAGTGGATGATCATATTATATATAAAAAGAGCAAAGATATTTCAAAATTAGGATACGGACATTGAGGTTTTGACAAGATCTCTATAAAAATCACCTCTTCCGCCACTTAACCAGCCCGTACGGTTAACTTTGTAGTTTGCCACATGTTTGCCAATGTCGGACTGTGTCAAGCAACCACCGACGGACCTGAACGGACCTTCCGTTGGCCCGCCTCATGCTGCATGCTCATGTCGGATTTGGATAGTTGACGCTTTGCGCATGTGATGCAGATTAATGTGACTTAAATTTTACCTTAATGATAAATAATTGTTATCTCTATCTGACCTTAAATTTACATAACAAGGTAAACCTTTTATGTAAAATATACGTAGTTTTTACTTAACTCTTACGTAAAATGGATGTAATATTTTTGTAAAGGGTATGTCATTTTATTTACATCACATTTATATAAAAATTGGGTGGGCTTTGCGCATGGCATTATGCAGAGTTTTCGCACCTTAATGTGACTTAAATTTTACCTGAGTAATAAATAATTGTGACCTCTATGTGACCTTAAATTTATATAACAAGGTAAAACTATTATGTGAAATATACGTAGTTTTTACTTAGCTCTTAAGTAACAAGGATGTAATATTTATGTAAAAGGTGTGTCATTTTATTTACGTCACATTTATGTAAAAATTAGGTGGCTTTGGGCATGGCATTATGCAGAGTTTTCGCACCTTAATGTGACTTAATGTGATTTTACCTTATTGTGATCTCTGAGTGACCTTAAATTTCAATAACAAGGTAAATCTGTTATGTAAAGTTTACGTAATATTTATATAACGGTGTTTACTGGGTGATTTGGATGCGCAATAAAGCTCTCTGCTCATATAGTCCGCATCAGCTAAGAAGCACCATTGTAAAAATGCACATATTAGATACCAAAAGTCCAACAAAGATGGAAATAGTTTTTCTTACGTGATTTCTTATCGTTTCTAGTATATTTCTATGGATTCCAAACTGACTGGATTTCAATTGACTAAACTCTCCATTTTGAATAAATAAACTGGTCAACAATTGATGTGGCGCACCCGGATTTTTCACCCATATTTGGGTTTAAATTATGTCTATTTTATATTTTTTTTGTTTTGCCTCTAGTTTTTGAGATATCGTTTTTTTGTTATAAAACAGTACTTTTTTGCTTTGAACGAAACGTGCTACACAGATTGATTCAAATTCACCAAATTCGCTCAGATGAAAGCCACATAAGGCCTCTATAAAACCCTAACTTTAATTAAATTTTAAATGACCACAGACCGGAATGAGAGCCACTGGACGTCAGTTTTTTGTAAGGTTTTGCAAAGATTGTCCCTTTTGCTCGAAACGGTTTTTGATTTTTTGAGTTTGAGTTTTCCATAATATGTAATTTCCACTTTGTTGTTTCCTCCACATAATCAGTTGCTATCGCTTTTTATACTAGCAAAGACAAAAATACCAAACGTTGTTGGTTCATCATTTTTAATTACCACCCCCTCCACTTTTTTCAAAAATAACAAATTTGTAAATATAACTTAAAGACTCATTAGAAAAGTTCTTATTATTGAGAAATCACTTTACAAAATTAAAATCGGTGCAGTCGTTCTTGAGTTATAAGCGTTTAAAATTATTATATTAAAAATTAATATCTCGGAACTTCTTGCTAATACATTCAAAAAACACTAACATTTGTTACAATTGGTTTACTGGTTTTTAAGTTATAGC
Source organism: Oxystoma pomonae (assembly GCA_963921995.1). NCBI lineage: Eukaryota > Metazoa > Arthropoda > Insecta > Coleoptera > Brentidae > Oxystoma > Oxystoma pomonae. The sequence goes on along the minus strand of OY998170.1, from coordinate 16,922,412 downwards.
GGCTTTTCTAAAAAATAGGCTAACTTTGAAGGCAGATTTTTTGTTGTTGTTTGATTTAATCTTAAATTGGTTGTTGTGGTCAGATTTGTGGGGCAGCTGTCCCGCCCATAATCCGGCGCTGCAGCGCTGCAGAAATGAAGTTTTGTAACGAGCAGCGAGGTTCTTATTGAGCTGGCAACCCACGAGATAGGGAGGTGGTGGCAGTAAAAAATTAAATATAAAAATAAAAAATAAATATCATTTCATCCCATTTGAGGATTACATAGTTTTGATAAAGACACACCAAAGATAACAAAAAATATATTTAAAAAACAACAAGGTGAATCTCGTGTCCGCGAATAAAAATTAAAGTAAGACTCGTGGCATATCGGACAAAGCGTTTTTGTTTCTCACTTCATTACGACCAGGCCTCCAATATCTAATGGAGAATCCAGACACCTACAGATAAGGATGAAACAGGTCTGTAGGTGTCTGGATTCTCCATTAGATATTGGAGGCCTGGTTGTAATGAAGTGAGAAACAAAAACGCTTTGTCCGATATGCCACGAGTCTTACTTTAAAAAATATATTTTCAGACATCTAGGTGGGGGCTTTTTCTACAGGGAGGCCCCGAAACTTGGTTAAAAATAATAGTTATATGAACTCTTTCTCATTTCATCTCTTTTCTGATTAGTGCTACTGTGTTAAGGGCCCCAACAAAATAATTTAAAAAATTAATACGTATCTGTAACGGTCACACCAAGATAGCAAAAACAAATATTGTACCCCTCAGGGGGGGGGCGTTTTTTACAGGGAGGCTTCAAAACTTGCAAAATATAATTGCTATGTGAAGTCATTTTATCCCTTTTCTGATTTGTGCTATTATGTTAAGGGCCACACCAAGATTTTCTTTTTTAATATTTGTTTTTAATATTTTTATTTTAATCTTTTTTAATGTAAAAAAATTTTTACTCCTGCTATTTAAACATGTCCACTTTCTTCTATTAAGTATGTAGGTTTATTGATTTTTAATATTATTTTAATTTAATCATGTCATGTAAGTTACAAATAAGTACCTTTTAAACTGTATTATATCTCCTTATATAAATGTACGTCTGTATTTTTTATTCCAATAGATATTTAGGTGCTGTATGCTTTAACTACTAAAAAAAATAATAATAATAAAAAAATATCGTTATATTTGGTTTCTAACTTTTCAATAATGTTTGTTTTAGGACTTTTGTTAAATTTAAGTATCTCATGGTTGTCTTTTATACTTTTAATGTCTACAGTTTTATACCTATATAAAAATGTTAGATTTAGGATTTTCTTGCTTTGTCAATGAGTTTTTTTAATTTGATAACAAAAAAAAATATTACACACCTCTGGGTGAAGGCGTTTTTTACAGGGAGGCGTCAAAACTTGTATACAGGAAATCGTCAAATTTTTGTCTGAAGCACCTGACGAAATATATCTTATGATCAAAGTAGTAGCAATCTTTGGATTAGTCGGCGCATGCCGTCGCGAAGAACTTTCAAAGGTAACTACTAACGACATAACTTTGGAAAGAGATGACCTATTAATCGTAAAGATACCTGACTCAAAAAAACCATACCATATAAATGGCTGAAACTATTTACAACTGTACAAAAAATATGCCAATCTAAGGAAACCTGGTACACCACATAATAGATTTTTTGTACATTACAAAACCGGAACCTGCACCATTCAAGCTGTCGGAATAAACTCTTTTGGAAAATACCCATCTGAAATAGCAGCGTATCTGAAACTTCCCAACCCCGAATCCTACACAGGTCACAGCTTCCGCCGTTCTTCGGCTACAATGTTAGCGGACAGTGGAGCAGGAATAACAAATATTAAAAGATTGGGCGGATGGAACTCGACCGCAGTTGCTGAGGGATATTTGGAAGAGTCGACTCAGCTGAAAAAAAAATTGTCAAACAAGATATTATCATATCCCTCAACATCAGCCAATAGCAGTGTCCCTTCCCCTTCCGAAAATGACATCGCTGTTAAAAATATTGAAAACTACGAAATAGTCCTGGAACATGGAACAACAACGCAGAAGTTAACAAAGAAGAAGTTAAAAAACCTCCAAATCAGTTACTTCAACCGAAAAGAAACTAAAAAACAAAAGATCAAAAGATCTTGGGTGGAAATAACGAAAATTCAAACTTGGATGAGCATCCCACAAGGAACACACAAAAGATCAAAGCGAAAAGAGAAATGATTAAACGATGTTTCGCCCTGGGTAACCAGCGTGGGCTCATCAGTAGTTTCACTGGTCACCCTCCACTATACATCATTAAAAACCATCATACACTTTGATTTCCAACCTTGAACCACTCACAAATAGGCATCGTTCCGCACTGGTACTTACTTATCCAAGTTACCTAATATGAATTCGTCCTGGCGTGTTAATATTTTCAGTAGGATTATTGGAAATATTAACACGCCAGGACGAATTCGAATTCGTATTAGGTAACTTGGATAAGTAAGTACCAGTGCGGAACGATGCCTATTTGTGAGTGGTTCAAGGTTGGAAATCAAAGTGTATGATGGTGTTTAATGATGTACAGTGGAGGGTAACCAGTGAAACTACTGATGAGCCCACGCTGGTTACCCAGGACGAAACATCGTTTAATCATTTCTCTTTCCGCTTTAATCTTTTGTTTGTTCCTTGTGGGATGCTCATCCAAGTTTGAATTTTCGTTATTTCCACCCAAGATCTTTTGATCTTTTGTTTATTAACGCAAAAGTTATTAGCATCACCAATAAATCTCCAAAATACATCTTATTGCAGTTTCACTATCAACATTACCAATAAACAATAGTTATAGGCACTTATTATTCGTTCTTATAGCGTTCCTAACAATTGCGGAAAGTTTATTTTCCGCACTTGATTGCTGGCCGAACTCCGCTACGCGTCGTTCGGCCATCTGCAATCGCGTGCGGAAAAGTGACACTTTCCGCACTTGTTAGGAAATATACTATTACTTAATTCGTATGAATGCAAACTACAGTTTTATACTAGTTAAAATGTGGATGAAATCATCCACCTTAATTGCCACCACCTCTCTATCTACATATATTTGTATGAATCGACGCGTTCGACTTGTTGGTCATTTACTTCTAATATAGTTGCGTTTTTTTCCCCAACGTTGCAGTGGAAATTTTGACGTTATTTCACCGAATCAACACCAAACGTTACAAATATGGTTAAAACGTTTAAAAATGCGTTTATGCAGTTTCAGCAAGTTGAAAATAATTTTTTGTTGCGCCCTCCAGTCAGAAAAATTCCCATTTACCATTTATAACTCCAAATAGATACTTCACTTAAATACGAGACAAAAGATCTATCTATTTAGGGCAAAAGGACCGATCTATTTTAATGAAAAACTATTTATGGTTAATGAAAAACTATTTATGATAAATAGAAACTTAATTTGGTGTTAATACATTTTCAACTTAACTTAAACGATTTATCTAACCACACAGTCGGGAAAAAACTCATTAAATCATAAAATATGGCTTAAAAAAAAGAAAAAAAAAGTGAAAGACGTCACCGGGGTCTCTTAACCTGGGTTGACAGGCTATGCTTCTACCACTGCATCATTGCGGTTTCTATACCAAAAATGCCAAACTCTCGGTATGTAAACGGTTTGGCGGATCCTCTTGGACAGGATAACCACTCAGAAAAAAAAAATGTTCCAGAAAAAAGTAGAAAACAAAGATGCTGGTGGTAACCCTGAAGTCTTTGGAGAAAAAACGAGAAATTGCAGACACTACCTTTAAAGATATTCTAGAATCCCTCCACAGTATTTTGAGACAGTTTCATCTTTAATTCGTCACAACCAGAATAAACAAAGGCATGACGTACTTACCGCGAAAACCATTGGAAATACGAAACAGTATTATAGAGTTTCTATTTATAAACAAGTTTTAAACAAAATCATGATATAAAAAAGTATTTTTGACCTAACATATTCATACCAAGTTTTATACAACGTGAAGCCAAAATTTGACCTGAACATATTCATACCAAGTTTTATACAACGTGAAGCCAAAATCAAGGCAAAATTAACTAAAGTCATTTCTAAATACTATAAACTGTTTGATTAATCCAAAACACAAATTCTGAAACTTTTCTTGGGAGAAGTTAGTATTTGAAAACAATATTGGTCAGAAGTAGGCAAAAGCTTAAATAAAAACATACCTGATAACGTTTTCGAGGTAATGAACAAGTGTGGCGATATTTTTCCGTTAATAAGAACATTCTTGGATGTTTGCCAGTAAGTAATGCTTCATCAGAAAGAAGCTTCTCATCATGCCTCAGAAGATTGAAAACATAAGTAGTTACTTAAAAACACTATGACGGAAATTCGTCTGACGGGCTTAGCTTTGTTGCATATCAACAGACATATTGAAATTATCATTGAGCGAGAGAAAAAGGTAATATTTCAACTTAAAAAGCTTTTTAAAGTTAAAAAAAAAGTATTTAGCTATTAGGTAAAAATTGCAAAATGATATATCGATGTGCTTCGTAACCGATACAAATTTATTACAATGTCGCACACAAAAAAATATCTAGGGGGGTTAAAAAGGACTATTTTTGAAATAGTTCCGTTTTCTTAGATTTTTGAGAAATGTCAAGTTTGACACAGATCCTATAAATTCTGAAGCTTTGGCTTTCTAAAAAGCTAAATAAAAAATTTTGTGAGAAATTCAGCAGGTCGGAAGAGACTTTCGCAAATATCGCTTTTGTCCAAACTTCTCCAAAGTTTGTCATCCACGTTTTTATGATGACGTCATTGACGAATTTGCAAAAAATTATCGAAGAATCGTATTACATTACATATAGTTACTTGAAATTTTACCGCACGCCGCTGTGTGTGTCGTCCATGAAGAATTCGGATTTTCCTAAAGTCCTTCTATCTAGATAAGAGAATTTTCATCGTATGGTAAATATGGATATGGCTCTGATGATATACAGGAAATCAGGGTTGAACAAATATTTAAAAAAAAAATACAGCGAAATTAATTTTTTGACACGTAAATATGGAAAGCAATAAAACCAAAAATCTTACCTAAAATAACTCTTTATTACAGGAAAACAAAATTTATGAGACAAAATTTGATAATCACGGTAATAAAAGAAATCTCAGAATGCGATAACCTTTTATATCTAACACAGTTTCCAATTTTAAAACAGGCTGAATTCGTACTGTTTTGCAAGTAAAAAAATAAAGTTAATTTTATATTTTTTTAACTATAAAATTATCAAGCCTTTTAACCAATACTAATAAAATTTATTTACTTATTTGTCTACTTTTATCAAGCTGACCTTGCTTAACTTTTACTCGACCGTCTTTACCAACTTACCAATCAGTAGATATTTTTAGCGCAAGCGGTGAACACAATACTAAAACTTTGTTAAAATCGAGAAGTATCAAACAATGGAAATTTCTTTTAGAGGCAAACGCGCTCTTGTCACTGGAGCTAGTCAAGGTAGGTGCCTCATTTCCTAACGTAAAAATATTTAATTAATTCCAAGATCTTTGGGAATAACTAAATTATACACTGTGGCAAAATTATACAGTGTTTTCCAAAAGTCTGGAATAATGAAAACTTATCTAAGATCATTTTAGGTAAAAAATGTGGTTTAAAAAAATTAATAACCTTTTTTACAATTCCGCAAACAAAAATCAAAATTTGGCTTTTACAAATAAAAACACATTTTAAAAACACCTTTTAAGTTACTACACAAAAAATTTGTTTTGTTTTTTATGTTCATATGAGTTATTTGGGCGTCAATAAAGTCTTTTTTTTATACCTTCATCAAAAACATGATTTTAGTAACTGTCTGCAGAAAAATAAAGAATGGCTTTTTTGGTTACCGAGGCAAAAAAACTTTTTTTTTGATCACGGGTGCAAAAAAAGATTTTTGTCAGTTTTTTTACCCAAAATTAAAGAGAAATAGCGGAAAATTGTAATATTGAAAAAAATCTAATTATTCTTGCCTAAAAATTAAGCCATTTCCACCAGTTTTCACCAAGTATGGTGCCAAAAATACTTATATATCTTCAAAAGTCGCAAATAAACGCTGCATTAAAGAAGAGAATGTCGGCATTGATTTTACAAAAAATGAAAAATACCTTTTTTTACCTTTTTTTTAATGACTTCTATAGTTTGACAATATAAAAAATGCCTTCTTATTTTGTAGCATTTTTTAATTAAATTAATATGTTAAGATTATATTAAATTAACCAGCACACATCTCTATATCTCCCGACAATAACATTGCAGTTAATTTTCGTACTGGAAATCCATAAGAAAATCTCGAACTTTATAGAATTTTACAAAAAAAAACGACTCATTGATACAATTCAAGTTGACTTGTACGTTTGCGCTTCTTTTTCGCCTCGCCATGACCTATTATGAGAATAATAATATAATGGTTGAACAACAGGGACAGGGGTCGTATTTTCGAAACCATTCGAAATTATTCGCATGCGACTACTTCCGTCTCTTCCTATACCGTATAGAAAAGGAGGCAAAAGATATACCGATATACTGATTCATGGGTAATACGTGCAAGAATAACCGGTTTTTCATGCGAAACAACACGAATGCCTCCACCCACTCGTGCAATATTGCGTTAAACCAGTCGAATTCGAACGCGGTCCACACATATCGGCGTATCTTTCGCCTCTTATTTCACACGGTATAGAAAGAGACTGACATAAAAATTGTTGATTATTCAGTATACGTATGCGGATATTTTCGTATGGATTCGTAAATCAGACCCCAGATGTATTTTAAAAAAATACTTTATTTAAAGTTTCATTTTAGGGTTTTGGTCCACCCAATTTCGTCATTTCGCCCACTGTGCAACGTAGGTTGTAAACAAAACTTTAACTCTTTTTTTTAAGGACGCTTTCACAAACGCATCAAAGCTACGCTAACAACAAGGAATCAAAAATAGCTTGTCAACTTTAATACCTATGATGCTTATTTTTCCTGTCTCTTCCACACATATTTAAAATTGAATATCTTGGAAACGATAGAAGATAGAGCCAAAGTGTTTGGTATTTTGGAAAAGCTTATTTTTTAAGAACTCAGAAAATTTTATAATATACAGGGTGTCTAATTTAAAGACAGATAAGTTTGTGCCATATTTTATTTTTAGGACACCCTGTATAAAAAAGGATTTTTACCTAGATTGATCCTATAGTTTTTTTTTTGAAAAGAACCATAGTTCTCCCAAAAAATCCATTATTCCAGACTTTTTGGACAGACTGTACAGGTATTACTTTGAATAAGTAGTCCTGACAATGGCTAAAATAGTAGTTTTCACAACTAGTGGCTAAAATAGTGCTTTTTTTACAAGCGTTGGTTTAAATAACGAGCGCGGCGAGTTATTTAAAAAGGCGAGTGAAAAAAAGCACAGTTTAGCCACGAGTTGTGAACACTATTCTTTTTAATACCTTTATCAAAAATTCCACGAAATACAGGAAAATAGTTTTTAACAACCTCGTCACCGTTTCAACCGCAACGTCACCGTTTCGAACCATCGCCACTGATCGCCAAACTGACAATTATTGAATGACATTAATCAGCAATTGCAATTAATTGCAAGATTTTTTTGTAATTTTTCGAAATAGATGTCTTAGATCCACAAGTAAGCCTTTTTTTTGTCGCCGCTAGATAACCTTGGCCTATTTTCATTATTACTAAAAATTGACAAGTACTTAGTACCGCCATATTGAACCGTGTTCGAAACGACGGCCGAGGCGCGTCACCATTTCGTCGCCAAAATAACATTTTACGCATGTTTTCAAAGCGGTTTCGAAAGCATCGGTAACTAAAAGACGTCTTATAAATCAAGGCTGCTGGTAAATGAAATAACAATGGTTGCCATAGCGATGTGCCTTTTTACTCGGTGACGTTCACTGCTGCGACATTTTAATCTTTGACAGTTTGATATTTTTACGACGTTTTTAAATTATTTTTTCGTATATACTTGGTGAAAACTGGCGGAAATGGCTTAATTTTTAGGCAAGAATAATTAGATTTTTTCAATATTGCTATTTTCCGCTATTTCTCTTTAATTTTGGGTAAAAAACGGAGATAAATCTTATTTTGCACACGTGATCAAAAAAAAAAATTGTTTTGCATCGGTAACCAAAAAAGCCATGCTTTAGTTATCTGCAGACAGTTACTAAAAAAAAAACTTTTGATGAAGGTATAAAAGAAGTGTTTTTACAAGCGTTACGTTTGTTGAAATAAAATGATTTTAGTAACTGTCTGTCTTTTTTTTTTTGATCACGGGTGCAAAAAAAGATTTCTGTCCGTTTTTTATCCAAAATTAAAGAGAAATAGCGGAAAATAGTAATATTAAAAATATCTAATTATTCTTGTCTAAAAATTAAGCCATTTCCGCCAGTTTTCACCAAGTATTTAAGAAAAAATCACTTAAAAACATGGTCAATATATCAAACTGTCAAAGATTAAAATGTCGCAACAATGAACGTCACCGATTAAAAAGGCACATCGCTATGGAAACCATTGTTATTTCATTTACCAGCCTCCGTGATTTATAGTGCAAAGATGGTGTGTTGCGATAAGTGCTCTTTGTTCGAGATTTTTAAAAGTATTTTCCTGTTTTGCTTGGATTTTTTGATAAAGGTATTAAAAAAGTAGTGTTAACAACTCGCGGCTAAACTGAGCTTTTTTTACTCGCGTTTTTAAATACCTCGCTGCGCTCGTTATATAAACCAACGCTTGTAAAAAAAGCACGATTTTAGCCACTAGTTGTGATAACTACTATTTTTATAACTTTATCAAAATATCACACAACATTCACTGACAGCTCGCAACAATGGTTTTCTAAGGCAGCGTTTAAATTTTAATTTCTGATAGTTTGTTGTTTTGTAAAATTTTCGGAATTGTTTTTTGTGAATACTTGAGGAAATGGCTTAATTTTTAGCTAGGAATAATTAGATTTATTTTTTAATATTACTCTTTTTCGCTATTTTGCTTCAAATTTGTGTACAAAATGGAAAGAATTTTTTTTGCACCAGAGATAAAAAAATAAACGGGTTTTGAATTGACTGATTATAAAGGCATAAAAAAAGACTAAAAGTAATACAAAGTTTCTTTTGTCTAAATAAAAAATGTTTCGCATTTTAATTTTACGTAATAAAAATGCCCACAAAGGGTGTCCAAAATATAAAAAGTACCTTCTCCCGCAAGCCATATATTTAAACCTTCTCTTTTAGGGATCGGCAGGGAACTTGTAAAAAAATTGGTTCAATGTGGAGCAAAAGTGGTGGCTGTTGCAAGAAATAAAGAACTACTAGGTATGTTTACAGCCCTTGACACAGTCGATTGGTACGGGGAATGTCCGGCATTCTGGAGTTATTAATTTTTTTTAAAAATAAGAAAAAAAGTTATTTTTCAAAAAGTGTTATAATTGAGCATTTTAAGCACCATAGATGGCAAAGCATATATTACTGGATTAAATTCTCAAGAAAGCTGCATCTTAAATATAGCCTAAGTCACAAAAAAAATTAAGACATGTTAAAGGTTAAATTTTTAAAAAAATATGTGAAAAATATTGTTCTTAACGGAAACATTGATTTTTAACACTTACCCCATTTGCACCGAATATTTTTTATGTGTCCTTTAACTAAAACTCGAAAACTACGAAAACTCAAAGACATTCAAAACTCTACCCATCTCTTTCTCTCTCGTTTGTTAATGGAAGTTTTAGTTAATAGACACATAAGTCGGTGCAAATGAGGGTTAATAAGGTTAAAACCAATGTTTACATCTAAATAAATTTTTACCAAATTTAAAAAATTAACCTACTTTTTTATTTGATGGCTACCATGGCTCTTCATAAAATTAAAGTATCACTATTATAGTCAAATATTCATTTTCATTTGTATTTTCTATAAAATTAGTTTTTGCTAGAAATTCTTTGTCATTTGCAAGTGTGTAGTTATAAAAAGACTTTTTCATTTTATAATTAAGGTACATACACTTTAGGGAGGCAAATCAAATATTTTTAAAATACAATCATAATACTTTGGGCAATTTCAACCAAATCATCCAAAAATCGCACTATTTTAAATATATTTTACTTAGTTAATTTTTACAGTTTCTTTACATTCGCACCACTACTATATACTCAATACTGCTCCTCTTAGGATTTTTAATCCCACTCTAAGACGAAATTTTCGCTATTCTTTTAGAATCACTTAAAAAGGAAGTACCAAGCATCGAGATCGTAGCACTGGATTTATCCGACTGGAAAAAAACTGAACAAGAAATTTCAAAAATTGGAGACATTGATTTATGCGTGAACAACGCTGGCTTGGCCATTCTGGGACCACTTACTGAAGTTAAAGAAGAAGATGTTGACAAGTATGTATATTTTATGACCTAACTAAACTAAACCTAATTTTAAGCATTGTCTAATACATATATTACACAATGGTAAAAGATTCTGATGCATGATATATAATTATTATTATTTTTTTCAAATCCCAGAACTGACAAAAAAAATATGGTTTTTAGATTAATATTAAAAAACGTTAGCTGGGTTTAAAAAAATTATCGCCTTTTGTCTTACGCCTTTTGTAATTTTTTAAAAGCAAAAAAACCGATAAAAATCTGTGGTTTTTAGCCTATTCGCTAATTATTATTTTTTGCAAATCCCAGAACTGATAAAAAATGTGCTTTTTAGATTATTATTAAGAAACGTTAGCTGCGTTAAAAAAAGGATCGCCTTTTGTGTTACGTCTTTTTGTAATTTTTTAAAATAAAAAAAAACGATAAAAATATCGGGTTTTCTAGCCTATTCGCTAATTGTTATTATTTCTTGCTAATCCCAGAACTGATAAAAACATGTGGTTTCTAGTATATTATTAAAAAACGTTAGCTGCGTTTAAAAAAAGTATCGCCTTTTGTCTTATGTCTTTTTGTAATTTTTTAAAATAAAAGGAAGGAACTGATAGTAAAATGTGGTTTTTAGATTATTATTAAAAAACGTAGGCTGCGTTCAAAAAATGTATCGCTTCGTGTAATTTTTTAAAATAAAAAAGACCTATAAAAATATGTGGTTTTTAGCCTATTCGCTAATTATTATTATTTTTTGCAAATCCAGGAACTGATAGAAAAATGGGGTTTTTAGATTATTATTAAAAAACGTAAGCTGCGTTCAAAAAGAGTATCGCCATTTGTCTTACGTTTTTTGTAATCTTTTAAAATAAAAAAAAACGATAAAAATATGTGGTATTTAGCTTATTCGCTAATTATTATTATTTTTTGCAAATCCAGGCACTGATAGAAAAGTGTGCTTTTTAGATTATTACTAAAAAACGTAAGCTGCGTTCAAAAAGAGTATCGCCATTTGTCTTACGTTTTTTGTAATCTTTTAAAATAAAAAAAACGATAAAAATATGTGGTCTTTAGCTTATTCGCTAATTATTATTATTTTTTGCAAATCCAGGAACTGACAGGAGAATGTGGCTTTTAGATTATTATTAAAAAACGTTAGCTGCATTCAAAAAAAGTATCGCCCTTTGTCTTACGTCTTTTTGTAATTTTTAAAAATAAAAAAACCGATAAAAATATGTGGTTTTTAGCCTATTCGCTAATTAATATTATTTTATGCAAATCCAGGAACTGATAGAAAAATGTGGTTTTTAGAATATTATTAAAAAACGTTAGCTGCGTTAAAAAAAAAGTATCGCCTTTTCTCTTACGTCTTTTTGTAATTTAAAGAAAAAACGATAAAAATATGTGTCTTTTAGCCTATTCGCTAATTATTATTATTTTTTGCAAATCCAGGAACTGATAGAAAAATGGGGTTTTCAGATTATTATTAAAAAACGTTAGCTGCGTTCAAAAAAAGTATATCCTTTTGTCTTACGTCTTTTTGTAATTTGTTAAATTAAAAAAAAAACGATAAAAATATGTGGTTTTTAGCCTATTCGCTAATTATTATTATTTTTTGCAAATCCAGGATCTGATATAAAATTGTGGTTTTTAGATCATTATTGAAAAACGTTATCTGCGTTCAAAAAAAGTATTGCCTTTTGTCTTACGTCTTTTTGTAACTTTTTAAAATAAAAAAAAAATATTCCCTAATTATTATTATTTTTTGCAAATCCAGGAACTGACTGAAAAATGTGGTTTTTAGATTATTATTAAAAAACATTAGCTGCATTCACAAAAAGTATCGCCTTTTGTCTTACTTTTTCTTTTAATTTTTTAATATAAAAGAACCGATAAAAATATTTTTTGCAAATCCAGGAACTGATAGAAAAATGTAGTTTTTAGATTATTATTAAAAAACGTTAGCTGCGTTCAAAAAAAGTATTGCCTTTTGTCTTACGTCTTTTTGTAATATTTTAAAATAAAAAAAAAGATAAAAAATGTGGTTCTTAGCATATTCGGTAATTATTATTATTTTTTGCAAATCCAGGAACTGACAGAAGAATGTGGCTTTTAGATTATTATTAAAAAACGTTAGCTGCATTCAAAAAAAGTATCGCCTTTTGTCTTACTTTTTCTTTTAATTTTTTTAATATAAAAAAAAAACGATAAAAATATTTTTTGCAAATCCAGAAACTGATAGAAAAATGTAGTTTTTAGATTATTATTAAAAATCTTTAGCTGCATTCAAAAAGAGTATCGCCTTTTGTCTTACTTTTTCTTTTAATTTTTTAATATAAAAAAACCGATAAAAATATTTTTTGCAAATCCAGGAACTGATAGAAAAATGTAGTTTTTAGATTATTATTAAAAAACGTTAGCTGGGTTCAAAAAAAGTATCGCCTTTTGTCTTACGTCTTTTTGTAATATTTTAAAATAAAAAAAAAAACGATAAAAAATGTTGTTTTTAGCCTATTCGCTAATCATTATTATTTTTTGCAAATCCAGGAACTGATAGAAAAATGTGGTCTTTAGATTATTCTTAAAAAACGTTAGCTGCCTTCAAAAAAATTATCGGCTTTGGTCTTACGTTTTTTGTAATTTGTTAAAATTAAAAAAAAAAACAATTAAAGATATGTGGTTTTTAGCCAATTCAATAATTCTTATTATTTTTTGCAAATCGAGAAACTGATGGAAAAATGGGGTTTTTAGATTATTATTAAGAAACGTTATCTGCGTTCAAAACAAGTATCGCCTTTTGTCTTACGTCTTTTTGTAATTTTTTAAAATAAAAAAAAAACGATAAAAAATGTGGTTTTTAGCCTATTCGCTAATTATTATTATTTTTTGCAAATCCAGGAACTGACAGAAGAATGTGGTTTTTAGATTATTATTAAAAAACGTTAGCTGCATTTAAAAAAAGTTTTTCCTCGTCTTACGTCTTTATGTAATTTGTTAAAATAAAAAAAAAACAGATAAAAATATGTGGTTTTAGCCTATTCGCTAATCATTATTATTTTTTTGCAAATCCAGGAACTGATAGAAAATTGTGGTTTTTAGATTTATATTAAAAAACGTTAGCTGCGGTCAAAAAAGTAACGCTTTTTGTCTTACGTCTTTTTGTCATTTTTTAAAATGAAAAAAACTGATCAAAATATGTGGTTTTTAGCCTATTCGCTAATTATTATTATTTTCTGCAAATCCAGGAACTGATAGAAAAATGTGGATTTTAGATTATTATTAAAAAACGTGAGCTGCATCCAAAAAAAGTATCTCCTTTTGTCTTTCGTCTTTTTGTAATTTGTTAAAATAAAAAAAACGATAAAAATATGTAGTTTTTAGCCTATTCGCTAATTATTATTATTTTTTGCAAATCCAGAAACTGATAGAAAAATGTGGTTTTTAAATTATTATTAAAAAACGTAAGCTGCGTTCAAAAAAAGTATCGCCTTTTGTCTTATGTCTTTTTGTAATTTTTTTAAAATAAAAAGTTTTGGTTTTTAGTCTATTCGCTAATTATTATTATTTTTTGCAAATCCAGGAAATGATAGAAGAATGTGATTTTTACATTATTATTAAAAACGTTAGCTGCGTTCAAAAAAAGTATCTTTTTTTGTCTTCTGTCGTTTTGTAATTTGTTAAAATAAAAAAAAAACAATTAAAGATATGTGGTTTTTAGCCAATTCGATAATTATTATTATTTTTTGCAAATCCAGAAACTGATGGAAAAATGGGGTTTTTAGATTATTATTAAAAAACGTCATCAGCGTTCAAAACAAGTATCGCCTTTTGTCTTACGTCTTTTTGTAATTTTTTAAAATAAAAAAAAAACGATAAAAAAATGTGGTTTTTAGTCGATTCGCTAATTATTATTATTTTTTGCAAATCCAGGAACTGATAGAAAAATGGGGTTTTTAGATTATTATTAAAAAACGTTAGCTGCATTTAAAAAAAGTTTTTCCTTTTGTCTTACGTCTTCATGTAATTTGTTAAAATAAAAAAAAAACAGATAAAAATATGTGGTTTTCAGTCTATTCGCTAATCATTATTATTTTTTGCGAATCCAGAAACTGATAGAAAATTGTGGTTTTTAGATTTATATTAAAAAACGTTAGCTGCGGTCAAAAAAAGTATTGCTTTTTGTCTTACGTCTTTTTGTAATTTTTTAAAATAACAAAAACCGATCAAAATATGTGGTTTTTAGCCTATTCGCTAATTATTATTATTTTCTGCAAATCCAGGAACTGATAGAAAAATGTGGTTTTTAGATTATTATTAAAAAACGTTAGCTGCGTCCAAAAAAAGTATTTCCTTTTGTCTTTCGTCTTTTTGTAATTTGTTAAAATAAAAAAAAACCGAGAAAAATATGTATTTTCTAGCCTATTCGCTAATTATTATTATTTTTCGCAAATCCAGGAACTGATAGAAAAATGTGGTTTTTAGATTATTATTAAAAAACGTTAGCTGCATTCTAAAAAAGTATCGACCTTTGTCTTACGTCTTTTTGTAATTTTTCAAAATAAAAAAACCGATAAAAATATGTGGTTTTTAGCCTATTCGCTAATTATTATTAATTTATGCAAATCCAGAAACTGATAGAAAAATGTGGGTTTTAGATTATTATTAAAAAACGTTAGCTGCGTTCAAAAAAAGTATCGCCTTTTCTCTTACGTCTTTTTGTAATTTAAAAAAAAAACCGTTAAAAATATGTGGTTTTTAGCCTATTCGCTAATTATCATTATTTTTTGCAAATCCAGCCACTGATAGAAAAATGTGGTTTTTAGATTATTATTAAAAACCGTTAGCTGCGTTCAAAACAAGTATCGCCTTTTGTCTTACGTCTTTTTGAAATTTTATAAAATAAAAAAAACGATAAAAAAATCTTGTTTTTAGCCTATTCGCTAAATATTATTTTTTGCAAATCCAGAAACTGATAGAAAAACGAGATTTTTAGATTATTATTAAAAAACGTTAGCTGCGTTCAAAACAAGTATCGCCTTTTATCTTACGTCTTTTTGTATTTTTTTAAAATAAAAAAAAACGATAAAAAAATGTGGTTTTTAGCTCATTCGCTAATTATTATTATTTTTTGCAAATCCAAGACCTGATAGAAAAATAGAGTTTTCAGATTATTATTAAAAAACGTTAGCTGCATTCAAAAAAAGTATCTCCTTTTGTCTTACGTCTTTATGTAATTTTTTAAAATAAAAAAAAAACCGATCAAAATATGTGGTTTTTCGCCTATTCGCTAATTATTATTATTTATTGCAAATCCAGGAAACGATAGAAAAATGTGGTTTTTAGGTAATTACTAAAAAACTTTAGCTGCGTTCAAAAAAAGGATCGCCTTTTGTCTTACGTCTTTTTATAATTTTATAAAATAAAAAAAAAAACGATAAAAATATGTGGTTTTTAGCCTATTCGCTAATTATTATTATTTTTTGCAAATCCAGGAACTGATAGAAAAAAGTGGTTTTTAGATTTATATTAGAAAACGTTAGCTGCGTTCAAAAAAAGTATCGCCTTTTGTTTTACGTTTTTGTGTAATTTCTTAAAATAAAAAAAAACTGATAAAAACATGTGGTTTTTAGCCTATTCGTTAATTATTATTATTTTTTGCAAATCCAGGAACTGATAGAAAAATGGGGTTTTTAGATTTATATTAGAAAACGTTAGTTGCGTTCAAAAAAAGTATCGCCTTTTGTTTTACGTTTTTTTGTAATTTTTTAAAATAAAAAAAACTGATAAAAACATGTGGTTTATAGCCTATTCGCTAATTATTATTATTTTTTGCAAATCCAGGAACTGATATTAAAATGTGGTTTTTAGATTATTATTAAAAAACGTTAGCTGCGTTCAATAAATGTATCGGTTTTTGTAATTTTTTAAAATAAAAAAAATCTATAAAAATATGTGGTTTTTAGCCTATTCGCTAATTATTATTATTTTTTGCAAATCCAGGAACTGATAGAAAAATATGGTTTTAAGGTTATTATTAAAAAACATTAGCTGCGTTCAAAAAAATTATCGCCTTTTGTCTTACGTTCTTTTGTAATTTTTTAAAATAAAGAAAAAACGATAAAAAAATGTGGTTTTTAGCCTATTCGCTAATTATTATTATTTTTTGCAAATCCAGGAACTGATAGATTATTATTAAAAAAACGTTAGCTGCGTTCAAAAAAAGTATCGCCTTTTGTCTTACGTCATTTTGTAAATTTTTAAAATAAAAAAACAACGATAAAAAAATGTGGTTTTAAGCCTATTCTTTAATTATAATTATTTTTTGCAAATCCGGGAACCGATGGAAAAATGTGGTTTTTAGATTATTATTAAAAAACGTTAGCTGCGTTCAAAAAAAGTATCGCTTTTTGTCTTAAGTGTTTTTGTAATTTTTTAAAATAAAAAAAAACGCTAAAAAATATGTGGTTTTTTAGCCTATTCGCTAATTATTATTATTTTTTGCAAATCCAGGAACTGATAGAAAAATGTGGTTTTTAGATTATTATTAGAAAATTTTAGCTGCGTTCAAAAAAAGTATGGCCATTTGTCTTACGTCTTTTTATAATCTTTTAAAATAAAAAAGGAACGATAAAAATATGTGGCCTTTAGCCTATTCGCAAATTATTATTATTTTTTGCAAATCCAGGAACTGACAGAAGAATGTGGTTTTTAGATTATTATTAGAAAATTTTAGCTGTGTTCAAAAAAAGTATGGCCAATTGTCTTACGTCTTTTTGTAATCTTTTAAAATAAAAAAGGAACGATAAAAATATGTGGTCTTTAGCCTATTTGCTAATTATTATTATTTTTTGCAAATCCAGGAACTGACAGAAAAATATGGTTTTTAGATTATTATTAGAAAACGTTAGCTGAGTTCAAAAAAAGTATCGCCTTTTGTCTTACATTTTATGTAATTTTTTAATATAAAAAAACCGATAAAAATATTTTTTTCAAATCCAGGAACTGATGGAAAAATGTGGTTTTTAGATTATTATTAAAAAACATTAGCTGCGTTCAAAAAAAGTATCGCCTTTTGTCTTACGTCTTTTTGTAATTTTTTAAAATAAAAGAAACCGATAAAAATATGTGGTTTTTAGCCTATTCGCTAATTATTATTATTTTATGCAAATCCAGAAACTGATAGAAAAATGTGATTTTTAGATTATTATTAAAAAACGTTAGCTGCGTTCAAAAAAATTATCGTTTTTTGTTTTACGCCTTTATGTAATTTTTTAAAATAAAAAAAAACCGATAAAGATATGTGTTTTTTAGCCTATTCGTTAATTATTTTTATTTTTTGCAAATCCAAGAACTGATAGAAAAATGTCGTTTTTAGTTTATTATTAAAAAACGTTAGCTGCGTTCAAAAAAAGTATCACCTTTTGTCTTACGTCTTTTTGTAATTTTTCGCCTATTCGCCTATTCGCTAATTATTATTATTTTTTTGCAAATCCAGGAACTGATAGAAAAATGTGGTTTTTAGATTATTATTAAAAAACGTTAGCTGCGTTCAAAAAAAGTATCGCCTTTTGTCTTACGTCTTTTTCTAATTTTTTAAAATAAAAGAAACCGATAAAAATATGTGGTTTTTAGCCTACTCGCTAATTATTATTATATTTTGCAAATCCAGAAACTGATAGAAAGATATGCTTTTTAGATTATTATTAAGAAACGTTAGCTGCGTTCAAAAAAACTATCGCCTCTTGTCTTACGTTTTTTTTAATTTAAAAAAATCAAAAAACCGATAAAAATATGTGGTTTTTAGAAAGCAAAAAACCGATAAAAATATGTGGTTTTTAGCCTATTCGCTAATTATTATTATATTTTGCAAATCCCAAAACCAGATAAAAAAATTTGGTTTTAGATTATTTTTAAAAAACGTTAGCTGCGTTCAAAAAGAGTATCGCCTTTTGTCTTACGTTTTGTTGTAATTTCTTAAAAGCAAAAAACCGATAAAAATATGTGGTTTTTAGCCTTTTCGCTAATTATTATTATTTTTGGACAATCTCAGAACTGTTAGAAACATGTGTTTTATAGATCATATAATAGGTCATTATTAATTATCATGTTTCACCCAAAATTATTATAGATTCTGATCATTATTATGTTCCTCATATTACTGTCCCAGGAAGTCAAATTCTCTCGCTACTATGTATCTTATTGGTCCAAATCTTCGGTTTAAATTGGTTTCTCTCACTTTTGCCCGATAATCCAAAGTAATTCTATTGCAAGGTGCAAGTTGTTATTTAAGCCGAAGATTTGGACCAATGAGATACATAGTAGCGAGGCAATTTGACTGGGAGAAAATTTTCTCTCGATTCAAGAATAGACGCATGTTGTGAATTGAATTTCACAGACAAAAGTTGTTTAAAAAGTCACAAGTTACAACAAGGATTAGACAAAAAATATTCTTTGCTTTTTGGAGAAAAATTGCATTAAGACACCCCGGTACCTTTTTTGTCCATGTTGTAGAATTTTTTCAATCAGTGTCGGTGTACCTGCTGTTTATGTTTTGGGCTTTCTAATCGTTTTATAAACTGTTCAACCCAATCAAGACCAAAATTTATTATTATTTTAGGCTTTTTGCGATCAACGTTAAAGCTGTCATTAACGTAACGAAACTCGTAATCAAAAACTTGCTGGCCAGAAAAGTTCCTGGTTCCATAGTCAACGTTTCCTCTCAAGCATCATTGGTTGGTTTGAACTCTCACACTGTCTACTGCAGTACTAAAGGTAAATTTCCAGCAACCATCCAAAGAGGTTGATCCAAAGTGGTAAAGAATCTAACCTCTATTTAAGCACAAATCATCACATAAGATGCGCTATCTACAGCCATTTCTATTGTTCATGTCAGCTGATACCTAAGTGACGTCTTAACCCAACCAGCATTTTTTTCTCTGTAAGAGCCGAAAGAACATTCTTACACCATAAACTGTAACACGCTACTAGGCCGGTTATAAGTGCAAAATGGGCACCACCATATAGAGCAAATACTTCTATTGATAAACTAATACTAAAACTAATAAGAACTGTATAAAAGATGTGTGGAACTCTTATGTAGTATTTATAGCATAGTTTCAACACCTATCCATAATATAAAGGGGTTCTTCTGAAAACAATTATACGGTATTTTACTTCTATTGATAGAACCTGAACTCCTAAAGTAAGAGAAAAAATGTTTTTTTAATGTGGTTTGAATAAATATTTAAATAACAAAATGGGCTTTTAACTAGAACTGATTTTTATTTCTTCCACAGTGGGTATTATTGGCGACACCAAAATTATCTTGACAGTAAATAAATATTACGCGAAAACCTATTTTGAAACACATACACCACAATTTGTTAACGAACACCACTTTACTGCTAATGTCCCTATCATTTATTTAAGAAAATTTTCACCCGCCATTAAAATAAAATAAAAAGTGACAAAATATATACAGAAGACGTTTTTTAAGCAAATTATGCAATATTTGTGCATTTTGCAATATTTATGTATTTTTATTGAGGTTTTTCTTGCTTTTGGGATAGATTGTTAAATTCATAGAAAGCCAGAACATTTCTAATATGGATGTCTTGTTGTAAATATTTATAACATATATATAGCAAGTATACAATAACAATACAGTAATTTTTAGTTGTAGGGATCCCCGTCCCTCTTGGTTTTCCGTTATCCGCATCTTTTCCAATTTGAGTGATTCATGTTTATAGTTTCAGGTCCTTTCTTTAAGGCGGATTTATAAACTTAAACTTTCTGTTTACTGTTTGTTGTTTAAGGTTATGTGAGGCTAAGAAATGACGTTTAATTTCAATTGGGCAGTTGGCCAATTATGAGGATAACCCAAAAGCAAGGAGAAATTAGAAAAGTAGCTAAATATTTTAGTGCATTTTTGTTTTATTAGAGAGATCGTATGGTTATCACCTTTTTGCTCTGGTAATGTATCTTCATAAGGCAAAATTACTAATTATAGAGCCTTTTTGATTTAAAATTGTTCTATTATTGGGCCTGAAACACTCTTATACAATACTTTAAGAGCGTAAAGTACTTTGCGGCAATTCGGCTCTATAGTAACACCGTATAAATGTTCTTACAGAAAGCAGCAGAGAAAGAGAACATTCTTACAACAATATAATCATCGCTAAATTGCTTTTAACACCTAGATGAGTTTTTCGAAACCGTAACACAGCAAACTAGTAATCTGATGACATTTATAAGGCACTTACATGCCAGAACTGCCCTGTAGTACATAAAAATTGTTAGTTGGGAAAGCAATATTGGTTTGAAAATTTTGGTGGGGATGTCAAAAATCCCGCAGCATCGTATCAAGTCTAGGTGTTTGGGGAGAGGTGTATTTTATTGACCGGGGTATAATTCACATTTTGTTGGTCGGTCCAACTAAAAAACAACGAACGCTTTTGCTGCAATTGTTGGCATGCCGCTTTCTGTAAAACTCAAAAGTGAAACTGGAAGGCCATGTCTTAAAAAAAGTGTAGATATTGCTTTTATAGTTGGGCCAGCTAACATAATATAAACTATACTAGATAATATATATTTTAAAAATAAAATTTAACAAACAACACTGCAGTAATGGCTATTAAACAAATCAAAACAATCTTTAAAAAACACGCAAAAAATCCGAAAACACTTTATTTTGTTTGGAATGCCGCTTAGTTTTTTCTTGTTATTTTTTATCGTAAGATATCTGGGATAATGTGCAATGGATTGCCAGTTCCGTATTTTTTCGTTAGTTACCTTTTAATAAAAATAATTACGTAATTTTACTTCGTAGGCGCCGTAGATGCTTTTACAAGAGCAGCAGCACTAGAATATGGTCCTCAGGGAATTCGAATCAATAATGTCAATCCAACAGTCATCAACACTGACATGGGCAGATTGGGTTGGTCCGATCCCAAGGTTGCCGAACCTATGTTGGCCAAGATTCCACTAAGAAGGTATAATTATGTTTTTTTTTTAGTAATTTATAATGACGATTTTTCAAAAATGACTAAACATATTTGAAAAAAGAGGTATATCAGGGTTTTTAAAAAACCTTCAAGGACGTAAGGCCACAAATACGGCATAGATTTGACAACACTGCTTTGATTTTTTTAGGGCCAATCTTTACCGAGCACAATATTGGAATGTGTTGAAATTTCTTAGGAATATTTATTTTTGAATTCCTCACAACCGTATCCAGACAGTTTTCTACTGGACTCTCTCATTCCCGAAATAAAATAAACACGGCTACCAATAGTCAAAAATCTTACCTGGCTTTTACTTTAGCCTCGTCTATCATACAGAAATCTGTAACAACAATTTTTGAATTTTTTAATTTTTTGAAAAAAATACACCAAATATTGAAAAATCCTTTGGATACGGTTCTAAATTTTTATAAATCCTATTATCTGACAACAAAAAAGTTATGGTATTTTTCTTTATAAGCGAAATTCTGCCGGAATTCTGAAACGCTAAGGTCACGTGAATTGGTAGGGCCAGGGAAACTGAGTGAGTTCGATTGGAGTATTGGAATTCAGGTTCCGCATAGCCACCGGCCACTTGTCTAAGGCTGGACTTCCATAAGCTTTTTTGCCGCGCGGATTTTGAAATTTGACCCTGTCTGTCAATGACTGAAACAGTGACAGAACTATTGACACCTTCACCATAACTTGAAATCCGCCCGGAAAATATGCTAATAGGAGGTTAGCCCTCATCTCACTCGAAATATCATTAGTGATGCCACGTATTGTTGATCTTTCAAAAAAATATCAAAGCGATGTTGTCAAATCTATGCCATTTTTTTGACTTTAATACACTATTTAATGCTTAAAGGAAATATTTTGTTCTGAAAAATTTTAAAATTTAAGAGAAAAACAAGAATCTCAACACAACTTATTTTTAAAATAATTTTGAACAAAATAAATGAAAAATATACGTGACTCAACCAGGGCTATTCTTATACAAAAATTGAAAATTTGTTGCAAAAAGCAGCTTGTTTATAATTACGTACTGATTCCTTACGCTTTTCCAAGTTTCAATTCAGTAACTCCCCCTCCTTCAACTGGTACTTTTTGTAAAAAAGAATCTAGAAATGTTTCCCTTAAATAGAAGCAATCATTCAGTAAATATGACAACAAAAACCAGACAGGTATCAGAATTGCCTTCCGATAAAAAAAACAACAAAATTATAAGATATTGATGGCAATAAACGATTAGTTATTTATTCATTTATATATTTATTTATTAATTAATTAATTAATTAATTAATTAATTCATTCATTCATTCATTCATTCATTCATTCATTCATTCATTCATTCATTCATTCATTCATTCATTCATTCATTCATTCATTCATTCATTCATTCATTCATTCATTCATTCATTCATTCATTCATTCATTCATTCATTCATTCATTCATTCATTCATTCATTCATTCATTCATTCATTCATTCATTCATTCATTCATTCATTCATTCATTCATTTATTTATTTATTTATTTATTTATTTATTTATTTATTTATTTATTTATTTATTTATTTATTTATTTATTTATTTATTTACCATACGTTGTAAGTATAAGTTTTCTTAATTTTTAGATTCGGAGAAGTAGATGAAGTTTGCAACTCCGTTATTTTCCTTTTAAGTGAAATGTCATCTATGACTACAGGGTCTAATCTTCTTGTGGATGGTGGATATGTGGCGATTTAGTTTAATACTTTTTAAGTACCTATATTTGTTTTATTAATTAGGGGATTTTGGTCAGATGGTTTAGCGGAAGTTATTAAAGCTAACTGCAAGAGGTTAAAAATAGTGCTGTTGAACGTATCCAGAAATAAGGTTTGGCGGCAAACATAACCTTACCTTTTTGATGTTTTTTTCTTTATTGTAAAATATTTGCGTTTGTGTTTAATCATAACAATCCCCCACGATTACTATCACATAAAAATAAAGAACAGATAAAAAATTTTCGTTAATCAAAACAAATTTTCTAATCTTCAAATCTCCTACCACAGAATTACGTTAACTTTGGTTGGCTGGCTGTTTAACGGCTGATGTCGTTAGCTACCTTTAATAAATGTAACAGCCTGACAGAGCGGTACTGTCAGAGAATAGTTATGAGCTCTTCCCAGAATAAAGCGTAAGGGTATCAGACTGGTTAGAAACCTAGATGACCAAAATCACCCTATTATTTTGTTATGCTTTGTGTTATCCTTTCACTAAAATAAAGAAATACCCCTTAATTTACGTTGCGCATTTTTTACAACGATGTCACACGAGAGTTTAGTAAAGGCGAGGTCCACACACGGTAAAAACTTTTGTCTACAATCAAAACACGTTCTTTTCTTGAACAAATTGTTTTACCTTAAAGTTTGTTTGTTTTTACCTTAAAACAATTTGTTTTGAGCTAAAATATTTTTTTTAGTTCAACGCAGTGTTTAATCTTGAAATGAGACTTTATTTTTCTTCGTTAATTGTTTTGTTTGGATACACCCCATTTTGCAACAAAACAAATTGTCTTCATATAAGTTATTCAGAATTCTTGTTTTATTTAATTTAAAATAAGACAAAAATTAGTTTCTATCGAAGCTACGACTCTCTATCTTCTTCTAAGAAAAATTAAATCTTGAAAATTGAGTTTTCATCCAAAACAACCCAGTAAAAATTTTCTCTAACGAAAACCAAAAATATGCCGCTCGTTGAACCAAAACAACCTGAGGCATTTGTATTGAAGTGAGAAAATATCCTATTGTCTTGAATCGATACCTTTTCCCGAAATTTGTCTTGACACGCGCTCAGTTATTAATGTAATGTGAAACGAGTAAGTGTATCGGAATGCTGATTTGATATATAGAAATATGCAAAATATACGTGAAGTTTGGGAAGAATGGGATATGCCAACTGAAGTAATCAACTTACACACTTAGTATGCATGCTAAGTTTCATTGCTTAATCATTTTTTGCAAGGTTGGACCCCTCGGACTATAGGACTTTTAAGTGTGTTGTTGTTATTACGTTATGTTTCCGACAGAATAAAAATAAATGTTTTTTTATTTTCAAATTTTTAAAATGTAGTACTTAGTGTTTTGTTTTTATTGTGTTATGTTTCCGATAAATAAAAGTATTTTTTTTTATTTTCATACTTAGGATCGCATTCGTTTTAATTTTTAATCCTCGTATCAAATCACTTTGATCTTTTCCAAATTATTATACTTTTTAATATCCTCATCTATTTGACAACAAAATGAATTAAAGGGTAGGTATTATCTACACCTTTTTTATAAATTGAGTTTGTTTTCTAGAAAAAAAGATGTTGATTTCATAGATAACATTCGTTATTTATTTTATATAAGAGCTAATAGTCGAGGGCCATAGAGTCGAAATTCGGCAACCGTGGACCTTTTGATGATGATTTTACGAAACCTGTTTTTATCGGTTACTAATAGACACAGCCTCAAAAGTGCTGCAGTTAAAGAGTGAGGTTAGAGCGACAAAATATTTTTTTAAATCTTAACGGTTTGACCTACGATGATGAAATTTGGTACACATATTGGCATTCTGGCCAGATTAAATAATATACTTTAAAAAATGACATTTAGTGCATCTAAGGGCCGGTAGAGGGCAAAATGTGTTTTTAGATTTTTCCCTGTATCTCCTGAATGATTTATCCTGCACACTTGAAACTATGTGGTTTTGTAGTACATACTATTACCAATCAGCCTGATATCACAAACAAATTTTTAGTATGTGAGCGGAGGACCCTGAACAGACGCCATTTTTTTGACAATTTCGAAAAAAAAATCTATTTACGCAAACTTAAGTTAAGGGCATCGAAAATTTATACAGGGTTCCTAAGCAAATCCTTAGGGGGCCAAGCAGCCGTGTATAGGACGCAGACAAACGGAAAAGCACATTAGGCAGAAAAGGATGGGCATGGGGCGATGTTGTCACTACATCTTACACGTAGTAAATCCATTCCAGGTTGTTGTTTTCTAATGTTTTCCATTTTCATACCTTTAGGACTGGAATAAAAATTGTTTTTGCTCGACTTTAATACCAAACTGATGAAAGATATCGTAAAAAAAATATTTTTCGGCTTTTCATTTTCTAACCATTGTCCTTACGCACTGTTTACACTGTTTATCGACTGAGATATTTCCGTAGAAACTTTATCAAGCAAATAGGACGGGTTGACGCCTTCGAACGTCCAACCCGGGGTTTGCACTTTGATTCGAAATCAAAAAGGAGGAACAGTCAGATGTGGGGCCGTGCACAAATTACGTAACGGTGCTTTTACCAATTTTTGACCCCCTCCCTATGTAATGTTTTGTAACGGTTTGGCACGCCACTCCCCTAATATTACATAACGATTTTAAGACCACTACCCCCCCCCCAAAAAAAAAAACTTTTCACTTATTTTCATTCCAAATTTTCTTAGTTTCACACAAATGCAAACGCTGTCGAAAACCCCCCTCCCCCCTACGTAACGTTTTTTAACCCCCCTCCCCCCTGTGACCATTACGTAATTTGTGCACGGCCCCTGTAGTCCCAGTGGAGGAGGGCGAGAAAATTGATATTTTTTTCTTAAAAATTATACTCTTTAGACCTATTTCTTTGCGTTCCCGAAATTACGTAATTTTTGAAAAAAAATTGTAAGCGGCGCCATTTTTATTTCGTGCTTTGTTTTTCTAACATTTTTGCGTTCGGCTAATTTAATTGAAAATTTTTTTCCTGCGTTGCCCTTTATCTTCTCACTCGAAACCAAGATCCCCCGTTTTAGGAAAACGATCCCGTCTCTGTTTCTAAATTTTTTCGAATAAAAGTAGAGTATGACCATGGGGGAAATAATTTTTTTCTACGGTATGACGAAAATTTCGATCAAGTTGAAGAAAAAAATAAAAAAAGTGGTAGAGGTCAAGTTTTTCGTAAAAAAAAACGTTTTTTGTAAAGAAACAGAGCAAAATAAATCTTTTCACCCCTTTTTGGGTGTTACAAATATTGGCAGCCCGTTATTTTTCGCTTTTACCCTCCCGCTAGTTTTGAAGAATTGGTTCGCTACATGTTTCGAGATCATGTCATAAAACACCTCGAAAATATCAAATGTAGTGTAGGGCCAGCTTGATTTAAAATCAATAATATCGCAAGCAAAAAGCTCTGCAGGAAAAACAGCGCCGTTTATTGATTGCTTTGGCTGCTAGTGCTAGCTGCATGGTTTGGCCGTTTCCGGATAGATGTCACTAGTAGAACAGAATGGAAAGAAATTTAATTAAAAGCGAAGATATTTCTTTCTAATGTTAACAACCTCACGAGTTTATCGCTTAGTATCGTAAATAATGGACCCTGCCGCCTCCTTTAAGCAAGAAAAAGCTGTGGTTTGGACCTGAAAACATTTAATTTTTAATTTCATGGTGTGGCCGCCATCTAGCGGAATTTGCAGACATCTTGTCAACGGTTATTATTGCAACTATGATTTATGCTCACAATGAAAGAGTGGCGACAATTTTTTCTCATGAAAGCAGTCCGGAGATAATAACAAACTGGCACCATTGCTCAATATACCTGTTTCTTTTGTGCGCGCAGAACTTTCTATGCCATTTCTGTTTGATTTATTGAAATCCTATCCCTAAGGAAAATCTTAGGAACCCTGTACAAATCGGTTACTTATAGACCACTCAATATTTCTCCACCTATAAATAGCCTCAAAAATGTTGCAGTCCAAAAGTGAGGTTAGTGTGAAAAATAATTTTTTAAAATCTTAACGGTTTGACCTACGATGATGAAATCTGTTAGAGGTAGAGGGCAAAATGTGGTTTTGATTTTTTACGTAAATAGATTTTTTTTTCAAAATTGTCAAAAAAATGACGTCTGTTCAAGGACCTCTGCTCACAGGCTAAAACATTTTTTTTGTAATATCAGGTTGATTGGTAATAGTATGTATTACAAAACCACATAGTTTCAAGTGGTCAGGATAAGTCGTTCGGGAGATACAGGGAAAAGTGTAAAACCACATTTCGCCCCCTACCGGCTCCTAGAGGCACTAAATGTAATTTTTTTTATTTTTATAATACAATCGAATCAGGCCCGAAGGCCAATATGATTACCAAATTTTATCATCGTAGGTCAAACCGTTAAGATTAAAAAAAATATTTTGTCACCCTAACCTCACTTTTGGACTGCAACATTTTTGAGGCTATTCATAGGTGGAGAAATATTATGTGGTCTATATGTAACTGATTTATATAAATTTTCGATGCGCTTAAGTTAAGTTTGCGTACATAGATTTTTTTTTTCGAAATTGTCAAAAAAATAGCGTCTGTTCAGGGCCCTCCGCTCACAGGCTAAAAAATTTTTTTGTGATATCAGGCTGATTGTTAATAGGTTGCACTACAAAACCACGTAGTTTCAAGTGTGCAGATAAGTCGTTCAAGAGATACTGGGAAAAATCTAAAAACACATTTCGCCGTCTACCGGCCGGATGCACTAAATGTTATTTTTTAAATTTTAGAATACAATCTGGCCAAAAGGCCAATATGAGTACCAAATTTCATTATCGTAGGTCAAACCGTTAAGATTTAAAAAAATATTTTGTCGTCCTAACCTCACTTTTTGAATGCAGCACTTTTGAGGCTGTTCACAGGCAGGGTGATGTTAAGTGGCCTATTACTAACCGGTTAAAACAGGTTTCGTAAAATCATCATCAAAAAGCCCACGAAAGTCCATATGCGCCCCAACTATAAGGATATTGGTCAGTACGCATTAAGCTCCTAATCGAAAAAAACAAACTATGTATGTGTGATAATTAACTAACAATAGTATATTTTATACCAAGGGATAAAAGTGGCATTTTTTATCCTGAGACGTAAAGTTTCTACAATTCGTCGAGGGATAAAAAGCCGCATATTTGAAATTTTTTCCGATTTTTTTCTCAGCTATGCGATGCTACTGATCATATTAGTCACTTTTAATTCTATCCCTAGGAATAAAAAGTGCAACTTTTATCTGAAAATGCGAAAAAGACATAATAGTGATCAATATTTCTTTAACAAAATAAGCTAAGGTATTGAGAAACGAATATACCAATGAAATTAGCGTCACCTCTTCTAGAAAA
The DNA here is from genome assembly GCA_963921995.1 of Oxystoma pomonae. NCBI lineage: Eukaryota > Metazoa > Arthropoda > Insecta > Coleoptera > Brentidae > Oxystoma > Oxystoma pomonae. Next base: position 16,893,860 of record OY998170.1, on the reverse strand, counting down.
TAAGCTCAATTAGTAAAAAGAACCCCGCCAATTTCTTATGTAGCGTGGGCACTTGGTAAATTTTTTCAGATTTTAATATCTTATAGGGAAGGGTCAGACAAATATTTTTTTATCATTGTCACCCCTTCCAATGGGTACAGAGTGAGCCAGCAAATAAGGTAAAAAATAATATATTAAAATTTGAAAAAATTTAACGGGTGCTCACGCTACATAGGAAATTGGCGAGGTTCTTTTAAATTTAAGAAAAAATATATTTTAGAAAAAAATAATACAAATCTCCGGTTGTTTTGATTTCAAAGAAAGATTTGTCTTGAAACAAAATACATTTCTAGTTTTTTCTTAATTTGAAAAAAAACCTTATTTTAATTTAAAAAAGGATATTGTCTTGAAAGAAAACTATAAATATTTTTATTATTCCATTTTAAGTCAAGAAAATTATTTGTCTTGGATGGAGAATAAAAAGTGTTTTGTTTTGAATAAGCAAATATTTAACTTCTAGAGGAAAAGGTGTCTTGGATGGAAACAGTTCCATTTTATAAAAAAACAATTTCTGTTTCGCATTAAAACAGAGAAGCAAGACATGTTGTTCTAAATCAACAAAAAAAATTCTCTTGGTGCAAAGCAATTTGCTTTGACCTCAGACAAAAAATTTTACCGTGCACGCAGAGCAGATGTGCAAAAGGTTTTTAATAAGTTTTTTACTTTATCTACAATCACAGATAAAAGTTTTTTTGCGCAACGTTGCTGTGAAAATTTTGACGTCATTCCCTCTGTGATGTCCCGGATAAAAATTAATAATATATAATTTTTGAGATTTAAAAGCACAAAATAAAAATAATCATTTCCAAAAAGGCAACAAAATAATTTTAAAAATATAACTTACAGGAAATTTCACTGCACTGCAGTACCATTTTATTTTTAAGTTCACTTAAGAAATTCAAACTGAAACTAAAAGTAAAAAGTAAAACCTCGTCCCAAGAAAAGCCTTACCCCTCTAGTTTTAACCTAATTTAGTCTGTCAACCAACAAGATTCTTCCTCAAATTAACTGATCAAATTCAATAAACTTCTAAAATTTAAGGCATTCTCACACCTGCTTTATTTATTGTTAAAATATAAACAAGGATAAAGGATCACTCCCAACTACCCAATTTTTCTTTTCCAAAAAAATTTTATTGAATTTGGCATAAAACGGCAAAAAACTCAAAAATTGCACTTTTAAGCGGTAATCCGCGCCTCACGACTATGAGGAGTGGTGGGGAGGGGAATTTTTTTTAAATATATTTTTGTAACTTTACTTTACCTTTAGCTGTTATTGTTGTTTTTTAATTCTTCACACCAGATTTACCTAGTTAGTTTAAGGTCCCAAGGGTTGCTTAAAAAAGCAAAAGGTTCATTAAAATGCTGAAGATATAGATATTTACTGTCAATTTAATGTAATAATCAAGGTCGATTACTGACACTGAACCAACAATATGCAAAGGGCAAAATTGCGATTCAAAAGGGTGGCCGGCCTACTACCTGCGAAATCCAAAAAGCAGGATGATAGATCAGCGACACAGTCTACTAAGTTACTGCTAAATTATCTTTTTTAGACAAGGGTCCGGTTCGTGCTTTTGTTCATATATTTGAGATTTAATAAAATGTATACAGGTTTTTTTAATTTGCCTTAATTATTATTGTAAAAGACTAAACTAGGAAGTAAAATAAAGGGATATTCTTTTAAACGTAAATTATTATATTTTACAGGCAACAACAATAAATAAGTGCCAATTATTATTTTTTTTACTCTCGTTTTTCTTACTACCCCAAAAAAGTTACAAGTATACTGGCATATCCCCTAAAAAAATCAGATCAATCGAAGTTGCTTATGAGGTAAATGTGAATTTCGGGATCAAATCGTTTTTCCGTCGGAAAGCACTTGATTAAAAATACCTTATTTCAAAACTTTGTTTTTCTATTTTCAGTTAAGTTCAATAAATTCCGATAACAATACATATTTTGAATTTGTAAAGAAATTTTTATACCCCCAATTCTTCAAACAAATTTTGCTCAACATTCTCTCCAAAATTTACGTGTGTTTTTTTGTACGAGATTTTGCTCGAACATTTCTTTGAACATTTTGCTCAAGAGGCTCGTGTAAATGTTTGTCGGCATTTCAACATCAAAGGAATGTTTGTCTGTGTAAATGCGCCTTTAGAGACCTTTTGCACCTGTTATAAAAAATCCCCGTTAGGTGACTTAATAACGCATTGTGACGTAGCTAACGTCACGTTATTTTTAAGACAGCATTTTTAGCTTTTGCACGCCGCCTTTGATTTGTTCATGGCCGACTTTATACGGTATTTATTATTACAAAGATTTACAAATAGAATATGTCCAATAATATTTTTTATTTTTTTCTTGTGTTTTTTACGGCGAATTTTAAATGGCCAATATATATTTCTTACGAAATTCTAGCCAAAGAAAATGAATAAACAAAAATTGACACTTATCTTTAAAATGAAAAAGAACACAGAGGCGTTTTCTCGCGTTGAAACTATTTTGATGTGACGTCATCATTTAGAACCGAGAAAAAAGTAGTTCAAAACGCTGACGTAGTTTAGTGTAACCTCACTTTTTTTTCGTTTTTCTGTTTATTTTTTTGGTGTTTAAAATTAAAATAGATCAACTACTGGTTTATCTAACAAAACCTTCGAATGTACGGCCCGTTTTAGTAGCATGGATGGCAAGCAATGGAAGCTACATGGATAGTGAAGTTTTTTTATTTACTGTTCTTTTAAGCCCAGAAAATCATATAAGACCACAGGGATACATTTCATACATTTTCACGCAAAAACAAAAAAAAATCGGTTAAAACAAGAATGTAGAATTTTGACGTATCTTCTACGCACGCGTCAGTTTTGAAACTAGAGTGGATTCCGTTTCAAAATATTTTTAACCCGTTTCGATGTGACGTCACCGTTGCAACGCGAGAAAACAAATGTTTCAAACCTTTTAAAAACATTTTAAACAATTTCAACGCGAGAAAACGCCTCAGAACATATTTGTATTCAAAAATCAATTTAAATTTTATGTTTTTCTACTTAACGTTTTACTATCGGCAACCATGTCAATTATAAGGGATACGGTATTTTCCCGCAGGTAACGTCAAACTTTATCGGTTAGTAAGGGATTCCGTTATTACTACATAACTGCGCATGCCCGAAATAAGCGATAAAGTAAAAAAGCATCAAAATTATAGGTGCAAAAGGTCTCTATTGACTAATATATTTTTATTAAAACGACTATAATTTGCCAAAATGAAAAATTGTGGTGACTCTTGTAATTTTGTGCAATGGTTTTTTAGAAGCAAATTTTAATAATTTGAACTATAGTAACTAAGTATAAAATGTTTTAACGGAAAAGTGTGTCGACTAAATTTTTATGCGATATTCTAGCCAATAAAACATATGAAACATTGTAACTTATACCCAGTGTCTTTATTCATCTATAGTTTTCTCACAGAAGGAAATTTTGGCCATAAAAATTCCAGGCAAGGTCGCTTTGAAAGATGTTTATATTTACGGTCAACCACTCAATATGCCTTTAAAAACTTGATTCTTTTGAAGACTATAGTGCACAACTAAAACTCCGAACCCATAGTGAAATAAGGAAAGAATAAATTAGAGATTATTGTGGCACCTCTCAATAAGGCCAATCTGAAACGATAATTAGAAAGTTATTCAAATTTTGAAATTTCCACGGAAAATAAAAAGTGTTAGAAATAAAATAGAGGCAGGGTGCATCACACCCCAAACCAACACCAAACGTTGCAAATATGGTGAAAGTTTCAGCAAATTGAAAACAGAAGTTATGAATTGCAAGATGAGAGACTTATGGACCATCTCAGACAAAATCCTTTTTCAACGTCGGTTGAAGCAGCTAATGTAACATTATTTCAGGGTTCTTTAGCAACAGTAAATGGAAGAGTAACGAAATCAGAAGTCTCTTGTCGAGTTGCTGCAAAGAAGCCTTTTCTAACAGAAGAACAAAAACAGGCCAGAGTGATTTTTGCACTGAACAACGTTCTTCGTGATAATGACTTCTGGGAGAGGGTGGTTTTCACTGACGAAAAAATTTTTCAATCATCTTCAAGCAGCAGGAGAATTTTTGTTTATCGTCCACCAAATTCTAGATTTGGACCCGAATATACAAACCAAATTAAAAAAGCTGGACATTTTTCTGTAAACATGTGGGGCTGGTTTAGTGCTGGAGGTTTGGGTTTTTTTTTTGGAGAATCGAAGGAAGATTCATCTGTACAGGCTTTACATGAAAATAATGACTTCGTTTATCAGCAGGACAACTGTCCAGTACACACGGCTAATGTTGTTCGCCAATGGTTTCAGAATAATAATAAATAAACACTTCCTTGTCCAGCTAACAGCCCTGACCTTAACCCAATGGAAAATATACGGGGTCGAATCGTTAAAATAATATACCAAAGGAATTGGAGACCACGAAATGCTGAAGAGTTAAGCGATGCTATTTATCGCGCATTGGATCAGCTCTCAGAAGACCATTCTTATTTTCAAAATTTAAACTTTTCAATTCCCAGACGTTTGCAGCTTGTAATAGAGAAAAATGGTGATCCTATTAAATACGAAATCATTTATTTTAGTTATTTTTTAAGTTAAAATAATTAGTATTAATTTTACCATCGTTTTTGTCCTAATCCAAGTTTCCTAATCGTCGAATTGTTTTCAATGCAGCGCTGTTGCCATCATATTATTGCTATTTTATTAACTCCAAAATGGGTTACCGCCCTCTTTATAGAACAGCCTTCGTCCGTTACTCGAGTGATAATTTAATATTGTTCAATAAAGACTCTACTAAAACATTATTTTTGCTGATTTTTTAATATTATGCAAAATTTATTATAAAAATAAAGTTGCCTTTAATTTAAGTAAAAAAATAGTTTCAGTTTTAGAGACCTTTTTTAAACAATATGACAAATTGTCGTACTCTTGAAGTTTTTAGAAATTTTAGCTCGTAGTCCGTATATTTTATACACTTTTAGAAAGGTCAATTTTGTGACTGCATGTATGCGTTTTTTTAAAATCAAGTGTACGTTTGTTTGTAGATAGATATAAGATTTTATAATGCAGAAGATATTTTGGGTATTTGCAGAGTTCTTGCAAAAAATCACCCTCAGCGTAAAAATATAGCACATTTGATGGAGTTTGGTGAAAAAACCTCAATTTTACAAAAAATGCAACACCTTAGGGTCAACTCGTCAGTGCGTCAGACCTCCCCCTCCCCTGAGGTCGGCCTTTTTCGACTTTATTTAAGGTGACCAACTCCCGAACAACAAAATACTGTACGCGGTAAAAATTTTTGATCTAGTTTTAACATATTAAAACTTTTAAAAAAAGTGTTTTTTTATTTATTAAAATTTATTTTTAAAAAATGATGCGTCATTACTAGACAGTAAAAATACTTATATACTTAATCAAATAATCAACTTAAGGCCTCAAAAACGGCATAGAACAACACTGCTTTGCTGTTTTTGGACAAATCTTTACCGAGCAGAATATCGGAAACGAGAAAACGGAATCTGTGGAAATTTGGCAGGAATATTTATTATTGAATTCCTCACAACTGTATCCAGACAGTTTTTTGCTGGACTCTTTCATTACCGAAATAAAATAAACACGGCTAACAAATAGTCAAAAATCTTACCTGGCTTGTTCTTTAGCCTCGTCGATAATACAGAAATCTGTAACAACAATTTTTGGATTTTTTATTTTTTTTTAAAAAAATATACCAAATTTTGAAAAATTCTTTGGATACGGTTGTAGATTTATATCAATCCTATTATCTGATAGCAAAAAAGTTACGTTTCTTTTCTTTATAAGCGAGATTCTGCCGGAATTCTGAAAACGCCAAGGTCACACAATTTGGTAGGCCGAAGGAAACTGAGTGAGTTCGATTGGAGTATTGGAATTCAGGTTCCGCATAGCCACCGGCCACTTGTCTAATATTCGGCCAATAAATTGGCACATGTCAAGTGATAAAAATAGGAATACTGAAATTTGTTGCTTTCCTAACAAGTCTTAATAAAAGTTATACAGCCATTTGCACCAACATATTTACTTATTTAGGGGTCATCTAGAATAAGGTGGCCTAGGTTAAAGAAGAGTTTCGTTTGTATTTAGAACTCCCCTAAACTACCTTAGGTGATCCCTAAATCTAAGGGCCTGTTTTTGGTCCCCTAGCACTCCCCTAACCTAAAACTAAACTAGATATAGGTACCACCTAATGCTAAGTTACCCCTAAATATGTTGGTGCAAATGGCTGATACTTTTTCTCACATGGTGTTCGCACCGTGTTCTGAACACTGCACGATCTCACTCGAAAGGGCATTAGTGATGCCACCTATTGTTGATCTTTCAAAAAAATAGAAAAGCAGTGTTGTCAAATCTATGCCGTTTTTGTGGCCTCAAACAAATAAACCTAAACAAATCATTACTTAAATCTAAACTACCTAACTATAATTTTTACCTTCGACCAAAGAATAATACTAATTCTACGACCCTCTCAACACGATTTTAAGGGCTCACATACAGTCCTAGGATAATAATAAAGCTTAGACGTAAACCACAAGATGGCGCGACAAGCGATGAAACTTTATTTTATAAGAGCACTAATTGACGCAAAAATGTGAATTATTTTTTTATATTTTTAAAACAATAAGTACTTATTAAATAATTTTAGTACCTAACCTACTAAAAAAAGTCCCGTTAAATTGAAATATTACGCATTAAGAAAAAAAAACTTGTTTTTAAAAAGATATAGGAAAAGTCCCTTAGTAACCTTATTTGTTTTGACATTTTGACTTCAAGTCATGAATGTTGTTGACATTTTCATTGGTTGTAGGTAAAGTATATTATACTAACTCGTATGTTATGGTCATTACACGCTCAGTTAAATTGAGACACGGGCCGCAGGCTTCGCGTTTAATTACCCTCATAACATGCTTGTTATGCAATATTCCAACTTTACTGTGAAATACCGGACTTTACTGGACAACGTGAAAAAATACCGGACAATACCGGACGTATTTTTTAAACTGGACAATTTATCAAAATACCCTGAACTGAACTGAAAATCTGACAGTTTCCTCTCTATCTTGAGTATTTATCTATAAACTGTCAACATTCTGTCGCCAAAACATTATTTCTCCCGCCAATTTTGGTAAGGGTTACTCTGAAAAATTGGATCCAAAAGTCAGTGTGCTCTAGATTCTGAGGCATCATGGAATAGTGAAATTTGGTGGAAGATCGGAACCAAAAACTTCAATGATAAGTTAAATAATGCTTAAATGGTATTTAGATGGTTTTGTACTAAGTATTTTTTATTGAAAAATATAGGTACTTAAATTTTATGTTAAAATGTAAATAATTAATTTTGAGGTAATAGAACGAGGCGGTCGGTAACTGTAATTTTAAGTTAGGGAACTTGCCGACCAGTGAGCTAGAGCAAAAAATGTTGGTTTACGTTTTTCAAGCTTTCGGATTGTAAAATAAGGAAAATTATTTTATGGTTATAAAGAACCTAATTCAAAAAATAGGTTAGCCAGTAGTATGCGGCCGGGTCTAAAGTGCCAAAAAGATTATTTAAAGAGCAATAAAAAAAGACCGAGCACTGAAAATTGTCCATTTACACTTAAGGATCGTTCATACAAGGCATAGGCTTAGTCACTTGATTAGTATTTGGTTTTGTTATAGTGTTAGTTATAGTTTTAGTCTTAAAAATTCCTCACTGTTCATACTTGTCTTTGTTATAGTCATAACAATCACTAAGCAAGTGCATCCACCTCACTTTTTTGATGTTTTGTTTTGTTTACTTTTATTTTTTGTAGTTTGTTTTCAAAGAAAATAAGGTTTAATAGAAACAGTATTTTTTTGGAACCTACAAAACAATTAGCAACTTGTTTTTTGCTTTTAATTTGCCTGTATAAAATTTTTGAAAAATATTGATTTCATTCCTGTCAACATAGATGGGCGCCATATTTGGAATTTGGAACTCGCGCATGCGCACTTATATTTGTTATAGTAATAGTCGTAATTTTAGTTATAAAAGTTGAAAGTTGCCAACTTTTCCTTAGGACTGTGACTAAGCCTATGACAAAGCATAATCAAAAGCATTGCATGAACACTTTCATAAGAAACAGTGGTTTTAACTTTTTTATGATTAAGACTGTAACAAAAATTAAACCAAAGACTAAGACTATGCCTTTTATGAACGATACTTTAGTTTCCAGTGTTCGGCCTTTTGAAGTAGGTGTTATAATTCTGAACTTTTCTTGTTTAATTAGTTAATTAAGTTTTTTTTATTTAATTAGTAGTTTAATGTTATTTACTTATAACTAGGTACCTATAGTTATACATACCTACACCGAGAAAATGAGGCCAGCTAAAAGTCGTGTGCTAGACGTTTGGGGCTGGAAAAACTCATTTTTGTGGGTTATTCCAGCTATTTCATTGAATTACTTCAACACTTTTTTTTTTATCTGCAACAGTTCTGGCTAAGGGAGCCCACAAAATTGGGCCAAATTTGTTTTTTTTTAAATTAAAATGCTGGCCTATACCAACCATCTTGCCTTTGCTAAATTACATAGCTGCAGCAAACCAGTTATTGTGTTGTGGCAAACATTAATCATGGGTAAACATTTTATGGACTGTTGCAAACCCATCGGAGGTAAAAACTGTTAGTTACAATTCAAACGTGAATTGTTTTAGCTACTTCGCGGGGCTGCTTAAACCTCTATTAAGGATTGTTCCTGCCCAACTATATGCTTTTATCAGATTTATTGCTTAAATTTGACTCTTTTCAGTTCATTATCGTTTAAGCACCCGAAAGGTGCACATCTCTTTGCCCCGCACCAGGTTTGTTCTGTTCCGGGAACCGGTCGTTTGACGCGAAACCTTTGTTTGACGCCGTCGTCTGGCGGTAAGATCGCGAAAATTACCTTTATTTCAAAGTTTTTCGCCGAAACTTCTTACAAATTTAAATTTTGTGACACGTTATAACACTGTGGGGAAAGTCTATTTCCAATCATTTCTTTAACTAGTTTCTGAGATATTCAAATTTCAATTTTTGGAACCGATTATATCACAAACTAAATAAGATACCCTACGGAGAATTTAGAAATGGTTTGTCTTTTGGAAATTACACAAATACGCAATTTTGCTATTTGTAATTTCTTTCATAAATTGAAATTTTGAGACTTTTTTGCATAAAAGCAAACTTTATGAGAAAAAAATTAGATTTCTCTCGGAAATGCATCTCCAAAAAAAAGCTACGTCAATAAAGCTTTTAATTTTTCTATTAAATTTTGTTTGTATTTTTGTTTCTTCAATATGTGTCAGAAACAATAAACTTTTAATTTCAGCCCTAAAATATGTGCTGGTCTAGTCCAGCTAACTGGGCTAACCAATCCAGTCGACGGGGCGCAAAAAAAAAACTCTTTATTCCAGCCCCAAACTTGTGCTGTTCCAGCCCACCTAACTGGGCTGGATCAATCCAATCGGCGGGGTACCAAAAAAATAAACTCTTTATTCCAGCCCCAAACTTGTGCTGTTCCAGCCCACCTAACTGGGCTGGACCACCATAATCGACAGGGTACCAAAAAAATAAACTCCTTATTCCAGCCCCAAACTTGTGCTGTTCCAGCCCACCAACTAGGTTGAACCAACCCAATTGACGGGGCACCAAAAAATAAGGTCTTCATTCCAGCTCAAATTTGAAGCTGTTCCAGCCCAGCAGGTAGGGCTGTCCCAAGTATAGCTATTCATATTCACAGTCCCTCATAGTGTGTTGCTGTAACCCATTAATTTGGATTAAAAAAGTAACCCACGCACGTGGGTTGCTTTAAATCAAAAACTGTGGGTTACGAAAGTTAAAAAAAAATAGTTGGAGTAATTCAAGCTGTGGGCTGTCCACTATTTTACCCGCGGTCCTGGGCTGCTTTAACCCATATTTTGGGCTATGGCTACCACTTGTTTTCTCAGTGTACCTTTTACCTGGTTTAATTTTTTACCTACCTTTATAAACGTTGCGTGATATTACCTTATGCTGTTTTTTAATTGATACAATTTAGTGTAGTGCGTAGGTAGGTAATAGGGACATAAAGCTATTTGTTACTCATCCCGGTATACGTATCCGCATCTAGCGAGAACCAAGCACATTAATTGGTCAGAAACTTGTACCACGTTCGAAAAGAGCAGATATATGCTAATCTAAGGTGTTCTTGAACGCGATAGGTGTTGAGATGCGTTAGGTATCACGTATCGTTATGGCATACGTATCGTATCTCAGCACCTATTGCGTTCAGAAACACCTAAAATTAGCATATATCTGCTATTTTCGAACGTGCTACAAGTTTCTGACCAATCAATGTGCTTGGTTCTCGCTAGATGCGGATACGTATACCGCGATTAGTTACAAATAGCTTTATGTCTCTATTATTAAAAATTAAAAAATAAGTCACTCATTCAACTTTCGTGGTTGTTTTACTCTCTCTAACATTAAAAAAAAAACAGGCTCAGAATAATCAGTCCTGCCACACTTTTTACGAGCCGACCACTGGCAAATTGACGGCTGGACGGTGATCATTTAACGGCCGACCTTTGGAAAAAGCGACATTTTCAAAACAAAAATTTATAGAAATAAAACTTTTGATCCTAGATACTATCTGCCTTCTTCTAATGAAAGATAAATAGGCAATCTAAAGAAAGACATAAATAGCACCTTGATAAGTTGAAATGGCTCTGAGGCATTTAACTTTAGAACATGGCAAAAAAGGCCGACCACAAATAGTACCCTTTTATTTTTATTTTAAAAACAAATTAATTAATTAAAATACAATAATAAAAGTTGATTTGAATTGCAGTGGATCAAACAAACTTGCAGAGGTTTGACAATCTGTATCTCCTTAACCTGCCCAGTTTAAAAAAAAACCGCATAGGACAAAAATTTTATTGGCACTATCAATTTTTCAATTTTCCCCTAATCCTCGAAGTTTAAAAACCAAATGTGTTCGAAACAAAAGAGTTTATAAGCCCTCATAAAAACTTTTTTTTCTATTTTTTAACTTTATAAGTATACCGGGTGTTCCAAGGTGAGTAACCTATTAGAATATTTTGGAAACATATAATGGAAAATTTCAAACTTTCTGTTCTAACGAGTCCATGTAATCTATCTTTATGAAATACTCTCATATTTGCAGTGTTGCCATTTGCAGGAAAACTTAACAACAACTTATTTTCTAATTTTAAATTGAACACCCTGTATATTTTTGCATTTTCGGATTCTACAAAATATTTTACGTACATACATTTTATGTATAATGTCATGATAATGTCCTATACCTATGTTTAACTGTAAAATATTGACAGGTGAAAATTGAAATTTTTTAAATTTGACAGCCCGTAACATCGGTTAAAGATAGTGCAAAACGGTTTTTACATTCCTATCTTGGTTTTTCACAAGCTATCGTTTTATACTATTTTGAACCCAGTGTTAAACTAACCTTGGGATATTTGAACCCTGGGATAGCTTGTGAAAAACCAAGATAGGAATGTAAAAACCGTTTTGCTCTATCATAACCGTTTCAAAGTTACAGGCTGTCAAAGTTAAAAAATGTCAATTTTCACCTGTCAATATTTTAAAAACAGTTGAACATAGGTATGGGACAAAATATTTTGTAGAATCAGGGTGTTCAATTTAAGTTTTCCTGCAAATGGCAACAAGATAGTTTACATATCTATGGACTTATGTTAGAATAGAAAGTTTGAAAAGTTTCCATTGTATAGTTTCCAAAATATTCTAATAGGCTACTTACCTTGGGACACCCGTAGTACCTATTTATATATCACCCGTTAAAATTTGCAAAAATACCATTTTTTAGACCTTCATCCAAAACATAATTTTAGTAACTGTCTGCAGATAAGTAAAGCATGGCTTTTTTGGTTACCGATGCAAAAAAAAAAAGATGTCTGTCCGTTTTTGAATTGAATATTGAAAAAATCTAATTATTCTTGCCTAAAAATTAAGTCATTTCCGCCGGTTTTCTCCAAGTATTTACGAAAAAATCATTTTAAAAAAATCGTCAAAATTTCAAACTGTCAAAGATTAAAATGTTAAAATGTTATTTCATTTACCCGCCGCCTTGATTTATCGTGTAAAGATGGTATTGCAAGAAGTGCTCTCCGTTCGAGAAATTTTAAAAGTATTTTCCTGTTTTTCTTAGATTTTTTGATAAAGGTATTAAAAAAAATAGTGTTAACAGCTCGCGACTAAACTGTGCTTCTTTTTACTCGCGTTTTAAAATACCTCGCTGCACTCGTTATTTAAACCAACGTTTGTAAAAAAGCACTAATTTAGCCACTCGTTGTTAAAACTACTATTTTACCCTGTATATCTATACGTCTTAAAAGCTAGGATTTTTTAACTTCAAAAAATGCTTAGGAATATAAAAAAATCCAATCGTCAACGATGAAACTTGGTCTATATAGCGCCAAGATTTGCAGGTCGATAATTTCATGCGCTACTCGGCCAAGAGTTCTATTATTACTGGCATAGCAACGTTCACCGAGAGAAATTCATCGTCAGTCCCTGTAGCGCAGAGGATAGCGCGTTGGACTTCTAATCCAAAGGTCGTGGGTTCGATCCCCACCAGGGATGCACTGCAAAAACTTTTTTTGATATTCCCAGTTTTTATCGCGACTATGCCATTATAGTTGACCGACAGTAACTTTGCACACTTACTCTTTGGTCGTCAATGATCGAATGTATAAAAGTCGAACTAGTGGCGATTTTTTTTAGGGGTGGCCTATATTTGTAAAAAAAAATCGGAAATAGATTTTCCATCAAAAAAAAGTTTTTTGGCATCCAAAAAGGACACGGTTCGATTATTTTATATATGATTTTAATAAAAGTATCAAAAATATATTTTTCTCCTTGTCAGTTTTAATTGAAACTGTTCGTGTAAACCAGTTAATTTAAAATTATTATTATTCTCGTACGTATCGTGACCTTCTCAGCCAGTTTGTATTTGTTCGAGATAATGTTTTGTAATAGTTTCATATTAAAGTCGTTGTCAGTTCGTGTGAAAATTGTAAAAAAAGGTAGAGGGTTGCATCTCGTTCCTAATTTTACAAAGGTAGGTAAAACTTCAATTATTTTAAGTTCTATCCTCTTCGTTCAAAGATTTTGTATGAATCGCGCCACAAAATGGATAAAAATGTCCTTGCTCATTTACATAAGACAAAACAAAAATTAAACAAAATATTGCACCGATAGTTTATAAACCTATCCCAACCCGCTATGATTGTTGGCCTCAAAAATTTCCACGTTCAATTTAAAAATACTTCAATTTTTGTTTTGTTTTCTAGATAACAGATAGTTTAGTTTATAAATCCACCGGTGCCAACAATAGAGTTAGAAAAAATTCATGTTGTTCACCGATAGAGTTTTTAAATCTCTGATGGATTCCAATGACCATTATTGTCCACCGACCCCAAATGTTGTTGGTGGAAAGGTTTGATGGATGATCAGCCATTTGGATCAACATATTTAGGGGTAGCCATATATGTATGAGCTTAAATAGACTCCTTTGCAATGCTTTCGACGTGTACAACGTTGTAAGCAGAATGTCCTATATATATGACTATACCTTTCTCTTTTACTGCACATGCGCGGCCATCGTCATCGGTTAACCAACCAAAATCCAGAAAGACAGCTGTGCAGTTGTCAAATTTTTTTTATTGGTTTACGTTTTTAGAAAATCAGTCTTTTCTATTTTTAAATAAATAAATATATGAATAGAAATAATTTTGAGGTATTTTCACTTTTTTCCCTTCAAATTTTAAGAAAAAATAGCTACCAACCTGTGGAACTTCACTTTTGTTGTTTGGCGGCATACACAAACTTATCAGTAAGTCTTTTTATGCGACGACATCTTAAACTCCAAGATATAAACAGTTTTTATTATAACTCCTAAAACTCTCGCGTAACCAAAGATTAAAATATCACAATAAAAAAATTTTCATAAACGAATACGCGGAAAACGAACAAATCAACAAAAATGGCGTCTCGACCGAAGAGCGAAGACGAAGATTGCGAAACCGGCCGCCTCGTAAAATTTTCGCGCATGTGCATAGGCCCGGAGCTAAGACGGCTCCATGGCCTGCTAGATTTTAGATCTTGCTTACAAGTTTGGCCTGGGAAAGGCCTATATTTAACCTCATACATATATGGGAGTAACCTATTAGCTGGCACCTATATCTAGTTTAGTTTTAGGTTAGGGGATCGCTAGGGGACCAAAAACGGGCCCCTAGATTTAGGGATCACCAGTTTAGGGGAGTTCTAAATACAAACGAAACTCTTCTCTAACCTAGGTCACCTTATTCTAGGTGACCCCTAAATAAGTAAATTTGTTGGTGCAAATGGCTGGGATGATGTCACCTCAAAAACTACCAGCTGAGTTTTGTTGTTTTTTGTTTTTTGATCAAGAGGGTTTTTTTTGTGATCAGGGATAGAACATAAAGTGGCTGTACAAACGGTGATGAAACTCTCTCAGAAACTAGTTCTTCTGATGATGCAACGAAAAAGACATGCTCAACACCGTAGCCAAATATGATTTAATGGACTTCAAATCCCACAATCGTGTCGTTTCTTTTTAAATAAAAAAAAATCAGCTTCTAAAAAAACTGTGGTTATGTTAGTATCTGTCAATTGCGTTCTTAGTTTTTTTCAGTCGAACATTTGACATCCACCGGTGCTGACGTCACCAATTTCACCAAACTGATGCAATCGAAGTCACCAAGTCGGTGAATTTCGGTGGAGTTAAAAACTCGCCCATAAGCTGAAACCGTGCTTTACATTATAATCAATTCGATTTGAAGTACTTAGAGGGTGTTTATCATATATCTATTTAAACCCCACGGCACAGATACCAAAAATAATATGAAATAAGAAAAAATACGAAAAAATACGAAAAACTGGTTGGTCACAAAATTTCGTACTTTGGCATTGAATATAATTTTTATTTGTTTACTTTTTGGAAAGGCAAAATATTTCTAAGACTGTTCCGATTTAATTGAAAATTTATCACTTCTCAAAAATTCAAGATGGAGGATAGTTCCACTAAAAGTTCTAAAGCTTTTAAATCTAGTTTATATCTACAGGTTTCTAGGTCTGTGTTTATGTCAGAGAATCATTTGGTTATGACATATCCCATAGACTTCCTTATTAAATAACAGTGAACTTATATTCTTAGTTTATTTTCAATTATTTATCAATACCGGGAAAGTATTTAACGAAAAAGGAACGAGAAAGTGGAGGTATGGGCAATTTTTCTTCCAAAAAATATCCGAATTTTCCTAAGAGCTTTACTCTCGAAACCAATAAAAAATTAAAAATTTAAATCGAATTTGGTTGCAAAACTGATGGATGCGAATCTAGAATACATTTTTTAGATGATGTAGATGTAGATGTAGATGTAGATGTAGATGTGGATGTAGATGTAGATGTAGATGTAGATGTAGATGTAGATGTAGATGTAGATGTAGATGTAGATGTAGATGTAGATGTAGATGTAGATGTAGATGTAGATGTAGATGTAGATGTAGATGTAGATGTAGATGTAGATGTAGATGTAGATGCAGATGCAGATGCAGATGCAGATGCAGATGTAGATTTAGATGTAGATGTAGATGTAGATGTAGATGTAGATGTAGATGTAGATGTAGATGTAGATGTAGATGTAGATGTAGATGTAGATGTAGATGTAGATGTAGATGCAGATGCAGATGCAGATGCAGATGCAGATGCAGATTTAGATGTAGATGTAGATGTAGATGTAGATGTAGATGTAGATGTAGATGTAGATGTAGATGTAGATGTAGATGTAGATGTAGATGTAGATGTAGATGTAGATGTAGATGTAGATGTAGATGTAGATGTAGATGTAGATGTAGATGTAGATGTAGATGTAGATGTAGATGTAGATGTAGATGTAGATGTAGATGTAGATGTAGATGTAGATGTAGATGTAGATGTAGATGTAGATGTAGATGTAGATGTAGATGTAGATGTAGATGTAGATGTAGATGTAGATGTAGATGTAGATGTAGATGTAGATGTAGATGTAGATGTAGATGTAGATGTAGATGTAGATGTAGATGTAGATGTAGATGTAGATGTAGATGTAGATGTAGATGTAGATGTAGATGTAGATGTAGATGTAGATGTAGATGTAGATGTAGATGTAGATGTAGATGTAGATGTAGATGTAGATGTAGATGTAGATGTAGATGTAGATGTAGATGTAGATGTAGATGTAGATGTAGATGTAGATGTAGATGTAGATGTAGAAGTGTTAGAATAGATCAAAAAGGAAAGAACAAAAATATACACTAAATGTTGAAATATGTAACACTTTTCTACAGGTTCCACTGTAAAACTAGACTGACGGGTTAAACGAGGATCCCACACTGTGAATTTTTGTATTGCTAATATTTCGGAAATTCCAGGGTTTTTAATTCTACACAGGATTTTTTTTAGCACAATTACAAAGTTACTAGAGGCCCCTATAACGTTTTAACGGAAAGACATTTAGAACATTTTTACGCTTTATTGGATAGGGGCAGAGTTGTCACAGACGAAAACGATTTAGAGAAATACAACGTCGACTGGTTCAAATTGTTTCGAGGTGAGTTATGTGCCAGTTTTTTTTACCTTGGTCATAATTACGATGTAGGGAAATGGTTTTAAGCAACACCACTTTTTGTAACACATCAAAGCCGTTTACTTATTTACAGGAGCAAGCACAGTTGTTCTCAAGCCAAAGAATACAAACGAAGTTTCGAAAATTTTGGAGTATTGCAACAGCAATAACTTAGCAATATGTCCCCAAGCGGGCAAAACCAGTTTGGTTGGAGGAAGTGTTCCAGTTTTTGATGAAGTTATTATTTCTTCAGAATTGATGAATAAAATTATCGAATTGGATGCAAAAGCAGGTAAACAGGTACATGTTGAAAATTACCCTATTTGTAATGATTCTGAACATAATGTCCTTCTATATTTATTGAAAATTACAATTTATAATATTGATAATTTTTAAGAAATATCTGTCCAAAAAAGTGCCTTTTAGTGATTGCAATTCAATGAACAATTTTAGGAGTTCTGGTATGTGAATCAGGCTGTATTTTGGAGAATTTAGATAACTATGTGGCCAATGCAGGACTATTAGTGCCTCTGGATCTGGGTGCGAAAGGTTCCTGCCACATTGGGGGAAATATTGCTACAAATGCTGGGGGTAAACGGGTTCTGAGATACGGCAATCTCCATGGAAACGTTTTAGGATTGGAAGTAGTAAGTTTTTGCTTGGTGGCAGTGGTGCTGAAAAATGGCGCTTCGAAAATATTGTCAAAGCTATAAGGATGCACTTTTCGTTTTTTTACTTGTCTGCGGAAACATTTCCACAACCAACCACATATCTTTGGGTTCTGACAACGTAATAAACAAAAACATAGCTTTAAATAAATTTCAGGAATGCATTTATTTTAGGTAAAAGCTGATGGCAATACTCTCGATATGTTGAACGTTCTTAAAAAGAACAACACTGGTTTGCATTTAAAAAATGTGTTCATTGGGTCAGAGGGTACCCTCGGATTTATTACCAAGGTAGCACTGCAATGTTCTGCCCGACCAAAAAGTGTCCATGTAGCATTTTTAGGTAAAGAAATGATAGCAGTCATAGAGTTAAATAGGATATGTTAGAGCGGCCAACTATTGATTTCATTTATAAACTATGTTGAAATTAACTCTGTGTTTCGGACTTCCATTGTCTATATTTTATTTATACCTGACGTTTCGATCAGTACAATCTCTGGTCGTCTTCAGGTTCAAACTACAATCTATTCCTAAGGCTACGTACTTATATACTATAAGAAATCACTCAACCGTAAAGTTTAAGAAGTTGGCTCCGCCCAAAGAAGGGCTTCCAAATATTTGAAATTTCAACACTTGGTTTACTGAAAATACCAGAATGATTTGAACCTTGATTTAAATATTGTCCTGTGTTAGTGGGTTTACGATAGACTCTGGTTTTCATGTCGCTTTCTACTCGTTTGACAAGTACATCAAGAAAAAATAACCAGAGAACAAACAAAATAAGGAATGCCTTTACCAAATTTCCTTGTGAGTGTAGTGAATCATACAAAGGCGAAACAAAAATACCACTATCTGTTAGGCTTAAGAAACATCAGATGAATACCCAAAGAGGTGAAACAATCAAATCAGAATTTCCGAACGTGCATGGTCAAAACACCAAATGAAGTGGACAGAAACAAAGGTTTTGCACAAAAAGTCATACTGAAAGAAACGAAAATTCCTTGAAACCAAGTGTTGGAATTCCAAATATTTGGAAGCCTCTCCTTGGGCGGAGCCAACTTCTTAAACTTCACGTTTGAGTGATTTTCCATAGTATATAAGTACGTAGTCTTAGGAATAGACTGTAGTTTGCACCTGAAGACGATCAGAGATTGTACTGATCGAAACGTCGTGTATAAATAAAATATAGACAATGGAATTAATTTCAAACACATCATTGTTTCAAACGTTTAAATAAAGTACAGTATGTTATTGTATATTTTTGGACTAGACTTTTGAGAAGACTGGTGCCAGATAAACATGACTTTTTAGGTTGCAAGGAATACATTAATATACTTCAAACCCTGAAAAAGGCGAGGGAAAATCTGGGTGAAATTATATCAGCTTTTGAAGTTATGGACAATGAAGGAATGCAACTTCTCTCTGAACTCATGAACATTCATTCTCCAATAGGAGAATATCCGTACTACATATTGGTTGAAACTTCTGGAAGTAACCAAGTACACGATGAAGAAAAAATGTCTAATTTTCTGGAAAGCATATTAGAAAGTAACATAGTTTTGAACGGAACTATGGTTTTCGAGGAAAAAAAAGTTGAAGTAAGTAGAATTGATCCGATGAGTAAGCTTTATGGCTCGTTTTCAAACATTTGCAGTAGCAGCTGGATTTTAATTGACATAGGTACTTATTATTTTGGGCGACCTACTAACAACAAGAGTATTGCCAAAATTTTCCGTAATTTTAATTTATACAAGATGTTGAAACAAAAATTTAACAGGGCTTTTTCGGATATTTCTTAAAAAATTTTGGAAAAAAGTTTGCGAGGGAAAAACTATGGCGTATGAAATAAATATGAGCTGAGAAATAAAACCAATTTAATTTAATTTAAAAGTTAGTTTAAACATTTTTCTCGGACACGTCGATTTTTATTTTTGTATTGAAGAAAATTTTGGTATTTTTTTCTGTTTTGGGGAACGGACTCTTTTCAAGGGTTGAAACTACAAGTGTACACAATTAAAAATGCTTTTCAAAAAGGTGCCACACGACTAATGTTCCCTATATTTATATTGTAGGGGTAAGTTTAACCCCTCGGAGGGGGTACACACTACGTCGTCAAAAAGATCCCCTTTGCAAGCAAAATCCACGTTTTCGAGGATTTTTCCAAAATGTGTTCAGAAATAGCCGAAAAAGCCCTTGTTACCTTTTCGTTGAAACATCCTGTAGCTATATTTTACAGGCACTCTGGGCCATTCGAGAAAGCCTCTCAACCGCTTCCCGAAAAGACGGCTATTCTTTTGCATATGACGTCACATTGCCGCTACAGTATTACTTTCAGCTGGTGGATGAGACGAGGGCGCACATGGGTAAATTGGCGAAGTCAGTAACTGGTTATGGGCATCTAGGTAAGAAGACATTAATAGGTATGGGAATATCATGATTATGATGATTAATTAAAGTGTGGCAGTTTGGCACTGTCCACTGCGACCACTAGCGGATCTATTGTGGCTTGCTGTTTGTTGCTACAGAATATAATCAGCCCCTTAAAAAGGCCAGATCCAGCGCGTCGATCTGTAGTTTGCCGAAAATAAGTTGACGTTGACGTGAAATGGCCGGACACTGACACAGCACATGTCTGATGGCCATCTCGTCCTCATCCAACACCGTTCTCAACTAAAAAGCCAGTTAACTCATTTTCGTTTTAGTATCCTTTAATCTATGGTCGGCGCCATATTGACACCAAACTGACAGAAAATCCATGTTTTACTTGTCAATTTGGTTATAAAAATGGCAGCCACATTAGGCTAAAGGGCACTGAGGAGGTAGGAGTTAACAGGCTTTATAGTTTAGAACGGTGTTGCCTCATCCATCTGAGCCTACATTCGGATTGCTCACTTAGAGTAATTCTGTGCAATAGTACTTTCAGCTTGTGTCCGGTATATAAATCAATCATTGTCCGGACCCCTGCCTGGTGAGCTCAATGAGTTTCCCGGCCCTCTTTCTGCAGAGTTCTGTAATGAACTCTTTGGAATGTGTCAGTCCTGGCAATTCTCTCCAGTATTGGTGGAACTTATTCTCCATCCAGTTTGAGAGGGCAGTGTTGATTGTGTTGTATGCTATTCCAAGGGCTGGTTCGGGGCCAACAAAGACGGCGGAGGCCGCTTCGCACTTCAGCAGTCCCATTTCCCCGATGCCCAGGATGTCCCGGAATCCATAACAGCGACACAGTGTTTATTTGCCCAAAGGTATTTAGAGTGTCCTGCCAGCTCCTAACGGTTCTCGATGAGCACCTATAGGATTTAAGGGCTGCTTGACTGGCGGAGAGTATCTTTATTGATCTGTTGCGCCAGTTATGATCTATCATCCATCGTGCGCTCATTTCAATGGCGAAGAATTCCGCCTGGAAGATTGTAGCCATCTGTCCAATCAGGATTATATAATTCTGACATTTTTGGACCAAATGGTCCAAGGATTTCTACCATTTGATTCACGATTAAGTTAAAATACCGAAAAAATGCTATAAATTTGTTTTAGGTGACGGAAACCTACATTTGGTCGTAAAAGTTCCTGAATTTAGCCCGGACCTAAAAGAAATGGTAGAATTTTTCGTGATCAAGAGGGTGGTGGAACTAAAAGGAAGTATCAGCGCAGAACACGGGCTGGGATTTCAAAAAGCTCATTATTTAGAAAAAGTAAATTCTACTGGATCGTACAAACTAATGAAAAGTTTGAAGCAACTCTTGGATCCTAACAATATTTTAAATCCTTATAAAGTATTTGCCTAATAAATATATTATTTTTAATTTATTGTTTCATTTATTTCTTCTTGTTCAAGTGCCATGCTCTCTTCGAACGTTGGCTAATATCAGCGCGATCTGTACCCTGTCCACTGCTTTTTGGTGTCTTAGTCCTAACACCACACCATTGGCTAAGATTTTTAAGCCATAATATCCGTCTAGGACCCGGATCTCTCCTGCCTTCACTTTTGCCTTCTATTATCAATTTTAAAAGATTATATTTGTTATTTCTCAAAATATGGCCAAAATATTCAATTTTTCGTTTTTTGATGGTAAATAAAACTTCAAGACCTTTATTTATTCTAAGCAGAACATTTACATTAGTTACTCTGTCCGTCCAAGATATCGTTCGTATTCTACGATAACACCACATCTCGAATGCCTCCAACTTTTTGCACATGGCCTCAGTCCGTGTCCGTACTTCCAAGCCATAATATAAGATGCCAAACACATAATACCGAAGCACACGAATTTAGAGACTGATATTAAGATCACGACTACACAACACTGATTTCATTTTGATAAAAGATTCAACTCTTGCACGAACTTGTTGCATGTTGTCCCAGTTCTCAGTGAGGAGGCAACCCAAGTATTTGTATAAATCCACGCGTTCGACTTGCTGTTTATTTACTTCTAATATGCCTCTGATGTTCTTTTCCTAGGATATGACCATCCATTTGGTTTTTCCAACATTTAGGTTAACCCCGAATTGCGAACTGTTGGCATTAATTTGATTCAACAACTCTTGCAGGCCTTCCAGCGTGTTGATTTTTATTCTGTTTAACCAAGCAGCATTTTCCTGACTTCCGACCTAATCTGACCAATGCGACGTCGTATTTAAGTTGAATTTGAGTTCCCTGGTGGAACACACCGCCTTAAATCATGATCCAACGTCCGGTTTGACTAAAAATTAGGGTGCAGTTACAAAAAATAATTGAATCAGACGTGGAGACGACGTCAGCTATTGTAATAAGTACAGATTCCATCGACCCATTGACGTCGGTCAGTAGCCCACCTTAGTCCAGTTCAAATATTAGTGCACGCCTAGTCGTTCGACGGACGTCCTTATGTCTAACATATTTTTAAGAAGTTCCGCCAACTACAAATAACGTCCGGTAGAGTCCCTAATAGATAAAAGTAAAATTAAGGCAAGACAGAGACGACGTAGTTTTAGGTGGATTTTCCAACGATGTAGCGACATCCGTTGATGTCCAGGAATAATCATAGGTATATCGCCGACGATATATGCCGTTGGCTTGTACGACGTATTTTTTTGTATTTATAACGTACGTATAATAACGTCCGCTAGATTCCTACTGATGGTGTCTTCTGGTTGCCGAGAGAAAAATGCCTAACGGTGGATGCACATTAATTTACATCGGAATTAGGCCTACTGTCTAGCGTTAAGTGGGTAGTTCAAAACAGTAAACAAGGGTTCCTTTAAAGATGCCCAAGAAAAGGTCATTCAGACATACTCACTCATGTTTTTGTGATTTTGCTGAAATTTGTTCACTGTTCACTGCTTTTGTATTGCAAGAAATATTTGAAAAAACGGTTAGGATTATTTCGACATGGTTGACATTTGCCGTTTAAGCACAGTTACTGGATTCCGAGCCGTCGTCGATCGGACGAATTCCACTTAGGTCGACGGGCCATTAGGGCATCGTCGTACCTACACGAAAGCCGCACCCTACGAATGAAGGTCTGAAACCTTCCCTGTGTTAAGTAAAGACACGTACCAAAATTGGAAAGTTGTCGGCGGGACGTTGAGCCATCGTCAAACCTACGTATAAGGTGTATACCATGGCCCGACGTCCGAAATACATTCAAATAAATCAATTTATCACGGATCGACTAAAGACCATCCACTAAACTAGGAGATCCGGTCCAAATTGGTTATTTTTGGGCCTCAGCAGAAATCTGCCATACTTAGGAATTAGATGTCTTCCGCCATTAGACAAACACTGGTTAAATTTTCCAATTACGTTGATATTGACAATAAAAAATGGTCAATATTGCAACCAATATGTCTCTAGAATATAGCTTAAACTAAGAAATGTCAAATATGTTTGCAAATTAAAAAAAAATTATGTATATTTTTTGATTTTAGTTTTTTTTTCTATAAAATCTAAGAAATTTTGAGGCGCATGTATTTTTCTGAATTATCTTTTCAATGTTTATCGCTAAACTAATCTTCGTTGGTAATTTTACATCCCCATCGTGCGTTAAAGGCCTGTCTTGTTATCATTATTATAAACTGCTTCTAAAGAATAATATTCCTTGTTCTCCATATAGGTAGCTTCTATTCACAAAAAGGTTTGCCAGATGGAACTAATAAGATATAAATAGGTATAATGAGATTACCTCTACCTACTCCACCTCGGCGAAAACTATATTTTACGTTGGCGACTACTCCAGTTAATGATGTCGATGCGTCTTGGACATAATGTAGAAACTTAGGTAATTCCGATGGCGGTCCAACGAACGTCGTACGATCGACCCGTGTATTACCGCCAGGTCAGTTTAAGTACATCGCTAGACCCTAATAAGTAAAGTGTTCGACGTCGACACGACTCGCATTTGAATGTGCCATATAGGTAAAAATAGGAGGCGGTTCGAGGTTAAACGGACGTTGGAGACCGACGTCCGATTTTTAATGCGGACGAACGCACAACGTCATATTACGTCAAATTGCTACTTGGGTATGGTTAGACCTTCTTTGCAGTTATGAAGTGCATTTTCTATTATTTTGTTACTAACCCAAGCGGAGACAATATAAAACCTTGGCGCCCACCTCTTCTTATTTGGACCTCTTCAGATAGTTTGGCGATTATCCTTAGATCTTGGTCATCTAGACCAACTTCTTTTAGCGATTCTATGAGCTTTTCGTGTTCGACTCGATCAAACGCTTTTTCATAATCTATAAAACAAGCTTATACTAGCACCGACACATCCCTAGACCGCTGAACTAAGACTTGAATGCCATCAAGGCCTCTCTTTTCGCGAACCCATCACGAAATCCAAACTGCGTGTCGCCCGTAAAGGATTTGCATTTTCCATAAATTATTTTTGTGGATAATCTTTAGAAATATTTTTAAAACATATGGCTCATTAGGCTGATTGGGCGCTAATCACTACAATCCTTTGCTGAATATTTTTTAGGCAGCGTAACAAATGTTGATTTTAGCCAGTCAATAGGGATTTTACCGCTGTACTTCCTCTGGTGTTATATCTATGCATTATGTTCTATGTAGCTACACCATTCTTTTAGTTTTTCTTTGGTATTCGGTATGATTTTGCCCTGATTGTCCACAAGGATTATCGCTTGACTTTTATTAAATAATCCGCCTCCTTTATGCGTTTGTGTAAATTGAAAAGTCTTGTTTTGCTGAACTTATCTTGTTTTTTATTGCTCTATTGATTTCATGGTACTGATCGCTGCGTTTTTTACTGCGTCTTTTATCCATCAACTCCAGGATCTCATCGGTCATAATAACTTTCCTTTTATTTCTTGTTTCATCCTTACCTAAGGGTGTTGTGCTTTCGAATATGGCACTTTTAACCTTTGTCTAGACCATTTCTGCATATTGCTTGGTAGACTCATTAAAATCTTCAAGCTTTTTGTTAAGTTCGACTTTAAGTTTAGTTGCTACCATGTTATCTTGAAGTTCGTCCCACCTGGGTCTGGGTTTGTTATTTGGGGGACGATTTTTCTTGAGGGTAAATTTAATTTTCGCCACATCTAGATTGTGAGTGATTGTGAGTTTCTAAATCGTTTATTAATTGATATAAAATCTATTGTTTCATTAATTGGAATTAATATAATAAAAATATTTGTTGTGGAAAATTTAAATCTTTTTACCAATATGGTTTATTGTGAGTAGATAACTGCAACACTTTTTATACACGGTGTTACTTTATTCCATCCAAGCACAATCTGCGTTGCGTACGTAGGGGTGGACGTAACGTGGCAAGAACAGCAACGTACCTAAGCAACGATTGCAGTCAGATAAAAATGTAGTGAATATAACTATGAGATACTATAACGGCCCTGCCTTTGCATTTTCCGAAAAAAACCCTAATCAAGTTAGCCTTGAAAAAATTGCAGAACCAAAAACTCTTTTATTTTCTTTGTTTTTCAAAGTTATTATTGTATAGTATCTCATAGTTATATACCGATATCAAGTCATCTTACAAAACGTGCTTGAGATGAGATAGATAATAAAATAACACCGTGTATAAACAAAAATGTTATCAGTTGTTTAAAAATACACTATTTGTATTAATTTAAATGTAATGACACTAGTTACAAAGCATTTAAAAACATTTGAGTGTATTGTGCTTCTAAGATAGGTAAGGGAAAAATGTTAAGCAGTCGAATATCAATCATTTGTATAGCGTCAGTGAAAAATGTTAATTTTCCAGTAAGAAATGCCCATCTACTGCCAAAATTTACTAAGGTAGGTTAATTATTCAGTTTAGTCTTCATATAAGTATTATAGTTAGGGTTTAAACTAGAAGAATTACAAAAATTATATGAGAAAGATTGTAAAATTTCATAATTTTGGTGGGCATTATTATTTTAGCTCTTTGTTTTAGGACAACTATAAAGTTTCAAGAGGCAGCTATAATGAATTGCAAAAGAGTCATCAACAATTTTTTGAAAATTTGTTAGGACCGAACAGAGTTATTACCGATCAATCTGATTTGGAAAAATATAATGTTGATTGGTTTAACCTGTTCCGGGGTACGTTGGGTTGGCTTCTTGGATATTTATTATTTTATTTTGTTTATTTATTTTATTATTTTTGCTCTTCACAATAAGTGATTGTTACTTAAAATATCAGTCTGTCAACTTTTTACCTGATGTTAATAAAAATATGCAGGTATGTAATTCTATACTTATCTGTTTGTGTTTTAGGCAAAAGTCCCATAGTTTTAAAACCAAAAACTACAGAAGAAGTATCCAAAATATTAAATTTTTGCAACACAAACAATCTTGCAGTATGTCCCCAAGGTGGCAAAACAAGCGTGGTGGGAGGTAGTGTGCCAGTATTTGATGAAATAGTAGTATCAACAGAGTTAATGAATGAGGTTATTGATGTGAATCCAGAATCTGGTAAAAAAGGCTTTAATTATGAATATTACTTACCCAATTTAATAGCCCGTTTACGTTTTCTTTACAAAGTTCAGTAATTCGGCCCATCCTAGCAAGTGCAGCTCTCCATCCCCTATCATGGGTGATCTCAGGTCAGCATCCTTAATCTCTTCCACCCACACAGGCTGAGTAGACGGTATCCACCTACTTCTCTGATGCAAGTCAAGTGTTCGCTGATTTGTGAAGTAGATAGAGAATATCCATCTATCTACGTTCGTGATTATGCCCAGTCAGCATTCTTGTCAGCAGTCCAATATCCTTGCCAGTTTTGCCGAGGGGTCAAGCGTTTGAAGTTTGAACTGAATCTCGCCCAATTGATCATGACAGTTAAATTTATTTTGTTATTATTATTACTATTATTATTTAGTTCTAGCGTCATCCGCGCAATTCATGGATAGCATGGCTTCAGGTCATTTTTCGTCCATTGGTTGGGCTCACTTTTTACCTGTTTCTTTGTTTTTCCTAGAGTTGGTTTTGGGCCTAACGTATTGGGCTTCGTCCCCTACTCTGGCAAATTCATACGCCTTTTTGTTCCCTGGTATTTTGGCCTGGGGCTCACATCAGTTTCGCCCTTTTCGCCAAATATGTCAACAGCGCGTCTGACACCAGGCCTAGTTAAAAACTTTCTTGAACTTCTAGGTCTTCCACGTACACCTCTGCATCTGTTGTTCTGTTGTTTGCCTGGCTGACAGTTTAGAACAGTTCGTGTAGCACACCATCGCCTCTCTCTTTAGTTCCTTTTTCGGAATTATGTCCTTCTGATATTGTGATTTTGTACTTTTTGTTCATGGTTTTATAAGGGTTTTACTGGTATTTTTAGGAAGGGCAACCAGTCGCCAGTCCCTTAGTAAATTTTATCAAAAAATAATATTTGACTTCTAACTTGTAGGTGCGCGGTTTGGCTAGTAAGTAGTCAGTAAAGGTATTTTTAAAAACTTACTTTATTTGTAATGTAATTCGATTCTTCGATAACTTTTTGCAAATTCGACATAAAAAAAACGTGGTCTGACAAGCTTGAAGAAGTTTTTTTTCAATGGACAAAAGCAATATTTGCGAAAGTATCTCCTGATCTGAAATTAACTCTGTGTCTCGAACTTCCATTGTCTATATTTTATTTATATACGACGTTTCGATCAGTACAATCTTTGATCGTCTTCAGGTGCCAACTACAATCTATTCCTAAGGATACGGTACTTATATACTATGGGAAATCACTCAACCGTGAAGTTTAAGAAGTAGGCTCCGCCCAAGGAGGGGCTTGGAATTTCAACACTTGGTTTACTGAAAATAAAGGCAGCTTCAAAGAATTTTCGTTTTTTTCCAATGTGACTTCTTGTGCAAAACCTTTGCTTCTGTCCACTTCATTCGGTATTGTTTTGACCATGCATGTTCGGCGATTCCTGATTTCGTTGTTTCACCTCTTTGGGTATTCGTCTGATGTTCCTTAAGCCTAATCACAAATAGGCATCGTTCTTCACTGGTACTTATCTAAGTCACCTAATACGCTAATGCCCATTTGTGAGTGATTCAAATTTGGAAATCAAAGTTTATGATGATGTTTAATGATGTCTGGGGTGGGTGACCAGTGAAACCACTGACGAGCCCACGCTGGTTACCCAGGGCGAAACATCGTTTGATCATTTCTCTTTTCGCTTTGGTCCTTTGTGTGTCCTTGTGGGATGCACATCCAAGTTTGAATTTTCGTTTTTTTCCACCCGAGATCTTTTGATCTTTTGTTTTTTAGTTTTTTTTTTCGGTTGAAGTAACTGATATGGAGGTTTTTTAACTTCCTTTTTTGTTTTATAAAAAATATTGTTCTATTTTTTTAAATTATTACAAAAGGCAGTAAAAAAAATTAAATACATGCCTCTACCTGCTACGCGTCGGGCATCAAACCATCCGCGGAAAGAAATGCTGCATTTTCCTCCCTTGGCATGTAAATAATGGGTACTAAAAAAATGAACAAATCATTCTATTCGCTTTGTTCTGTTATTTTAGGAACTGTTGTATGTCAAGCAGGATGCATTTTGGAAACGTTAGATGCCAAAGTGGCGGAATCTGGGTTGATGATACCTTTGGATTTGGGCGCGAAAGGTTCTTGTCATATCGGTGGCAATGTTGCTACGAACGCGGGCGGTAAAAGGCTCTTAAGATACGGAAACTTGCATGGCAACGTTTTGGGTTTAGAAGTTGTAAGTTTTTATTTATTCTTTTCTAACAATTGGTAGGGGGCTAAAAGTGATTTTTTTTTACTCCCTAGAGACTAACAATGTCATGTTTATTCCCTAGGTATAAAAAGTACCATTTTAGTTGCTCATTTGAGAGACTAAAATACGTTTTTTCTAAAGAGCAAAGAGTATGTTTTGTTCCTTTCAAAATACACTCACTCCCTAGCAAAATTAACGCATAATTTCAATTATTTGTTTTTAGAAAAAGTTCAAACGAATTTTAAAATCGATAATTAAACCCTTATTCCTGAATTTTATTTTTAGTCCCTACGAACGAAAAGTAACATTTTAATCCGTCATTTGAAAGATTAAAATGCGTTTTTTTCTCCCTAAAGTGCAAAAAGTATGTTTTGTCCCGTTCAAAATATGTAAGTTTGCAAAACCTTGCCATATTTCAAGTAGTATGTTAACTGTTTTTGCTGTCCTTAAAAAACGACTGAACCGATTTGGATTAAACTTTTTTTAATTTGACATTTCGCTCCATGAAAGCTGTCAAATGATGTTTAAATCCAAACACCTTAAAGCCATTTCGAGCCCTAGAAAAACAAAGGATTTGTTGCAATGAATCTTGTTACCACCTCTGGTATTATTTTATAGTGTAACGTTGTTTCTTTGTTAGGCTAACCGATTATCTTAATTGTACTTCTTTAGGTGAGAGCAAATGGAAACGTAATTGATTGTCTAAACACATTAAAAAAGAACAACACTGGACTACACTTGAAGAATCTCTTTATAGGATCCGAAGGGACACTGGGTCTAATTACCAAAGTGGCGATCCAATGTCCATCCAGGCCCAAAAGCGTACACGTAGGCTTTTTAGGTAAAATTTGCTGTATGAATGACTGAGCTGCTGGGAAGAAAAAGTCTACCTTCTAGACCAAGTTCTGCTGGGAGGGTATCGATGTTAGATAGATGTAGCTAACATGTAGCAGGACCACCCTTCGGAGGGGGTGAAAAGCCTGTGTATAAGAGGTGTCAGAAAAAAAATAAGTCTTCAGTCGGGGGTGCGCGGGGGGTATATCAGAAAGGGTCCAAACGGAACAGAGGCGTTTTCTAATATTTACAGTACGATTTTAGAAGAAACCTCGATCACGTCGATTTGTTCTTCAAGGAAGACACCCAACTAGCAATTTGTCGACGTCTCAACGTTGTGCACCGCGTGCCAACGTTGCGTCGCAACGTTTACTTTTACTCAAACACCACCCACTTTTGCACCAATTTGGTGGATGATTTTTTGGTTGAGTCAACGTCGCGACCGCGACTACAGTTGAAGTAATAGTTCAATGGGTTTTGGAGTACAATTATTTGTTCAAAATATTATTCATTACGTAAAATGATAAATACACTATTCGACTACAAATTAAACTAAAATAAAATGATATTCCATGTCATATATCATGTTTTGCATCATCATAACATGCGAACCAATGCCAAAATATATAAAAAGACGGTAGTTTACTGTCAAATGTACAGTTCGTAGCTCTAAAAAACAAGCGCGCCCTCGATTCAGATGATTTTATGAAATTTAAAAAAAATCATGATTTAAAAATCGCTTCGAAAATCCTCTAAAGATGTTGCTTAGGATTCCTAAGAACAAAATACGGATTTTTATATGCAAAAAGATCGTAGTTTATTGTAGAAAAAAGCAAAAAAATTATTTTTAATTTTTGTTTACAAATTAGTGGGGGCACTTATTAGTTTATATGGCAACCAAAGAAGTCCCGTGTCTCGACTGCTTTAACTACTTAACTGTGTTTTGAAAGGATCCCTCAACTTAAAAGACGCGAATACGCCTCAATTTTTACCCAATCGAAATTGCTCCACAGTTTGGCTTTCTGCTGCTCACTTAATTTCCGTGCTTGTTGTTTACACAGGACTTTCCTCTTTTTTTCCGCCACACTGGGGAATCACCTTCAATGACAGCTGTCACATGTCAAAATATCGAAGAATATTTATACCATTTGTTTCTTTTCATAGTGAAAAATGTTAGTTACTTTTACTGAATTAATTGACGTTTGTATGACAGACAGCAGCGCTGCAAAATTGGTTTGTTGCAAACATAACAGAAAAATTGGTTAGATGAAAACAGGCGCGCCCGCGTCTCCAACAAACCGGCTAGAAAACGTGGAGTAAATTGATCAATTTTTGGTTAGCACACACCGGTTTGTAGTCGGCGCCTTCACAACTAAGGAATTACAGTTAGTACAATAGACGGTGATAAATAGTTGTGATGGCGACTGAAGTTGTGATAAACGTTTAGGCGTCGTATAATAGTCGACGTTGTCGACCGTCGCCATGATAACTATTCTTTATCTGTAAAACAACGTTTAAAATTAGTGCAATTCTAATTTTTACAACTTGCACAACTAAAAATTGCTAGTTGGGCACTTTTTGGCTTTTTTCGTAAGACAAGCCCGAGGGGTGGCTCGGTCGTCATTTTGTGTGCACCAAAAGGCATTTTCTACCAGATTTTTCTGTCAAGAATGCCTCAGAATGCCATAAATTGCCTTAAAATTGGCTCGGTCGTCATTTTTCGTACACCAAAAGGTATTTTTTATCAGATTTTTCTGTCAAAAGTGCCTCAATACCATAACTTGCCCTAAAATGCATACAATGCCTCTAAATGCCCTCGAAATGCCTGGAAATAATGCTTCAAAATGCCACGCAATTCCATCCACACCAAAGTGCGTTACCGAGCCACCCCTCGGACACACCCCTTTTGATGGTGAGTTTAATCACCAGAATTTAAATAGGGAAAAAAATCTAGAACGAGTACTTTTTTAGACAATCGATTTTAAAGCTAGATGGACCAACGCAAAAATAGTTTTCTTTCAACGGGTCCCTATAAAAACCCAAAACCAAATTTGGCAGAAACATAATTTGAAGGAAAGAAAATAATTGGTCCGAAAAAAATTGTCTCGAAAATAAAATGACCACCCCTTACTCACAAATGTTTTCATAATATTAAATTGGTTAACGGGAAGTGTGTCAAAAAAGAATCGCAAGATTCGACAGACAGTTGGACAGGCAGAAACTGTGAAGTGAAATAAAATCGTTTAATAAAAAAAAATCCCCGGGTCATTTTACAAATAGAAAAACTTTTCAATGCCGCAATCCAGAGCCTACGGCGCTCTAGAGATTTAAATTTGACGCATGCCCAATAGCGATTCGGATAGATTGTGGTTCTGCTCATTAAAGGATCGGGCATATTATTTTCTACCAATTTGTGGTTCGGGTGTTTTTCGTTTCTAGACAATTATTTTTTGTAATTCTGATATTTTAAGGTTCGGGAAAATTATAATCGTTTAAATTATGTTCGTGTCTTTTAAGGATCGAATAAATTAAAATTCTATAAAATTATTTTCGTATCCATTATGTTCTAAGTGTTTAACTGTCATTTATATTTCGTTTCGGACGTTTTATTTTCTATTCAATTGTGTTTCGGTTTTTGTAAATTCTGTAGAATTTTAGTTTACTTTGAAAGTAAATATCTCGGAAACAAATTGCTAGATTTTTCAAATTTTAACATTTTTGTAAAGGCATTTAAAAGACTTTCAAAAGAAGGTATCACATGACCCACCAACAAAGAGATGTGCCCTACGAAAATTCCAATATAGCCAGAAAGTGTCTCCCTTGAATAACAAATCGACGTGTTTGAATATTTTTTGAAAAGCGTACTCTAAATACTGTTTCGTTTTCATTGGAACACCCTGTAGATAGGGTTTCCCAAAAGAAAACGGATTTTTAAAAATTTTTCTTTCACGATTTAAAAATTTTATGGAAAAAGAAATTTCGAATTTCACAATTTTAATGTCAAAAATGACATTTATAAAAAAAGTCCAACATGGCTGACATGTTTAAAAAAACTATAATTTTTGATTCCCCTCGAAAAAAATTTGTGGAAAAATGAAATGAAACTAAAAGTTGAAGTAAATAGCTGCGTCCATCCGACGTACAGATATGTATGAGTTAATTAAATCGGCTACAAAATAAGAAAGTTATTCATCCCCTTATCCATGTAAAACTTTACAATTCAATGCTGCGTTTTTTTTGTTTGGCTATATCACACCGTAGATAGAGGAAATACTGTTTCTATCTACGATCACACCCAGCAAACACAAATCGTCGGCATTGAATCGGGCTAATGTCGACAACGTCGGCAGTGTTTCGGCATCGGCGACTACACTCTGGTCCGATATTGGTTAGATTGCGATTTTTAGATTTCGGTCAATAATCGGAAACTGACGGAGGTCCACATTACTACAGTCGACTTTATGCCGACAGCACTTTAGGACCGACGATGGTCCGATTGGAATTTTGTTTAATCGATCGAAAATCGGCAACTGACGATAGCCCGATTTACTATAATCGACATTATGCCACTGAAAACCTTATCTGCGTTAGGGCCGATGATGGTCCAATAGGAACCTTTTTAATCGGTCGAGAATCGGCAACTGACGATCGCCCGATTTACTATAGTCGACTTTATGCCGACGCCTACTTTATCTGCTTTAGGGGCGACGACGGTCCGATTGGAACTTTGTTTAATCGGACGAAAATCGGCAACTGACGATGGCTCGATTTACTATAGTCGACATTACGCCAACGCAAACCTTATCTGCTTTAGGGCCGATGATGGTCCGATTGGACCTTTCTTTAATTGGTCGAGAATCTGCAACTGACGATAGCCCGATTTACTATAGTCGACTTTATGCCGACGACCACTTTATCTGCTTTAGGGCCGACGATGGTCCGATTGGAACTTTGTTTGATTGGTCGAGAATCGGCAACCGACGATGGTCCGATTACGTCACCTTAAAATTTTTAAACTGTTTAATAGTTTCTTCCTGGTATGTATAGATGGCGCTAATGTCACTATGTTCCCTGTACAGTGGAAGATAATACTATATATATATAATGAGCAAAGATATTTCAAAACTAGAATGCGGACTTGACAAGATGATGGTACTTCTCTACAAGAATCACCTCTTCTGCCACTTAAACCAGCCCGACTGGTTAAGCACCCGCATTATCGAAACTTTGTAGTTTGTCAATGTCGGACCGCTTTAAGCTACCACCGACGGACCTCCGTCAATCGCCAACGTTGGACCGCTTTAGGAAACCAATGTCGGACATGAATAGTTTACCGATGTCGGGCCGACACCAGCTTGCCTACGTTAGACCGACCAAATTAAGCAGTTATGGCCGGATGGTCGGTACCATGTGGTTAAACCATATCGGACCTTAATCGTACGGCGACGGTATGCCGATGACAGTAAATAGTAAAATTTACCGTTGGTCCGACGACGGGCCACAGTCTAAAGCTGCATCGGCAAACCTACATTGGGCCTACATTGCAAAGCGGACAAAAAATAAATTGATGTCGTGCCGATGACGACAAATTCAGCAATCGACATCAGACCGACGAAAGCCCGAGGGAACCGTGTTTGCTGGGTAGTCAGAACTTTTCTGAATTTAACAATTTTGATTTTCTTTAGTTTTTTTATTATTTTAAATTCCCAAATTTTCTTTTTTAATTTAAAATTATAAAAGTTTTTCCTTCCATAAAGTTTTAAGCATTTAAAAAATGTCCGTTTTGTTTTTAGGAGGCCCTATAATTATAACTATTAGGTAGGTATTTATATCGGTGAAAATTTCCCCTTCGCAAATTGAACTGGAAATTTTACAGAAAAATTTCCGAAAATTGATAACTAAAAATTGCATCGATTTTGGATATTTCAACTAGAAATATCCGAAATAATTTAATTTATTATTAGAGAAAATACTTATTACTTTCGATTCAATCAAACTTTCTTAGACTTTATAAACTCGGGAAATTTCCTACCACGACATAACACGTGCATAAAATTTTTCCTAATGGAAATTTTTTTTAACTTAGTCTTTACCTATTTTAAAAAAAAAAAAAAGTGTTCGTGCCTAGCACCAAAGAAGAAATCCCTTACTCATGTTTTTCTTAAAAAATTCGCTTCAGACAAAATTTCCGGAAATATTTTACTATTACTAGTGGAAATCATACGGTATTTTATTTTTCAAACGACCGGAAAATAGCCACTTTCCGTACGATTTTTCATACGGAAAGTTCTACATTAAAGGCATGTTCTTTCGAAATATTTCCACTCTCCAGAAAGGACCTTTTTGTTCAATTTTCCGGTCCCTTGATCCTTTTCCGATCCAATTTTTAGCCAAGTTGCCTATGACTTCTTGTTGACAGCTTTTAGCTTGTTTTTTTGGGCAGTTTTGACACTTCTAAAAAAGCTGTTTTAAATTTTTTTTAAAAGTTTTGTTTACAAAAATGGACTCAGATCCAAAAAATGAGTTGAATCCGGAGGAAATAATAAAAGCTGCTTCAAGAGTCACATACACCGAAAAATAGACCACACATTTCTAATTCTCAAAGTAAGAGTATACTATAAATATAGGTAAATAAAGAACAAACCTAGAAATCTGCCTTTTATGAGCTCTTTTATCATTATTTTGCTTGATAAGTTGGCCATGGTTGGCCATAACTGGTCGTCAGTCATCACTGATTTAGCTGTGTGAAGCTAATAGGCACTACACTATAATTTTTCTAATGTTTTATACAATTTTGCACAAATTAAAAATACAAAAATCATTTCTAACCACAAAACTTTACTTGTTTTTCTTAGTTTTCATCTTAAAAACTACCGGCCTTAGCGGCAATGGCTATCTAGCCAACAAGAAGCAGAAAATATCAGGGGACTGTTCATAAATTACGCAACACGGCTAGGCGTCGACGAAAGTGATAGATACTAAAATGTTTTTTCTGATCGTTTGAAAAAAAAAGTACGTACGATACACGACCGGAAAGTGTCTTTACAAGTCTCCGCAGGTTTACAGGACTCGCCTGCGGCTCGCCCTGTAAATTTCCTGCGTCGACCTGTAAAGACCAATTTTCCGGTCTAGTGACGTAAATACCAAAAACTTAGCAAAACTACTTTTAAGTAATTTAATTTTATATACATTACTTTCAGACAATGCTTTTAGGTTGTCAAAATTACGACAAAGTCCTCCTTACCCTGCGAAAAGCCAAAAATGATTTGGGCGAAATTATGTCCGCTTTTGAAGTTATGGACGCGGACAGCATAGGACTTTTACAGACCTACTTAAACGTAAAACTGCCAATAGACCAATATCCCTTCTACGTTCTGTTAGAAACATCAGGAAGTAATGAAGAACACGACGAAGAAAAATTAAATAGCTATCTGGAAACAGCTATAAACAAGGGATACATTCTAAACGGGACCCTAACATCGGAAGAAACAAAAAAAAAGGTACCTTCAAAGACCTTCAACTTATACCTTTATGGGTACCTTTCAAAGCGACCCTGTACCGATTTTTCGACTGAGTTTACACTTGGGGTCTAACTCTAGCTACTTTTTTCGGATTTTAGTCTATTACTTATATATTTTAATTAAATATTTATTATCTTTTAGCACCAATAAACAAATCTGAAGCTGTCCTAAAGCAGCCATACAAGTGAGTTTGATGGCTCTCTGACAACAAATTTGGTCTGTGCAGTGTTGTCAGTGTTCCGACTGTCAGAGCGATCTTTTTAAAAATCGGCATTTTTAAGAGAGAAATCGTTATATTTTGCGAGGATTTTTTAATGCTTACTTTGAATTAGAGAATTGTCTGGGGGAAATTTAAGGACTTATGAAGCACAATATATTAGTAGAATTACTTAATATAGGGTGGCCCACAAAATTCTGCACTTTTTGCACCGGCTATAAGTTTTGAAATACTTGCTCGATTTTTAAAGATACTGGTTTTTTTAGAAAGATAAAACATGATACTTTTTCGATTCAGTAGAAAATTTCAAATTTCTCAAAAATCTAAGATAGCGGACATTTTTTAAAAAATGTAATGTTCCCCCCCCCTGAAAAAAAAATGTATGTACGACAATGAACAAACCCTAAAGCTTTCACTACAAACGCTCATTGTTTATGTGTATATTGACGTATCATTTAATTAAATCGGTTGAGAAATGAAAAAGTTATAAGCTTTTAGATTATGAGTCTTTGGTTTTACTTATTTTTTCAATAACTTTTGACCTGCACCTGATTACTTAATTAAAAAAAAAAAAATTCTTTCAAGAGACAAAACATGAGGGTTGTGTCCCTTTCTTAAAAATTTAAGATTAAAAAAAATCAGGATATGGGATAGTTTTAAAAACAGTTAGGTTTTACACGCCACAAAATATAAATTAGTATTTCCAAATCTTCCTTTTTTCTTCGTATATCGAGATATCACCCTCGGTATCACCTAATTAAATCGGATAAGAATTAAAAAAGTAATGGGTTATTAGATTCGTGTTTTTCTTAACTAAATAATTAGGTCAAAAGATATAGCTAATGGAAAATGTATGTATTTTATGATTTTTTCAATGCGAAGCCAAAACACTCGTAGTCAAAAAACTTTTTTATTTCCCAACTGATTTAATTAAATGATACTTCAATATACACAGAAACAATGAATGTTTGCAGTGAAAGCTTTAGAGTTTATTCAGTGTCGCACATAAATTTTTTTCAGGGGGGGGGTAAAAATTACACATTTTTTTAAAACTGTCCACCATCTTGAATTTTCTAGAAGTTTTAAATTTTTAACCGAATCGAAAAACTCTCGCGTTTTATCTTTCCAAAAAGCCAATACATTTTAAAATCGAGTAATCAAGTCGAAAGTTATAGCGAATCCAAAAAGTGCGGAATTCTGTGTCTATATTTTGATTTATGGTATTATATTTAGCAAAAAATGAGACAAAGAGTATACAAGAAATATACCTTAGTGCATAATGCTGGTTTCTCGGTTTAGTTTATAATAAAGACACTGCATTCCGAAAACGTTAAAATATTTTTCAAAATGTCAAAAGTGGTTGTTGTCAGATATTTTCGCGATTAGTTTTTTTGTTTCAAAGTTTGAGACAATGATGTGTTTGAAATTAACTCTGTGTTTCGGACGTCCTTTGTCTATATTTTATTTATACACGACGTTTCGATCAGTACAATCTCTGATCGTCTTCAGGTGCAAACTACAATCTATTCCTAAGGCTACGTACTTATATGCTATGGGAAATCACTCAACCGTGAAATTTAAGAAGTTGGTTCCGCCCAAGGAAGGGCTTCCAAATATTTGGAATTTCAACACTTGGTTTACTGAAAACACCCTTTTTGTTTTGCCTATGTATGATTTACCATACTCACAAGGTCCTTGGTAAATGCATTCCTTATTTTGTTTGTTCTCTGGTTTGGTTTTACTAACAAGGCTTCGAATTGTATTATTGGATTTAAAAGCTGTTTTAATCTTAGAACATCTTAGAACATTGAACTACTAGAAGGAGCTTTTTTTCAGACCTAGGGCAGGGTGTTTTTCCCTGTTTTTAATATTATTTAAAATACCTTCAATAATTTTTAGTTCCGTTTAATTAAATGGTCTAGATATAGTAATAAAAATCTATGTTATTATAAAAGAAAAACCTAAAAATGTATTCAAGTAGGATGTACAACTATAAAAATAAGAAAAAGGTGCTATGGAAATCCCTACTCATACTGAAATTAATGACAAGCCGGCAACACAGATTTCCTGCCTTTGTTTACCAAGAATGGCCAAATATGACAAATTCTAACCTAATATTTAGTTAATTTTTTAATTTAACGTACCTGTGAAACAAAATACTGCGGTCCCCCGGCTTCTGTTTAAACTTGCATATAATAATACACTTCGGAACCATTTTTCGCCACAAACTTTTCAAAAAATATCAAAAAAAACACTATTGATAAGTGCTGAAACTTTCACTTTCAAAACAATAATGACATTCCAGGAAAAATCGAGAAACCGCAACCAACAATCAATGTTGCCACGTTGACTACAAAATAAGATATTTAAGGAAAACAAATGTTAAATTTTCAAAAAACGTCGAAAGTTTTAAATAGGTTGTGAGTATTATATATTGTGTATATTAGCTTTTTCAACATACATCTTAAACCTCAATAATTAATTAATAAATAAGCGTCAAAACTTAATCCAAATTTAATAAGTTTTTTGTTGCATAATTTTGTTATTAAAATTGGCAACACAGATTTCTTTCTCCTCTTTCCCCACTGTAGAGATTGCACTCAAACAACCAGTGTAACCAGACAGACAAGACTCCTTCTAATAGTTCAATGTTCTAAGGTTTTAATATTAAAGTTGTTCGCTACTCTTCGAATTTTTTCCGATACTCCTTTAATGTATGGAATGTATGTTTTGGTCTTGTAATATCTGTCCTGTGTGCTGAAATTTAGTTTTTTTTTGGGTTATTTTTGCGTATTTTGGCAAATCTAAGATAAAGTTATAGGTAAAGAACTCGGTAAATAAACAGAGTAGTGTTGTACGAAACGTGAGAAAAGAAATAAACTTAGAAAACGATAAATTTAAAAAAGAAAAAGATTCTGCCTACTCTGGTTTTTTACTTTTGAAAGGCATATTTGACTAAATTGTAAACAACAATGACAAAAGTCAGCAAATATTGTCTGGTGCAGTGACTCTATTAATAAAACAACTCATCCTAGTAACCACACAAGATGTGATGTTGCTAGCTTGTGCCAGATACCGAAAAATCGTTTTAACCTCCGACGCGAATACGTAGCTCACGAACCAGTAAACCGATTTGGATGCGATTTTTACCTATCTTTCAGGGAATGTTGGCCAAGTAACTAATTCCAGAGATTACTTACCTCATCCATTATAAAAGCGGGTTGATTTTCACCTGATTAATAAGCAATACTTTTCACCCCCCCCCCAAAATAGATAATTTTTCTTGTCAAAACTGATAATTTCCCTCTGATAACTGGGTATGTTATTGCCATACTATTTCTTCGTTGAAGTTAGCCGTCTGTCTATCTAGCGATGTTCAAAATTTTTACTTGTTACAGGCAATATGGGAAATAAGAGAAAAAATTCCAGACGCAGTGACCGCCAGTGGCTATTTCTTTAGTTATGATATTACTTTATCTCTGGAGAATTTTTATCAAATAGTAGATGAAACAAGAAGTTTTCTAAAAGATCGTGTGAAGTCTGTAATTGGTTTTGGACATTTAGGTAAGACAAACACAGCGAGGGGAGGTAAAATACACTTTATTCACGAGGTTTATACGCTATTTTTTGCAGTTTTGAGCATTTTTTGCCATAAAATCATTAGAAATTATTATATGTGACATTCAGGTATCCTACCAAACGCAAAGTGTCAAATTTTTTTAAAGATGGACACTTACAACCGTATACATTTTGTGGGTTTGTCTGACTAAAAAAATCAAACACATAGCAAATTATTAATAAAACGAGATATTCATAGAAACCTTTAAAATTTAATGAGTCTGGCTGATCATAAAATCTCCCGAAAGTCTCATAAAAAATATACCCTGCGAAAAAAACTGCGTCAAATCTGTAAGAAGAGTTTTACGAGATTTTATAATGTTTTAACAGTTTTTATATGTGTTTGAAACACTGTAAAAACTCGCCAACTTTTATTTAAAAAGTTTGTTCTATAAAATTTTATACATATTTATAAGTGTGTTAGACATATGAAATCACACAAAATCTTTCCAAAATCAAAGAAATATAACTCATAAATTATTACAAACTTAATAAACCTAAAATTTGGCCTTATAAAAGCTTTAAAAACTGATAAAAATCATGTATTTTTTATGATATTTAATACGGTTTTTGGCAGGGGATACACATACCCCTAGGGATTAATATATAGTGCCATTTTGGTCCCTAATTTGCATAAAAAAATATTTTAGGAGATGGTAATTTGCACTTGAATATAAACATACACGAATTCACTCCTGAAATCAAAGAACTAGTGGAAAATTTTGTGATAAAACGTACCATTGACCTAAAAGGAAGTATTAGTGCAGAACACGGCATGGGATTTCAAAAGGCTAAATACTTAAATTTTGTGAATTCTGAAGGATCATACCAGCTGATGAAAGATTTGAAGGAAATAATGGACCCTAAGAAAATTTTAAATCCTTATAAAGTATTTATGTAAGAGCGGTATTAGTTTGTAATTTTCCTATCCTATTCCATTTCATAAAATGTATATTTTCTGTTTTGATTAAAAATTAGATTCTATAAATTCTAGAATTCTGTATAAATAAATTATTTTTTATGAGCTTTTTTAGTTGGCAATTATTAGGTAATTACTTTCTTTAAATAAATGTTAATTTTCTGTTTTAATTAAAAATTAAATTTGGTCCTTTGTGTGTTCCTTGTGGGATGCTCATACAAGTTTGAATTTTCGTTATTTCCACCCAAGATCTTTTGATCTTTTGTTTTTTAGTTTCTTATAGAAAATCCAAAAGACATTACATTTATAGCGCATTGCGTACGTTGTTGGGTCCGTAACGTACATCCGGACCCTGTAGTCCCTGTACATTGCTATGTACTCAACGCATCGCATCCACCATAAAAGCAGGCCTCGTTCGAAACACTCCGTACACAAAAGAAAAATGTAGTGTCTTTTGGCTTTGTTTTGAACGCGTTAGGTATACCGATACTGATTTGTCGAAATATTTACTTGTGTCTAATAAGGTTTTTTTACAAAAAAAAAACAACAAAAAGAAGTTAAGAAACCTCCAAATCAGTTACTTCAACCGAGAAGAAGCTAAAAAACAAAAGACCAAAAGATCTTGGTTGAAAATAACGAAATTTCAAACTTGGATGAGCATCCCACAAGGAACACACAAAGGACCAAAGCGAAAAGAGAAATGATGATCATCCAAGTTTGAATTTTCGTTATTTCCACTCAAGATCTTTTGATCTTTTGTTTTTAGTTTCTTTTCGGTTGAAGTAACTGATTTAGAGGTTTTTTAACTTCTTTTTTTTTGTTTTAATTTCCTTAGGAGCATAATCCTATTGGAAATATTTACACGCCAGGACGAATCCGTATCAGGTAACTTGGATAAGTACCAGTGCGGAACGATGCCTATTTGTGAGTGATTCAAAGTTGGAAATCAAAGTGTACGATGGTGTTTAATGATGTATGCATGGGGAGGGTGACCAGTGAAACCACTGATGAGCCCATGCTGGTTACCCAGGGCGAAACATCGTTTAATCATTTCTCTTTTGGCTTTGGTCCTTTGTGTGTTCCTTGTGGGATGATCATTCAAGTTTGAATTTTCGTTATTTTGTTTTTAAGGTTTTTTTAGTCATAAAATTTTAAATTTTCCTTATTTAAATTAAAATTTAGAGGAAAAACATCATATCTTGCATATTTAGTTAATTTTGGAAGATTTTCAGACTTTGATTTCAGCATATATTTATGTAAAAAAGATTATACTTTTTCACAAATTTTTGAGAGGTTATGTTTCGCCATAATATGACACATGGCCTTGAATATAAATATAAAACAAAAGCAAATCTTGGCGTTGTTGCTGTTGGCTTACGCTTCCTAGCGGTAGAGGGCCCTTATTTTCAAATGCTAAATAGCAGGTCGTAGTTACAATCTGGGAAATCAATTTAACTATGTCGATTTTTTTGCAAAATTTTACGCTATTGAATTTGTTTTCCACGGCAACGCGGAGACTTTATTTATGTTTATCCACAGTGGGACACCAGAGATTTTTTACCACCGGGTCAAAAATTTTGGGTTAGGTTACTTATTTTGACTTTTCGCGTTTTGCGCCGCTAAAACACCAAGTAAAACACTAAAATAAAAGAAAAACATCTTTGCAGAATTACCTGCTAAAAAAACGCTACCCAACTACGTATTAAAGTAACTGGGTGTAATGTTTAAGGTTGTATTTACAGGTGCATTTATAATTGAATTGGAAACACTCCCGCTAGCTGATACCGACAACAGGTTAACTTAAAAGCATGCAGATTTAAAAATCGGCTACTTGAGGTTCTAAAATCTATCCTTCTATTATGGTCACGTAGGGCAAGAAATACCTGACGTCGGCTCCGACGTCTATCAGTCTTCCTGAGGACTCGAGCAC
Source organism: Oxystoma pomonae (assembly GCA_963921995.1). Taxonomy (NCBI): domain Eukaryota; kingdom Metazoa; phylum Arthropoda; class Insecta; order Coleoptera; family Brentidae; genus Oxystoma; species Oxystoma pomonae. The sequence goes on along the minus strand of OY998170.1, from coordinate 16,851,221 downwards.
CTAAGTGGGGAATCAAAATTCGAGTCGTTTCGACGTCGGGTGCTGCACAGTGTTTTGGTCAAATATTACGTCAAATTACGTAGACCCACGACCCAAAGTTTTACTGTGCACACCAAGTTTAAACTTATTAGGTAAAACTTTTATATGTCTAAACAAATAAATCTCAATGAACTGTGGATGACAATTATTATTATCTTAGTTATTGTAGGTAACTGAAAAAAGTTAGTTTTACACATTCTATGGATTCAAATCTTCCAACGAAGGTCAGTTTACTGATAAATATAATTAAAATAGACTGTTGTAATGGCGCATCGATGCTAAACGTTTACAATGGCGTTTCGGGCGCCGACCAAATTTGTAATGATTATTTACCTATTCGGAGAAGAACACCTCCTGCGACGTCGCCTTGTAGAACTACCCGAGCTAGAATATTGTAGTATAATTGTAGGTCACGCACCCACGTCGGTGGACCTCGGAATAGTTACATTTAATAAATAAAAGTTTGGCAACGTCAATTTTATTACAATTCTTTTTTAAAACTCATACTAAATATTACGTCTCATGAATTGGAGGTTATACCGGGTGTCCCGAGGTGAGTCGCCTATAAGATTATTTTGTAAACTATACAATAGAAACTTTTAAACTTTCTGTTCTAACATAAGTCCATGTAAACTATATTTATAAAATACTTTCGTATTTGCAGTGTTGCCATTTACAGGAAATCTTGGCAACAACTAAATTTATTGACGTCTGCTTTCACTTTGGCCCGACCTTGAATTTTATTCTAAAAATTACGTCGCCGTAATTAACGCTAATTTACGTCGCTGATAAGTAGCGAGTATCACCAACATTTGGCTACGTCAGTTTTGGTAAGTATCGACGTCACAACTGATGCACTAGTTGTTGGCGGCGTCAGTTCTTAGTAAAAATACGTTATTTGATGGAAAAACCAACTGCCGAATTAAATTTGGACCAAAACTGACGTCATGTTAGGTTAGTCGGAAGTCAGAAAAATGCTGCTTGGGTTTGCACTCCAAGATTTCACTAGTACAATTGCACATAACTATGCCGCAATAATTTAAATTAAAAAAAAATGGTTGAATCAAAATAAAAACAAAATTATGTGGTGTTATGGGCGCCGAATGTTTCTATGCGAATTGCTAGTAATCCCAGCGAGCCAGTAAAGTTCTCTTGGTTCTTTGATAGACTCGGGGTAATGCCCGCGCAGCGCTAGGCCTTTTTTGGCGGGCGACCGCATACGCGGAGTGGTTTCATATTTGTTTTAGAACAATGTTTTTGAAAACACATTTTTGAAAGATAAACATAACCTCGAATGGTTTTCTGTCAGAAAACGTAAACATATTCTTCTGTCCCACTGTGGCCCGATTCAAAGTTTGTTGACAAAACACCTGCAGTTACCATGGAATCGTGTAAATTCTGCGGTCTATCGGCCAACACTTAAACTGCGTGTGTCTCCCAAATTCAATGAAGTATGATTGATTGATCGGTTTTCTTTTCCGGAGTGCACAGGCTTTTAGAAAAAAGGAAACTTAGATTGTATTTTCGCTGAAGCAAGGAAATACAAAAAGGAAAAAGGTAATCCAGAGGAAATTCTCTATTTTTTGTAAATTGGGTTTGTTCTAAACCGCAATTATTTTGAGGCTTTTGGGATAGATGACAGCACCAGAGCTTTTATTTTGAAGAAAAAATAATTGAGAATTTTCAAAAGTCCTTCAGATTTTTTTGTTAAACATGATCACCCCTGCCAAATTTCAGCTAATTCTGATCTTTAGTTTTCCCTGTGCACTCTGGCAAAAGGTTAAAAAATTAAAGAACAAGGCGTTGCCAGTTGTACTATTTTACTTAAAATCTGGGGAGAAACTATAGCCTTAAGTGAAACAACACCCAAAAAAAAACGAAATTACTATAAAAATACTAAAACGTAAAGTAACCACCTCCCCCTCTCCAGAACGAATTTGGTGTGCGCTACAGATATTATTGTGTATAGTTTAAAACTTTAATTTGTTTTTTGTTAAAAATATAAAAGGTTCGACTTTATTGTGATTCATTCAAATAAAGGCAAATCTTTTAATGCGCGTTTAAAACTTTTATTTGCCTTGTACAATCTAAGTCTAAGACGCTATACACCCCCCTACCAAAACATATCATAATCGCCAGTAAACGTCGTTTCTGAGCTTCAATTTAGTAATTTAGGTAATTTGTTTCGTTTATATGATCACATTAAGAGTATTTGCAGTGCGCTTTTTTTCTCTATTTGAACGGCCAATAACGCTTTTGTGAATGTTTGCATCGCAATTAAATGATGTATATTTAATTACAATATTACGTAAATGTTCGTGAGAAAAATCGAATGGACCGCTAAAAACAGTTCTTTTTTTAAATAAATAAATAAATGAAAATGTTGTGAGTTCTAAAATATTTCCTATATTTGGAAAAATCTAATGTGTTTCTGATTTATATCAAAATAAATAACGAAAGAAAGGTAAGACAATATAGCTCTCCATACACTCTTCAACAAATCTGCCCAAATAATTAATATTCATAAATAACATATACAGTTTCCAAAAATTTTGACGTTTTTACAGATTTTCTTGAAAATGTATTTGTTCATCTAAATCCCACATAGCAAAAGTACATTCATTGGGATATACAAAGGATATCCATGAATGTCCCGTATATATCCAATGGACATCCATCAGAGGTGATTATTTATCACACTTGGATATCCGTTACAGCTCCATCAATGTATATCCATTTTGTATGGGTAACATATAAAATCGATATGCATTGATGGAGAACATATACATTACCGGATGTCCATGGGAGGTATGTTTCATGCATGATCATGAATAGGATAAAAATTAAATATCCATTGGAGGTACGTTTAGGTATGTCCATGGAAAGAATATTATTTGCACATCCAATAAATGATGGATACACGCCGACGGATATCCATTATCCCAAAAGTCCGGCCTAGTGAAGGACACTCCGGCGGATGGTTGGGCTACACTTTGCTAGTAAAAGCCTTTTGGTTGATACCCGGTGATACCCCGGTACATTGTTTAAGTAAAGGCCGTATAACCCAGTAAACACAAGCCTTACGGCAAGAAAGCGGTTTCTAGGCGCACTAGTAGGCAGCCATCAATAGGTAAACCACTTGCTTACCGATACCTTGCAGCAAGCGGCGCAGGGGTGGGTAACTCATTTTGGCAAATTGCGTTTCTAGCCTGACATGGCCATCAAGTAAATATAAGGTGGCTGCACAAAAGAAATCCACAAGGTGGAAAACGTGTGGCTAATCGCTTCGGTATATTATCTTTCTTGCCAGACGAGACAATCAAGCGAGCTGCTATTGATTGGTTAACGCGGCTTTACGAAACAATTTCGAAAGGTGGCATATTGGTGGCTAGCCCCTTCGATATATTATCTTTCTACGCAGACGAAGCAATCAAGCGTGCTGCCATGGAATGGTTAAGATGGATTTACGAAATAATCCCAGAAGGTGGCATATAGGGGGCTAGCCACTTCGACATATTATCTGTCTAGCCAGACGAGGGAATCTAGTGTGCTGCCATTGATTAATTAAGATGGCTCTACGAAAGAATCCCGAAAGGTGGCATATTGGTGGCTAGCCCTTTCGATATATTATCTTTCTAGCCAGAGGAGGCAATTGTTGGTCCACTGAATAAGATTTGGACATTTTTTTGATCGGGTAGTAGACAAAAAGCCTGTAACCATTTTCTGATAGATATTTATGTAACAACTTAAAGACCAAGGGCATATGCTGTTGGACAATCAAAACTATATCACAACCCAAAAGTATGGGTAACAACTGTTGAGGTCTTAAAAGAGGTAAAATCAATTTTCATGTTCCATTGAAGAACTAAAACATTTTGCTGCCACACTTAAGCTGGCCATACGGAGGCATGCTTGTCGCACGATTTACTTGTACAGTCTTAAGTCATCATGCAAGATGGAGTGTGTGTGGCATCAAATCGCCCGTCTTAGTGTGTAGTATGTAGTAGTGTACCATCAATTGTTTGGCATGAATGGACGGTCTTACTCAAGGATTGGGATATTGATAGTCTATCAATGCGGGTATTTGTGTTTTGGATGTTCCATTGAAAGTACCATGCTTAAAAAAAGGGAGTTTATAAAAATACCTACATCCTACACATATTTTACAAGATTTTATTTAAAGGCCCATAAGTTTGCCTGTACCTCTTTGAGCTGTAAATAGTAGTTTCTGTGATAATATTTTGAATAATGACTTTTTTCCCAAAAATTTGGCACAAATATGTATGTGTGTGTGTCTGTAACAACCATTTCCCTGACTTACTTGCACAGTTGGTTGACGTGTATTTATGGCATGCTTCTTGGTCTACAATTTAACTTGACCCAGGTACCCATGTGCATAAAAAAAGTTTCTTTTAACATTGATGACCAAAAGCAAATGTAAATTGCTTGCAGGGAACAACATTGTTTTTTTGGGAAAGTTATTTTCCGACAAGCCTCATAACTGCAACTGACAGGGGTGGATTATGTTATCCAAGGGATGATGTTGTTCTATGTACAACCTTTGAAAAAATTTAAAGAAACGAATCTGTTTTTGTTAAAGAAGAAAATCATATAGGGCAATAATTACAACATTAATTGTTTTTGAAGAACATGAATAATTGTGAAAATTATTTGTTTTTAGGAAAAAGTTGTCCAACACATAACACAATTTTTTATTAAATAAGGTTTTATTTAAATTTTCAAATCAATCCAAGCAAAAAATAGTTTTTATCAGGCAAAAAAATAGGTATATGTGTATATATTATGTTTATTTTGTTTAAAAATTATTACCTACTAAATTATAATAATGTTGATTATATTTTTTTTTTACTTTACTTTATTTCAAGCTCTATTAGGACCAACATTTTTTATACTTTTTAGTTGGGAAATCTTTTCGTGGACTATTTGTTGTGAAGAATTTTTCATTACTTTTTATTTCACCAATATATATTTTCTTTTACTTTATCTGTTACATGATCAGCTTTACCCAAATGCTTTTCAACTAAACTATTGGTATTTGTTTAGCAAAATGGCTTTGCTAGTTTTTAGTCAAAGTCAAAAGTCAAGGAAAAAAATATTCCTTTAGGGGCGCCCACAAAGACATTCAACTAAAATATACCTTTCCGTAAACTATGTACCACCATTTTTTGCCTAATTTTAACCCTCCTTTCCCCTCTTCTCACTCTTTTGCAGCTCCATCTCACTAAAATTACACACTTAATTTAAAAACCTGAAAAATACGCGTTTTAAATATTTTTCGGATCAAATTGTGACGTAACGCAGTTGCACACCCCCCTCCCTCTCTGCTTATACTTTTTAACACTTTACCTACTCCCCCCCCCCTCATTTCTGGGTAACATATGTTATGAATGGCCCCTATAGCAAAATTCGCGCGATTTATGTGTTCCTCGACTTCCGCGGCCATATTGAATCGAGTTGATTGGACTTCCGTGGAGGTGGTATTGACCAATCTATATGGCTGTCTAACAAATTGTCACTCACCCATTAATCACGTGATGGCCCTTTAAAAATGGTGGGTGTAGGGTAAACAAAGCGATTTTCCATAAGACGTAATTCTAATAAATAAAAATTTTGGGAAAAAAGATGGCAGATTAAACAAAGTGACTATTTTATAGAGTAATCCCTACTGAATCGGAAAGAAATGAGCTTTTTGCCGAAATGGCAATGTCATGTACTTTTATCTCTCTCGCACTTGCACAGTGTGGGTAGGCGTTGTCTCTCTCTCAGTTCAGCCTGAAGATCGTTAGATCGGCTTGAAGAGAGTGGTGTGCTCTCTGATTTGAGAGAGATGACGTTATCTATAATTACAAGGGTGCGACGGAGATAGGTAGAGGGACATTTTCACATTTAATTGGGAGTTTTGAGTTTATTGTTAAAATTTCCCCGATTCAAGGATTACTGTAAAAAAAATCACTTTGCTTAATATGCGTCTTTTTCAACTTTGCCAAACTTTTGATTTAAGTTAGCATTACGTCTTACAGAAAAGCGGTTTGTTTACCCTATATCGGCCATATTGGATCGGCCATATTATTTTTGTTAGTCTTCTCTATTGATTTTAACTTCCTTCGGCAAAACTCATTTCGTTTAGTCTCATAGCGCTTTCGGTTTACGTACCCTCGGATCGATCCGAAGTAGAGTTCTGACGTCACGAGTCTACCTGTCGGACTGCTCGCGCAGAGAGTGATTATCGAACACGACATAATTGCTCGAAAAATTACATTTTAACCTCACTTTTTTATTTATTTATTTCGGTTTCAATATTTTTGAAATTGGATATCCGAAAAAGACGCGTACATCCTGAAAGGTATTCCGAACTAAAAAAAAATTAAAGTAGCCCAGTTGCTTGTACCTAGCCTTCAAAATTATTTTTATTTTGCTTACTTGCTCTTCAGCATAAATGCGTATTTTGACCCGCTTTTATGGGCTAGCCCTCTCGAGTACAAGTTGGACAAACATTTATTTTCCTCCTCGGAGGAAGTAGAAGAATTGAGGATCAATTATTTAATGTCAGTACACTTTCTTTTTCGATCCGTTTGTTTTCTGTTTTATTTTGCTCTAGATCCTCTACTCTGGCGATTTTGACGGAGCAGAAAGATCAGATTCGGAAAATCGAAAACGCTATTCGAAGTAAGAGTACATAATCGAACATCCAAATCCTTTTCGGATCGATCGAATAAAGAAACACGCTATCAAATCGCATTAGAAGCATAGAGCAGACGTTAAAGAACTCGTACAGAACGTAATCCTACGTCTGATCTGAACGTTATACACGCTAAAAACGTGACCTTGATGAAAAAGCTGACCGAAATGATTCGACTCTGATATTCGTATTCGAGCAGAACTCTTTGTTTTTTTACAGATAAAAAGAAGACAGATTATTGCGCTATATTACATGGATACGCGTCGCAGTTGGTCTAGAGAGGGGTTTTAATTTTTTAACGTAAAGAGTAAAATCTCCTATATGTAGCCCTTTTCTGGGGAGCTATTTTTGGAAAATATTCTGAAAATCTTACATAGCAACTTCCTATTTTGACTTCATATGGTCAAGCCACGATGACCCTTAAAATAATTTTCTTAAATACCTGTTAAATTATTTTTAGATGTGCTAAAATACACTTTAGTAGGACACGTTTTTTGGAAAATTTAAAGACTTTAAAGAACTTTGATTTAAAGAAATTAATACTACCTTATGTTTTACACACTTTAAACTTTAAAAAATTACAATTTTTGCTGTTTTTGGATAAAAATTGCAAAATAAAAATCATATGCACGACACCACTCAAGATGACAGATAGATGACAGAACTGAAATTTTTAGTAAACATTTGCATTAAATTATTTACATCTTTCTCTAAAATGCTTTTTTAGAGCCTACTGTCTCTCTTCAACAACCTTAAATATTTTTCATTTTAACAGGGAAAAAATGTTTTTTGTCAATAATTTTTTTGAACGCCTAAAAAACAGTGAAAACTTCAACTTAAATACCTGTTAAATTATTTTTAGATGTGCTAAAATACACTTTAGTAGGACACGTTTTTTGGTAAATTTAAAGACTTTAAAGAACTTTGATTTAAAGAAATTAATGCTACCTTATGTTTTACACACTTTAAACTTTAAAAAATTACAATTTTTGCTGTTTTTGGATAAAAATTGTAAAATAAAAATCATATGCACGACACCACTCAAGATGACAGACAGATGACATAACTGAAACTTTTAGTAAACATTTGCATTAAATTATTTCCATCTTTCTCTAAAATACTTTTTTAGAGCCTACTGTCTCTCTTCAACAACCTTAAATATTTTTCATTTTAACAGGGAAAAAATGTTTTTTGTCAATAATTTTTTTGAACGCCTAAAAAACAGTGAAAACTTCAAAAATTTAAGTGATTTATTCTGGAAATCTTACATAGCAACTTCCTATTTTGATTTCATATGGTCAAGCCATGATGACCCTTAAAATAATTTTCTTAAATATCTGTTAAATTATTTTTAGATGTGCTAAAATACACTTTAGTAGGACACGTTTTTTGGTAAATTTAAAGACTTTAAAGAACTTTGATTTAAAGAAATTAATACTACATTAGGTTTTACACACTTTAAACTTTAAAAAATTACAATTTTTGCTGTTTTTGGATAAAAATTGCAAAATAAAAATCATATGCACGACACCACTCAAGATGACAGAGAGATGACATAACTGAAATTTTTAGTAAACATTTGCATTAAATTATTTCCATCTTTCTCTAAAATACTTTTTTAGAGCCTACTGTCTCTCTTCAACAACCTTAAATATTTTTCATTTTAACAGGGAAAAAATGTTTTTTGTCAATAATTTTTTTGAACGCCTAAAAAACAGTGAAAACTTCAAAAATTTAAGTGATTTATTCTGGAAATCTTACATAGCAACTTCCTATTTTGATTTCATATGGTCAAGCCATGATGACCCTTAAAATAATTTTCTTAAATATCTGTTAAATTATTTTTAGATGTGCTAAAATACACTTTAGTAGGACACGTTTTTTGGTAAATTTAAAGACTTTAAAGAACTTTGATTTAAAGAAATTAATACTACATTAGGTTTTACACACTTTAAACTTTAAAAAATTACAATTTTTGCTGTTTTTGGATAAAAATTGCAAAATAAAAATCATATGCACGACACCACTCAAGATGACAGACAGATGACATAACTGAAATTTTTAGTAAACATTTGCATTAAATTATTTCCATCTTTCTCTAAAATACTTTTTTAGAGCCTACTGTCTCTCTTCAACAACCTTAAATATTTTTCATTTTAACAGGGAAAAAATGTTTTTTGTCAATAATTTTTTTGAACGCCTAAAAAACAGTGAAAACTTCAAAAATTTAAGTGATTTATTCTGGAAATCGAAACTTTGGAAAGAAAGCTTTAAAATTTGAGCAATATCATGGCATAAAAATGTGAAAAACATAGTAAAAAATTGCTTCATCATTGCTTAAATTATGCTAAAATATTTAAGCCTTAAATTACTACTTACTTAATATTTGAATTCTCGCTGAAGAGATATTGGCTTTTAAAACGTCAAAAATTCAATTTTTAAAGGACCATATCTTAGAAACTAGAGAAAATATCTCTATTGTGTTCAATACCGATTTTAGGGGTTTTTTACGAGGAAATAAAAAATGACAACGGTTTGACAATTTTACCTTCTACTTCACATTCTTGGAATAATATCGTCAAAATCACTGAAAATCAATAAACTGTAAACAGGAATGTGTAAACGTCAAACTGTTGTTTTTTATTTCCTCTGAAAAATCCTCAAAATCGATAATAAACACAATAGAGATATCTTCTTTATAGTTTCTAAGATATGAGTCTTTAAAAAAAAATTGAATTTTTGAATTTTGAAAGCCAATCTCTCGAAAATTAGTAAAGTAAATCTTGTGATATGGGTTAGGATATCTGTAAAGATAATTATATCTATCTCCGTAGAGACGCTTAATTTTCCTTCAAAATGAAGGTACATCTGCCGATTGTGCAATTTGACAGATGATTGTCTTTTACATGAATCCTGTCTCATATTTTTCTATCTCTCATTTCATCTCCTAATTCCTAGCACCGTACTGATGAGCACCACAAGTGCGAAATCCGGATCTACGGTTACCATTACCTTTTTTGAGGGAAAGCTCGCTATTCATTGATTTTGACAAAAATCTATGTTTTAAAAATTATATATATTTTTTTTTCTTAAAACCCTTCTCTAGACCAACCGTGGCGTACGTACGTGCTATGACCAACTTAAACTCTCTATTGTTCATTTAATTACGATACGTAAATGTTTCCTGCAATTATAGTCAGTGAAATCGAATGGAACGGTAATAATAAATAGTTTTTATTTAAATATGTTGTGAGCTATAAAATTTATCCTATATTTGAAATAATCGAAATGCATGGTTTATGGTTTGGTTTAGTTCTAATAGAGTATCAAGATAAATTACTAAAAAGAATGGTAAGACAAAAGAAATTATTTACTGCTATTAATCATTCAGGATATTCCTGCGAGGGCCAATCCTATTTTTTCGCCCTCCAAAACTATGTCCAAACCTATATGTCTGTCTGGGATCCGATAACTTAAAAGCCGCTAAATCAATTCCAACAAATTTGGCGCAAAAATTATTTGGCATCAGGCGATGAGCCGATTAGTTTTTGAAGAGGGTGGGGGATTGGAAAAAGGGTAGAAGTTAAACTTTATAAAAAAAAATTCAAATCACTCTCGAATCATAGATGGCTGATTATCATGAGATATCCACTTTTCAGAAAAAGAGAAAGTAAAAATAAAGATTTTGTTAATTTTGGATATTAAGGTTACAGGTTTAGAATAATAAATCTTTTCACGTGTGGACCTGGTTTTTATTTGAAAAAACAAATTCATCATTCACGGAGTTGAGAAAAGATTCGCAAATAATTAAATATATTTATGAATTATAATTAAAAACAATTAAATTTCTGTTGAAAAGGTAGGAAACTTTATTGTTTTACTTAAAAAGGGTTAACACCGACATTTCTAAATACTTGTACAAACCGACATGGTGACGAAAGAAATTTATACTTAGATGCTGAGAATGTTTATTATTTAATTTAAGAGAGATGAAAAAATAGTGTGAATGTTGAAATTCACTGAAATAATCATTTTATCAAATTATAAACACATTCTATAATATAAGAGCATTAACTCTGCAAAAATTGGGCTATTATCATAAGAACTATTATACCACACAAAAGAGAAGCGAAAATTTGATTAAAACTTACCTATTTTTTAACTTCACGGATATGAAAAAGTCAATTGCCCAAATCACATACATTAAGATTCTCCAAGAAAAAACAATCAACTCTCGCTACCTAAATCTAAAACCATACTGACATGCTCTTCAAGTGGGAACCTAAGTAGTCTTAAGTGGGGAGAAAATTAAATTGTTCTTGACTAGTGGTATCTATTAGAGCTTTAACCATCTATTGAAATGGAACAGCTCTATATTTCGTCAAAGTTTTACATATTCTTAACTATAATTTTCTTCATTTTTGGTTTAACATAATCCTTCTGTTATTGATGTATGGAAAAAAAGTTACGAAATCAATTTAATTTTTCCTTATTTTAATAAAAAGTGGATTGAACTCTATGGTGAACAGTCACGCAGATGATATTTTTAGGGTAGAAATTTTTAAACAATCTGGAAAATCTTAATATTTTAAATTTGTTTTCCGACTACAAGACAAACAGACCTTTTAGCAATATTCTATAATTCAATTGAACTCTTTTTCTCAAAAATACATGTTTTTTACAACAAAAGTTGATATGAAATTAACTCTTTGTTTCGGACTTCCATTGTCTATATTTTTTTTATACACGACGATTCGATCAATACAATATCTGATCGTCTTCAGGTGCAAACTGACACAACTGACTGACTGACAAGACGATCAGAGATTGTACTGATCGAAACGTCGTGTATAAATAAAATATAGACAATGGAAGTCCGAAACAAAGAGTTAATTTCATGTCAACATTTGTTGTAAAAAACATTATTATCTTAAACTTTCAAACAAAAGTTGACATCTCGTTAGAATCAGCCAGATACAAAATTACATTTTCAACCAAATCTGTGATACCGTCAAAGTTCATCAGGGCCTCGGTTTTTGAGATATTAATTGTAAGGTTGTATGAAGGGCTATGCGTGCCTGCCCAACCACCGTTCTCAACTAAAAAGCCAGTTAACTCATTTTCATTTTAGTATCCTTTGGTCTATGATCGGTGCCATATTGACACCAAACTGACAGAAAATCCATGTTTTACTTGTCAATTTCGTTATAAAAATGGCAGCCACAGTAGGCTAAAGGGCACTGAGGTGATAGGAGTTAACTGGCTTTTTAGTTGAGAACGGTGTTGGCCTGCCCTGCTGAAATTTTCCCCTCAAATCTTCCAGAACGGAAAAGTTTTTATCATGTTTTTATAAGTTCTATAAGATTCAATGAGAAAGCCAATATTTTTTTTTATAATATTTTATAATCTTCTAGAAGCAGAGAAGATTATATAGGAAATATAGAATATTTTATCAGCTTGTAGTTTTAGAATAATTTATACGATTGGATAAGACTAGTTACTTTTATGAAAATCAGGGATGTTTTATAAGACAGAAGTCTAGGACATTTTATCAGTTTGTATAAGGCTGTCGGCTTGGAGAAGATTTTATGAATGCACAAATACATATTTTTAAAGGAGATTTGATGGGAATGGGGTATTGTCGCTGTTTGAGGAGATTCTATCATTATCGAGATTCTAGGAGTTCCTATAAGCAATGATTTTGGAGAAGTTTCTATTGGTTCTTGTGGTGTCGGATTCTAGGATATTTCATAAGATTCTATCAGTAACGTGATTTTAGAAGATCCTATAAGGAATGATTTTGGAGAAGTTTTTATGGGTTCTTGTGGGATCGTTTGCTAGGATATTTGATGAGATTCTATCATTATCGCGATTCTACGAGTTCCTTTAAGCAAGTATTTTGGATAAGTTTTTATGGGTTCTTGTGGAATCGAATTTTATGATATTGGATAATATTCTATCAGTATTATGATTTTAGAAGATCCTATGAGGAATGATTTTGAAGAAGTTTTTATGGGTTCTTGTGGGATCAGTTTATAGGATATTTGATGAGATTCTATCAAAATCATGATTTTCGAAGATTCTATAAGGAATGATTTTGGAGAAGTTTCTATAGGTTCTTGTCGAATATGTTTCTAGGATATTTGTTGAGATTCTATCAGTATAATATTGATTTTCTTCATTTCTTATTCGATCAGTTCCTAGAATATTTGATGAGATAATATCAGTACTGGCGTTGTAGAAGACACTATAAGTAATGATTTTCAAGAAGTTTCTGTGGATTTTTGTTAGAGATTATGGAGAACTTTTTCCTCTCTCTATCCGATATTTTGGAGAAGTTTATATGAGTTTTTATGGGATTGGTTTCTACGATATTTGAGGAGCTTTTATCATGATATTATGGTGATTTTAGAAGATCCTATAGGCAAGAAGATTTTATGGGGTTTTGGGACCTCCTCAAATCTTCCAAAAACCAATCCCATAACAACTTATATAATCTCCTCCAAAATGATAGACCCATAGACCTAATAAAATCTTCTAGGATCATCGAAATCTGTTCCAAAACCGACCCAAAACCCGATAAAAAAATCATGCAAGAATTCTATCATTTTTTTAATGAGATTCGATGGGAAAATTTCAGCAGGGTGGTGACGCCATTTATTTTTTAGTAAACTAGGCGTCATGTAAGATGATATAATAAGAGAGCGATCTATACGCATTCGGAAAGCCAGACAAAGACGGAAGCCCTTATTTTTGAGAGAAAAGGAAAAGTCGTAAATTAATATGAGGTATGAAATCTTTATGAAATCTGAAATCAAAATTCCTACGAACAGTCGGGTGGATAGGTATTTTGTAAACAACTTCAACAGAATAAGAGCTTTCTAAATAATTGTAAAAATATCTTCTTAAAATTTTCGCCTGATCATGCATTCAAAGTTAATTGTTGTAGCAAAAAATGTAAGATAAGAAACCAACTTTAAAATCTTATTTCCCCCTCCCCCCTTTCGAGGATAGACCCTTGAATATAGGTAACTCAAGTTAATGGGGGAAAGAAATTAAAAGGCAGCAAAATGGCTAAAATAGAGTGCTTTTTTACAAGCATTGTAAATAACGAGCGCAGCGAGGTATTTAAAAACGCAAGTAAAAAAAGCACAGTTTAGCCGCGAGTTGTTAACACTATTTTTTTTAATACCTTTATAAAAAAAATCCAAGGAAAACAGGAAAATACATTTAAAAATCTCGAACGAAGATCACTTCTCGCAACACACCAGCTTTACACTATAAATCAAGGCGGTTGGTAAATTTTTTACTAGGTGATGTTCATTGTTGCGAAATTTTAATCTTTGAGAGTTTGATATTTTGACTGTTTTTTCGTAAATATTTGGTGAAAACTGGCGGAAATGACTTAGTTTTTAGGCAAGAATAATTAGGTTTTTTCATTATTACTATTTTCCGCTATTTCTCTTTAATTTTGGGTAAAAAACGAACATAAATCATTTTTTGCACCCGTCTTAAAAAAAAAGTTTTCTTGCATCGGTAACCAAAAAAGCCATGCTTTAGTTATCTGCAGACAGTTACTAAAATCATGTTTTTGATGAAGGTATAAAAAAAAGTGTTTTTTTTTCAGATTAATAGAGTGGTAAAACCATCGTATCCAGTGGTTTTTTTTGTCACTATGTGTCATGGAAAAATGTCTTAACTTTGTGGTTATTTGTTAAGATTTTTAATTACATTTTTTCTTGGACTTTGTAACATATCATGTACGGGAAATACTTTTGTTGTTGTCCTTTTTAGATTTTTCCTTATAAAAGTAAATGATAGATAAGTAAAAATATATATCTTCCGTTTGATTCGGCAGAAGTTTTTTATTTTTAAAACAGACTACAACAAACGGAATTACACCTTTGTGCCATTCGGTAGCAAAATAGTAGTTTTTACAACTAGTGGCTAAAATAGTACTTTTTTTACAAGCGTTGGTTTAAATAGTGAGCGCAGCGAGGTATTTAAAAACGCGAGTAAAAAAAGCACAGTTTAGCCTCGAGTTGTTAACATTATTTTTTTTTAATACCTTTATCATAAAATCCAATACAAACAGGAAAATACTTTTAAAAATCTCGAACGAAGAGAAATTCTCGCAACACACAATTTTTTTAACAAGCTTTCCAAAAAGGTGCCACAAGTGGTAACTTCTCATTTAAAAAAAAAATAGTAGGACGTGAAAAATTTTTTTCATCATGGGCGCAAAGTCCGTGAAAAATCATTAAAGATTCGCTTTCAGATTTTTTTAAAACCTCTTCCCTAAAGTCGCTAGAAGCACCGTTCCATTTAAAGAATCCACCCTGTATATACATTTTAGGTCAATGGTTTCAGCAATATATGAGCAAAAGGCGATCAAAATGGAAAACTTGGGATACCAAGATCCAGACAGACGAACCCTTGAACGTCCCCTTAGTTCGAATTCTGAAGCCGAAAGCTACCCATTGTACCAACCTTCTCGTTCGGAAAATATTATAAAATGGCGACCGTCTCCTCAACCTGGTAAGTAATTCTTCTTTGTTCTATTATTAACTGTCATTAATTTTAATAAAATATTCAAGTAGGTCCATATTTTCATGGTAAATAAAATTTCAAGATCATCTTCTTTAATCCAGTGCTCATATTTTGTGCAACTGCAACCAATATAAACCCGGCGCATCCACCATTTCAGGGTTCGTTTTCCGTGACAATAGACACTTAACACTTAAGGCTCACTAATTTTCAGCTTTATCGGCATTCGTATCCTTATCTCTATCGAGTCGACATATCGAGCAGGTATACTTTTAAACTAATGGCGAATGCGTGACAGCTCCAGCTGATCAAATGCGTCAAAACATTATTTCGTATGCAGGGACGGTCGTAATAAAAAAACAAAAGATCAAGAGATCTTGGGTGGAAAATAACGAAAATTTAAACTTGGATGAGCATCCCACAAGGAACACACAAAAGACCAAAGCGAAAAGAAATGATTAAACTGGTCACCCTCTACCATACATCATTAAACACCATCATACACTTTGATTTTCAACCTTGAATCACTCACAAATAAACATCGTTCCGCACTGGTACTTATCCAAGTTACCTGATACGGATTCGTCCTCCTAAGGCAATTAAAACAAAAAAAGAAGTTAAAAATATCTCCAAATCAGTTACTTCAACCGAAAAGAAACAAAAAACAAAAGATCAAGAGATTTGACCAGTGAAACCACTGATGAGCCCATGCTGGTTACCCAGGACGAAACATCGTTTAATCATTTCTCTTTTCGCTTTGGTCTTTTGCGTGTTCCTTGTGGGATGCTCATCCAAGTTTAAATTTTCGTTATTTCCACCCAAGATCTCTTGATCTTTTGTTTTTTTATTACGACCGTCCCTGCATATGAAATAATGTTTTGACGCATTTGATCAGCTGGAGCTGTCCCGCATTCGCCATTAGTTTAAAAGTACACCTGCTCGATAGGTTGACTCGACAGAGATAAGGATACGAATGCCGATAGACCCGAAATTTAACTTTAAGTGTCTAGTGTTGAATATCTTGTGTTTTAGACGTGGATGTATTGTTAGAAGAAGACTATCCGTGTGAAGAAATTTACATGGAGTGTGGACCATCTCCTCCAGCTGACCATGCCCATATTTATGAAAGTTACGAGGAGTTCTCAACCAGCGAATTAACGGTTCAAATATGTCATGACACGATTAAAATGAACCTTCTGGAACACATGAAAAGCATTTCAGGTAAACTAATTTCTATTTTCATAAAACTTAATAAGAATATTTTATTCGTACATCCTGTTTTAGGCAAACACCATTTCCTGGAAGATATCGAAAACAAAAAAATCGTACAGGATAATCTCCAGGAATCCTTAAAAGCAGCAAACAAAATCGAGCTAAGTATTTGTTTACTTTGGGCTGCATTTCTTAAAAGATGGGATCTTCTAGATGGACTCTTGTTGCTAGGGGCTCAACTAACATATTACGAACCCAATCAAGGATTAAGTGCCCTTCACTTAGCAGCCTTTAGTGATTGCATTCCCGGAACGCAATTTTTAATCACACAAGGGAGCGATGTTAATGCCATTTACAAGTGTTACAGCCCCTTGCATTGTGCGGCGTTTGGTGACAGTCCAGAAACTGCCATGATTCTGTTAAATAATGGAGCAAGAGTACAGGCTTTGACTGCAGGAAACACAATCAATTGTAACGAAAGTGTTTTGCACTGTGCTGTACGTGCCAATGCCATTGCTTGTGTCAGATTGTTTACTGTTGAAGGCGCTGATGTGGGCCAAGTAGAATTTTGCGGAATGTCTCCCGTACATTTGGCAGCCGATTTAGGACATGCTCAATGTCTTAAAATCATGCTTGAAACAAAGGGCGTGAATGTAAACGCCAAAACCAAAGAAAAAGGTCAAACTCCTTTACATTTTGCTGCGGATGGAGGGTACGTGGAATGTGTGGATATTCTTCTAGGTGAGTCGATAAAAGTTTCAGGCAATTAAGTACTATCGTTATTTCTAAATGAAACTTTCTTGAGTGGGGCATTTGTATCAGTTGAATATTTATTTTAAATCATATTTTATCAAAAGAAATCAAGATTTTTCTATATGCATTTCTATTTTTTTTCAGATAAAGGCGGCGGCGCTAATGTACGTAATCATAGGTTTCAAACACCTTTACATTTGGCAGCGAGGGCCCAGGCGTTTGAATGTGTAGAGTTATTGCTCCAAAAGGGTCATGCCGATTCTCGTTTGACGGATTGCGATAAAAGAAGTCCTCTACACGCTGCAGTTTGCAAAGCGGCAAGATCGTTTGACATCATTGAACTTTTAATAAGGTAATTTTTGGTCAAAAATAGGGAATCAGGAACAACCTTTAGTTTTTATAAAAATAAATAGCACGAAGTTTACAAAAAGAACGATTTACAATGTGACAAATTTTCCGCAGAAAGCATAGTTTTTAAAAAAAATCGCGATTACACTTGCATATTGTGAAGCGTAATATTCTAAACCTAAATTATTTATATGGACTATTATGAAGTTTATACACTGAAAATACTCCCCTCTTCCTCGACTAATTTTGTAGGAGATTCAAGAGGATTTATAGTGATAAAAGTTTCCATATAATAGCATCTTTCTTGTTTTACTAATTTTTAGCTACGGTGCTGATGTCAACGAAAAAGATCAGTACGGATACACTCCACTTCATATTGCGGCATTAAACGAACTTTCTCAATGCGTAGAAGTATTAATTTTTCATGGGGCCGATGTTACTGCAAAATCCAAATTTGGAATGACGGCTTTAGGTAGGCATAATAAAAATAATAGATAAGTAGGTTAAGTAGACTTATTTCAACCAAAAAAATACCTATTTCAAAAATATAAAGAAGCCACTGAATAAATTCCTAAAAAACTATTTTGTTTGTCAAATATTTCTAAATTACCTAATCTTTACATTTTTGCTAGGCAATATTTATTTATTTTTTTTAAATTACTGGCGAACGAACTATTTTTTTTTTAACTATGCTTATATGTGTTTCGTTTATTTTTGCTGTAGGAATCATAACCAGAAAGACGCCCGCTTCCCTAGCTATAGTAAAACAAAAACTAGACGAAGCAATCACCCTTCACCATCATCCAGAATCTTCTAACAAAGAAGTAGAACTTAGGCTAGATTTCCGAAGTATTCTTCAACACTGTCATCCTAGGGAAATTAGTTTTCTCAACACCTTTGTTGATGAAGGACAAAAAGAGGTTCTTCTCCATCCCCTTTGTTCGGCGTTTTTGTACCTCAAATGGGAAAAGATTAGAAAGTATTACATAGCTCGAATGCTATTCTGTTTTATTTTTATATTAAGTCTATCACTCTACGTATTAACTGCTTTAGCTCACAATTGTTACAACCACGGAAAAAACATGAACGATACTCAACCACAAAACGTGATAGAATTATGCGAAAAGAAATCCATGATGGGGCATATGCTTAGAAACAATCCTTTCGTAATCGAAATGCAATGGTTTGCCCTCGTCGGAATCACTTGCTGTGAAATCTTAAGAAAGATCTACGGCATTGCTGGATATCCAACAGTTAAACAGTATTTATCACATCCCGAAAATATTATCGAGTGGGCAGTGATATTCAGCGTTTTTATCATTTCCTTCATTTACACCGGTAGAACGTATACATGGCAAAACCACGTCGGAGCTTTCGCAGTGCTCTTTGGTTGGACCAACTTAATGCTGATGATTGGTCAACTTCCGATTTTCGGTCCGTACGTAGCGATGTACACAAGAGTCCAAGGGGAATTTGCTAAGTTATTACTGGCTTACTCTTGTCTTCTTATAGGATTTACAATAAGTTTTTGTGTTATATTCCCCGACTCTTCAACATTTGCCAATCCATTTATAGGACTAATCACTGTGTTGGTCATGATGACCGGCGAATTAAGTCTGGACCTTCTCGTGGACGATGATCCCGAAGACCCACCCTTGGTTTTGGAAATAAGTGCGCAGGTGACCTACACATTTTTTCTACTCTTTGTAACGGTCATTCTTATGAATCTTTTGGTGGGTATCGCAGTTCACGACATACAAGGTCTTCAAAAAACTGCGGGTTTATCGAAACTTGTCAGACAAACCAAACTTATATCGCATATTGAATTGGCATTGTTCAACGGCTACTTGCCCCGATATATTTTAAATCTTCTGCATTGGACTGCGTTAGTTTCACCCAAAGCATATAGAGTGGTGCTAAATGTGAAACCTTTAAATCCAAGAGAGAAAAGGTTACCAAGAGATATTCTTGAATCGGCCTATGAAATAGCGAAGAAAAAGAAAAACCCATCGCCGTCTGCCAAATCTACAGAAGCTTACGAAAAGAAAGTTCTAAATAATAATTTAGATCAGACAAACGGAATATTCGATTTTAATTCTGCGAGTTCTGTGGCAACATTGCAAAATAAATTAGACCGGGCTACCGAACATATTGAACACTTAACGAGGGAAATAAGAGATCTTAAACTTACTTTCAATGATAATCAAAAAGTGGTAGAGCAACTATTGAACACTATAATTCAAACTAGAAAGAAAACAAAGTGACGAAAAAAAAACACTACCCAACCTAAGACAATCAAAGATGTACCTATGAACCCCCTGATAGATAGAAAATATTATGACAAATAGGCAGTTTTATAAATTGTATTTTGTTTATTTAAGAAAAAAATAGAATTAGAATTATAAAAAAGGTATGTAATTAAAACTATAACCGCTTAAAATTGTTATTAAAATTAAACTATACCGACAACATCTTTTATCTACCTAACTAACGATTAATTCCGGAACCTATCAACAACAATATAATACACAAAGTGCAAATGCAAAAAAAAAGAAAAAAACCCTCAAAATGAAATTTCGTATTATACTGTTCATTCCTTCGCCTATTTTTATATCCTTATTGATTGACATACAGGCTTTAGTGTAACGTACTTCGTCTATTTAAAGCTCCTTCCAACTGATGTAACTTTGTAAGTATGTATTTATTCCCTTTATCATATCTATTTTCCGAAAATGATTCCGATATAATATGATGGTACAAATTTTTGAGGCACTGTTTACTAAATGAGTCAGTCAATTCGTTTTGTTCTAAAATTTGTCTAATTTTTACTTTGTCGTCATCATCAAAAACGCTTTTGTCGTGCATTGCGGATTTATAATTTATATATTTGCTATGCCCTTTGGTAAATATGTTGGTGTTATAAATTATCCTAAACTTTTTAGCACAAGACAATTTTTTTATATTTTTTAGAAACATTTCCGTCCTGATAATGTATTTAATAGTTTTCACCTGTCTAAGTAATTTGGCTGTTTTTTGTATAGCATCCATATCTGTAACAATAAGACCGACCAGTAGATTGTTTAAAATAATTGTCATACAAAACGCAAACAGTGCTACGATAATTCTACCAAATATCGGAAAATTAGGAGGA
Source organism: Oxystoma pomonae (assembly GCA_963921995.1). Taxonomy (NCBI): domain Eukaryota; kingdom Metazoa; phylum Arthropoda; class Insecta; order Coleoptera; family Brentidae; genus Oxystoma; species Oxystoma pomonae. The sequence continues at coordinate 16,830,471 of OY998170.1, read as the reverse complement.
TCTGCGACATCTCCATCAAACTGACCGATAAAAAATATCAGACAATCGAAAAGATTTTTAAAAATTTCACCTAAAAAGTTTGACTTGTTTACCCCTTCCTCTGGAGGTAACAGAACTATAAAACACAACGCAAAAGAAAAAAACTGAATAAAGTAAAACAGGGCGTATTCAAAGAAGTATTTAGTTGAACTGACAATAATCATATACTTGGTAAATCTGGGAATTTGACCCAGCATATACATAAATGTCGTAGTTGATAACAGAATAGACAACACGATAGAAATTTCGTTCTTTGTAAAATAACTGATTAGACTAAAAATTAAAACAAAAGCTTCTAAATAATTAACAATATCTAGAAAATAGTGATAAGTAAACAAACAAAGCTGAGTAACCTCCTTAAGAATATGAACACCCAAAAAAAATTGAAATGTCCAACTCACTGAACTGGTTAAATTGTCAATTTGTAAATTTACCATATAAGCGTAAAGAGAAATCAAAAATAGAGCATACAAAACAATGCCAATAAAAAAGAACTTGTTCGTTTTTAACCATTTACAATGCGTAAGGTAAATTAGGGCAGGATGATTTAACAATTCTACTTTATATTTGTCTTGTATTAAACTTGCAAGTATACTTGTTTCCGAATATTTATTTCTATCGTCAAGAATTAGAGAATCAAAGCATATTCGATTGTCAGAAAGTAGACATTCATTCAGATGTTTTTCTAATGTACCTGAATCTAAAGAAGTTAAAGCAGGATTAACATTTTTTTTGTTCGAATTAGTTAGAGATGCTCCCAACTTTAGGCTCTTTAAGATAACATCGGTGAATTCGTTTTTAGAATTAAAATTTAAACAGAATTCCATTGTATTTTCCAAAACTGTTTTTCGTTTATAGTTTATTAAATACGAATCCGTGTCATGCCCATTATATTTAAATATATTTTCCAATTTAGTAAAAAGAATAAATAGGATGTGAACAACTTCATAATGTTTGGAATCGAGTAATTCTCTTGAATGTTTTTTTAATACGTCAAAAATATCATCGGAACTAACATGATTAGATGAATGTTCCAAAAGAACAATAAGAAATGGAAAATAACAAAATTTGACCGAAACTTCTATGAGATTTAAAAAATTAAACATTCGATTTTTGCATTTAATATCGGCGCCGTTGTTTAGAAGATGTTCAATGCACTTAACATAGCCTTTGGAGATAAATATTTTGAGAGGTTTGGAATTAATAAGGCCTTTCAGGTCTGCCATGTCTTTTGAGTTTCGTTGATTAAGTATTTCCAAATAGCCTTTCAGAAAACACAATTGCAGCATAGTCCCACTGGTGTTTATTTCACTATTACCATCACACGCATTTGAATATTGTCTAATATTTCCATTATTGTATCTTAAAAACAATTCTTCATTGCCGTCTTTTAAGAAATCAAAAAGAATCTTAGCCGGATTCTCACTACTTATTGGCAAAATCGATGATTCATAACTTAATTCATTTTCCTTAATAAAATCCTGAACAGATACGTCATTACCATTTTTAATGTTTTTGGATTTTAAATCAATGTTTTTTTGTTTTAGAAGCAGTTTTATGATACTATGATACCCATTTTTAATAGCAAGCATAATAGGCGTTTCGCCCCAAATATTGGCATGATTAACGTCAACGCCAGCTGCAATTAAGTGCTTGGCACACTCTATCAAGTCATCCTTTTCTTTAGCGATAATGTTACAAACGCGACTTTCCCAACCATTAGTTAAATGTATTTTATAGGACTCTATGCGTTTCCCATACTCCAGTAACACATGAAGCGCATTTTCGGAGAATATTGTGAGCGCATTGATTCTTGTATTGTTATAATTGTTAATTAAAATTTGCAGTTTTTTAAGGTTTAAAGAATATGCCGCAAAATGAATGGGTTCCCAGTAATACCACTGCGATTCCGACCAATGCAAATCTGGATATCTTTCATGAACATGGGCTAATAACGCGGCGAAAACGTCTTCAAGTATTGATTCCATACTGCAAGCAATATTTACAATATTTTTGCAATTTCCAAGTTGGTTTACCAGCTCGAAGTCATCTGTTCCAGATTCTGATAAAATCTCCTGCAATTTGGAAACATCATTCTGTATCAGTGCATTTAGCAGCAATTCAGATTGTAAAGTGTCTTGATTCCTTCCATCCTGCCAATATGCATCGGTGATTAATTCTTGAAGTTCTTCCATATTTATATTATTCTGAAAAAATGCCATTGTTATTTTATTTATAACAATTTAAAAAGTACAAGTTTAGTTTACATTACGCAATTTGAGTTAATTCATATACTTTTAAAAATGAATTTGATGAAAATTTAGATAAGAGGAAAAAAGGTACTTTACAAATATCAGATTAGATGGGACTTATAAGATAAAACAGACATCTTGGAGTGGAAGAGTGAAATGTACGGCTTACACAAAATTAAGACACCTATTTTGAGAGCCACAGCATTCTCTCAAATGGAGAAATTCTGGACTTGGTATAAAGAACGCTCCGACAATAAAGAATGCGCGATAATGGAAAGATAGGAGAAGGCACGGGTTAGAGTAGTAAGGGCACACTTGGCAGGCAACGAGCCACTCCATTTTCACTAATGGGACTTATAAGAGAAAGAAGGTTACTGTATTTAATTTGTTGAAAGGTAATTACTAACTAATACGAATAACGATACCAGTAATAATTGGTTTTACCTACAACCAACGAATAATACTAATTTTACTTTTTAATTTTAATGGCTCAGTTACAGTTCTGGGATAATAATACACAAGATGGCGTGACAAGCGATGAAACTTTATTTTATGTAACAGCACTAATTGACGCAAAAATATAAATTATTTTTCTATATTTTTAAGACAATAAATATTTATTAAACGTAAATAAATTCAATATAATTTTAGTACCTAACCAAAAATAAGTCCCGTCAAGTTGACATATTACGCATTAAGTCTTATTTGTTTTAATGTTTCAGGTTATGCCGGTTGTTGACTTAAGAGTGTTCGGGTTTGATGTTTTAATAATTTCTGATATTTATGATGACATTTTCATTGGTCGTAAGTAAAGTATAGTACATTAACTGGCATGAAAGTTTGAGACAATGATGTGTTTGAAATTAACTCTGTGTTTCGGACTTCGATTGTCTATATTTTATTTATACACGACGTTTCGATCATAGATTGTACTGATCGAAACGTCGTGTATAAATAAAATATAGACAATGGAAGTCCGAAACACAGAGTTAATTTCAAACACATCATTGTCACAAACTTTCATGCCAGTTAATGTTACTAGTTTGCACCTGAAGACGATCAGAGATTGTACTGATCGAAACGTCGTGTATAAATAAAATATAGACAATGGAAGTCCGAAACACAGAGTTAATTAACTGGCATGTTATGGTCATTACACGATCAGATAAATTAAGACACAGCCTGTGGCTCGCGTCTCTTGGCGTTTAATGACCATCATAACATGCTTGTTATGTAAGATACTATTGTGTCCCCAGTTTTGTGATAACAATAATATTACGTAGGTACTAATAATATCTGGGATGGCCATAAAAATCGTATTGTTATCGTTCTGTTATCTAAGTAAGTAAAAAAATCTATTTTATCGTATGTTTACCTGCTTAAACCAATAACAAAAGTACGGTTTCTTAATACAGTCGAACAATGAACTACAAACTAATAAGTTTAGTCATTGTATTTTAGTAAAGCGAACTTACCAAATTATTGCAAAAGTAGGACTATGAAAAGAAACTATACACGGCATTTTTTATGGTTAATAAACGTGTGTTCGAGAAGGTACAAGAACAACAAAATCGCAGCAGATCGACTATTGATTTATTAAAACTTTTAAATGAAGTAAGATTTTATCATGCAGTCGACGATTTCTTTTTATCAAATGTTGGGTAAATAAGATAAATTAAACGGATTATAAAACACTTAATTTTAAACTAAACCTATCCTAAAACACACGCCGTTGTTTAGTGAAATTGTTGCACTTTTTTGTTGCATGCATGGGTTGCCTTCGTGAAACGGAAAACACAGGGTGAAGTCCGAATAGATGCCACAAAGGGAGAGATGCCGCAGAAACAGTGGGTACCTGTCAAATCTTAGAGCTATTGAAATTTTATTTTAACATAAGACAACCTGTAATAGCACTTTCGTTTCTCTATAATTTTGCATTATCGATGACAATTTGGTATAAAAATATTCATTCACAGCTAAAAATTATATAAATTAAGCTAGTTACTTTACAGCAAACACGTGGCTGCCACAACGTGTCTACAGCTATGAACTAGCTGTAAAATCTAAAGTGTCTAGACTGGGTTTCTTGGGAATAGACATAAATTATGGTGGATAGGTAAACCTCACCATTTATTTTTCAACAACATTCTTGCACCTCAAAATTGTGGCCAAGGGCTCGGCACACTACTCTAAATGTAGGCAATAACCCCCTTGGAGTGAGGGGGGTCAAATCTCATTAAAAATATATTTATTAGTTTTACAACAGCGGGTTTTTTGGGCTGGATTGGTACTGGTAAAGCATTTGCATGGTAGGAATGTTGGAATTTAATATCAAAAAATTATGTTTAATACTTTTTGCGAACCCTACAGTTAGTTGTGTTAATTTACCGTCAAAGAATGCTCACAGAAAATTATGTGTGTATTGAGATCGATACCTACGCACGAAGTCTTGCGGGAACCAAAGCATTACCACAGGCCGATCAACTGCTACCGATTTAGTGTCCTTTAATCCACCTTCGCCGCCATTTTTACTCAAAAGTGACAGAAAATCCATTAGTTTTCTGTCAATATGGCGGCGAAGGTCGAGAAAAGGACACTAAAACAGTAGGAGTTCATTGGTCTATGTGGAGAAGGTATTGACCAAAGGTATCTGTTTACTGTGTAGTGTAGTAATATACGACATGATTTAGTTTTTCCGTTTCACTCTGTTGCACTGTACTGTATTTTGTTATAAATTAGTCTTGCAGAAATATTCAAACGTGCCGTTATTTTTCTCACAGTTTTTTCTAGCTTTTAAACATTTTTCAACAAGGAAAACCCAAACAACCTACCATTTACGAGTTTTCGCACGGCAGGAAGTAGCGGAATAAGGCAAGGATTCTTTGCGTTCACCCATCCGAAACATAATCGCGACTGGCGATGCTTAGGTTGTCGAGTACCTTCCTTAATTAACTTGAAAGAATTTTCAATTATTTTCAGTACTACCAATTTTGTGGCAGATTTTACAAAAATCCAATTCTACCATGAATTTACCGTGGCCCGCATTTTCTTGCCAGCTTTAGATGCAAAGTTTCAAAAACCCACCGAAAATCTAAAATTATACATAATAATATAAATATATAATCTCTTCTAGTAATCTACAAACTGATCCCAACAAGAACTTATAGAAATTTCTTCAAAAACCATCAAAATTACTGCTCGTAGAGCCGATAGAATCTGCTCCAATATATCCTAGAAAACGTTGGAAAAAACCACCAAGAACACAATTTCTAGATTCATGATACTGATGGAATCTCCTTAAATTCCCAAAAACCGATCCCACAAGAACTCAGAAACTTTTCCAAAATCATTCCCCATAGGATCTTCTAGAATTACGATACTATATATATATATAATCTCTTCAAATATTCTAGAAACCGATCCCACATGTACCCATAGAAACTTCTGCAAAAACCATAAAAATGACTGCCCAAAGACCTGATAAAATCTCCTCCAATATCATAGAAAATGTTGAAAAAACCGACCCAAAACCCGATAAAATCTTCTTACCCATATAGGATCTTCTAGATTCACGATACTGATAGAATCTCCTCAAATGCCCTAGAAACCGATCCCAAAAGAACTCATAGAAACTTCTCCAAAATCATTCCCCATAGGATCTTCTAGAATCACAATACTGATATAATCTCCTCAAATCTCTTAGAAACCGATCCCACATGTGCCCATAGAAACTTCTTCAAAACCCATCAAAATCACTGCCCATAGACCTGATAAAATCTCCTCCAATATCATAGAAAATGTTGCAAAAACCGACCCAAAACCCGATAAAATCTTCTACAAAATTTCTATCATATTTTCTATGAGATTCGAGGGGAAAATTTTACCAGGGATCTGTTTTATTCTGCATTTGCTGGCAATTTTTTAGTAGGCGACGATAACCTAACTTTCTTATAGACTTGGATTCATCTGTTACCATGGCAATCAACAGATTTTCTGGATAGGCATAAAACCCGTTTCTTTGAATGACTGGATTAATAATTTTAAAAATAACAAAGTGAATCTCGTGTTCGCAATTCTGCACCCAGGTACTACGTCTCCGCGTATTACAAACTTTTTGTTTTAAATTCGAGAGGTACAATCCTATGACTCCCTGATGATGATTCCTAATAAGAATGAAACAGGTCTGTAGGTGTCTGGATTCTCCATTAGACATTGGAGGCCTGGTCGTAATGAAGTGAGAAACAAAAACGCTTTTTCCGATATGCCACGAGTGTTACATTAAATTTTTAAAATGTCTTCTTCTTCTACATGAAGTTTTATATGGAACCATAAAGGTGCGTAAACCTAAACTACGTATTCGTGGAAATATAAAATCTTAGTATTCTATTTGAAACTGTTAGCCAATGGGAATAGGATAATTTGCAAACGCCAAAAGTAACAGCTTGACATATATCACATAAATGTTTTTGATCAGTAACTAGATCATCGGAAATAAGCTCTGGTAAATTTTCACTTTGTGTCGGATGAAACGAGATAACTGGCAAGGTTTCCCAGGTTTCTAAAGCTATCCCAATGGTGCTTGAATATTCGCGAAACCCAGTTAATGGTCCATCTAAATTTTGAAGTAAGCACCTTGGAGTAATTGATGTTGTAAACAGTTACAATATCATATAAATATACTGTTGCCAAGCAACTTTTATTGTAGTTAGTATAAAATGCTGATTATTGTGCAACTTCAAGGACTTTGGGGAACCTCTAAAATATTTTTGATTTAATTATGTTTTTAACACGTTATGTTGAGTACCGACAGACAACTTTTGGACCCTACCCCTTTTCGAATTTCGAAAATTTAATTTTTCACTCCACGCTACCTACATTCCTTATGGAACGGTTGTGGATAAAACTAATTAATTGAGAGTAGGTACGATATGCACGTGATTTAAAAAAATTAAGTAGTTGAACAATGTCAGAAACGACTAGTACAGAAAATAATTATCATTCACTCAACCGCCTACAAAAACACTCCTCGTTTTACTAACTTTGGTGGTAGTTCCACAAGAATGTGTGAAAATGGGGGAAGCCCGAATTCAAATACAATGTTTGACGATTCAGAAATCACGATGCGACCAATGAGGGTAAATAATCTAAGAGGTAATAATAATTATGACTTGATTTCCTCCAAAAGTGCATGAGGCGAGACGATAAGATATGGTTATCCACACACAATAGACTTAAAAAATTAAAAGAATGAGAAATAAATCCCCAATGTCCATAGTAGAGTTAAATAAAAATAAAAAAGAGAACTGGTAGAACTGGTGGAGGAGGCCAAAAACTCTCTTTTCTATTAAAAAATTAAGTTTGTGACAACTAATTGTCTTAAATCATAAAAATTTTAAACTTTTAGAATGACAAGAATCACGTCAGGCCCACCAGTTGATTTTTGATTAGGGAGAAAGCGCACTCTCCTTTTTGTAAAATTAATATCAAGGGGAAGCATTTCCAAAACAACAACCATTTAATTACCAAAACATTTACCATTTAATTACATTAACTTAAGATGGATACATATTATTTACATTGCTATATTAAAGATCATCTAGCTCCATTCCGTATTCTTCTATATCATATTCTGGGTTTTCTTCATCAACATTTTCGTCTTTATATTCAACTTCTTGTTCGGTTGTGTCTTCTTCTTCTTCTTCTTCTTCTTCAATGGTCGGTTCGATTATAACCTCTTCCTCGTCGAAGTCACTTTCTTTTTCAATATCTATATTATCAGCGTTGACTTCCTTTAATCCGTGCTTGATCTTTAAATGATAAATCAATATTTGATGATTGATAAAACCTTTTCTGCAGATACTACATTTATGGTCGCCCTCGTGAGTCATTAGATGGATATTTCGGTTGTAGGCTTTGGTGAACCCGATGGAACAAATTTCGCAAGTATATGGACGCTCACCTGAAAAATAAAACAATTTTGTATATAGGGCTGTCTAACAAATTATCAGTCAATCATTAATCACGCGATGACCCTTAAAAAATGGTGGGTGCATGGTAAACAAAGCGATTTTCCATAAGACGTAATTCTAATAAAAATGAAAATTTTGGTAGGTATTGGTATTAAAGTAGAAAAAGATGCAGATTAAATAAAGTGACTACTTTAGAGAGTAATCCTTTCTGAATCGGGGAGGAACGAATATTTTGCCGAAATGTTAGAAATAAACTCAAAATTCGCAGTTTAAAGAGGCATTGTCATGTTTATCTCTCTCGCACTTGCACAGTGTGCATTGTGTCTATCAGTTCAGCCTGAAGATCGGGCCAGATCGGCTTGAAGAGAGACTGTTGCGCTATCTGACTTACACGAGTGCGACAAAGATAGGTAGAGGGACATTTCCTCGTTGAACTGCGATTTTTGAGTTTATTGTTAAAATTTCGGCAAAATGCTTGTTTTTCCCCGATTCAGAAAGGATTATACTCTATAAAAAAATCACTTTGCTTAATCTGCACCTTCTTCCACTTTGGCAAATTTTTGATTTAAGTTAGCATTACGTCTTATGGAAAAAACGGTTCTTGAACTCTTGAGAGCGGTTTCACTGAGGTGAGAGACCTGACAACCATGTAAAGGCGCATTTACACAGGGCGAATAGGTTAGTCCAAAAATTCGGGCCAAATATGGCGAACCTTTTTCAACGAACGTTTGCCCGAACACTCAAACATTTGCAACGAACATTTGCAGCGAACATTTGCCACGAACATTCGGGCAAATTTTTTGGAAATATATTTTTGAAAGTGGGAATAGATAATATTTTTGGTCTCACATCACTGACCTCAATTCTTGAAATTGGAATGGAACACCAAAAATATTTTATTTTTCGATTAAATAGTAAAAGCCGACGGAAAGCGAAAAATTATTATTTGCTAGGTGGTAGGTTGTCAGGTTGGTAAATATCTACTAAATAACTTTGTACCTAATTGTTGCTATGCCACCAAATCCCATCACCAAACACCACCACCAAACCCCACCACCAAAACCTCACAAAATAAAATAAAGTAATTCTCAATATTTTTTATCAAGTGCGTCAAATCGTTTCTCCGTCGCAAAGGTTTTAAAATTGAATTTTTATATTAAAATTCAGTTCAATGATTTACATATAATAAATAATTTTTTTAATTTTTACTTTATTCCAAATATTTCTTTCAGAAAATTTTGTCCGAACACCACGAACTTTTTTACCCGAATCCCGAACCTTTTGGCCCGAAGCTTTTATCTCAGAAACTAATCGCTAAATTTTTTTAAACACTTGTGAAGGCATTTGAAAGGCCTTCAAAACCAGTTGTCACTTGACCCACTTTCCCTATTAAAAATTAAAAATACGTGAAAACGCTCTTGTTTTGTTTTCGTTGGAACAGGCTGCGTGAAGAACAATATTTAAGAAATTTCATAAAAAGCAACTCATTGATATTTTAAATACATGTGTGTCTCCTTTTGTGTGTTTGTTTATGGCATAGATACCTCTTATTTTTTTCCCATATAGAACGCCTACGGTTTGTCAAGCCAGGAATTATTCAGACCGTATTTAATAAAAATTTTCATCGTAAGAACGATTCACCATAAAAACTGCAATTTGTTGAACCAATTTTTTATCCGAACCTTATTTCTTCAAACCCACTCAATAACAAATTCGTAATTTGTAAAACCCATTTTTAATCAAACACCGAATTTGTCAAACCATTATTTTTCAAAACCGGAATTCGTAAGATCCGTTGTTTATCAAAAGTTTGTTCTTAACTGAATGCAAGAGACATCTATACACAAACTATTGAACGCTACCTGTACACCTGCGTGTACGCCTCCCGTTAATATATTATTGGCGAAAGCGCAATAAATTTAGCAGAAATTTCTGATAAACAACTGGTCTTACGAATTCCGGTTTTGAAAAATAATGGTTTGACAAATTCCGGGTTATATTAAAAATGAGTTTTATAAATTACGAGTTTGATATTGAATGAGTTTGATGAACAATGGTTCGATTACAAACGGGTCTTATAAATTTCGAATTTGTTATTGAATGGGTTTGAAGAAATAAGGTTCGGATAAAAAATTGGTTTAATGAATTGATTTTGCACATTCTGATGAACCGAGGGCGTCCCCCATCGACATAAGGCGCCATGTTTTTTTTTCTCTTTTTTAACAAGTTTTTATTATTTTTATTGAAAAAAAAACTACGAAATCTTTATGGAAATGATTTGCTTACACTTGTTTCATACCCGAATATTAAATTATGATTACAATTGGAAAAATATTTATTTAGTGTTTTCCCGAAGCATGAATTTGGTGACTTTTATGGAAGTAAAAGTAAACAATTCAACAAAAAAATTTTCGGCGCATGACGGTTTCCTCCCATTAATAGTAGTTTAACCCCTATGATTAAAGTATAACTGTGATTTTTCATCACCATTTTTTTATTTCCAAAGTTGTTGTAGGCCATGGACATAATTATTTTTCTCTTATTTGATTTTCATTTAAAAATGTTTTCTTCTCCCTCTATTCTGACACGTAGAGGGCGCTTCACTCACAGACAAACAAGGCACTGAGAGGGCATTGTGTACAATAGGACACAAATTAGGTTGACCATTTATGCAGATGTTGGTAAAAAGTGTCCTCTGGGCAAATTCACCTTCAGGAAAAAAAAACTTAGTTACCTATTTCATCCCACCAAATTTCCTTGGTTTTGTCCCCACTTTGGGAAATTTCTCTCCTTTTTGACCTCCCAGTTTTTCATAAGAAAAAATTACTAGCTTAACTCGAAAATATTTTACCAAATTTTAACCAAAAATGTTACTTGGGTCCGCTTTGCGCCTCTTTTCCTTAGGTATATTACTCTATGATATTAGTTATTAAAAATGAGTCACTATATTTCATGCACTTTTATGTACTTTTTTTGCGGACCAGCTTGAAAAACTATATTAAATATTATGTAAATAAAAACCAAAAAAAAAAAATAGGTAATAAGTATTTACCTCAGATTAATAAAAAAAAATGAGATATAACAGTAAACAATATTACCCCGATCAACCAGCCACAATGTTTATTTCCCAAAAAATACATGGTTGCCAATTTACCGCGGGGTTTCCCTAGAAACAAAACAATTCATAAACTTCTTGAAGCTCTTTTGATAATATTATTGATTATTTGACATATTTTTATATAGGATAATTTTTCTTATGCTAATAACTTAATTCTTAGTCCTAATTTTTAGTCTCAATAATTAACTTTTTTTAATTTTTAATAAGTAGAATTTCGAGATTTATAAAAAAGAACACAAGCCGGCAACGTTTTTTCGACGAGCCGCGAATAAATGCCGACATGTTTGGTTGCAGCTGACGGCGTTGTTGTTAACGGGGGTTTGTGTTGTTCGGTGATTTTTGAATTTTATTGTGACTATTTGTGAAAAAAGAACTGTATCAAGCTATTTTGAGGACCAACAAAATGGTTTACCATTGCCTGGTATGCAATAAAAGCGGATATTCCAGCCCAGAACTAATATTTCGGAGGTAAGAAAGATCCTGTCATTTTACGTTAGTCATGGGCGTAGTATGAGGTAAAAAACTGCGTAAAAAGCTTATGATTATACTATTAATACATCAAAAATCTAAGACTAATACTAATCTTTTTTAAGAAACAAAAGTACCAGATAATTTTGCTCCTTTTGCAGCATGTAAAATATTTATTTATTATAATTTATACATAACAAGAGAAGACAATAAGACCAAGTGCTGATAGTCAGGTACTGGGGCAGGTATTTTTTGTATTTTAATGGGTACCTGGGTACTTTCTATAATGTGAATAAAAACGTTTTGGAGATATTTACTCTGAGCCAATCTTATTTTTATTTTCATTAATATTTATTATTTATTTTTTTGCCTTTTGACTCCTGTTTCCTGAAAAACTACTAGTAATTTTTTACCTCTTCCTTAAATTTTCCTTGTGTTCTGTATTCAGAAATGAACATGCAGCCAATGTGTAAAGAATAAAATTTGTTGGCCTTAAAATTTTCATAATTAACATCACAAAAAGTTCTCTTAATTTGATAAATAAAGTTTATATTCTACTAAAGAAAACTAAAAGAGACATTATTATCATAGTGAAAAAAACGCTTAATAAGCCGTTTATTAGCGTGTTTTTTTTTGGACAAAAACGTTATAAAACGGGTTATTAACCGTTTTTTTTTGCTATGAAAATATTTTTTTTTACTTTTGTTTTGTGGGATACTGCACAATTAAAAAAAATATATAACAGCCATCTTGAATAATTTACCTAAAAATCATTTCAAGTGCTCTTTGGTAAACTTTTGATCTGTTCGTAAATACCTACATTCCTCAAACTAAACTTTATCCTTGAATAAATCTATTTTTTGTGGTTATGCAAGTTCTGGCAGTTAATTCTTTTGAATAAGAAAATCCGACCAACCCTACCTTAAATCTCGTTTTCACATTTATATATTTAGTGTGTTGCCGTTTTATTGCTCTATCTCTTTTCTGTTCATATAATCGTCCAGAAGGGTGTTGGATTGTAAACATTAGAAGATTTCAATAGGGAATGTTTGGTCTCTCTTTAGTTATTAGTGTGAGGTATTTACTTACCAGTATGAAGAAATTCGTGGTTCTTCTTTTCTCCGCTGGATCTGAATCCTTTGTTGCAATACTGGCACAAGTACGGCCTTTCGCCGGTATGAGTTCTCTCGTGACGTTTCAATCCGCACATATTGTAGAACGTTTTCGAGCAAAACGAGCATTGGTATTTTCTCTCGTTGGTATGCACTTTCATGTGGTAAAACAGGCCCGAATCATAGTGGAACGATTTGCCGCAGACGGGGCACACCACTTTGGTTTCCCTTTGGTGCACTTGCTGATGTTTCTTGAACACGCTTTTTTGGGAAAAACTTTTTCCGCACACCTCACAACTGTACTCCTTCTCTGAAAAGATAAAATAGAAGCAATAATAATCCAAGTTGTTTAAATATTAGGGATATTTTGGGACGCTTAAAATTTTGACAACTTTAACAGCCACTGTGGTAGTGTTTAACAACCACTACCACTACCACTCATCGATTTTACCAGAGATTTTGGAACACATTAAAAACTGTCACTTGTAAAAAAACTTAAAGATTAGAAAAAATTGAAAATTTGTCTTAATTTTACAAAATAAGTGTTTTATATGTTGGAACCTTGAAATATTTTATTATTTTTAAAATTAATTAAGCGAAAATTATCTAAAATTAACCAGAAAAATAACCACAACCACAACGAAATGGATTCGTAGCTTACGGCAGTGGTAGTGGTTAACTACCACAACGGAGTGACGTTTAACTATTGCACAGACGCAGTAATTACCAAAACCACTACGAAAAGTCAAATAAGCGTTCCAAAATATCCCTATTAGCTGCATACCACGCACACTTGTTCGTCCTTAAAAAGACTTTATATAGCTCTTTTTTTTAAATAGTCAAAATAAAAGTCAAAAATCACAAAAAAACACCAAATCCCTTTAAAAACACTGCCGTGTCAGCTGTAAACGAAAAAGACTTGTCATAATTTTCGTGTATCTTTGATCCAACGGTGCCGGTTTGTATTTTTTGGTCATTCTAGTAATTTTACTCATTAAAATTAAAAATTAAATACAATTTTATTAAAAATGAGTTTTATAAATTACTAGTTTGATATTGAATGAGTTTGATGAGCAATTAGAATTTGTTATTGAATGGGTTTGAAGAAATAAGGTTCGGATAAAAAATTGGTTTAATGAATTGATTTTGCACATTCTGATAAACCGAGGCCGTCCCGCATCGACATAAGGCGCCATGTTTTTTTTCTCTTTTTTAACAAGTTTTTATTATTTTTATTGAAAAAAAAACTACGAAATCTTTATGCAAATGATTTGCTTACACTTGTTTCATACCCGAATATTAAATTATGATTTCAAATTGGAAATCATATTTATTTAGTGTTTTCCCGAAGCATGAATTTGGTGACTTTTATGGGAGTAAAAGCAAAAAATTCAACAAAAAAATTTCATTCTAGTAATTTTACTCATTAAAAATTTAATTATAGTAATTAATAAAATTAAAAAATTTAGTTATGAGTCTGAGGCTAATTACCTTGTAGAAAAAGCGGTTCAAAAACTTTATTTAGTTTTGTTCTTACCAAATCCCGCGGCAATTTGACAACCATGCATTTTAGGGAAAATGAACCTTATGGGTGATTGATCGGGGTAGTATTGTTTACTGTTATGATATATAATATATAATATATAATATATAATATATAATATATAATATATAATATATAATATATAATATATAATATATAATATATAATATATAATATATAATATATAATATATAATATATAATATATAATATATAATATATAATATATAATATATAATATATAATATATAATATATAATATATAATATATAATATATAATATATAATATATAATATATAATATATAATATATAATATATAATATAATATATAATCTGAGGTTATGTCTCTTTTTTTCTATTAACCTAAGGAAAAACTGCTTTCTGGCATTTTGCAGCAGTTTTTAAAGCAACAAATCTTTGGGGAAGATTTCCTATAATTTCCGAGTTCAAAGAGATTCAATCAGAGTTCAAAGAGATTTTCAATTTTTAAATTCCCTGACTTTTCCAGGTTTTCCTTACTTAACACAAAATAATTAGGTTTAGTAACAGTCATTACAGAATTTAACCACCACATTTGTCTCATTTTTCTCGGCATCTACAGCCAACACCATTCTTAACTAAAAAGCCTGTTAACTCCTACCACCTCAGTGCCCTTTAGCCTTATGTGTCTGCCATTTTTATAACCAAATTGACAAGTAAAACATGGATTTTCTGTCAGTTTGGTGTCAATATGGCACCGATCATAGGCCAAAGGATACTAAAACGAAAATGAGTTAACTGGCTTTTTAGTTGAGAACGGTGTTGCTACAGCGTCTTGTTTTAGAATAAAATCTGTCATAATTAAATTTTTCGAATTGAGTTGACATTTTTAGTTGTGACAACTAAAAATGTCAACTAGTTTGTCTGTTCAAAAATAAAATTAATTTTTTGTATTTTTTAAATGTGAACGTTTTATATGTTATTTTTTTAAAAGTATGGCCT
Organism: Oxystoma pomonae; assembly: GCA_963921995.1. Taxonomy (NCBI): domain Eukaryota; kingdom Metazoa; phylum Arthropoda; class Insecta; order Coleoptera; family Brentidae; genus Oxystoma; species Oxystoma pomonae. The sequence goes on along the minus strand of OY998170.1, from coordinate 16,814,988 downwards.
TACAAACTATGGTATGGTCCATACAGGAGTCTCTATTTGTTATCTAAGTTTTATTGGAACCCTTTGAAGATGAGCTTTATTTGCTTGAAACGCGTCAGGGATAATAGGCATTAGTGAACAAATTAAAAATTGGGAAGGAAAAGGACCACTGTTTTTACTTCCCTTGCTAAAAGGAAGTAATGTAATCATCGAAAAATCGCACTTGGAGATTTTCATGATCCTCCACGAATTTTGAGGTTTCGAATAGTGATAAGCACGAATCCAGACGCCATCGCTCTGTCTGTCGCCTACTTTGTAGCCACCCTTACTCAAAAACTTCTTCACTAATCATAACAAAATTTTACATATTGATTACTTTGACGCGCAGACCCCTATTGTTTTTGAGCATTCTCCTAGTAGACCCTTCGAAGTTACCCCCAAAAAACTTCATCCCTATTTTTTTCCATCATTTTTCTTACCGTGTGATACCTCCTTGGAAAGCTTATAAAAATTGTAGTTGAATGGCGCCAAAATTTTTGACTATATATATATATATATATATAATTGAAAAATTCAATTTTCTGTGCCATCATATATCACGAGTTATGAAACGAAATGTTAAATAAAAAGTAGCTTAAGATAAGATCCAGGTCACACCCTATTGTCTTATCAAATTTCATATAAATCGGTTTGGCCGTTATTGCGTGATTAATGGACAAAAATGTATGTATAAATGTATACGAGGATATATAGGGTCTTTTCAGACTTTCCAGAGTGTATCCAGACTTTTCCAGGGTCTTTCCAGAGTCTTTCCAGACTTCTCCAGGGTGTATCCAGACTTTTCTAGGGTGCACGGACTTTTCCAATACATTTTATATGTGCCATATATATATATATATATATATATAGATTCAGACTTTATTGTTTCTAAAAACATTTCGTTTTACAGGCGCTATATATATATATATATATAAGTCTGGATACACTCTGGAAAGTCTGAAAAGACCCTCGAAAAGTCTGGAAACACCCTGGAAAAGTCTGGATAGACCCTGAAAAAGTCTGGATACACTCTGGAAAAGTCTGGAGGAGTCTGGAAAAGTCTGAAAAGACCCTGGAAAAGTCTGGATATACTCTGGAAAGTCTGAAAAGACCCTGGAAAAGTCTGGATACCCTCTGGAAAGGTCTGGATACACTCTGGAAAAGTCTGGAAAGACCCTGGAAAAGTCTGGATATAATTTAGAAAAGTCTGGCACGACTCTGGAAAAGTCTGGAAAGACCCTGGAAAAGTCTGGATACACTCTGGAAAAGTCTGACCAACCCAATCTAACCCATGTATATATGAGTAGCGGATTTTTATATAATATATGTTCTTCTGAGCGAGGGAAGTTTTGGAGTAAACCTTTACTCGATTTATTTTCTTTAAAATGACTACTTACCTTCACCCTGGAGACCTTCAGAACCTTAAGCTACTTTACCCAATCGGGTGGAGCTTTCGCATCAGGATATATCCAATCCATATTAAAATTAGTTTTTCTAGTTGAATTTTTTTAAATTCTTCCACTAGCAAACAAAAAAATCACACAAATTACAGAAGAAAAATAGATTTCTTTAGCAAAACAAGTAGAAAGAGTCTCTAACCCAATTTGCCCCGAATATTTTTTATCTGTCTTTTACTAAAACTGCCTTTAACAACAAGTGAGAAAAAGACAAAAACTACCCATCTCTTTCTCTCTAATTTGTTAATGGACGATACATAAACATAATTCTGTGAAAATGGTGGTAAGAGCTACACTGGCACATTTTTTACATTCTCATTGGTGCGCATAAAAATATGAATATACAACTACTAAATATTTTGATAGTATTTCCAAAAAAATCATAAATACTTGTACATTATGGGTACTTATTCCCTGACTTTTACGTCAATTCTGAGTTTTTAGTGACTTTTCCCTGACAACATACAAATTCCCTGACTTTTCCAGGTTTTCCCTGACCATTTTGAACCCTGCATATTTCTACCAAGTACAGAAAATTACAAATGTACAAACCTTTGTGTGTTGACATATGGTACCACAAATTCTTCTTGTTGGTACACAACTTGTTGCACACATGGCAGTGCAAGTCAATGTCCTTCATGTTGACTCCCCCTATCGTTACATCTTTACCAGTCAAGTGGATGTGTGTAATATGGCTAACTAGGCTTCTCCTATTCTTAAACTTTTTGAAACAAACATAACACTCTAAGTTTTTAAATTTCTCGCACACCGCCACATGTTTTGTCAAATATGCTGCAGTGTTGAATGTCCGTTTACAATGACAACAGGAATTCGAAGTTTTTAAACGCGGTGTTTCTTTAGCCGGTTTCTCTATTACTCGTGAAAGTAAAATATCTTCATCTTCTATACCATTGATCTTATTAGCAGTTTTACCGGCAATAGAAGCACTGATAGTAGGACCCAAATTTTCCAAAAAATTGTTATAAGTCTTTCTTGTGTTATCATTTGAGGAACTTTCCTCTACCACCAAAACATTATTAATGTCATAGGACGACTCGCCCACAACTAGTTCTACAGATGGACTGTTTTCTTGTTTTCTATTTTCTATTGCTGTAACATTAGTTTCATCATCTGAACATCCCTCATCATTTTCAAAATTCATGTCAGATTGCAATATTTCATAATCAACATCTTCATCCTGTTCTTCTTTTAAAAATATTGTTTCAGTTGTATTCTCTTCATCGGAATGGCTAGCATGAGCAAGTTGCAGTAACTTAGTTTTGCTTTTAAAGTATTCCACTTTTAAATCATAAGATATACTCAAAAGACTCAAACAAATACCTAAAAAGAAAAAAAAATTATAAATTAAGAACAGATATGTATTACTATGATGTACAAAAATTAGAATTAGAATATAAATATAGACTTACCACATATTCTGGTCGGAAACTCATCACCCGAAGGTATTTCTTCACCCATAACAGTCTCCAAAGCTTCACAAACTAGCAACCCACTGGAATCTTTATTTAGGGAAGCATTCAAATCTGTCATGTCATTCAGGCTTTTTGTTAGACATATGCGGCACTTGTCTTCCAAGTGAAACTTGCTATACTGCGTTTTAGATGATATGCTTGTCATTGTGGCGGTAGAAAGACGGGTAGAAACCAGTATTTTGTAACCTACCTAAAAAACCTTTTTTTATATTTTCATCAAAAAGACAAATTAGATAACTGTCTGCAAATAAATTCGCCAACAATAAGGATATGGTGCAAAATTTCAAAACAGAGTAGGCGTCCATTGATTTATAATATAAAAATAGTGAGCCGTCAGAGGTTTTAAAAAACGCATCTTATTAAGGAAACCGAGCAATGCCTTAAAAATAACTTTAAAAGTGAGCCACAATAGACTTACAAGTGGTAGTGGCATACTTACACTCGAATCAATTAATTAGTCAATCCTATACAAAAATAAACTGCCCTGCACTTTATTCGATACTTTAAGTCCATTTACCAAATCAAAAACAGTAAAAGATGTAAGTGAAAAGAGTGAACAGAAGATAGTACCTATATTCTGGGTCTTATATGTGTTTCAATTATTTCACAACTTCTTTAAAATCCTATGCTCCAAGCAGATAATTTTAATGAATCAAAAAATATCTCACAATCATAACAGAATATTTTTACAACTTTATTTTATACTTATATCGCCTCTGTAGAGCACAAAATTCCAAGAGCCAATGAAAAATTGTGCATTTGTAATATTATTTTTTTTTATTGTGCTTATTCCCTCACTTTTCTTCCAATAGATTTTTTGGTGCTTTCCACCTACTTACACAAAATATGGCAGGATTTCAAGGCCCTGCTCTGGGAAATATCTTCAAAATGTCAATTTTGGTGCTTGGCACCTTGTTATAGGCATTGGCAGGGAAATTTGCAAAACAGAGAGGTTCTTTATAAAATTAAAATTTCTTTGGTGTGACTAAAAGTTTGACTGTATATGTATGTAAAAAAAGCAAAAATTGTAATTGTTTAAAGCATAAAATGTGTAGGAAATAAGGTAGTATTAATTTATTTTAATCAAAGTTCTTTACAGCCTGTAAAATTAACAAAAAAACGTGTTGTACTTTAAAGTATTTTGGCACATCTAAGAATATTTTAAAACTTTGTCTGCTCTCCCAAAAACTCGAGACATGACTAAGCATGATCTAAGCTGATCAAACAACAGTTATTTAGGGATTAGGTGTTACATTGTAAAAGAAGTTGTGACCTATGTAAGTATTAGCAAATAAGACTTTGGCAAATACCAAATAAAGAACAAGTATAATTACTTACTAATGGGTGAACAAATTCTGTTTTAGGACAAGGCAAGACCAAAATTATAGGTTCTGTCAGGTCCAAACTGAAAAAAATGCATATTTCAGGTCCTGCTGAGCCCCGACAAGACCTAGAATATAAGCTTTTTTGGCAGGTATACAAAATTTGAGAATTATTCCCCTCTCAGTATTTACTTACCCACCTAAAAAAAAACCAAAAAAAATCTGTTGACCAATAATAACAGTTGAACCTCTACAACTCAAACCCCTACAGTGGCAGATACAAGGGAGGAGGCGGGGGAGTGACAATCGCTCCCCTCTTTGCTGACCCAACCCACATTTTCTTAAGGCCTCCCCAGATATTTAAGAAAAATCCTCAGAAAAGTCACTACAACTGCCAATGTCTTTTTCCATAAATTTGCAATGGTGGTCAGGGAAACCTAAACATCAGAATTAGCTGAAATTTGGCATTGTTGTTCATTCTTAAAGTCTATATATATCTGAAGATTTTTTTTTGATAAAAAAAGCTCTGGCAATGATGTCTTGCTTGTAGGTTTCAAACCTGCCTGAGCAAAAAAAAAAACTATGTTTCCTATTTTCTAAAAACCTGGGCACCTCAGCCAAAAAAATCAATGATCGATAAATCTTGCTTTCCAAGCACTTTTATTTCATTGAATGTGAGAGAAAAATGCATAGTTCAAGGGTTGTAATATAGATTTTAGCACTGTTGCTGTGTTTGTTGGAGTTAATTTGGCAAATTTACTGATGTTTTATGGTAATTACCAACATGCATGCAGTGTTGCTAAAAACTATTTCTCTACATTGTAACTATGACCTTAAATAAGTAACAAGTTTTAAAAAATGTTTTTTAAGGCAGCAAAAGATTTTGCATGCATTGCTATAACACAATTTACGATTAAAACAGCATTTACATTTTTAGTATATTTTTCACAAAATTTTTGCCAGTAACATATTTATGACATGATTTTGCCAACAAATCTACAATAGGATAAAATACCATCACAACCCAGAGCCTTTATCTCACCTTTAAATTGAAAATTACGCACACTGGCTGATTAGATTTGGATTTCAGTTTGATAGCATTGTTGCTCTCAACGACTAGTAAAACCTAAAACAGCTTGTACAAGCATTTTCAGTCTATCACTGAGCCTAAATGCAGATTCAGAGATCCATAAGGTAACCTGTATGCGGTAAGATGCAGAAAAAATAAACTATAGCAAATGCATACCGCTATTTACAGTGTTCTGTAAGCTGCAAGCAGTAAGAGCAGCATGTGTTTGCTATTGTTTATTTTCCTTGCCTCTTACCACATACCTTACCTTACAGAACACTGAATCTACCTTAAGGATGTTCTGATATTTGGTAATTATGCAGTATACGGTTTTCTGCCATTTTTGATTTTTTTTGAAAAATTCTTTATAGGGGCACCTTCTAGGGTCCCCCAAATCCGCCTGCGCCCGATTTTTTTTTTTTTTTTTTTAACGAGAAAAAAGGGTGCCCAGGGGGGGTTGTAAAGTGATTTTTTAATTGTTTTGGGTTGGTTTGGATTAGGTTAGGTTGGACTGTGTTGGTTTGGTTTGTTTTAGTGAAAAAAAATAAAAAAAAAACAAAAAAAATCAAAAAAAAAAACCAACCGGCGCAGACGGATTTGGGGTCCTAGGGACCCTAGAAGGTGCCCCCATAAAGAATTTTTCAAAAAAAATCAAAAATGGCAGAAAACCGTATACTGCATAATTACCAAATTTATTATTATTATTATTATTATTTTTTCTACAAAAGCCGTGTTTCCAAGGTTAAATGACAAATATGAAAGTGTTCCTAGAGTTACGACAGTCGTAGCTATAGACACGTCGCCCTTAAAAATATCGGTAATTATGCAGTATACGGTTTTCTGCCATTTTTGATTTTTTTTGAAAAATTCTTTATGGGGGCACCTTCTAGGGTCCCTAGGACCCCAAATCCGCCTGCGCCCGATTTTTTTTTTTTTTTTTTTTAACTAGAAAAAAGGGTGCCTAGGGGGGGTTGTAAAGTGTTTTTTTAATTGTTTTGGGTTGGTTTGGATTAGGTTGGGTTGGACTGTGTTGGTTTGGTTTGTTTTAGTGAAAAAAAATTAAAAAAAAAACAAAAAAAATAAAAAAAAAAACCAAACGGCGCAGACGGATTTGGGGTCCTAGGGACCCTAGAAGGTGCCCCCATAAAGAATTTTTCAAAAAAAATCAAAAATGGCAGAAAACCGTATACTGCATAATTACCATAAATTTACCTTACCTTAAAGTCTTTAAAAATTAATTATGAAGGAGTATTGTAGGAAAATTTAATACAAAGCCATTTTCCCATACTTTTTTTCTGTTTTTTGCTAACGGAAAATAAACAGGTTCTCGTGTCATGTGTCAAACACAGATTCATAGAAAAAAAATTGGGTTCGGTCTGTCTGGCAGCACCACGGATGTAACGGGCAGCACAGATTTGTCAAAGGCAAATATGAAGTCTATATTTTTGGTAAGTACCGTGCTGCACCGGCTGAAGCTGTTCTAAAACGGAAAATTGGACATCGGGCGCTTGGGGTTTATACGCGAACGCACCCTTTGCCCCATTAATGTGGAAACTTTTTCACAATATCTATAGTCCAATTTTTTGATGAGCGCAGTTAGTGCCCGGCACTAATAAGGCCAGGCACTATTTTGACGCTGTTGACAGATACGCATGCGCAAGAACGACCACATTTAGTGCCGACACTAATAAGGTTAGGACCTGCCCTTATTTGTGGAGGAATTATACTGGGCTGCATCTTGACTGTGTCTAGCCGTTTTTGACAACTATTCGCCATTTTTTTTACCTTAACCCTACTATCAGGAATTTTTTGTGTTGTGACGGCCAAAAAAGCAAAAATTCCAACAAAATAGTTATATTTTTATGAAATCGGATGACATAGCACAAGAAAATTAAAAAAAGCAAGGCTCAGATACTTTGTTTAACCGCTGAAGACAATATTTGTTTGCTACGAGAAGTAGTTCAACAAAATCCCTTCAGAACTCTAAATGGTCCTTCTCTCCACCCTTCACAAAGACCTCTGCTTCCAACACATCACCCATGCTTTTGATCACTATAAATATAAAAAAACAAAACAGAATTTCGAAAACAGGCAGAAAATATTTGCGCCACCGTTTTGCTAGAGGCGCGTTCAATAATTCTATAATTTGCACCTTTTAGAGCCAGCCACAGCCTGTGTTAAGGTCGGCGCTAAGTAGGCACTATCCAGTGCGGCCGTATTTCAATAATTCCCTATTTTTTTGGATCTATTTTTGATACATTGTTTTAGGCGCAATTTTACAACTCATAGTTAAACGTCAAACCTCAGTTTAAACCACGGATGTTGACTTTTTTACATTTTATAAGTGCAGTTTACCCACAAACTTCAGTTTAACTGTTTCCGGCGGTCTGGGTGTGGGTTAAACTCTAGTTTAAATAGTTACCGAAAAATTCTAACCTAAAAATAGTTATTAAATTTTGTTTCTGGTAAAAAAACTGGAAGTATTTAATTCGCTATGAGAGATCCCTTAGAATTTTTGATCAACTGGATGAAGATGATGACGAAATTATTGACATTGTCGAAGCACCAAGATGACCAAAAATTATTCGTCCTTGAACAAATCCTTTGGAGGAGTACGACGATGTAGATTTTAAAAAGAGGTTTTAATTATCACCAATCACATGCGAAATTCTGCAGGAGCAAATTCGACAAGACTTGGAATACCCAATGCACAAATCTGTAAGTTTTATTCTTACACCGAGCTCCCACGTATATATACTGTATATTGTTTCTGACAATTCTGAACATTTTTTGTTGTGGCATCTGCCTGTATGTCTGTCTGTAACCATGCAACGCTGATATCTCAAAAACTACTTGACTGATTTTTATAAAATTTGGTGACTATATGCTGGGTTTGGCTCTAGTTGCTGCCATTTTAAAGATATGGTTAAAATAATCAACCCTATATGCCAAAAAAATGTAGTCTTTTTAAACTAGAAAAAAAATTGTTGTTCTTCTAATCTTACATCTAATCCAACAGCTCCTCTTTTCTTCCTGTCCGTGGTATTAACTGCGACTTATAAAATTGAGCAACTGGTTTACCAATCGTTTAATCCAAAGATTAAACTGAAGTTTAAACTTGGTTCCTCCTGGAGTTCCTTACTTTATGGTTACTTCAAACTGACAACAACAAGTTATTTGACATGCGAACTGTTGACAACTAAGAAATACGTTTTCGGAGGCAAAAATGACGTCAGTTCGCTCATCCAAAAATTAGACTATACAATTACTCTGCTTTTCCTTTTCTGTAACTTTTGCGGTAACTTTTTCCTTTAGCAATTAAATCTCATGTATTCAGATTAGGGTGTTCATGCTTGTTCCTTTTCTGTATCATTTTCCCATAAAGGTATAATACAGCCATTTGCACCAACATATTTAGGGGTAACCTAGCATTAGGTAGCACCTAAATCTAGTTTAGTTTTAGGTTAGGGGAGCGCTAGGGGACCAAAAACGAGCCCCTAGATTTAGGAATCACCTAAGGTAGTTTAGGGGAGTTCTAAATACAAACGAAACTCTTCTCTAACCTAAGCCACCTTAGTCTAGGTGACCCCTAAATAAGTAAATATGTGACAGCTCCAGCTAATCAAATCCGTGAAAACATCGTTTCGTACGCAGGAATGTTCGTAACGTTACGACTCCCTTATCGTACCTAACGAGGTTTTCGTGCATTTGATCAGCCGAAGCTGTCACGTATTCGCCATGATTTTAAAAATGCACCTGCTTGATTGGTCAATTCGATAGGGATAATGGTTACGAATGCTGATAAAAATGAAAATTAACTTTAATCAGTTGAATGTCTTTGCTTTTTCCTTAAAAGGAATGACCTTGAAAGTTGGCTAATATTTAACTTTTATGTGCTGGCGTCAAAATATTAGTTGATGTTTTTTTAACCACAAAATTGTTTTTACTTAATTATTTGAAGAAGTAATTATTACAGAAATGGATATTGATCATGGTGAAAGATTTTCCACATTTGTAGTACAAAAAGAACCCAAAATTTTGTAACAAAAGACCAAAATCGCGAGTGCACCTGTCATTAGTGTCAACCTTAGTGACTAAAGTTAAGGAAAAGGAATTTTAGCATGAACCAGATTTTTATATAAGGGAAAAGAAAAGGGTAAAGTTACAGTAAAGGAAAATTAATTTAACCAAGAACCAGCACGATTTTTCCGTTTTTTTTCCGTAAAATTAAATATTGGTTAACTTTCAAGGTCATTCCTTAATAGGATGTATTATTTGTAGAAAGTACGAATTGTGCGATTTGCGTAAAGTATTGTTTCTGCGATGTATATTGGTTTAAAATCGTTGTATGAAATTATGGGGACCCGAACGCTAAAACACCGCTTCTTGTTTCCGCCATGTAATCTTACCTTTATTTTCATATGAGAATCCGTTTGCCGATCGTCATTCCACCATTTGTCAAATGTTGACTGTCAAATTTAAACGTCAAGTATTTCCTTGCACATTTCTCCCCGGCAAAATTTGTTAAAAAAATTGCAGTTTTTCAGTGAGCTTCTCGTTTTAAAAATTATTGTAGGAAGCATTGTCCGTATAGCTGGTAAAATGGAGATCCGGGAAGTGGTGGACTTACTGCGAGCAACAATCGATCCCAATCAACGGCAGGAAGCAGAGGCCCGCCTGGATCAGGTATGTGATAAAAACGTGCTTGTTCACGATCCTCTGGCTTGTCCTTTTTATTTTATGTTTCTTTTGTCAGCTCTTTATCCGAGAATTAATGACCTTTTTAAGAAACTGATATAAAAAATCTTATTAAAAGACTTTGACAACCATTAGTCTTATCAGAGGGATAACAGTACAACTTTTCTTGCTGTAATGGCATGTTTTTTTATATGGGTAGTGCAGGGTAATTTCATGAGTCTTTTCCCCTTCAGGACTCATAAAAGGGCTTGCCACTACCTGGTCTTTAGCAAATGAATTTGCCTTAATTTTGCCATATTTTACCCGCCTGGCAGGTCCTTAACCCTGCTTGACATGAAGCAATAAAAGAAGAAAGGCTTGCAAGTTCTCTTTTCTCATCTTGCTTTAGTGCCAGTAAAGCGAGATGAAAACAGCTAAGACTTGCATGCAATTCTTGTTTTATTGCTCCATGTCATGCAGGCTTAAGCAAATGTCCCAGGTCCCTGTGCAGCAATACTCACATAATACCTGAATTTAACCACCATTATAAGGTTTGCACCTAAGACCCGGAAACATCCAAAATATCCTTAAGTAATTCATTATTCCTATTCTTTTGTCATTAATGTATATTATGAGTATTTTTTAAGAAAGTGTATAGGTTCCAACCTCGGTTCTAACTAATTGCATGTGCTGATGATACACCTGCAGCTACACATGTCAAATTGTAAAAGAATCAAAATCTTTAAAATACCTTGGTATAGTAAGTAATTGATAAAAATGTTAACTTTAAATTATATATCAAATTATTATTCAAAAACACTGTTGGCTTGTGACTTGTAACACTGACAAGGCAATAACAACAAAAATTAAAAAAAAAAATAATAAAATGAGAATATTGGTAAAATTTAAAATGCATTAATAAGATAAAAAACTATTCTTTACATTTTGATAAGAAACTATTGTACACATTTTTTTTTTTGGGCCTTCTTATTTTATGCACAACATCATGTTTTTATCTTGAGATTAAAAAAAAAATGAACTTGTGGTAAAGCCATGATGGTAATTTAAGGGGTAATGTTTTATTTAAGCAATTTTTACTATGTTTTTAACATTTTTATGCCCTGATTTTGCTCACATTTTAAAGATTTCTTTCCAAACTTTTTAAGTTTTCACTGTTTCTATCATTCCAAAAAAAGTACTACCAAAAAACATTTTTTCTCTGTTAAAATGAAAAATATTTAGAGAGACGGCAGAATTTTAGAGGTAGATAGAGAGATAATTTAGTGAATGCAAAAATATTTAAGTTATAATATAATAATTTAAGGCAATTGGTTAATAAAAGTTTCTGTTATGTCATCTGTCTGTCATCTTGAGTGGTGTCGATTGGTGATTTTTATTTTGCCATTTTTTTACAAAAAAACAGCAAAAATTGTAATTTTTCAAAGCATAAAGTGTGTGAGACATAAGGTGGTATTAATTTCTTTCAAACAAAGTTCTTTACAGTCTTTAAATTTACCAAAAAATGTGTCCCACTATAAGTGTATTTAAGCACATCTAAAAATCATTTAACAGGTATTTAACTAAATTATTTTAGGGGTCATCATCACATTTCAAACATTGTAAAACTGGGTATTTTTAAAATTTTAGTAAAAACATGATACCACTTTAAAATCTAAAACATTGGCTTACATTTTAAGTCATGCTTAAATAATTAAATTAACATTTCATTACATATTTAATTTGTTTATTGCATAAGGGATTTTCAATTGTCAAGCAGACCACACATATAATCACCAACAAGTGTGGTGCACACATAGGCTGAGTTGACAAGGCATGTGTGAAGCAGATCTTTTAGCTGGCTCATGTTTGCATGTAATCTAAAAAAAGGCAAAGTCGTCTCAAGGCTATATGTGAAAAATAGTTTTTCTAATTGATGATTTGTTGATTTTATAATTGCAATAAGAAAAAAATGGAATTTTGCGTTTTTTGGTTTACAAAATTTTAATCAAATCAAATCGTTTAGACTAAATAGACTAAAATTTATGTAAAAGTTTAATAAGAAAATAGAAAATACTAAATAAATTATTTACCCAATTAAAAATTGTCAACAAAAATTTCTGCACAGTTAATTTTCAGTTAAGTCAGCTAAAGTGACATGCTGGGGCACACAAGATGAAAATTTATTCTTGCCTTACCCAGCCACCATGCACTATGACAACGCAGAGGCTCTTGGACCCTAATGATAGAAGACCAAAGCAAATCCTAGCAGAGTGGGGAAGCGAGGCAACCGAAATGAGTACTTCATTTATCTTTGATGGAACCAAAGACATTTAACTAAAATAGACCCATCAAGTCATTCATAAATTGCTTTGAAAGACGATCAGTTGTTAGATTTAGGGAAAACCATTTTATGTTCCACTGGCAATGCTGCACCAGACATGCTCATTCTCACACATGCTCCAACCACCTTACGTTTAGCAGCGGCCAGAACCGGCTCGTTATATAAAAATGTAAAAAGGTTTCGTCATTATTTTCAGACTTGTCAAATTTTTTTGGAAATACAATCTTTAAGTTTTTTATGCTTAATAATTAATACTTCGGAGTTCGGGCGGGGGGAAAGTCACTTTCGCAAAGGTTATGTACAATTTTTTTTCTACGAGTGTTTATGATGACTTTCTTGATCAAAAAATAGTTTTTAGAACACACATTTCCAACTCAAAATTTAAAAATTTGGTCCATAAAGTACCATATAAAAAAAAATTGCTTGCTTTAAACGTTTTTTCATGCACACTATGACTGTTTTTGATGCACGCCGTGCTTATTTTTTTACGTACGGCGTGTGGGAAGTTGAACTTTCCACATTAAAATAGATATGTAACAGTAGACCTTTTCACACGCATTTGCAAAGTAGTTTCTTTACCTATTTAATGTCAAGTGACCTGCAAAACTTTATTAAAAAATTAGCATAGGTAAGAGTATTTTTTTAGCATGGCGTGAATTTTAAGTCTAATTGGAGTTTTTAGATGCATTTATAAACTAGATTAAATTAAAAATGGAAACAAAATGATTTTTTGGTTTTAATTTTAAAAATACCAAATATATATAACCTTAGGCAGAAGCTTTTAATGCAAGTAGGAAATTGTTGTACTAAAAACGTGTTAAAAGTGCCTTTTTCGCCCTTAATAGCCATCATGTGCAGAAAGGTATCACTTTCCGCACTGTTTAGGCAAATTACCAAAAAACCAATGTGGAAAAAATAAGCAAATTCGACTAAAAATAGTGGTATTTTGAAAAAGGATGATACCTATATTATAGGTACTACATGATGGTTTTTCGTTGTGTAAAAAAAATGGAATTTATACACTGCTATAATTTTTATTTAATACATGCAAAAGTATCTTTACATTTTTAATAAGTACAAAAAAATCTTATGTGAAGTATCTACCTATGTAAATATTATAAATAAAAAGTTGTAACAAACATACAGTCTTTATCCTGTGTCTGACATAATAATGTTTTACAAATTTATATTTATACCGGGAATGCTTATACTATTTAAAAACAAATCTCAGCAGAAAAAATTAGCTGACTACAGATAGTATCAAAACTGTGAATGTAGTTATAAATAAATATCATAATTAATAATGTAATATGTAATATACCTCTTACATTTTTTTGCTACTCATATAGGATATTTAAAAATGTTGCAGCAGTGGTTGGTTCATTATACCAAATATAGTGTAATTAATTATAAGTGCTTACCATTTTGTTTTCATCAGAAATTCTCAAAAATATTCCAAGAAAACTTATTTCTTTCCTATATTTATTAATTACATTTTGTATTTATTGCAACACTAGTTGCACGCCTATGGCGGCCTATCACAAGATGGCGTCGAAAAAACCTATGATAACTAACCTGTGAAATCTTTGGTTTTCACCTGCAATCTCCAGTTTTTGTCATATCACTTTTGCCACAAACACTTAAAACTCTATTGAAAAAATATTAAAAATCTCTCGATTAATCACAATGCGAGGTTGTAACATTTTTGTAGGTTTTATTCCGATATATATTGGGAGATAAAAAGAATTTTTCTTTAGGCAAAAATATGAGGTATTTTATATGATATTTCGATCGAAAAAATGAGGTATATTTCAAGTACCATAAATTCTTTATTGATTTAAAATTGTGAAGATTCAAGGAAATTTAAATGCAATTATGTAATATACCTAAATGTCTTTATATATTTGAATAAAAATAAGGTGTTTCTCGATGTTTAAAAAAACAAACCGGAGAATTTGCATAATTGCATGTAAAATAAAGTTATAAAAATAATATTTTTTTAAAAACACTACCTATGGAGATACAACTTTCAGCGCAATCTGGCATTGTCTCCAAATTGTTTACCTTATGTCTGATCGCAACTGTGGTAAACATAATGTCTCTATTTAAGTTATACCTTTATGGATGGAACATACAAAACATTCATAAAGCAAAGGCAGAAGAATAAGAACTTTAATGAAATAAAAGAAGTAGCACCATAATATTAAAATAAAAAAAAGTTTAAAGAGTGCTTTTTTTTCCACAAAAATGAAACACAAAAAATTAACACATACATTTGAATTTACAAGTTTTTCCAAAAAAGTGGTGTGGTGCCACCTCATTTAACAAGCTGCCACTGTACAAAAACTAAAATTCCTACTTTTAAAACAGATATGTTACAACTTGTGTTACAAAAATATTTTGCGATGGTTCCTACCGGGGGTCCTACTGAGTTATGAAATAACTTGTGTGGCTTATGAAACAAAACAACTTCATCCAGTAAGTAGTCCTCAAGTTAAACCAGAACCTAAAATAAGTTTAAAAGCATTTTTGTGTTTAATAATGAGATACTTCGAGCCTGCTGTTATATATCCCTAGAAGAATATAAGCCTACAATTTTGCTTTGCAGCTGGACAGCTGGAAACAGCACTGACCTTAATTCAAATCCTCTTATTTTGTGCATCATTTTTGGCTTATTTGCTGATGTTATCATTGGGAGGATTTTTATTGTCTTTTAGTTATTTTGTTACCAGTCTGTATTTTTAACATTTTTTGCCATTTTATTCAATTTTCAATTTCTTTTATTTAAGGACTTGCCATTTTATACAGTTTTTTTTGACATTATAAGTTCTTCATAAATAATATCACTCAATATTATAAATATATAATAAATAGTATCACTCAATACTATAACTAGAGAAAAAGCCATGCTATCAGGTACTTATATAAAGACATTAATTTGATAATACATGTTTCTAATGTAACAAAAAGAACAAGAAAAATACTGTAAACAAAAAAAGAAAGAAATTAAAAAAATAAGTGTGTTTATTTTTGAAATAAAATCAATATTTTATAATAATTTAAAAAAAAAAATTGTTTCCTTAGAGCTTTTTATTTTTTTTTATTATTAAAAATAAGGTAGTAAATATTTTCCTCGCAACTTGAAAAAGTGGCTTGATTTGTATAGGGAGGACCAAAAAAATGGGACTATCCATTACCTAAAAAGTTTTTTTTCGAATTTAAAAGTTTTAATCACTTTTGACTTCGAAATTTCAGAATTTGATGCTGAAACTGACAGTTTGTAAAAATCCCAAACCGCGCAAATTAAAAAAAAAATAGGTGATTTTAAAGTTTTTACCAGGGGCTTAATAGGCGGCTGATTTTCATGAGATGTCCGCTTTCCAAAAAAAAAAGGAAAGAAAAATAAAGATTACATATTTTTTTGTTAATTTTGGATGTTAAGGTTATGTGGACCTGCTTTTTATTTGAAAAAAATTATCATTCCGGGAGTTGAGAAAAGAATCACAAATAATTAAATATATTTATGGAAAAGGTAGAGAACTTTATTGTTTTACTTAAAAAGGGCTAACACTCACATTTGTAAATACTGCAAACCAACATGGTGAGGAAAGATTCATAAAAACGATAATTGTGAAATATCCATTACATACATTTCGAAGATCGCTATAGATAAAAGACAAAAAGAAAATTTATACTTAGATGCCGAGAATGTTTATTATGATGATTAAATGATATGGTAAAACATGTTAAATATTGTAAGTTTAAATTATTTGGAGATGATGGTTTATTATAGGGTCAGTCCATATCAAGTCAACCAGGGTATTTTACCACACCATCTCCGATGTTGATGATTTTTAGTATACATGTTTTTCCTACCAAAAAACTGGAAAATCCAAAATTTCAGACTTTTTTGACCAGTTGTTTATTTTGAATTAATTTTTGAAAATCGAAAAAGTCACTTATTTGTCCTTAACATGTGCGCACAAAATTAGGAATATCCAAAGAACCACTTATAATAGAAAAGTAGGTGAAGGTTCATTTTAAAGCTCTTATAAAGACCTTTCATATGAGAATATTGCATAACATATATTGAAAAAAAAAATTAAAAAAAAAATTTTTGATTTTTTTTTGAAAAATTTCAAAAAGACCATTTTTAATTTTTTTCAAAAAATTATATTATTTTCTTTAAAGTGTTATTAAACTATTCACAAAATTTTGAGATGGACAAATCATGGGTTCAATGTGAAAAAATTTATTAAAAATGTCACATGCATGAAAAATCGCCTATATATAGACAATGCATTTTGGTAATTAGAAGAATATAATGGGGTTTAAAGCGATATTATAAAAATATTTAACAATATTTTATTTAATAAAAAATTATATCCTATGTTTCATTCTGCATCAGTAATCAGATTAACATTGCCCCCCATTGTAATATTTACTTACAAAACCTCTTTTCCACCGGAGACGTACTATTGGATGTTCCAATTCTTAGGAAAATATGCCTGTATAAACCTGCCAATACTTTTGTGAAATACTGCCTGTTTATTCCTGTTTAACATTAAGGACACACCTCCTTCATTTTATTGGTCTGTTTAGGTACATTGTGGGGATTTGCTGACATGAAAATTCCTGCATAAATTGATTTTAAATTTTTGGCAAGTATCTTCCTGATACAGCTCCAAATAATCGATACATAATAGTTCGACTGAAGGTTTATCAGAAGTCATCTCTGTGTAATTTTAAAAGTTTCAACTATGGGTGAGGCAAGTGGATGGACTAAATATAAAGTAAAGTGCTGTGATCCACTAGAGTTAAAAATCAAGCATTTTGGGAAATTAAGAAATGTGACCAAGTGGATGTGCAGTTACAAAAATGTCAAAATGGGAATGAAAATCTGTGATGGTTGTAGACTAAAGCTTTCAAAGGAGTTTAAGGCATCTGAAGAAGATGAGGCAGGGTAAGTAACAAATAGTATTTTTTAATATAAAATTAATAAACTAAACCAATTGCGTCAAGTACGGAGTGGAAAAATCTCATGGCATTATTTTGCATGGCATTATTTTGCATGGCATTTTGAGAATACAGACATTATGTACTGTTACCCCCTTTTTAAGTTCTTATAAAAAACTAACTTTTTAAATTTTTTTAGACCCAGTCAAGTTCCAGACAATGATCCAGATTTTCAAGATCCTGCTGAATCATTTACTCTTTTAAACAAGTCATTGGAGCTTCTTGGTGTGTCGCCGATTAAAAGAAAAAATGTATACAAAGAAAAAATTGATATTGTACAGCATACAATTGCGAAAGCATTTACAAAGGAATCAGATTCAACGCTAGTAAAGGAATGCCAGAGTGACGAAAGTGAAATGATTAAGCAGTTAAAGGACAAATTTTTAAAAACCGAAAAGAGGAGTGAGAAAATACTAGTTTTATCATGTTTACCTCAAAGTTGGAGTAGAAAGAAGATTGAAGAAGAATTTGGAGTTTCTCAATATTTGGCCAGAGCTGTAAAACAGTTAGTTAAGGACAATGGGATATTATGTTCTCCTAACCCCAAACCGGGAAAGACCCTTAGTGATAGAGTGGCCCAAATAGTGGTAGATTTTTACCAAAGGGATGACATTAGCAGGACCATGCCAGGTAAAAAAGATTATGTTGTTATCAGAAAATATGGAGCTGAAAAAGAATATGTACAAAAAAAATTAGTCTTAGCTAATTTAAAAGAAATTTATGCATTGTTTAAAACTGAGTACCCCAATGAAAAAATTGGGTTTTCAAAATTTTGTGAACTGCGACCCAAAAACTGTATACTGGCAGGAAAAAGTGGGACTCATACTGTATGTGTATGTACTATACATCAAAATATAAAACTAATGCTCAATGGCTCCAAATTAAATAAGCTATATGATGAAAATAACAGGCCTCTTGCAATATCTTATCATGATTGCCTTTATAAACTAATGTGTAATCCACCTTCAGTGGACTGTTTTTTAAGCAATAGATGCAAGCAATGTCCTGGAGTAGAACAGTTTAAAAATACGTTAATAGAAAAATTTGAGGAAGAATTAATTGATGAGGTCTCATTCAAAAAGTGGGTCTCAGTAGATAGGTGTACTATGGAAACCGTTGTTAAGAAAAGTGATGATTTTGTCCAGGAATTTACTGATGATCTTGTAAAACTTAAATCACATTATTTTATTGCAAAAATGCAAAAAGATAGATACAATGAAATAAAAATTAACCTTAAACCTGGAGAGTCTTTGATCACTTGCGACTTTGCGGAAAATTATTCCTTTGTTATGCAAGATGAAGTCCAGTCTTATCATTGGAATAACAGCCAGGCAACCCTCCACCCTTTTGCCATTTATTTTCTAAGTGATGGTAAACTGCACAACCTGAATTATGTGTTTATTTCGGAAAGCTTGACACATAATACAATTGCATTTCATTTATTTTTAAAAAAATTAATGCCTGATTTAAAAATCAAAATACCAGGACTTAACAAAATTTTTTATTTTTCGGATGGATGTGCTGCGCAGTACAAAAACAAAAAGAATTTTCTGAATATATGCCTGCATAAAAAAGATTTTGGTGTTGAAGCAGAGTGGCATTATTTTGCCACCTCGCATGGCAAAAGTGCCTGCGATGGCTTGGGAGGAACTGTTAAAAGACTTGCTGCCAAAGCCAGTTTGCAGAGGCCCTATGACAATCAAATAATGACACCTCTACAATTGTTTACTTGGTGTGAAGAAAACATATCTGGCATTGATTTTAAATATTGCACAGAAGCAGATTATACAAATCATGAAATAATTTTGAATAAAAGATTTGCGGAAGTCTTAACAATACCGGGGACACAAAAAATTCATGCTGTAATTCCTCTTACAGAAAGCACGTTTTTGGCAAAACAGTTTTCTACATGCTTAGAGGTCGAAACACATAATCTTTTTAAAGGTGGAAGCGTTATTTTGCAAAATATCGAGTCAGGGTTTGTCACTGTAGAATATGACAGTGCTTGGTGGCTGGCTTGTGTCTTGGGGAAAAATAATGAGAGCGGAGAACTGAAAGTAAGCTTTCTTCATCCACGAAGACCTGCCTCATCATTTTTTTACCCAACACCTCAAGATATTTTAATTATTAAACCAGAAAGTCTTATAAAAAAAGTTGAACCCAACACTGCTACTGGCAGAACTTACAATGTCAGCAAAAAAGAAATGTCAGATTCATCAGAAATTCTTAAAAGAAAGTTAAAAAAATAAATTTAAGGTATATAGTTAGTCTTAGTGTTTTCTGTCTAATTTTTATCAACGAAGTAGAAAAGTTTGTTTATTTCTTTTGCGCGTTTAAAATAAAATAATGTGTAGGTAAAGCCTCTGGGTATTTTTTAAAACCTGTATCCATCCAACAAATTTATTTATTTTAATATCCAGTGCACTATTGATGCTCCTAAAATATGTTTATTTTTTTAAATGCATGATTTTTAATGTACTTAATATTTTTGATATTTTTTTTGACATTGAACCCATCATTTCTCCATCATAAAATTTTGTGGATAATTAAGTAACACTTTGACCAAAATTATATATTTTTTTCAAAAAAATTAAAAATGGCCTTTTTGAATTTTTCAATTTTTTTTTTCAATTTTTTATTTTCAATTTTTTTTTTTGTTAAAATTATGTTGTGATATTTCATAAAAAAGAGCTTCAAAATGACTTTAAAATGAGCCATTTATTACTTTCCTAGTGTAAGTGGTTCTCGAGATATTGCTAGTTTTGTACATTCTTGTTAAGGTCAAAATGCTGACTTTTTTATTTTGAAAAATTAAAAAAAAAAAAACCACGAATCAAAAAAATCTAAAAATTTGCATTTTCAACTTTTATGGTAAGAAGAAAATATATACCAAAAATCATCAAAATTGGAATTGGTCGCGTAAAATTTTTGTGATTTTTTGGTTGATTTGATATGGAATGACCCTATATTTTTGTGGTACTCCAAAAGAAATTGAAAAGTTTATAAATATTGACTTAAATAATATTTATAAGTGGTTGTGTGATAATGGTTTATCATTGAATATTGATAAATTCATTATTATTGTATCTAAAAATCAGTTACAAAAAATCAAATCTGAGAAAATAAAAATCAATATAAAGGGAAACACTACTCAGATTGAAGAGGTGAAAATTATAAATATATTGGTATTATTATTGACAAACAAATTAATCTTAAGCAAAACTGTGCATATGTCAAGTAGAAAGTAGCAAAAGTGTATTTTCTTTATCATCTTGATAAAAAAGTTTCAACCTTCTCCAAATTAATTGTTTTTAAATCAATAATTTTGCCTCACTTTGACTATTGCTCTACCTTACTATATTTTCTAAGTAACGAAGATATACAATCAATACAAAAAATTCAAAACAGAACATTACGAGCAATCTTAGTTTGTAAAAAAAGAACCCCAATAAAAGAATTTTTCTTTAATGAGTATCAATCAAAGATTAACATATAATATGCTTATATTTGTATTTAAATTAAAAAATAAAATGTTACCAAGTTATTTGAGTGAAGAGCTAAATTTACGGAAAATATTCATTCATATAATACAAGGGCACGTGTAAGAAATCATTTTTACATTAGTTTATCTGAAAATAGAGTAGAAACTTTATTTAGCAAAGGACTTATAGAGTTTAACAATCTTCCAAATGAACTTAAAAATATACAGGTGCTAGTTACTTTTAAGCTTAAATGTCAAAAATATGTGTTTGAAAATACTAGTTTGTTGGTTTAGTACTCATCGGTCTCTAGTTTTGTAGATACCTACTTGATTTTGTAAACTGGGAGCTTATCGTGTCTTAGCTAATAAAGTGTTATATATTTAAGAAACATGAAAAAATAGAGTGAATGTAAATTATATTCACATGAATGAGGATTTTTTTAAAATAGTTTTATCAAATTATACAGATTTTATAATTTAAGAGCATTAACTCTGCAAAAATTGGGCTATTATCATAAGAACTATTACTACACAAAAGAGAAACGAAAACTTACCTATTTTTTTAACTTCACATATATACATTAAGATTTGCCAAGAAAAACAATCAACTCTCTCTACCTATATCTAAAACCATATTGACATGCTCTTCAAGTGAGAGCCTAAAGTGTCTTAAGTGGGGAGAAAATTAAATTGTGGCATCTATTAGAGTTTTAACCATCCATGTATTGTCACATTCACGCAAATGATAAACGTAAAATGGAACAGCTCTATATTTCGACAAATTAAGTAGTTTTACGTATTTTTAACTGTAATTTTCTTCATTTTTGGTTTAACATAATCCTTTTAACTTTTCCTTATTTTAATAAAAAGTGGCTTGAACTCTCACAGTGAACAGTCACGGAAATGATATTTTTATGGTAGAAATGTTTAAAAAATATGGAAAATATTAAAATTTTAAATTTGTTTTCCGAGTACAAGACAAACAGATCTTTTAGCAATATTCTATAATTCTATTGAACACTTTTTACCAGATGCTCATAATTTATCAAAAAGTACTTTACAAAAAAGCTTAATTATAAAAAAGTACAGCTGCATAACAGTACTACGTAAAAACAATAAATATGCAAAACTATACTGTCACAAAATCGAAATAGATCATAACGGACTGACCTAAACGTTGTACAAAAGCAAAATAGTGTAACATAATCCCGCTAGATGGCGAGACAGTAGACAGCCGGCCGAAAACAACTGGACAGTAAAACCTGTGTAATATATTGCCGTTAGATGGCCGTACACTTCTCACCACATAAAACTGGTACAGCAGAAGTTAGCAGCCTGTTTAATTTAGAAAATTTTTATAGTACGGCATTGTTTTCCTATAAGTGACAATGTCATAGACTCCTGACAACATCATGTTTTGCATGTCAGTGTCATCTCAATTTAAAAAATTGCCGCCGCATCTTTCCGAATTTGATACAGCTCTAATCTTAGCAAAACTAGACGGTAGTTGGTCTATTCGGCAAGTGCTGTTCATTATGGGAGAAGCAAGTCTACGATAGTAAACATGAAAAATCAATTTCAAGAGGAGGGAAGTATCCACCGAAATGAAGGCACTGGTTTGACGAAAGTTAGTAGCCCTGAGGAAGACCCAGAAGCAATCAATTTTCTGGAAAATCATCCGTTTGCCAAAGCGAAAGAAGTAAAAATTGAATCAAATTTTCAGGATCCATAACAACATTGTGTCAAAAAACAAAATTAAACTAAGTGAGGAAAAGAAGCAGTCTCGATTAATTTTTGCGTTGAATTATTCTCTGTGGGACGAAGAATTTTGACAGCAGGTGATTTTCACAGATGAGAAGATCTTTAAGTCCAACAGCGATAAAAAACAAATTCTGGTTTATCGACTGCCAAGAACCAGATACGAAGAACGATAAATTGCTGGAAACGAAGACCGTGCGGGAAGACTTTCGGTAAATGTTTGAAGCTGGATATCGGCTAGAAAACATGTGGTTCTATTTAGAATTAGCGCTATTAAAAATAGTTTATATGTTTTTAATTTTGTTATTTTTTTTATTTATTTCGTTAACTTGATCTGGCCTTTTAATTGTTTTGGGCTAGTAACTTTCGTCAAACCGGTGCCTTCCTTTCGAAGGACAGTTCCTTCTTTTTGAAATCGATTTATTATGGTTACTATCGTAGACTTGCTTGTTTCATAATCAGCTAGTCGAATAGACCAATTACTGTGTAGCTTTTGTTTAGCTAATAAATTATTTTGCATTTTTGAAATGTGGTTTTTGTTTTTAGTGGCCTTATATTTTAAATTAGTAAAAAATAAACAAGCTGTCTCCTTATAAAAAAAAGATATATATATATGCAGCTACCTTCTGCTGTACCAGTTTTATTTTTTCAAAATTTAAATCCGGCTTAACACATTAAACGGTGTCCATCACACCGCAGCGCCATCTAGCGGCAATACACTATTTTAGGTTTGTACGGATTTGCCCTTGTAACCTTTTAGTATTGTAAGGTTTTAGGCCAGTACGTTCTGACCAATTACTGTTTTGTCATTTTGAAATTTTTGCTCAGTACTGATTTGTTATTGTAAATTTTAGGAAAGTATGTTTTTACATTGTATGGTTTTGCTAAATTATAGGCATTCTTTTTACATGTTTTTTTTAGCTAGTGAACAACGAAAGTTGACATCTCATGAGAATCAGCCAGAGTTTCTACTTATAAACAAATTTTAGACAAAATCATTTCGGACATAAAAAAGTATTTTTGACCTGAACATATTCATACCAAGTTTTATATAACGTGAAGCCAAAATCAATTCGTTTCTAAATACTAGAAACTAATCCTTTTATTGGGAGAAGTCAGCATTTGGAAACAATATTGGTAAAAAGTAGGCAAAAGCTTAAATCAAAACATACCTGATAACGTTTATGAGCCAATGAACAAGTGTGGTGATATTTTTCCGTTGATAAAAATCTTCTCATGCCTCAGAAGATTTTAAACATGAGTACTTAAAAATACTATGACGGAAATTCGTCTGACGAGCTTAGCGTTGCTGCATATCAACAGACATATTGAAATTGAGCGATTTTAGTTTAATTCGACTCAAAAATTGCATTTTTAATGTAATTTTCTAAAAAATTTTCGGTGCATTCAAACATCTTCTAAAATAAAAAATGTATGAAATAAAAACTTAAAATATGAGTGTCTGATTTGAGACCAAATCCGCGCTTGTAGTTACTAAGTTTGTTTGCATATATTGATATGTTAAAAGCTTTTATTCTAGTTTTTTTTCTTATCGAAACCGCCCCCCCCCCCTTTCAAATGGCTGGGGCCGCCACTGATTAGGGTGATTTTGGTCAGAAGGTTTAACTGCAAATAAAAAACAATAAATAAAGAGGCTACAAACTGCAAGAGGCTAAAAATAGTGTTTTTGAACATACCCAAAACTAACGTTTGGCAGTAAACATAACCTTACCTGAAATTAACTCTGTGTTTCGGACTTCAGTCTATATTTTATTTATACACGACGTTTCGATCAGTACAATCTCTGATCGTCTTCAGGTGCAAATTACAATCTATTAGAAATCTATTTAGAAGTCCCATTTAGGGCTGATGAAGGTCCCGTGTCCTCACAAGTGATCGCGTATGCACATACTGCACGTCTGGACGTCCGAGCTGACATCCCAGAGACGCCCGACGACCTTTTGGAACTCCCAACAGAAGTACCATTTAGATCCAATAACGACATTCTTATTTAAAAAAAAAAACACCGACTTTTTCCTCGTTTATTAAGTAAAACCTTTTAATTAAATTTTGTTAAAATTTTATTTATAACATACACAATAAAGCTTTACGTTAGAAAATCTAATTCAAGTCAAAGGGAATCCCTATGTTTATCTCTATTCTTCTTAACTCTGAAAATAGCATCTGAAAATACAATATTTAAAGTATTATTATTAAACAGCATTTAGTTTTAAAATAACTGTAAGAGGCTTTATAGTTTGCTATATAGTGGGTGTGGATCTGCCTTTGTTTTAATGTTAAAAAAACAAACATTTTGTCCTTTAGATTCTCTCAAAAATCTATTAGTCTTAATAATCAAACCATCGACTCTCAACCACTCGTTAAATTCCTTGGCCTAACTCTGGACACAAACTTAGATTTTAAGGAGCATATAAATCAGCTTAAGTCCAAATTATCTTCAGCTTGTTTTGCCATCAAAGTTGTAAGCAAAGAGCTCGGATTTCACTCGGCGAAAGTGGTTTATTGTGCCCTGTTCGAATCTCGAGCAAGATATGGTATAGCGTTTTGGGGGTTTTGTTCCGGAACTCTCTTTGAGTCAGTGTTCAGAATCCAAAAGCGTGCTCTTCGAATACTCAACAAGGTGGGGCCCAGAGAACACTGTAAACCCTTGTTTATAAAATCCAACGTTCTAACTCTCACGTCACTTTTTATTTTAGAATCTGTTTGCCTTATTCACAAAAAACAAAGCGTTCAAAATTCACATGAAAACGCTACTCTGCAACGCACCACAAGACAGTCCTCCAACATGCTTTTACCCTTACCAATACCCAGGCTCACATTAACTAAAGACTCGATCATATACGAGAGTCTTAAACTCTTTAACCACCTACCACTAGAAATTAGAAATATTGGGGATTATAAGAAATTTAGAAAAACGGTTAGTCACTGTCTTGCAACTAGACCATATTATGACTGTGTTGAATATTATAGAGAAACTATCAGATTGTAGACATTTATTGTAATATTTGTTGTTTGTTTACCCATATATAGTAATGTTTGTATTATGTTCTTAACTGTCATCTAAGTTGTCCATTTTTAATTAACTGTCAGTTATATTTTAATGCTATTTTAGGTTTAACTATATCTGACTTTTTTTAACTCGTTTTATTAATTATGTTTAGTCAGTGTCATATTAATTATTATATAACTGTAACAAGTGCATTTAAGTTTTAATTGTTCGTCTGTTTGGCCTTTCAAATTTTTTACACTTATTTTATTATTTTACTCTATTATTTTACTAATTTATCTTGACTGTTAATTAACCTTATTAGATTTAGGACTGCTTTGTCAATGAGATATTCTTTCTTAAGACAATAAAGCTATTTTTGAATTGAATTTGAATAATTTTTAATTTAACTCATTTTCATTTTAGTATCCTTTGGGTTATGATCGGTGTCATATTGACATCAAACTGACAGAAAATCGATGTTTTATTGGTCAATTTGGTTATAAAAATGGCCGATACAATAGGCTAAAGGGCACTGAGGCGGTAGGAGTCCCAGCAAACACGGTTCCCTCGGGCCTTCACTGGCCCGATGTCAATTGCCGAATTTGCCATCATCGGCATGACGTCAATTTACGACATCGGTCCAGCAGTATTTTTTGTCCACTTTGCGATGTAGGCCCAATGTATGTTTGCCGACTCAACGTTAGACTGTAGCCCGCCGTCGGACTAATGGTAAATTTTACTTTTTGCTGACATCGGCATACCGTCGCCGTACGATTAAGGTCCGATATGGTTTAAACATATGGTACCGACCATCCGCCCATATAGCTGCTTAATTTGGCCGGTCTAACTATTCAAGTCCGACATTGGTTTCCTAAAGTGGTCCAATGCTTAACGCGGCCCGACAATGGCAAACCACAAAGGTCCGATAATGGGTGGATAATAAGGCCCCACATCGGCCTCCCAAAGCGGGCCGACGTCGGTGATTGACGAAGATCCGTCGGTAGTTGCTTGACACGATCCGACTAGAGATGTGTGATTCGTGAACGATTCGTTCACTATGATCGAATAATCACTTGCGAGTATTGAGTGATCGAATCATATTTGCTCGATATGATTCAATCAGTAAAATGACCGACGAAGACATTGGCAAACTACAAAGTTTCGATAATGCGGGTGCTTAAACGGTCAGGGTAGTTTAAGTGGCGGAAGAGGTGATTCTTGTAGAGAAGTACCACCATCTTGTGAAGTCCGCGTTCTAGTTTTGAAATATCTTTGCCCATTATATATATAATATTGTTTTCCACTGTACAGGGATCATAGTGACATTAGCGCCATCTCTACATACTAGGAAGAAACTTAAACAGTTTAAAAATTTTAATGTGACATACCATCGTCTGTTGCCGGTTATCGATCAATCGAACACAAATCTGATCAGGCCATCGTCGGTCCTAAAGCAGATAGAGTGCGTTTCGGCATAAAGTCGACTATAGTATACCAACAGTTGCCGATTCTCGACCGATTAAACAAAGTTCCATTTGGACCATCATCGGCCCTAAAGCAGATAAGGTTTGCGTTGGCATAATGTTGACTATAGTAAATCATGCCATCGTCAGTTGCCGATTCTCGCCCGATTAAACAACGTTCCAATCGGACCGTCGTCGGCCCTAAAGAAGATAAGGTTTGCGTTGGCATAATGTTGACTATAGTAAATCGTGCCATCGTCAGTTGCCGATTCTCGTCCGATTAAACAAAGTTCCAATCGGACCGTCGTCGGCCCTAAAGCAGATAAAGTGGGCGTCGGCATAAAGCCAACTATAGTAAATCGGCCCTTCGTCAGTTGCCGATTTTCGACCGATTAAACAAAGTTCCAATCGGACCTCCGTCAGTTGCCGATTATTGACCGAAAACTGAAAATCACAATCAGTCCAACATCGGGCCAGCGTGTAGTCTCCGATGCCGACACACTGTCGACGTTGTCGACATTGGCCCGATTCTATGCCGACGATTTGTGTTTGCTGGGGTTACCTGGCTTTGTAGTTGAGAACGGTGTTGAACGGAGTTAGAGAGAGTGGACATCTTCCTTACAACTTCGTTCATGCTGAAAGCATTAAAAGGGCGTATGTTTGCGCTAATAGGTATATATATATATATATATATATATATGCCCTTTTCTTTCAAGAGTCAAAATCCTGACATTCCATCATTAAACATCTGTCAGCTAAAAAACAAAGGTATACTAAGTGGTCAAATTCGAAAATTGAAATGGTAAAGTGTGCGACGCAGCACGTGATACAAATGTGCTTATATCTCACTAACAAGGCTTCATAGAAAAAAAAAAACAAAGATGACCATTCATGGTAAAGTTTTATTTGCCATTGATTAAGTCCAACTTGAAAATCTGATTCATTTAAAAAGTAGTTACAATATTTTTATTGCAGATTCACAAAATTATCGGATTTGCCCCTTCACTATTGCAAGTAATCATGATGGCGGACTGTGACATGCCCGTCAGACAAGCCGGAGCAATTTATCTAAAAAATCTGGTCTCAACAAGTTGGCACGAGCGAGAGGCAGAAGCGGGAACCCCTATGCCGTTCGCTTTGCACGAGCAAGACAGAGCTCTGATAAGAGACAACATTATCGACGCAGTGGTTCACGCCCCCGATTTGATCCGGACGCAATTATGCACCTGCGTGAACAATATGGTAAAACACGATTTTCCGGGGAGATGGACACAAATTGTTGATAAGGTAAATATTGTTACAATAAGATACTTTTAATGCGTTCAGGTAATGCAGTAGAGCAAAAATAACTCACTCCACAAATCCCACCTCGGGAAGGTAGGTTGCCGGTGT
This sequence comes from Oxystoma pomonae, assembly GCA_963921995.1. Classification (NCBI taxonomy): domain Eukaryota; kingdom Metazoa; phylum Arthropoda; class Insecta; order Coleoptera; family Brentidae; genus Oxystoma; species Oxystoma pomonae. The sequence continues at coordinate 16,786,491 of OY998170.1, read as the reverse complement.
AGGCATGCGCAGTTGATCCTTCTACCACATTTTATGCAATCGACTTCAATTAAATGAATTGTCAAATTTTTCTAAAACCGTTCTTTATCCAACGAATTATCGTACAAAATTTCCTTTTGGAAATTAAGCATATCCTCAATATACCTTCAATGTGTGAAGCATTTTCGAAATGCTTGTAGAACCAGCAAATATTTTTTTTGTATACCTAACGAAAATACGTGGAAAACACTATTAAAGATGGGGTTCTCTTACAGTTCACACTTTTTACTCCGACGCGCACTTTCACTCCACTTTCTATTTCTGTTTTAGATAAGCGTGTACTTGTCAAACCCAGACCCGAGCGGTTGGCAGGGCGCGCTCTTGAGCATGTACCAATTGGTAAAGAATTTCGAATACAAAAAGGCAGAGGAACGCGGGCCTTTACATGAGGCCATGAACCTACTGCTGCCTCAACTCTATCAGCTGGAGATAAGGTTGCTGCCAGACTCATCCGAACAATCTGTACTTCTTCAGAAACAAGGACTGAAAGTTTACTTTGCCCTGACGCAATACACTCTGCCGGTGGACTTAATAACCAAGGAAATATTTGCGCAGTGGATGGAAGTTTGTAGACAAGTAGGTTATTTGTAATAATGTTTGTTGCGCACACAATTAGTACAAAGTGCATATTAAAAAAAAATATATATAAACTTTAAACTATATTTTTGAGATAGACATATTATAGCTTTAACTGCATTTAACAATAAAAATCTTTGATGTAGCTTCTTTTTGGGAGGACAGTTTTGGGGCAATCCTATTTTTTTTGTGCTATCTCCTGTGTTTGATACCAAATTTTAAATCCTTATAAAATTGGCTTTTGAAAGATATCTCATCTCATTTTGAAAGCGATTATCTCGCAAAGTAAATAAGCTACTCCAGGACGTTGGCTGTTAGCTAAAGATATGGCACTGACTACATTATAATTATTGTTCTTTGATGAAACAACAACTGGTCAGGTTGGTAGTACCTAATACAGTACCATTATATTTTGATCATGTAGTAAGGATAGAATTGTGATTTGGTGTTAAAAAACTTTCCATATTATTAGTAAACGACATGATTCAAGAGAACCAAATTGAAATTAAATTACTGTTCTTGGAAAACTCCGTAGATAGGAGGAAAAAATAGTAATTCATGTGTGTACTAAAATTATTTATAACTGTATCCTACAGTAATGCTGTACCAGAGAGGGGATTCAGCGTAAATAAAAACCTTTTGGAGGGAATAGGGGAAGAGAAGTACTTGATGAAAGTACTACACTATAGTATCCTTAAGATTAATGTACGAAGAGTGAACACCCTTCGTGTTACAAATCTTGAGAGACTTGATTCAAAACTATCACATCTATATGGAAAATGAAAGACGAGAAGGAGAGGAAATTAAAACAAGAACAGAAGAAAAAGATAGAGAAAAGAAACAAAAACTGGAAGACAGTGAAAAAGAAAAATGTATAGAATAAGAGATAAAAGTGAAAAACCAAAGAGTAGAGGCGACTCATAATATTTTCTCACAGACAAATAAAGATTTGGCAAAAAAAAGCCAAGCCAATCCAAATTGCTGCAAAATTAAACTGTACTTGAAATTACATTAAAAGAATTATCATCTATGAACACTGATATTTCCAGCCTTGAAAATGAACGAAAAAATATTTGTTAGTTCTATAATATATACACTGCATATGTTTTATTACTTCTTGTTTATTTGATTCTCATGCAAGGCTGTGCAACTACATACATAAGTAGGTATATGGAAAGTTTTTGTTACATACAGTTTTTAGTGATTAATAAACCACTCAGTTCTCCTAAAATTTGAAAATTACCCCCCAAAATGTCACCTTTTTCTCCTACCTAAAATTTAAAAAAAAAAAGAACTGGCCACCCTGCTATACTATACTGTAAAATTGTGCGAGGCAAGATTTGTTGAAAATGTTTATTTTAAAAGAAATCTGAAAAGCGCATTAGACTTTTATTTCCGATAAAATTTTGGGAATCGTAAGTAATAATAAAAATATTTTTAAGATTGTAGAACGACCGGTTCCACCAGCAGCACTTCAACCTGATGAAGATGAAAGGCCAGATTTGCCTTGGTGGAAATGCAAGAAATGGGCATTACATATTCTTTATAGAATGTTTGAAAGGTAGGCCTGGTTTTTAGTTTTATTCAAATTTTTAAATAAAAAGTCCTATTTTTTCAAAAAAGTCCCCAGTCTCTATTTTTACATAGTTAGTAAGCAAGGCTAATGCAAGCTACTCCAAAAAGGGGGCTTGGGGGCAAGAACAAATTTTGCAGCATTTTTTTAAAATTAAGTCCCTAATTTGGGGGAAGGGAAGTCCCTAAGAAGCCTCTTATTTTTTTGGCATTTAGTCCCGTATTATTTTAGTTCTCTGCTGTTGGAAGCCCTGAATACATTTTATTGTTTTTAGATTTAAAATTTTGTCTTAATGAGGCTTGTAATAGCGTCCCATTGTTTTAAGGTATGGATCACCAGGTCACGTAGCTAAAGAATACACCGAATTTGCCGATTGGTACTTGCAAACATTTAGTACCGGCATTTTGGAGGTACTTTTAAGAGTTCTAGACGGATATCGCGGAGGACATTGGGTTCCGCCAAGAGTGCTTCAGCAAACATTAAACTATTTAAACCAGGTATTTGTTTCCCTTACAGTCCATTTATTGAACAGCTGTTTCTTCTTCATATAACCTCTTTTGTGGGAGGGGACAGCAAATATTGGGAGGGGGGGGGGGGGGGTAATCCATAAAAATGATCTACAGTGTAAGTGAAAAAAAGATCTTAAATATAGCGTATGAAAAGCGCTTGGGAATCTTTTAAGAGTTATTGCTTGTTTAGGTAAAATTATTTAAGCCTGAAGTTAGGACCATTTTGGAATATTTGAAAAAATGTTGGTGTTAAATTTAAATGCCTTTTTAGGCTGTATCTCATGCACATACATGGAGAATCCTGAAACCGCATATGGCAGCAATAGTTCAGGATGTTTTGTTTCCACTTATGAGCTATTCAGCCGATGATCATGAGCTTTGGACTGTGGATCCACACGAATATATTAGAGTTAAATTTGGTAAGTGTTTTTCTTTTTATTTATTATTGCACTGTATTTTTTTCACAGAAAATTGCGTGATTTGCACATTGTAAAATTATCTCTAAGTTTTTTAAATTGTAATTGTTTTTTTCACGATTTTCTCTGGTTGGATCACTTTTTACAAAAGTTAAATATTTTTGGCATTTTTTAAGGAAAAAATTATATAAAAATAGGATGCTGTAAAAAAATACCACACATTCTGAACATTGTTTACGCACTTTTTGTAGTTGGCACATATTTCTTAACTGGCCTAGTAAAAAATGACACGAAAAAACAAATAATGAAATCGTATTTCAATGTATACTGTTGGCCAAGGCATTTTGAGCTTTTTGTTGAGGTATTTGAGAACTCTTTGTTAGACCAAAAAGATATTATTGATGGTTTAATTGGAACCTTTTCTTTTAAATGAGATGCATGAAAAAGTTCTTGCCATAAGTTGGTCAACATAACAAGAGGAATCTATGGAATTAACCACATGTGTAACCTTTTTCCTTGCATTGTTTTAACAGTTTATTTGACTATTATTCAAAAGTTTAAAAAAATGGTTCATAAAAATATATATTTGTGAACTTCCTCATACAATATTTACCTCAGATTACAGTAAACAGTACTACCCCGATCAACCACACATAAGATTAATTTTCCCATAAAATGCAAGGTTGCCAATTTGCCGCGGGGTTTGATTAGAACAAAACTAAATACAGTTTTTGAGTCGCTTTTTTAATTATTGCTATGTTTTCATGGGCATTGAGTTCGTTTTCAAAACTCATTGTATCTTTTTCTTTTATATAGCGTGTTCTTTATCAAGACCAAGAACACGCTATATACAAGAAAAAGATAGATTGAGTTTTGAAAACGAACTCAATACCCATGAAAACAGCATATATTTACTATGTGACTATAATTACATTTTAAATGAGTATAATTACTAAAATGGCAGTGTTTTTAACGGAAGTTGGTGGTTTTTTGTGATTTTTTACTCTTATTTTGACTATTTAAGAAAAAAGAACTATGTAAAGTTTTTTTGAGGAGCAGCACAATGCGTGATAGGCAAAAAAACAATATTTCGCCCTGGAATTTTTATTTCGGAGGTAAGAAACATTGTGTCATTTTAGCTTGGTCATTGGCGTAGTTTTGTAGTTTATATATTTAAAATCTAAAATTATAATCTCAAGGTGTATTTTAAAACAACTGTACTGTGCTGCCGATAACTAATATCTACTGGCCATGTGTCTTGTCGAACTACAACAGCCGCAATTTATCCTTTATTTTTAAATGTCATTGTGGGGTGGTGGGTAGTGTGCTTGCCTTTAGAGCGGGAAGTCTTGAGTTCGATTCCCACCAAAGAATGTTTTGTGTTCTTTTTTCCTTTTTTTTATTTTTTTTTTAATGTGCTACTTAAACTTTTTCCACTTGTTTTCAAAATATGCTCGCAATTATTTCATTTCATATCTAGGTATTCAAAAGTTGTTGGAGAAAAAAATATAAAAATTTTCGACTCATGGGGGTGGTTTTAGGTATTTTTTAATCTAAGGCCCAGAACTTCAAACAGTTTTAAACCAAATTGTTTGGAATCATAGCAAAAGAACCTATATTAGAATTCTGGCGAATGAGTTGGTAAACTCAAGATCCCAAGTAAAGTAGGTAATTAAGCAGCAGCAACTCCCGACAGTTGACATCTTGGCGAATACGTTGAATTTTGAACTATTTAGGAAATTGAATTTTAAACTATTGAAGTGGAGCGGTGTTAGTATTCGTCGCTGTCCATGCAAGGCTTCCTTCTTCCGTGAGTAACGAAGTAGGAATCCTTGGACATCCAGTATTTTAATTTTGGCTACAACCTTATTTTATTTTATGATTTGAAAGGAAGTGGGTTGACGCACGCAAAAGACTTTAAAGAGCGTTGCCGTTTTATTCGTCTATCTCTTTTCTCCTCATGTTTTCGTCTAGAAGGGTGTTGGATTGTAAACATTAGAGAATTTCCAAAGGAAATCTTTGGTCTCTTCTTTAGTTATTAGTGAGATATTTACATATTTTCTCAAAATCACTGTGGACGCAGAAGAAGGTATTTAAAAATAAAAGCATCCGGTTCATCCCTGCATAAAGGTGTTTCTCATCATGTAGGTCTATCTTTACAAAACATAATATTTTGACATTTCCGGCCACTTACATATTAAAATCCATTTTGTTTGTAAAGAACAAAATTAACAATTTTTCTCAAATTAATCAGGGTTGCAATAATCATTATAATACCAGGCATGGTAGTCTATTAAGAACAGAAAAACATAGTAGCACTCTGTATGAAAAGTCTCCGGGCTATGCTGCTTTAAAACTGTTTAATGGTCTACCAAATAACATTCGAAACATAAGCAACAAAAATGTCTTTAAAAAAACTCTTAAATCAAGGCTAATAAACGTCTGTCTGAATAATATAAACGAGTTCTTAAGATAGGCAAGCCTTTGGTGTTGTATTGTTTATTGGTGTTTTCTTTAACTAATGCTTAATCTTGTGTCAGCATTGACACTATGTTGTCAAACTTGAAAGAACTGATTAAGTCTTGAATGTGATGTTGTGTCCTGTTTCTATTTGTTTGAGGATTTTGATCAAGTCCTAAAATTGTGATACTGTTTTTTCAAATATACATTTTTATTTTAAATTTGTAAAACTAAATGTCTCAAAATTTAACATTGTTTTGTTTTTATTATTATTTACTTTATTTTATTTATATTATTTAGTACTTTTAAATTTATTTATGTTGGGCTTTGCTGATGTTTTGTATTTGCATCAACCAATTATGGGTAACATTTTAAATTTGTAAAATGGGTTGTCTCAAAATTTAAAATTGTTTTGTTTTTATTATTATTTACTGTATTTTATGTGTCTAAAAATTGACTAAACTTAGAAATGTGATATTATATAGTTAAGTATTTTTAAATTAAATTATGTTTGGCTTTGTTGGTGATTTTGTGTTTGTATCAACCACTGGTAGGTTACAAGTACATAATTTTTAACAAATATTAGACCATATATCTTAGGATATCTAATTGTAAAATATTTATGTAGGTTTTTTTTTGTGTGTGTTCGTAAAACTCTTTTTTTATATAAAATTGACTGACGATTTCCATATTGTAATTTTGTGGAATCGATTTAAATCAGGAAATATAAGATATTCTATTCTATTCTATTACAGACGTCTTTGAAGATTTCGTTTCGCCAGTAACGGCCGCCCAAACTCTCTTGCACTCTTCGTGTAAAAAGCGCAAGGAGATGCTGGGAAAAACCATGGTGTTGGTCACTCAAGTCTTAACAAATCCCACCACGGACGCACCGCGAAAAGACGGGGCGTTGCACATGGTCGGTTCCCTTGCGGACGTCCTGCTCAAGAAGAAACCCTACAAAGAACAACTCGAACAGTTCTTTAGCAAATACGTTTTTCCCGAATTCAACAGCGAGAGGGGCCACATGCGGGCAAGAGCTTGTTGGGTTATGCATTATTTCGCCGAATATAGTTTTGGCCAGGTGAGTTTTCACAATTTAAAATTTTATTTTTGGGTCATTTCAACCAAAAAAAAGAGAGGTTTGACAGACCATCTCCCCAATTTCGATAATTTTTGGTACATTTATTCTACCGATAAAGGGGATGAAAAATCCCAAATTTGAAATTTTTTTGACCATTAGTTTTTTTTTAATTCTTGAAAATCACAAAAACTACCAATTTTACTCAAACATGCACTTAAAGATATTGAAATATCTCGATAACTACTTAAACTTGGACAGTGTTTTATAGCTCGTTTTAAAGGTAACCTTTCGAGTGATGTATCACATGATATACTTTTTGTTTAAAAAAAAATTGCAATTAAAAAAAACTTTTTTAATTTTGAAAAACAGCATTTATAACACAAAATATATTTGTTTCGGGGTATTTCGCAAACTATTTACAAAATTTCAAGATGGAGACTTAATGGGTTCATAAAAAAATATTATTTTAAAAATTTGAAAATTAAAAACAAAGGTCATGTGATACTTCATTAAAATAACCTTTAAAACAAGCTATCACTCGCTTTTTTAGTATGTATAGTTCTCAATATATTCATATTTTTATAAATGCCTGTAAAGAAAGTCAATTTTTAACCAAATATGCAGGAACACAAAAAGAGTAATATCTTGAGAAGGGTATACCGTAAAAAAGCGAGTAATACCTTGTTTTATGTGTATTTTAAAGCTCATTTTGATAAAGTATCGCATAAACTAATTTTTTTTGAAAAATTATTTAAGGTAATTTAAAAATCGTTTTTTTTTTCTAAACTACACTTAGCTATAAAACCTTTTAAAAAGATGACAGGAACAGAGCTTTTTTATTAAAAAAAAGACATTGAAAATTTTACAAAATTCTTGGAATATTTTTGTTAGAAGTTTGAAAACGGATAACTGCACAAAATGTCAACTAATTCTGATGTTTCGTATTCCCTGGGCATCCAGGGGATGTAGTATTTTTTTTTAAATATTTGAGGTGAACCTATGGCTTTAATAGTAAATATGATTTTCCGGTTGGATGCACCCATCTGCAGGGGGCTAATTCTTGAGTCGAAGAGAAAATACCTATACACTTTTTATTTATAGGAAAGTGTTTTAATGGAAGCAGTTAGTTTGACAGTTAACGCCTTATTGTTTGACAAAGACCTCCCCGTAAAAGTTGAAGCTGCCATTGCGTTGCAATCTCTATTGAACTACCAAGATCGCAGCCACAAGTATATCGAAGCACAAGTAAGTGTAGTATTATCAAGACCATTTGTTTTTCTTCTTATTGTTTACATGTTTCATGTATTTGTATTTTTAGGTAAAACAAATCGCGTTAGAACTCTTAACAATCATTAGGGAAACGGAAAACGAAGACGTCACTGGAGTGATGCAAAAACTTGTGTGCGTCTACACTCAACAGCTGGCGCCGATTGCTGTTGAAATTTGTCAACACTTAGCATCCACATTTAACCAAGTAGGTGCTCAGGGGTGAATATGAAATAATTCGTGGTTTATTTTTGTTAAACCAATTTAACGAATTTAACTGGGTTTTGTTTTACTAAGTAATTAAACATAAAGTAAAGTGGGTTAGATTTAATAAAATGACATTCTTCATACTTTTATTCTACCATAATCACTTCTGTATATAGCAAACCAACACACACTGGACAATATCTAAACTTCATATCAAACTACTCCACATCGATAAAACTAGGAACTGCCAAATATCTCGGGCCACCTGCAAAACAGAAGACCCTTTAAGCAAGGAAAAAATAAAAATTTATTTCCTTACCCAAAGTTGTTTGTCTATATTTGATTTATACACGACGTTTCGATCAGTACAATCTCTGATCGTCTTCAGGTGCAAATTACAATCTATTTCTAAGGCTATGTACTTATATACTATGTGAAATCACCCAATCGTGAAGTTTAAGAAGTTGAGTCCGTTCAAGGAGGGGATTCCAAATATTTGGAATTTCAACACTTGGTTTACTGAAATTACCCTGATTCTGCCCAATAAAGGCAGCTTCAAGGAATTTTCGTTTCTTTCGGTGTGACTCCTTGCGCAAAACCTTTGCTTCTGTCCACTTTATTCGGTGTTGTTTTGACCATGCATGTTTGGCGATTCCTGATTTCGTTGTTTCACCTCTTTGGGTATTCATCTGATGTTCCTTAAGCCTAACAGATAGTGGTCTGATCACATCTTCAATATCGTTTAGCATTTAACAATATTTGCAACAGCGTGCCTAGAATACTCCATTGAGAGACTCCTGAACTAATGCTTCCAGCCAGTGACTTTCTGTCGTCCAAAACTATTCTTTGCTTCCTATCAGTAAAATATGAGTCAACAAACTCAGAAGCTTTCTCATCGAAGCTGATGTAGTTTAAGATTGCAAGCAAAGTCTGGATTCATTGGGTCAAAGGCCTGCTCCAGTAGACCTGTGATTAATCTCAGGCTGTTCCTTGGTAGTTGCAGGAGCTGCTTTGCTCTGTGTTTGTCTGGTTTATTTAAAAACTGTAGTTTATCCCCTATTTTTTTTGTAGGTGTTGGATACAGACGAGGGATCGGACGAAAAGGCGATTACAGCTATGGGACTGCTAAACACAATCGAAACGGTTCTGACAGTTATGGACGAACAACCGGAAGTGATGAGGCTACTCGAACCGATAGTTCTTCAAGTGATTGCGCAAGTGTTGCAAAACGAAGTACAGGAATTTTACGAAGAAATTTTATCGCTTGTATACGACCTGACGAGTAAACAGATTACGCCCGATATGTGGAAAGTGTTTGAATTGATTTATCAGGTAGGTCAATATTGATTTTCTGTCTCATTTCGTTTTATCGAAGCCTGCTTTATAATTATATTGAAACATATAGTATGTTGCTACAAGGAGAATTGATCGATTTTGAGGTAATTCTGTGGTAATATTTGTTAATTTGTTGTGTGCAAAAAAAAACGTGCAAAATAAAAACTATCTAGGACATCAAGGCGTGTACAAATGTGAGAAAGTCCGGCGATTGCGCGTTAGCTTGTATTTTATTTATAGGTCTTTATGAAAAACGGCGTGGACCACTTCACCGACATGATGCCTGCCCTACACAACTACATAACCATCGACACGGACGCTTTCCTATCCGACGAAAAACGTCTCCTAGCCATATATAACATGTCCAAAGAAATTTTGACGAAAGACAGTGGGGAAGATCCCGAATCTCACGCGGCTAAGTTATTAGAAGTGGTTTTGTTGCAGTGTAGGAAAAAAATTGACAGCGCCGCGCCGATGCTGGTGGAATTGGCGGCCACTAGACTGCTTAGAGAAATTAAAACTAGCGAACTACGAACCATGTGTTTGCAGGTAAGCCGCTCATTTTATTTTTATCTCTTGTTCTCTTCTTTATTGGCTCTGCAACAGTCTAGGCAATTTTCCAGCACTATTTGGTGGATATCAAGGTAGTCTGATACGTTTTTTTTCTTTTATAATGACCTTACGTATTGTTTTCAAAACAGGGTTTCCACGTTCTGGAAAAACCTGGGAAGTCAGGGAAAAAAAAGTGTTCATGGAAAGTCATGGAACTTACTCAAAAGTCTGGAAAGTCATGGCATTTCTCGATAAGAGTATCGTATTTGCTATTCATATGGTCTTTCAAGGTATTAAAAAGGCCCTTTGGAGCTAACCCAACACACTTTTCTACTATTTCATCAAAACGTGAAAAAGATCAAAATTTCAATTTTTTTTATTTAATTTTAGCAACGTTTCTTAACACCGTTCAAAACGTATAGAAAATATATTTTTTACTCAAATTTTCTATCCATTTATCCAACATTTATCACATGATTTTGGCAATCAATCTATAATTGACACTAGGGTCGCGATTATTCAAAAACAGTCAGAAAATCTGGCCCTTACAAAAAATCTGACGATTTTTAAACATAAGTTTGCATTAACTGCTTTTTCGTCAGGACTTATTTGCTAGTATTCCTTAAAATTTAGTAGTAAATAAAAAATATGTCAATTTAAATTTTTGTAGGTAGTCTTTTTTAACGTTAGTGAAGTATCGAGTAATTAAGGTAATATTACTTACAGTTTTAGCGGAAACAGGAAATTCAAATATATTACAGTTAGGATAAGTATTAAGAACGCTGTGTTCTTATTTTAAATGAGGCAATAACTAAAAATCGCGCCTTTCCAGAATTGTCATGGGTGAGATTTTCTGTCGTTCCTGAAGAATCTTGACCTAGATGCCAATCAAAAATATATTTTACAAAAATTGTCAAAAAATCATTTTCAATTCAATTTTTAGAATAATGTCCTCAAGATTTTTGCCTGCGGCGCATTTTAATCATTATTTTCGTATCGCTGTTTGAAATAGACAGAGTATAACGATGTACCTGCAGAAAAAAAAGAAAAAATGTTAACGATAGGTTTGATAAGTTGTAGTAGGCTGATTTTTTTAAAAGTAATAGTCAGGGAAATTTTAACAAGTTGGTCATGGAAAGTCATGGATTTTTCTTCGAAAAATTCTGTGGACACTCTGATTTGTCACTTTTTATGATCTCATTATATTTTGCTTAAACCAGAGAGCATATAAATCTAAATACAGACCGCTTCAAGCTACTGCGAACATAGGGGGAATCAAGTCCAATTTACTCTCCGTGCCGTACGACCGAGGTGGATTCGAAGCACGCTGCAGTGTTATCTTTTCGAAATTCATTTTGTTTTTATTATTTTGTTTTATTTCTGCCTTGCTCGAGAAACAGATGGGTAAGTTCTTAATTGAAATAATACATTTTTAAAACTAAAAATGGATGTCTACGAAGTTGCCGAAAAAGTGCAGATGGTCAAATGGTCAAATCGTCATAACCCAACACACGTTCGATATTGGTCGAGGGAAAATTTGCATTTGTATTTTGACGTAAGAACAGTATCCCCAAAAACTAAATGTTTGGGGGGGGGGTATTGTAGGGGAACACGTAATTGGGCCATTTTTTATTAACGGCAATTGCAATTTGAATGGTCCTAGATACTTGGATCTACTGCAGCAGCACATTATTCCAACTGCTAGGCAGTTGTTAGGTGTAAGATTTGGTGAAACATGGTTTCAACAAGATGGTTGTTCCGCTCACAATGTTGGCCTTGTTAGGGAATATCTTGATAATGTATTTACTAATCGGGTTATAAGTACACGGGGAACTATTTTATGGCCAGCTCGATCTCCCGATCTCGCTCCTAATGACTTCTATCTGTTTTTGAAGAAGCTTTTCGAATTATCACCCCTAACATGCTTGGAAACGTTGAAAGGGGTTTTTATAGTAGGCTCGGATATTGTCTAGCCGAGCAAGGAGGACTTTTCGAACATTTGCTTTAATTTTTTTTTGACTGGGAGAATCTTTTTGGTTTTTAGAATGTATTATTTTATTTTGAGAACTTGCTTTTATTTTGTTTCTCCTTATTATTTTCATTGTAACACGTCGTCACTGATAAATCTGAGCAGTTGACAATAAAACGCTCTTATTTATCAGTGACAAAAAATAAGAAAATTACGTTATAAAAATTTGCGTATTTATTGACCAAATTCCGGTTTCATTGACTACGCTCCACACAGCACCGTGGTTAGAGGCGTACTGAATACAAGGCGAACGGCGGCGAAGGGCAGCGAATGGCGATCGGAAGCCTGAGTGTTGGTTGCTTCACTGATAGGCGTGCGGTGTCTCTGCATGTACGTACACTGGCAAATTAGACTTCTTTCGCCCTATGTTCGCAGTAGCTTGAAGCGGTCTGTATAGAGGACACGTAATGGTAATATCTGACCAGCAAGCCAATACGATTCACAGCGAGTTTTTGAATTAGCTGAATGCGCCAGGATGAACCGGGGTAATATTTATTTAAATGTAAAACGAGAATAATCCCGCGCGTTGAATGAATATCGATTTATCACTGGCGTACATACTTATATTTAATGCAATTTGAAGCTGGCAGAAAGTTTTTATTGTATATATTTTTCAAGCTTTTATTACTTGGAATAATTTAGGAAAAAGCAGATAATTTAGGTTTTCTCCGGTCAAAAATAAGTGTTTTTTATTTATTTTTTAAATATTTTGCTATCTAGGGTTACTTTAATTTTACTATAAAAAAAAAACAAACATTTTCAGCAAACTACCCAAACTATGCTTCTGTACCAAATTTTTGTAACCCCGTCATTTCCGAATGTTTGAAAAATACATGATTAGGAGAACAGAAAGGATGAGAAGGTATGTGAAAACTGATGGTCTCATATGGTAAGTTTCCTTGGGTATTTCTTTAGTGGTTCTGTTCTCCTAATCCAAAAAAGGCGGTTGTGACGTAATCGTGTCAATTCCCATCATTGAAAGTCTTCTCCAAAAGGGAAAGACAGAGAAATTTTTTTCAGAAACTTAACACCTGAAACCTTGCAAAAAAGTAATGTTGCCACTTGGTTTTCAGGTCAGTTGAGCGGGGTCGCAAATTTACCATAAGTCTCTCTATTTAGATGTATATGCTCTCTGCTTAAACTTTAAATAATAGGTACTTTTAGTTATTTTTTAAACGCATACTTATACCTAGCGCGTTCAAAACGAAGCCAAAACGCACTACATTTTTGACTTATTTATGCCATTTTTCTGCTAATCGATGTGTGCGTTGATGTGGTTGCAAACGTTACGTGCATCCCGACGTACGCAACGAGTGCAGTCAGCTGTTCTTCTATCGCATCCATCATAAAATCGAGCCTCGTACAAAACATGGCATAAAAATCTCAAAAATGTAGTGCCTTGAGTGAACGAATGAATGTGGAAGTGCGGGCAGGACAATTCCCATGTACGTAGGCCACCTTGCTAGGCCCGTTGCACGCCCACTATCCATGGTTTAGCCCTGGGGCCTAATTCTTGAATCTCAAGAGAAGGAAGGATTCCTCAAGTGAAGGAATCAATCCCACAAAACAAATCAAAATTTTAGATTGAAAAATAATTATTTACGCGAACACCCAATTTTTGCTAGAATGGAATGAGCGATCACCGCTCAAGAATACGAAATGCGTTCGATGTGGGGTCATTCGACACAAATTTATGTCGCTCCCTGCTCAAAAATTAGGGCCCTGGAAGTCTGTCTCTTTCACAAAAGAACAGATTTTTCTGGGCTACAACCTTCTTACACTGCCTGGGACCAACAGATAGTTCCCAAGGTGCGAATCTCTTGCTCTTGACCTGGCCAGAGCTGGACACTCCAGGGCCTTTATTCTTGAACTGCCGGGAGGAGAACTTGCTAGGGTAGTGGGCGTGGTTTACAAAAAAGTGAGATGGAGATATGCCAACGGATCAACATGTGAAGAGCCCGCAGGGGCATTCCCTTCCCACACTTTCAAGAATACAGCCCCAGCAGGACATGCAAGGACGATTCTCCATGCACCATCGACTCTCTGGACACTCCAGGGCCTTTATTCTTGAACTGCCAGGAGGAGAACTTGCTAGGGAAGTGGGCGTGGTTTACAAAAAAGTGAAATGGAGATATGCCAACGGATCAAGGTGTGAAGAGGAAAAGGATACTCCCGCGTGAGCATTCCCTTCCCACACTTTCAAGAATACAGCCCCAGCAGGACATACAAGGACGATTCTTCATGCACCATCGACTCTCTGAGTCTCCGGCGATTCCCAGCGTCTCTAGGTGCTTGTTGAGGCAACAGTGTCCTGTTAGGAGCCCTAGTTCTACCAAGATTTTTTTGGTTCATCTAGCAAGTTATACAACTAAATTGCACCGAAAAAGAAGACCAGTATATTATAAGCTGGAATACGGAAAAACTCAAGACAGAACAAACACAGGAAATATACTAGAAACCAATTACTGAAGAAATAAAAGAACTGCAATGGGGGTACAATGTAAAGGAGCTCTGCAAGAACATTCAAGAAACAGTAACTAGGCTGGCTAGTCAAGTCTTCCACAAAAAGAGAAAACGAAGGAAGTAGTTTGATGACGACTGTAGTAGAGCGACGGAAAGACGAAATATGACCAGGAAAAACATACTTCCAACAGCATCTAATATAGAAGAGTATAAATAAACAACAAAGATCTGAAGCATACAGAATGATATAAAGGAAAAAGGGAGACTACCATCTAAATATAATAAGAGAAATGGAGGAAAACAGACAAAACAACAGAATAAAAGAGTATTTTCAGGGAATAACAAAGCACAAAACAGGATACCAACCCAGAACAGAAAACTTCCTCTCAACAAACAACGGATAACTGATAACCAACGAAAGCACATGGAAGAACTACTTTTGCGAACTACTCAACGAAGAGGTAAAGACCGATACTACACCCATAAGCATATTGACAGCTGAAATGAGATACCAACCCTAACATATGAAGAAACAGTTAAAAGTCATAAAAAAGCTAAAAAACAACAAAGCCGCTGGTAGTGTCGGCATACCTGCCAAATGTATAAAATGTGGTGGAGAAACACTGAATAGGGCCATCCATAAGCTCATCCAAAACATTTGGAACACCGAAATGCTACCGGATCCATGGAAGGAAGGCGTGATAGTCCCGATCCATAAAAAAGGAGATAAAAAGAAATGCTCAAATTATCGCTGAATAACTCTGCTAAATACATGCTATAAGGTCCTCTTCAGTATCCTGCAAGAGAGAATTGTACCATATAAGAGAGTCGGGAAATGCCAATGCGGGTTTAGATCTAATAGGCCCACTATAGACCAGATATTCACCTTTAGACAAATAATGGAAAAATGCTGAGAATTTGACACAGAACTTCACCAGATGTTTAATGATTTCAAACAGGCATTTGACAGATTATGTAGAGCAAAGTTGTAAGAAGCAATGCAGGAACTGGGCTTTCCAAAAAAGCTGATATCCCTGGTAAAAATGTGTACGAAGGATACAAGCTGCAAGATAAGGCTTGGACAGAGCTACTCTGATTTCTTTGGTATTAACAATGGGCTTAAGCAGGGTGACTCGCTTTCACCCCAACTCTTAAACATAGCATTAGAATATGCAATCAGGAAAGCCAAGATTGAGACACCAACGGCTATATTCCACCAGGAAGGACCCAACCTACTACTGACCTTCGCAGATGACGCATGATGTGGACATAATTGGCAACAGCAGGATTAATCTTAAATACTCCTTGCACTACAATATTTCTGTTTCCATAACTGATTGCTTAATAAGAAAAGTTTACAAAAAAGGAGTAGAACCCTTTTTGGCAGTGGAAGCAGTTTCTGTGGAGGTTCCTTCACTTCCAGTAGTTGGTGTAGATGCAGGTCCATTGTCATTTTGGGACAAGACTGATAGTTTTCTTGATTAACAAAGGCAATTTCCTGATTTTTTTTCAGCCTCCACTTACTTTACATCCTCCTCTTAAAATGATTGCCTGACGCCTTATTAAATATTTTTTAAACAAAGCTTATAATGTGCTTGATATTTATTGGTTTTCACAGCCTGTAGACACTGCCATTCTGGTGGTGGAAGGAACTATCCAGTCTAAATTAGAAACTGTTTTTTTCGACATTTTGGATTCTTGCTCTTAAAAAAATTGAAAATTCTCGAAATCTCGCATCGCAGTTGCACCCCACGTCATTTTAAGGTTAGGAATAAATACATTACATGACAAATATTGACGGATTAGAAAAAAACGTGCTAGCCTACACTTGAAAGTTGTAACAAGAGATAGCGCGATGTGTGCTTAGAACAAGGAAAAATTATTACCAGGTGATATTATTTCGAAACAAAAACCAAATATGTTCAATAAAAACAACCTGCCACCCTGGGTATTGATGCAGTTCTTGTCCTACACGTTTTAAAAAGCTTTCCTCTCTCTTTTCTCTTGCTCTTGAATTTTAGGTGGACTGGAACTAATTGAGCGTGAAACAGATGTTGAGCTTACATACGAGGTGAGCAGAGAAGAACTCACATATTTTTTACAAAGTTGGTTTTTTGAGAAAGAGAAATTACAGGTTTTGTGTTCCAATTCCCTGACTTTTGAGGATTTTTTGGTCATTCCCTGACTTTTCCAGGTAGCTCTTAAAATTCACTGACTTCCAGATTTTCCAGGTCAGTGGGAAACCTGTTATCTTTAGAGGTTCCACTGTGTGCCTGTTCGGTTCCCTGTGTTACCTCCTGGTTGTCGGAGGGTCCTTCTGGAGTTCCCTTACAGACGAGTAAATCGGCTAGAATCACCTCCCCAGCACTTCGGGGAGGGGGCTATGCCTTTTGGGTTGGTTTGGACGCGTTAGGTATAAGTAGAGGCCCTCTATTCCCTCGTAACAGTTATTGTTTTACCAGAGGTGGGCAACTCATATTGCCCTCTCTTTCTAGGTTTTCTCATATTTGCATGTATAAGCGATTTTATGAAATGGACTGATGTTTTGTTGTCTATTTTTATAATTTCCCCAGACAGTTTTTGAAAAATTGTTTTTTTTTTGGTTAGGAAAATATGTCAAGTTTTGACAAAAAAAAAACAAAAACAAACAGTGAATATACACTCGGAGATATTAAAAATGTAAATAATAGGTAAAGTATAAAGACTCCTATTGATCTATATTTTTTTTACTCTTTTTCTTGCAATAAAACACAGAAACGTAATGTGTTATTTGTTAACAAAATACATGCTAAATGCGTATGTTTGTGCCTACTTCTTGTAGCTCACTTACCTCGCAAATTCAGCTATTTTTATTAATTTTCCAGCTTGGTAAATGCATGTTTCCTTTCCACTTTTCTTGAGTTTCTTTCTCCGTTGGACAACGGAACAATACAAATTCGTCGAGGCACGTGTTTTTACAGTTTTTGATACAGCAAAATTCCATTTTTAAACCGGATGTCTCTTAATCAAAAATGTGACAGTGACAAAATTGTTTATTGTCAGGGGATACCAACACACAATTTGTTTGTAAACATTTCCCTAGCAACAATCGTTTTACCAGAGGTGAGCAACTGGATTTGACAGTTGTTAGGGAAATGTTTTAAAAAACATTGTGTGTTGGCAATGATGGTTCGTAACCCCTGACAATAAATAATTTGGTCAGTGTCACATTTTTGATTAGGAAACGTCCGGTTTAAAAATGGAATTTTGCTGTTGTTTGAATTTGTATTGTTTCGTTGTCCAATGGAAAAAGAAAATTGTAAAGAAAACATGCATTTACCAAGCTGGAAAATTAATAAAAATAGCCGAATTTGCGAGGTAAGTGAGCTGCAAGCAGTAAGTACAAACTAAATAACACATTATGTTTCTGTGTTTTATTCTAGGAAAAAGAGTAACAAAAATATAGATCAATAGGAGTCTTTATATTTGACCTATTAGTTACATTTTTAATATCTACTGTATATATTCACTGTTTGTTTTTGTTTTTTTTTGTCAAAGCTTGACATATTTTACTAACCAAAAAAATCAATCTTTCAAAAACTGTCTAGGGAAATTATAAAAAGAGACAACAAAACATCAGTCCTCTGGTAAAACAATAACTGTCATAACTGTCAAAAATCGTATACAGGGCATATAGGGATGCATAATAGCTAAAAGTCGCTAATAAATTATATATTTTAGGTTCTTATAGCAGCCCTATATTACGATCCGCATCTCCTATTTTCGGTGTTGCAAAAAATGCCCGATTTCACAAACCATTTTATCAAACAATGGTTGCACGACACAGATTGCTTTTTGGGCATCCATGATAGGAAATTGTGTATTTTAGGTAAGGGAAAATTCGATTTAATTAAAAAAACGTCGTAATTTTTGCTACAAATAAATCAATAGTTTTTAGAAGTAGCGGCTAAAGTAGTGTGGTCATTTTAAAGGCGTTGGTTTAAATTACGAGTGCAGCGAGCGATTTTCAAACGCGAGTAACCGCCTGTTGCACCATTCAGTTTAAACCGGCGTTTAGCTTTAAACGCCGATTAAATGGTCTATGCAACAACCAATGTCTTTTCTGCTTCAAGAATAGGATTAGGAATATAGCTGGCGAAAACGGTTACGACAAAGGCTTAATAAATAAGCTGATAAATAGACATTCTTTTCAAAGACCTTTCGGAATTCCCCTTTTTTCAGACAAAAATATACCGCCGACCCAAAATTTGTATCAATTCCTTATAATCCTAATTATACGAAAGGATTACAAAAAGTATTTAATAACACCGGTCTTAAATTAGTATATCAATCCGGAAACACAATAAGAAGTTTATTGTTTACAGAACACTTAGCACACTTAAAATACGGAAGAACAGAAAAGTCAAGTGTGGCCGAGCATGCTTTTGAAAACAATCATAGATTCACATTAGATAACCTAAAACTTCTAAAAAGTGTACCAAACAAAAGACTTGAATGCATATGAAAGTATGGAAATCATTAAATCCAGAAATAGTTTAAATAAAGATAGAGGACTCATTCCGTTTAGTACACTTTATTTTTTAGCTGAGGGGAGATAGGATTATAAAAGCGTGATCAATCACAAATTATTAGTCTTATCTCCGCCCACTAATATAAGATAGAGCGTAGGTTAATTTAGTTTATTGTTTATCGTCTCCTGATGATGCTAACGTTGTTAGCGAAACGCGCGTCGAGTGCAAAAAAGTGTAGTTTTGGTTTGTGGAAAACAATCATAACTTTGTTAAATTAATTTTGTCATGTTTCCTCGTATTTCAGGCCTTTGTACGCTAATTAGTATGAGTGAAAAACCGGCCGCTTTAATCGAAATGGCACCGAAAGTAGTACCGTCGATGATTCTGTTATTCGACGGATTGAAACGAGCCTACGCCGCCAAAGCCCTGGCCGAGGCGGAAGAGGAAGAGAGCGAAAGCGAGGATGAAGAATTTGAAGAGGGTAAGTTGTTAAATTTATAAGCACTCAAATTTCTGCCGCGGGGGATTTCACACTTGGCAGTACATGTATAAATTCTTGCGCATTTTTTGGCGTTTTTTAGCATTATTCGGGGTTTTTCAACATCAGGGCATTACTCACATTTTTTTTCGCATTCAGGATTTTTTAAATAAAATTACAGTACAAACAATTGTATGGAAAGTGCCTGCTTTCTGGTTGTCTAAAAAAAAAGTTTCCTCTTGAACCTGTCCTGTAAAATAAAACGACTGTCTATTTTTCTGGATGGGTAAATTATTTTACAAATATTTAAATTAGTTAAAAAAAAATATTCTAATTTTTTTTTCTTATTCGATTGTTTCTCTACATCACCCACTTAGAAATCGTCAAATCGGAAGGCTGGTTTCAAAAACCCGAACTTTCATTAAAATAACTCGTCAAAACAGTAAAATTGAAGTACTTTGAGGCCATGTCCTGTACTTTTAACTCTGTCACTGTATCTCTCTCAGTTCTGCCTGAAGATCGGGCCAGATCGGCTTGACGAGAGGCAGTGATCCACAAATATATGGGTGCGATAAAGATAGGTAGAGGGACAGTTCCCTGTTTAATTGCGATTTTTGTAGTTATTTTTAAAACTTTTAGAAAATACTCATTTTCTCAACATTTTGATTTAAGTTATCATTATTATATTGTTTTTGTTAGATTCTCCTATTAGTCAGTTAGCGGTTAGCAAATCCCAAAATTGATAGAAGAATGTGGTTTTTAGATTATTATCAAGAAACGTTAGCTGCGTTCAAAAAAAGTATCGCCTTTTGTCTAGCGTCCTTCTGTAATTTTTTAAAAAAAACCTATAAAAATATGAGGTTTTTGTCCTATTCGCCAATTATTATTATTTTTTTGCAAATCCCAAAACTGATAAAAGAATGTGGTTTTTAGATTATTATCAAAAAATGTTAGCTGCGTTTAAAAAAAGCATCGCCTTTTGTCTAGCGTGTTTCTGTAATTTTTTAAAAGCAAAAAACCGGTAAAAATATGTCGTTTTTAGCCTATTCGTTAATTATTATTATTTTTTGCAAATCCCAAAACTGATAAAGGAATGTGATTTTTAGACTATTATTAAAAAATGTTAGCTGCGTTCAAAAAAAGTATCGCCTTTTGTCTAGGCGTGTTTCTGTAATTTTTTAAAGGCAAAAAAACCGATCAAAATATTTTACCCTATTCGCTAATTATTATTATTTTTTGCAAATCCCAAAACTGATAGGAGAATGTGGTTTTTTATAGATTATTATCAAAAAATTTTAGCTGCGTTCAAAAAAAAGTATCGCCTTTTGTCTAGCGTGTTTTTGAAATTTTTCAAAAGCAAAAAACCGATAAAAATATGTGGTTTTTAGTCTATTCGCTAATTATTATTATTTTTTGCAAATCCCAAAACTGATAAAAGAATGTGGTTTATAGATTATTATCAAAAAACGTTAGCTGCGTTTAAAAAAAGTATCGCCTTTTGTCTAGCGCGTTTCTGTAATTTTTTAAGAGCAAAAAACCGATAAAACTATGTCGTTTTTAGCCTATTTGCTAATTATTATTATTTTTTGCAAATCCCAAAACTGATAGAAGAATGTGGTTTATAGATTATTATCAAAAAACGTTAGCTGCGTTTAAAAAAAGTATCGCCTTTTGTCTAGCGCGTTTCTGTAATTTTTTAAGAGCAAAAAACCGATAAAACTATGTCGTTTTTAGCCTATTTGCTAATTATTATTATTTTTTGCAAATCCCAAAACTGATAAGAGAATGTGGTTTTTAGATTATTATCAAAAAACGTTAGCTGCGTTCAAAAAAAGTATCGCCTTTTGTCTAGCGTATTTTTTTAAAAGCAAAAACCGATAAAAATATATGGTTTATAGTTAGTTATTATTATTTTTTGCAAATCCCAAAACTGATAGAAGAATGTGGTTTTTAGATTATTATCAAGAAACGTCAGCTGCGTCCAAAAAAAGTAGCGCCTTTTGTCTAGCGTGTTTTTGAAATTTTTCAAAAGCAAAAAACCGATAAAAATATGTGGTTTTTAGTCTATTCGCTAATTATTATTATTTTTTGCAAATCCCAAAACTGATAAAAGAATGTGGTTTATAGATTATTATCAAAAAACGTTAGCTGCGTTTAAAAAAAGTATCGCCTTTTGTCTAGCGCGTTTCTGTAATTTTTTAAGAGCAAAAAACCGATAAAAATATGTCGTTTTTAACCTATTTGCTAATTATTATTATTTTTTGCAAATCCCAAAACTGATAAGAGAATGTGGTTTTTAGATTATTATCAAAAAACGTTAGCTGCGTTCAAAAAAAGTATCGCCTTTTGTCTAGCGTAATTTTTTAAAAGCAAAAACCGATAAAAATATGTGGTTTATAGTTAGTTATTATTATTTTTAGCAAATCCCAAAACTGATAGAAGAATGTGGTTTTTAGATTATTATCAAGAAACGTTAGCTGCGTCCAAAAAAAGTAGCGCCTTTTGTCTAGCGTGTTTCTGTCATTTTTTAAAAGCAAAAACCGGTAAAAATTGTGGTTTTTAGCATATTCGCTAATTATTATTATTTTTTGCAAATCCCAAAACTGATAAAAGAATGTGGTTTTTAGATTATTATCAAAAAACGTTAGCTGCGTTTAAAAAAAAGTATCGCCTTTTGTCTAGCGTGTTTCGGTAATTTTTTAAAGGCAAAAAACCGATCAAAATATTTTAGCCTATTCGCTAATTATTATTTTTTGCAAATCCCAAAACTGATAGAAGAATGTGTTTTTTTATAGATTATTATCAAATAATTTTAGCTGCGTTCGAAAAAAAGTATCGCCTTTTGTCTAGCGTGTTTTTGTAATTTTTCAAAAGCAAAAATCCGATAAAAATATGTGGTTTTTAGTCTATTCGCCAATTATTATTATTATTTTTTGCAAATTCCAAAACTGATAGAAGAATGTGGTTTTTAGATTATTATCAAAAAAGGTTAGCTGCGTTTAAAAAAGTATCGCCTTTTGTCTAGCGTGTTTCTGTAATTTTTTAAAAACAAAAAACCGATAAAAATATGTGGTTTTTAGCCTATTCGCTAATTATTATTATTTGTTGCAAATCCTAAAACTAATAGAAGAATGTGGTTTTTAGATTATTATCAAAAAAGGTTAGCTGCGTTTAAAAAAGTATCGCCTTTTGTCTAGCGTGTTTCTGTAATTTTTTAAAAACAAAAAACCGATAAAAATATGTGGTTTTTAGCCTATTCGCTAATTATTATTATTTGTTGCAAATCCTAAAACTAATAGAAGAATGTGGTTTCTAGATTATTATCAAAAAAGGTTAGTTGCGTTTAAAAAAGTATCGCATTTTGTCTAGCGTGTTTCTGTAATTTTTTAAAAACAAAAAACCGATAAAAATATGTGGTTTTTAGCCTATTCACTAATTATTATTATTTGTTGCAAATCCTAAAACTAATAGAAGAATGTGGTTTTTAGATTATTATCAAAAAATCTCCTTTTGTCTAGCGTGTTTCTGTAATTTTTTAAAAACAAAAAACCGATAAAAATATGTGGTTTTTAGCCTATTCGCTAATTATTATTATTTTTTGCAAATCCCAAAACTGATAAGAGAATCTGGTTTTTAGATTATTATCAAAAAATCTCCTTTTGTCTAGCGTGTTTCTGTAATTTTTTAAAAACAAAAAACCGATAAAAATATGTGGTTTTTAGCCTATTCACTAATTATTATTATTTGTTGCAAATCCTAAAACTAATAGAAGAATGTGGTTTTTAGATTATTATCAAAAAATCTCCTTTTGTCTAGCGTGTTTCTGTAATTTTTTAAAAACAAAAAACCGATAAAAATATGTGGTTTTTAGCCTATTCGCTAATTATTATTATTTTTTGCAAATCCCAAAACTGATAAGAGAATCTGGTTTTTAGATTATTATCAAAAAATCTCCTTTTGTCTAGCGTGTTTCTGTAATTTTTTAAAAACAAAAAACCGATAAAAATATGTGGTTTTTAGCCTATTCACTAATTATTATTATTTGTTGCAAATCCTAAAACTAATAGAAGAATGTGGTTTTTAGATTATTATCAAAAAATCTCCTTTTGTCTAGCGTGTTTCTGTCATTTTTTAAAAACAAAAAACCGATAAAAATATGTGGTTTTTAGCCTATTCGCTAATTATTATTGTTTGTTGCAAATCCTAAAACTAATAGAAGAATGTGGTTTTTAGATTATTATCAAAAAAGGTTAGCTGCGTTTAAAAAAGTATCGCCTTTTGTCTAGCGTGTTTCTGTATTTTTTTAAAAACAAAAAACCGATAAAAATATGAGGTTTTTAGCCTATTCGCTAATTATTATTATTTTTTTGCAAATCCCAAAACTAATAGAAGAATGTGGTTTTTCGATTATTATCAAGAAACGTTAGCTGCGTTCAAAAAAAGTATCGCGAAATAAAATGTAAAGGCGAGTGCTTTTTCCCACTTGAATTTTTTAGACAAATCGAGACTTCGCATTTTTCTCCGTTAAAATGAAGTTTTACGCGCAAATCGTATTTTAAAAAAAAATCAAACGCTTCATTTAATGATAATTTTATTTTAGAAGTTTTAAGTTCCGACGAGGACGAATTGGATGACCAGAGCCAAGAGTATCTAGAAAACTTAGGTAAGAAAGCACTAATCGGGGCGCAAGAGCAGGGCATCGACATGGGCGCCACAATCAACGACGTCGACGACGAGTCGGACGACGAAGACTCCGATTACGAGCCGAACGAAGAAACGGTTCTCGAATCTTACACCACACCCTTGGACGAAAAAGAGTGCGAGGTTGACGAATATCTGGCCTTCAAGCACGTCATGACAAGTAAGTATCGTTTTAGTCTTAAAATGAACCAGGATGAAAGGGGGAGTAATGGACACTGCTCCACTCGCTCCCCAGTTATAGTCACCACCCCAGTTATGGACACTAACACAGTTATGGACGCTGACCCAGTCATGGACATTGTTCTAGTAATGGGCATTACCCGAGTTATGGACACTGCCCCAGTTATGAACACTAACGCAGTTATAGACATTGTTCCAGTAATGGACACTACCTCCAGTAATGGACACTCCCCGAGTTATGGACATCCCTAACATTAGACTGGCACAACATATATTTTATATATTTTGTGGCTAACTCGCAAATGGTAAACAATAAATATTGTAAAATGGCCTTCTATAGAAAGGTTAATATTGAAGTACTGCTTTTGTATTACCTATACCAGGGTTGTCCATCATTGGAGATACTGCCATTTTCTTGAAAAACAAATTTTTATTGATTTTTTACTTCCTGATCACGAATTGCACGTGATTTTTCAGCTATCAGAGACAGAGATCCCCAATGGTACAATTCACTCACTGCGCATTTGAACGAGCAGCAATTAAAACATTTAGAAGAAGTGGTAGTTTTAGCAGAACAAAGGGCCGCCGCGAGGGAGAGTAAGAAAATAGAACAGCAAGGAGGTTAGTTTTAATTATTAGAGACATAAAGCAGCATCATAAAGTTTAACACTTATCCCTATCCGTAAATGTATTGGAAGAAGATAAGTGTTTTTTAAAAGTATCTACTTTATTCAACCGACCAAATATTTTAAATGCTGAGACCATAAAATAGTTTAATTGGTTACTCTACGTCGCAATAGGGTACGTGTACCAGATCCGTAAGTTTCACATATCGTATCGAACTAGACGTAACGTCTTTGCACATGCGCCTACTGCTTTATGTCTCTATTTTAATTATTAATATTAAAAACCAACGCGTTTTGCACAACAAGCGTCTGGTGGTGCACCCATACACAAGGTTAATTTTGAAATTTTATTTTTAGGTTACATGTTCACACAACAAGCGGTTCCAACGAGTTTTAAATTTGGCGATACCAATTCATGAGTTACTATAGAACATTGTTATTACCAAATTAACTGTTTCAAAAACATTATTTATTGTAACTAATTTTTTAATTATCGACTCTACAAAGCAATTATTATTCTGTTGTATTTCTATACCAGTAAACGACTTTATTTTTATCAGAATTTTTGATGCACTGTCAGGCAATTCTACCCGAGTTTAGAATTTCAAAATCACAACAAATATAAAACTGGCAAGAAAAAGTCGGACAAAAATAAAATGCAACGGGGACCCTGGATTTCATGTTGATAGCACGATTCAGGCAATCGATATCTTACTCTTTTGTGCACTCTGAAGTAAAATTATCTGACCAGGCGTTTGTATATTAAATACGTTTGTGTAATTTTTTTTGGCCCTTTTGTGTTTAATAACAAATTGTTAGAATTGCAAATATTTTTTTAACTGCATAGTTTGTTAAGTAATTTTTTAACGAACTTTCTTCTAAAGGGAATCATCCTTTAAAATGTAATAAAAAAAAGTTGTTACATCCTACAATTGTATTTAAGTGAAAATCATTTAATTCCATTCAATCGAACCCAAAAAATTAAACTTATAGATGAGTTCAAAAAAGGTTAATATAAATAATTATGGTTGATGGACCGTGTTTGAAACCAGTTGGTGGTAGAACTAGTCGAGAATGGCAAAAATGGTAAAATTAACTCTTTTTATGCTTAGCTCTACCTTATTGGGGAATTTATTCCCTATTTTGGGAATTTATTTTGTTATCCAAAATAATAAAAGTTTACATACGGGGCAATAGTTTTGTATACGAAGGGCAGACAAACGCTGGCACGTGCCAAAGTCATAAGCATCCAACGTCAAGCAAGTTTGATATGTAGTGCTACGAGCACCGCACCATCAGCAGCACTTGAATGCCTCCTAAACCTTCCTCCTCTACATGTTGTCTTGGAAAAAGAGGCTATGATGGCAACATACAGAATCATAGCCAACCAATGGGGTGGCAGGGCAAGCCAAATTCTTTAACGCGGATAATTGAGAGCCACTGCACTCTAGGACTCTGGATCCAAAATACCGTCGGACGTTGGATCCGGAGCTTATCGTAGCCGGGAAAATGTCAGGATTATACATAGTCTTGGACAGATGGCTACAATCCTCTAGGCGGAACTCTTCGCCATTGAAATGAGCGCACGATGGATGATAGATCATAACTGGCGCAACAGGTCAATAAAGATACTCTTCGACAGTCAAGCGGCCCTTAAGGCTCTTGAATCCTAGAGGTGCTCATCAAGAACCGTTAGGAGCTGCCAGGACACCCTGAATACCCTTGGGCGAATAAACACTGTGTCGCTGGTATGGATTCCGGGACACTCTGGGCATCGGGGAACTGAGACTGCCGACCAGCTGGTGTGCGAAGCGGCCTCCGCCGTCTTCGTTGGCCCCGAACCAGGCCTCGAAGTAGCATACAACACAACACTGCTCTCTTAAACTGGATGGAGAATAAGTTCCACCAATACTGGAGAGAATTGCGAGAACGAGAACAATTTATATATACCGGACACTGCAGGCTGAAAGTACCATTGCAAAGAATGGGTCTAAGTGAGGACACCAAATGTAGACTCTGTATGGAGGAGGACGAGACGGCCAGACATGTGCTGTGTGAGGGACCGGCTATTACACGTCAACTAACATTTGGCAAACCATAGATCGACGCACTGGATCTGAAAGATGCTTTACAAAAGCAGCACAGGATATTCCAAGGATATCCCAGTAAGGTGCTATGAATGTATGAATGTTCTGGTACATTCACAATATATTCGTAGGATGTTCCATAAACGAGCTCTGAATAACTTTCAAGTTAGCACATGAACAGCACATTTAAAAGACATTCTCAGAATATCCTACCTAGTATTTATATTTTTATCTGTCGCTGCAAGTTTTCTTTTTATTAAAAAAAATACTCTATTTTTAGTTACAAGAAAAAAACCATTTTGTTGGCTTAAAAAAATATCAAATTATGCCATGAAAGTAAATAAATTATAAATAATATTGGAAAAGTGTTACATAGACGCCAGAAGGTTGAGGGTTCAAATCCCATCGCTGTTTAAAAACTTTTTTTTAATTTTTTTAGGGTATTTTGCAAGAGAACATATTTTTGTATTTTCATAAATGCGCTATGAAAATCCTGCGAAAATATTGTATGAAATACTCAGAGTGTATGATGGTGTTGAATGATGTTTGGGGAGGGTGACCAGGTGATCATTTATCTTTTCGCTTTGGTCCATTTTGTGTTCCTTGTGGGATTCTCATCCAAGTTTGAATTTTCGTTTTTTCCACCAAAGATCTTTTGATTATCCCCTTTGTTGTCGATTTTCCAAAGTCACGCACCTTCCCTAGTCGGTTTATATTTTTTTGGAATCAAAAAGAAATAATTAATCCAAATTTTAAAAAATCGACATAATGTCGAAAGTAATTCGCTTTTTAATTGAACCGTCTGCAACAAATACTAAAAAAGTTAAGGGAGGTGTGCCTTAATAAATATCACCCTGTACCGATCGATCTAATCTATCTAATTGGACCATGACCAGGATTTTCTTTCGGTAGCGTTTGCTGATGATAAAGGATTGTTCATAAAGGGAAGAACGAGCTCTTAAGTGGGTAAAAAACTGGCTTAACCTAAATGTCCTTAGTTTAAATTGTGATAAAAATAAATGTCTACCTTTTTTTTTATCAACGAAAGGACAAACCCTAATTTTAAAAGCCTAATTATACACGTCATTGCTCTGAAAATATTGACGTAGTTGACAGCCTTAAGTATTTGGGCTTAACATTGGACAGACAGACTCAATTTTAAAGAATACGATGACAAACTAGCTTCAAAGCTTAGAAAAATAAATTTTATATTCAAAAAACTTCGTAACATCCTAAATATCTCAAACCTTAAAACGATCGATATATCATGCAATCTTTGAATCAATACTTCGGTATGGGATACTCATCTAGCGAAGTAGTTATGACGCGTCTCTCAACAATTTTTTCAAGACTTCCCAGTGCTTAGATTAAGACAGTTATATGCAAGTAAAGTATTACGATAAGTATATACAAAAGTATCCTGACACTATACGCATCATAAACTCCAACCAACATAGAACCCGACAGGTAACACAAAACATTACCCTCTCCACATAGGCCGATCAGCTCTTATCGTTTTAGTGTCCTTTTATCCACCTTCGCCGCCATTTTGACAGAAAACTAATGGATTATCTGTCACTTTTGAGTGAAAATGGCGGCGAAGGTGGATAAAAGGACACTAAATCGGTATGAGTTGATCGGCCTATCTGGAGAGGGTACTGCACAAAATATCGCTGAGATACCAAAGAAACATAAAAGTTTAACTCAGAAGTGCATACCTACATGGCACCAAAAATATTTAACCTTTTAACTGCCCATAACAAAAAACGTCAATCTGTCAAAATTACAAAAATGTGTGAAACTATTCAAAAATACCAAAAAACTAAACAGTCACTTATTCTAATTCCACTAAAATGAATCCATTTAACTTTTTTTTCTTTTTGATCGGTTTTTTACATATAAACTTAAGTTAAGAAATGATGAGAAGTGCATAACCTACATGGCACCAAAAATATTTAACCTTTTAACGTCAATCTGTCAAAACTATTCAAAAATACCAAAAAACTTAAACAAACAGAGTCACTTATTCTAATTCGACTAAAATAAATCCATTTAACTTCTTTTTTTTTTCGATCGGTTTTTTTTTAATATAAACTTAATATTAAGAAATGATCTAGCATTAGTAGGTATATATAGTAGTTATTAAGCATAAATAACATATTTAATATATAGCGCTAAAAGTATATATTGAAGAAAGTGGGAAAAGCTAGCGCGTAGCAGAGGTACTGCCTTGGTAGCAATCCCTTCCTACTTTATTCGTATTCCTTAAATTTTTATTTAATCAGATTTTATATTAATTGTAATTATTTTTTAGTGTGGATTTTTGAATAAAGTATTCATTCATTCATTCAATCTATAAAAAAAAATCGGAAATCGAAATTCCCCAGGCTTTTTTGGGAACGTAAAAAGATCGTATTCATATAATACGTTTATGTTACTTCCGTCTTACTAATGTTGCGAAAATGAATCACATTTTAAAAACTACTAACTGATGATAAACGGAAAAACCTACATAAAATTAGTAAAACATCGGACCGTTTGTTGTTATTATTGAAATAATAAATTTACCCAAATATTATAAAAATTACTGTTCAGGATTCAGGTATAATAATTATTAATTAATTACGTTTTAAGAAAGCCTTGGGAATATGGGGTTTATCGCAAAATCTGTTTAATGTTTTGGTATATATAATTTTCCGGCCAACTATTTTGTTAAAGCTTGGTCGATCGTTGGTTATTATCAAATGTGTTCTAGTGAGTGCATAAAAGTTGACAATGAAGTGTTTAATTTTACTGGTAAGTAATTGCCTATTTCATCAAATACGTGTTTTACTCAAAAACAGTTTGTTTCCAAAAAGTAAATTGCGGTAAAGCCAAGTTCCCTCTTAATATTCTCATATAAAGGAATTTCAGTGGATTTCTTTGTTTCTCTTTCACTTAAAATAATTTAGTTACACCTGTTAAATTATTTTTAGATGTGCTAAAATATACTTTTAGTAGGACACGTTTTTTGGTAAATTGAAAGACTGTAAAGAACTATTAGTCCAGATAATTATGTCCATTAATTTAATTTTTCTTCTAATTTATATAATTCTCTTTCTGAAAAATTCAAATAAATTGAATTACGCTGATTCTATATTATTATTCTACTGCAATTCTTAACTAAATAGTGGGCACACAAAACAAAGCTACATACTCCACCCGCTGACCTGAAAAAAATTGAATTAAAACTTGGTTAATTCGTTTCTTTTGTAGTTTTTAACGATGAGTATATCAGTCAGACTTTCAAAATGCCATCACAAGAAAACAAACTCCAACGCTGGTGGCTACGTATACGTCATTCAGCAACCTCAACCTGTCGTTCAACCAGTAGTCCAACCTGTTGTACATCCAGTATACGTACAACCCGTCGTAAGACCCGTATATGTACAACCCGTGGCAAGACCTGAATGCTGCGTGCAACCTGTACGTCCTGTGCATCCACCACCTCGGCCAGTTGTTATTGTAACAAAACCAGTTCCAGCACAACCAACACATCCAAGTGGACCTCCACCACAACATGGTAAATATTTTTAATGTTCGCTATATAAATGTGTTAAGTATTAATCAGAGATTTCGAAGAACAGAAACAAAAAGGCAAGTAAAAGGACTCTATAGTCAGCAAGCAAGGGGCGAATAAAGGCCATTTTCCCAACTAATATTAAAAGCGATTCCCAAGTTACCCAAAAATTTTGAGATTTGTTTAATTGTTGTTTGCAAAAATTAGAAATACAAAATGTTTTGTAACATCTACTTCAATTTCCCAACTAAACCTTTATATTTCCCAACTGCAAGCAACTGAAAGGAACATTAAAGGGGGGGCTCCTCCCCATCAACCCCCCCCCCAAGGGTGATGGGGAAACTTGCCGCTAGGGCCAGTTTGCTGACTCTACAGTTCTTTTATATAGTCGAAGTATAATCGATCTTATAAATATCACCCTTTCCAAAACTCTTGCACTTTTTTTTCGACGGCTCTATCTCTAAGAATTAACGCCGAAAAAAACAAGCATTTTAACCTTTCCCCTGTCGTGTTACGATGCCCCATTATAATTAAATAACAATAAATTTTTCCCCTTCCCATTCTTGTTAGTACAAAGATTTACAAAGCTCTTATAATGGAAACCCACAAAAAAGTCGAATTTACAAAAACCGAAACACAATTGAACAGAAAATAAAACCTCCGAAACGAAATATGAACGAAAGTAAATAATGGACACGAATATAATTTTATAGAATTTTAATTTACTCGATCCTTAAAAGACACGAATATAATTTAACGGATTATAATTTTCCCGAACCTTAAAATAATTGTCTAGAAACGAAAAATACCAGACCCACAAATTGATAGAAAATAATATGCCCGATCCTTAGAAAATGAGCAGAACCACAATCCAGCCGTATCGCTATTGGGCATGCGTCACAATTAAATCTCTAGAGCGCCGTAGGCCCTGGATTGCGACGTTGACAAGTTTCTCTAATTAGAAGATGACTCGGGGATTTTTTTTGATTAAACGATTTTATTTAACTTCACAGTTTGTGACTGTCTAACTATCTATCAAATCTTGCGATTAATTTTTGTAATGTAGGTCCGATGACAATACAATATTCCGAAGAAATTTGGGGGTAGGGGTGGTTAAAGAATGTAAAGGGGGTAAATTAATACAATATCACAACTTACTTCGACTCTTCACAGCCTTAAGCCTGGCAACGTAGCAATTGAATTCGTGACTATCGGTTCAAATCATTTTCGGCCAGATTGAGGTTCTTGAACTTTTTTGTTCGGCATTATTATGTTTCAAATTATTTTGTGTTTTTATAAAAATATTTTTCGTTTATATTTTATTCCATGCATATATTTTTTAGCGATTTTATTTTCCCGTCATTTAATTTTCGAAACAATTTTTTTCCGGACCAATTAATTTCTTTTCTTTTAAATTCTGACAAATTATGTTTCTGCCAAATTTGGTTTCGGCTTTTTATAGGGACCCCTTATAATTATACTAATTTCGAGTTGCCAACATGGAATCATACTAATTCCGACTTTTTAATTTGGAATTTTACTAATACATAAATTCCAAGTTGTAAACACCGAATTGTACTAATTTCGATTTGTCAACTTAGAATTATACTAATGCCTACTTGTAAACCCAGAATCATACTTCTTTCAAGTCGACAACTCGAAATTAGGATAATTCCGAGTTGGTAAGTCGGAGTCAGGCTAATTCCGAGTTGGTAAGTCCGAATCAGGCTAATTCCGAGTTGACAATCCAGAATTATATGATTCTTTTTACTTGGCCCTTCCAGAGAGAAAATAAATTCCTACTACTACTAAATTTGAAGTTACTTGATTTTAACAAGAATTTTTTTTTAGGTAACTATGGAGGAGGTGGAGGAGGCGGGGGAGGAGGCGGTGGTGGGGGAGGAGGAGGAGGCGGTTTTGGATTTGGCGGAGGCGGTGGAGTCGGGTTTGGAAAATAGCACTGTATCTAAATGAGATTTTTTTTAAAGAATAAAAAATTAAAAATTTCCCAATTTTTTTCTTTTGGACACGATAGCAGATGCGTACAGTATTAAAAACAAATAGAAATCAACAAAGAAGTAACTGAAATCGTAAAAGCTAAAAATCACACAACGTAAAATAGGTTGGTTTCGGTTTCATCTAGGGTCAGTGGTAAAGTGATTGTCAGTGGGCATGGAAAAAGAAAGCAGTTAGGAATCAAAATTTTTAAAAAAATGTATATATACCTATCATCGGGTTGGTAAGAATTCTCTTTATTTTTAACTGACTTCAAAAAAACAGGGTACCTGGCCACTGGGAAATTTTTTTTTTAATGATTTTATGACAATTTTTGAAAAACTTTAGACATTTTATGTAATAATATTTTACTACTTTAGTGCACAGCGTGCATGAAAAAAAAACCATACGCCGGGCGGAAAAAGCCTTTTCACGCACACATTTTTAGCCATCCATACATGGTATGGAGGGTCTTGGCTCGGCAATTTTTTTTTTATTTGCACTAAAAATTAGTTATTTGGGTCAAAAAAGACCTAAATACAAAATTTTGAGATGATGTCTGTCTATAACTCATCAACATTGTACTCCATGAAAAGTTTATTATATTTTTCTACAGCATAACTTTCAAACGGCCCAATCATTTGTCATACTCATTCCGATTTGATACCGTTTTATTGCAAAAACATACTTCCTCCACCACTTTCACGACTATACTAAATAATCATTGGAAAAGCCTGGAAAATTATACTACTACTTCTATTATTATTTTATTCGATTCATCGGTTTTATAAAAAACTACTTTTCCCACCACTTTTAGACAAAACTAAAATAATTATAATACATAGTTAGTACATAAACTCTAGGTATAGAATAATCTGTTTTTTTTTTAAAGTAAATAATTATATAGATTAACATTTTTGCCGAACTTATTGTTTATAACAAATCGTATTTTTTTAAAGGAACAATAAAATCTATCTATCTATCTAATATAAAAGTGGTACCTATATTGAAGAAGCGTAAGCAGGAGGTAGGTAACTTAAGAAAGCACTAAAAAATAAAAATTGTGTTTCGGACTTCCACTGTCTATATTTTATTTATACACGACGCGACGTGTCGATCAGTACAATCTGATCGTCTTCAGGTGCAAACTACAATCTATTACTAAGACTACGGACTTATACACTATGGGAAATCACTCAACGGTAAAGTTTAAGAAGTTGGCTCCGCCCAAGGAGGAGCTTCCGAATATTTGGAATTTAAACACTTGGCTTACTAAAAATACCCTTATTCAGCTTCAAGGAATTTTCGTTTCTTCCAGTGTGACTCCTTGTGCAAAACCTTTGCTTCTGTCCACTTCATTCGGTGTTGTTTTGACCATGCATGTTCGGCGATTCCTGATTTCGTTTTGTTTTACCTTTTTGGGTATTCGTCTGGTGTTCCTTAAGCCTAACAGATAGTGGTCTTTTTGTTTCGCCTATGTATGATTCACCACACTCATAAGGAATTTGGTACAAAATGCGCTTTTGATACTATCACGCAAAGAACTAGGTTATTTTCTTTGTGATCACGTTTAACTCTTATTGCGCATTTTTTACAAAAGTGAATAAGATATCTGGAAGGTAATTCGGTTTAAATCCAAGTGCTATTTTT
The DNA here is from genome assembly GCA_963921995.1 of Oxystoma pomonae. Taxonomy (NCBI): domain Eukaryota; kingdom Metazoa; phylum Arthropoda; class Insecta; order Coleoptera; family Brentidae; genus Oxystoma; species Oxystoma pomonae. The sequence continues at coordinate 16,752,195 of OY998170.1, read as the reverse complement.
TATTTAATATAGATAAAATCATAAAATATATTAATATAAATAAAATATAAATATATCGATTTAATGGTTAAAACAGTAAAACAATAGTAAAAATGTTAAAATCTCAAGCCATAGCAATTTAAAAAAATTTTAAACCCTAATACTGAAATAAAACGTAGAAATAAAAGAATCATGGTTTAGTACCTATCTTTATTCCGGGTGTCATGGGTGGAACTTCGGAAAATCTTTGACTGGCAACTTTCGACTGCTTGATAAACTTATCTCCCAAAGTTAGAGCGCATTTTAGCAACATCACTGTATCTTCCTCTGCTCGATGTGCACACTTGGGTTCTGTTTTCGTCAGTCTTTTGTATACATCTTCCAGTTTAAAACTTGGACTGAAAATAAAGATATAATAGGGAGTTATTGAATACGGTTGTGCCCTAATAAAGGAATGCCTTATTTAATCAGTAAAATTTGATGAGTTCATAAGCTTAGCCATATATAGATGGCTCCTCGACTAAAAAGAGGTGCTATAAGTTTGACCCCTATGTCTGTCTGTGCGCATGTACCGCTCGAATTAGTGAACCGATTTCGATGCGGTTTTTTTCTGTTTGGAGCCTATCCGTCAGAGGGTGTTCTTAGCTTTGTTCAATAAAAATTGGCCAAAAAACACAGCATCCTTAATGGTTATAATTAATATTAATAATAATACCTAACATTTGGTAAATTTAATATTTTAAAAATATTTTGCAGGACTAGTTTTACGGCGAATCAAAATTGCTACTACGCGTACAAATAACCTCAAAAATTGACGAAAAAAACAGAATTTGTGTGACTTTTCTGAACAGTGACAGCGACATATTCCATTGCTATCTATGGTTTTGTATGTCAAATGTTTAAGGTTTATTTACATACAGAAATAAGCTTAATAACATACATTTTTAAATAAAAAAATGGTGCTAGAAAGCACGGATAGTCCACCATACAATCAATTATTTTATGTTGAAAGGAAATGAAAATATCCCGAAAATTAGCTTTGAAAGATTTGAACCTTATAACAAATTTTTGGATAATATTTATGAAAACCAAAATCTGGAAACCGCATATCAATAGCTGCTTTACTTCTAAAGTTATGATTTTTTTAATATATTTTAACGTTTTTGCAAATAACTCGAAAATTAAAACTCCCACTATTGGTTTTTGTTCCGAAGTTAAAATTTTTTTAAATATTTTATCTCCCCCCCATTCCCCGCTTCAACCCCCCACCTCCCGACCCAAAAGTTAATCAGCGGATTTTTAATTTTATCAAAAATGAGTTACTAAAGTTCCAAAACACCTTAATCGACGAAAAAAAAAAGTTGTCTGTTGTCTGTCTGTATACACAATAACTCGAGAACGCCTTAATCGATTTTAACGAAATTTGGTACAAAAATCCTCTCGGCTGACCATGAACTGATTAACTTTTGGGTAGGGTGGTGGGGAACTGAAGGGGGGAAAAGAAGGATAAAATACTTTAAAAAAGTGTATTTTTGGAACAAAAGCAACGAGGATATAAGCTTATATCCTCGTTGACAAAAGCAAGTAGCGATATACGATTTTCAGATTTACCATGAATATGGACCACTAATTTTGTTATTAAGTCCAAATTCGTGGGAGCATTAGTTTCCGAGTTATTTAAAAACCGTTAAAGTATATTAAAAAAATCATAACTTTAGAAATAAAGCAGCTATTGATATGCGGTTTTCAGATTTTAGTTTTTGTAAATATTACCCAAAAATTTTGTTATATGGTTTCATTCATTTTCATTATCTTTCAAAGCTACAGTTTTCGAGATATTTTCATTTACTTTCAACATAAAATAATTGATTGTATGGTGGAATATCTATGGTTTCTAGCACCAATTTTTTATTAACTGGAACAGTATTATGAGGAATTCCATCCATTGTGACAAATATAATTAGGTGTAACTTATGAACAGTTCATCCGAGAGGAAATTCGCGGGTGGTAATCACTACATTTTTCTGGGAATCATTTGGTAATCACTGGGAATCGCTACTTTTAAGAAAAATACTGTACCTAATTAACCATAATACAAGTTGTAGACAAATACCAAACTCGGGGGTTTTTAAAATGATGTTTTATTAACAAATTTTGCAGCTCATGGAATTTTTGGCCGCAAAAAGTGCAGTCGTGAACTGTGGGAAACATGAAACACGTATTTAAATTATTTTCTATTGTAATTTGTGTTGAAAACTATATAATTATTTACCAATCATTTTTTAAATTTAATTAAAAATAAACATAATTTCTTTGTTTTTATAGATCGCCACTGATTTGAATGTTCAGATATTTTATATAAACTATTATAATTGGCCGGCATTTTTTAAATTAACAAAATAAATCGTGTGTTATTAAAGGGGTTCTCCATCAAAAATACAAGTGCGGTTTATTTTGTAGTTTAGAATCGATACCAAGTCTGGAAGTGACTTCGTTTTTTTTTATATCAATTCTAGTAATCGAGATATTCAATTTTCAAAGTTAAATCCTGCCACTATTTCATCATCAATTTTGGAGCTTTATCAAACCAGCGCCACTCAAGAGAAAAAAAATTTCTCCTCTAGGTGGCGCTGATCAAACCATCGCCTTGGTCAAATATGACATGCTGCGATACTGACATAAAATAACAAATACAATATGTGATTGTCATGTCTATATGTGACACTTAACCTTCAGACACAAGATGTATGATACATTCAAAAAGGAGGGACAGGGCTGCCCCAGATATGTACAAGGTTAAATATAGGCCTTTCCCAGGCCAAACTTGTAAGCAAGATCTAAAATATAGCAGGCCATGGAGCCGTCTTAGCTCCGCGCCTATGCACATGCGCGAAAATTTTACGAGGCGGCCGGTTTCGTGACCTTCGTCTTCGTCCTTCGGTCGAGACGCCATTTTTGTTGATTTGTTTTGATCACACATACGTTTTCCGCGTTTTCGTTTATGCAAAAATTTTTATTGTGATATTTTTAATCTTTGGTTACTCGAAAGTTTTTAGGAGTTATAATAAAAACTGTTTATATCTTGGAGCTTAAGATGTCGCCGCATAACAAGACGTGCCGTGTTTAAGTGAAGTTCCACAGGTTGGTAGCTAGTTTTTCTTAAAATTTGAAGGAAAAAAAGTGAAAATACCTACCTACAAATTATTTCTATTCATATATTTATTTATTTAAAAATAGAAAATACTTTCTAAAAACGTAAACAAATAGAAAAATTTTGACAACTGCATAGCTGTCTTTCTGGATTTTGGTTGGTTAGCCGATGACGATGGCCGCGAATGTGCAGAACCGCTAAGCTTTGACGGCATAAAGAGACAATAAGGGCCATAAAAGAGGAAGGTATAGGTATCATTGCAAGTGCGTATATTTAAGGTTATACATATATGGAATTCCCACACTAGTGTAAAAAACGCCGTGTCGCCGTTCAGGAATATGAACGTCGTTGAAGTTAGATTGACAAATATTATAGCGGACCAAACAAATACTGATTATAGAATACCGATTCCGTTTAAAGTCGGTATAAAGGAGTTTTTTAGGGTGAGGATTTCAAATTTTCGATCATATTTCAAAAATTATGAAGTTGAAAGCTCACAGGGGGGGGTACCATCTAGTATCTCCGATTTAATTCAAAATTGGTATGTAGCGGTTTTTGTGGTCGAGGATTACGGATTTTAAAAAACTATAAAGTTGTCAGCTTCCCGCTGAGTTGGGGGGGGCTACCATCTAGTATTTCCGATTTCGTTCAAACTTGGTATATAGGGGTTTTTGGAGCCGAAAATTGAGAAGTTTTGACCAGATTTCAAAAATTAGGTTGACAGCTTCTGGAGGGGGGGGGGGTATCATCCAAGTATCTTAGATTTAGTTCAAAATTGGTAGAAAGGGGTTTTGGGGGTCAAGAATTACGAATGTTGGTCACAAATTATGAAGTTAACAGTTCCCCGCGGGGGAAGGGGGCTATCTAAGTACACCAGATTTAGTTCAAAATTGTTATATAGAGGTCGTGGGAGGCGAAAGTTATGAATGTTCTCAAATTTCACAAATTATAAAGTGAACAGCTGCCCGAGGGGAGGGCTATTCCATCAGAGAATCTCAGATTTGTTTAAAAATTGATATATCGGGGTTTTGGGGGCCGAGAATTAAAAATTTTAGAGCAGATTTCCAAAACTATGAAGTTGACAGCTCTTCGAAGACAGGGGGGCACCATCTAGTAGTATTTCCGATTTTGTTCAAAATTGATATTTAGGTGACATTGTCACGCCATATGTTATGCACAAATCGATAGCTCTCAAAATGAGCTAAATTCAGAAAATGGTTGTGTTTTTTGTGTTGTTTTTTAATATTTTAAAGTCAGTCCTGACGTTGTCACGCCATATGGAATACGTAAATCGATAACTGTCAAAATAGCCTTTTAATGTGGATAATTTATGTTTTCTGCGCGAAACCCTAAAGTACGGAAAAACACCCCTAAATTCAAAAAATTGATGAATTTTGCATGTTTTTTAATGTTTTAAAATTTATAAATACCAATCGTGACGTTGTCACCCCATACGATATACATGAATCGGTAGCTGTCAAAATGCATTTTTTTTTTAAATAATTTAATGATTAATCGAATACCATACTTACCTGTATGAAGATTAATCCTAATTTTCTCTAGTTGTCTTCCGATATGATTAAACATCGTAGTTCATGATTTTCCCTCTCCATCGATACGTTTTAAAGTCAAAAAAGCTATATCAGCAATATTATTCTGGGCCACGCAGATCATTATAATAAGGCGTCATTCGGTTTTCGAAATCAAAAATTTGCCTAAATCGTTATGGGGGATATTGGGCGGGATGGGTTGCCATCATATCGGAAGACAACTAGAGAAAATTAGGATTAATCTTCATACAGGTAAGTATGGTATTCGATTAATCATTAAATTTTCTTACGTTTTGTCTTCAGATATGATTAAACATCGTAGCTGTTTAAAGCTCTAATAAGATTTAGAAAATTTTTGTATTTTAATCTTTTGTTATTAAAAACATAATTAATATGATAATTTCAAACATATGCACTTTGATACTGGAAATAATGCACTTCATAGGAATAACCGTAATTTATTTTTATTTTTAAAACATTAGGTTTCCAAAATTAAATAAAACCCAAATAAAAAAAATATAAAGAAAAATACTAAAAGGTAACTTTAACCTGAATAAACATTATTGTAAAAGGAAACGTATATAATAGTAAGGTTTTTAAATCAAATAAAAACCTAATAAAATAAATAAAAGAAATATATTAAATGGTAACTTTAACCTGAATAACCATTATCGTAAAAGGAAACTTATACAATAATAAGATAAAAATAATAGCAAACACAACTACAATATTGTGTTTGCTACACTTATTCTAAACCCAATATAGTCTTAGCCAAGATTTCGTTTGGTGGACCTACTGGTCTATTATAAAATTTAAAGAACACCTCCGAGGAGGGACTCCAACCCGCTGTGTTTTTTATTGTATCTATAGATAAGCTACATCTAAGAGCAGCAGAAGTAGTCTTACACTGTGGCTTTTAAATGTTTTAACATTTATACCACTACTTTCAAGGACACTTTTAATCCATCTACTAACACTTTGAGTAGAGGCCGGATGGTAAGGTTTTCTATATGTTAAAATGAGCTGTTCAAAATTTTTACGAAAAGCTGAAGTTTTGAAATATTAGACGCAAATATAAAAATATTTTTGTTTTGGCACCATTCTCAAATTTGTTGAGTAATGTTATTCATCTTCTCATATTTTACACTTCCTCGGCGATTACTGCAAGCTATAGCTGTTTTGTTATCGATTCTTAGCAGTATTCTTTGACGAGTTAAATGCTTACAAAAAGATTGTAGGCCGTAAAAAGTCAATTCGAATGTGTTTATTTTTCTCATTTTTGTCCCAATATCCGTGGCAACTTTTTCCTTTGCAAAAAACACCCCAGCCGGTTTTAGAAGCCTCACTATTTATTTCCAGTGAAAATTCGGGCTGCTTTATCGATTGTGATTTATGTAAATTATCTAAAAACCACCGAAATTGTCTTTTCTTGCCGCATATAGATTTACCTTTAAGCCCTAAATATTTAGATCTTTCTAACGTCTTAACATGATATCTGCTAAACGAAATAGCCGGAGAAGCGGCGACTAACCTATTATTTTTGCAAAATTACGAATTTTTATGTGAGAGAGAGAGAGAACCCTAAAAATATTAATTCATAAGAGGGCAATAATTCACTTTTCTTCGTATTTATAATAAACCCAAGGCTTTTTTTTTCTTTTTTTTTTTAAAAAAAATGCCTGTCGTCATGTTAGTGTTTAGAATAGATTCTTGTTTACTCTGTGCTATTATCATCTCAAATAAATTACAAGTAAAATCCTTTTTTCACGTAAATGTTTAACAACTTGTTTTAAAAATTTTGTAAAAATAAAGGACGCTATATTTAAATCAAAAGTGAGACAGTTAAATTGGTGTATTTGATTTAATCGTAGATATTTTTTATGTTCGTTAAAAATAGGAAGTGAAAAATAGGCATATTTTAAATCAACTTTAGTTAAGAAACATTCCTTGGTCAAGAATTTTAATAGTCTTACAGTTTAAAATGTGGAACGGTGATATATTTGCTTAGCTTTTTTAGGTTTAAAATAAACCTTTTCTCCACATTAGGTTTTGTTACAAGAGAAAGCAAGGATAAATATTCCCCAATCTTATGACTGCATAAAGATATTGCACCTATATTTAGTAACTGGTCTATTGCCATTTTGATGTCCGAGTCATTGTCTCTCGGTGTAAAAGAAAATTTTTTAGAATCTTGGGTTGGTGTTTCAAAAAATGGAATTTTTATACCAGAAACCCATTTAGTTAAAAAATATTTTGAAGAACCCGCATAATATTCTATATTTACCAAATTTAAAACTTCTGGCGTTGGTATGTTTGTTGACCCATTGCTGGATATTCCTGCAGGTGCAGATTAGTACAAGCTTTTTTAACATTTTGTCGGTTTTTTAAGAGATCACCAAAGTTTTTCCCAAATAACAACTCATCTATTGTTTGCGCCTTTTTTTAAGTATCCATATTTAAAAATAGAATTATTTTTTGTTTTAGAAAAATTGATACTGCATGGTGTACATTCGTAAAAAGTAAGACTGCATCCGCCAAAGTGCTTAGTTTTGCCCGATCTTCACTACTTTTTAACATTATGTCCATAATGCTTCTTAAAGCAATTAAACCATGACCCAGTTGCATCCTAAAATTTCGAGGTTTATTTCGGGTGGTGAAAGGCATTCGCAGTTTTTTGTAACCCTTAGTAGTATAATTAGCTTTCAAGGCAACGCGACATTTTAATTGTTTATTAGTGTTAACCTACTCTATCGACGCATTAAATCAAAAGTAATGTGGAGACATCGAATAAGAAAACAAAACGAGGTTGATTTAACTAAAAAGGTATCCTAGCATTTTTAATTTAAATCATTAATCTGTGATATAATAATAACTTTATATTTATTTTTACTCACTCAAAAATGTGTGTATTTCTGCAAATAAATTACTTAATCAAATTATTATATTTTAGGCAGCATTAACTAAAAATTAGGCCCTTAAAAAATCGTTCTTCGGACCCTTGGTCTAATATCAACCTGCAAATGTAGCATGAATAATTGTAACTACTTCCTTATTTTCAAATAAGACTAAATAAACGAGCCTTTTTTACTAGCCCAATTTAATGACCCTCGGTCATCTAATAACTGTAAAAAGTGCATTTATGGATCTATACTAATACTGACACTCGGTTAAATGTACACCTTATTAACTAAATTGCTTAGATATATTAGCACAAGTTTTTTAAAAAAAATAAGCTTAATTTTTTGACCCTCGGTCCATTATGGTTGTGCATTTTCCGATTATATTTAAGTTTAATGACCCTGGGTCAATATACTCATTAATAATTGAAAAGCGCAATAAGATTACATAGCCCTTGGTTCGTAATCTTAATATTGACCCTCGGTCAAAATTAAAAAACTATTTTCACACACAAGTAACCCTCGGTTACTATACATATAAAGAAAATTAACAGAAATACTAATCTCTAGCTAATTCAATTGTAATCTTAATATTGACCCTCGGTCAAAATTCAAAAACTTTAGCCCTTGGCTATCTTCACACACAACAAACCCTTGGTTAGTGATCTCTAGTTAATAGAGTTGTAGCCCTTGGCTATCTTCACACACAACTAACCCTTGGTTGTTATGCACATTGGTAAAAAGTAAGGCGGCGTCCGCCAGTGTACTCAATTTGCCTTTCTCTTGATTTTGTTTAATCATTACGTCCATAACAGTCCCCAAAGCAGTTAACCCATGGACCCAACTGATATTGAAGCGATTTTAAAAGTCGATCGCTTTTTGTTGTGGATTGAGGAACACACTCCGAAACTTCAGCATTTATTTCCGCTTACAATTCTTAGAAAGAGGGTATTTTCCAATTATTTTCTCCCTCTCTTCTTTTGATACACCTTTTAGAAGATAAAGCAACCATCTGACCACAATCAGGGTGTAAATCAGGTCCTTCTAGACCATCTTCTAGAGGTTTTGCCCCCAAAAAGAAAAACTGATCCTGATCTAAGTTTTCATTTTCGCCCTCAAATTCACAGTTTTTTTTTCAGAATCGCTTTCGCATTTCTCATTTGGGAGAAAAAGCGGATCCTCTTTTACGTCTACAAATTCCAATTTTTTATCTTCCGAGTCGCCTATAATTACAAACAAAAAAAGTCTGTTGAAATCGAATACATAAAGAATAAAGCGACAATTTATTATGTTATTTCTTTTAACTCTTTAAATCTGCTGATTTGCTACATGTATAAATTTGGTCCACTTAGAGCTTTAAATTTATCATATATTGGTCGTGCCAGGAAAAATATCATTTATAACCAGGCTTTTAGTTAACAATTTCGATAAAGTGTTGGTTAAAACTATATATCCACTGTTAGATAATATAAAACCGAAGCATGTATATGAACCGACCCTGGGTCGAATTTAAAATTTTAATTTTAATTTACTTTTAGCCCCCTTGATATATTATAACATTAGCCCTTGGCCTTACTTGCATACTTTTGATGCATACAACACCTATAACGTATATCGGCTCTTAGCCACCAAAATTGTGACTTATTGACCCTAGGTCAGTTTAATCTGGCCCTTGGCCATTAACATATTAATACTTATTGACCCTCGGTCAATTTCTCGCATATTATATACTCAACAGTAAGTTAGCCACCAAAATTGTGACTTATTGACCCTAGGTCAGTTTAATCTGGCCATTGGCCATTAACATATTAATACTTATTGACCCTCGGTCAATTTCTCGCATATTATATATTCAACAGTAAGTTTGCCACCAAAATTGTGACTTATTGACCCTAGGTCAGTGTAATCTGGTCCTTGGCCATTAACATATTAATACTTATTGACCCTCGGTCAATTTCTTGAATATTATATATTCAACAGTAGAAGAGACCCTTGGTCTTTTTATCAAATTTTGTTAACCTATACGTGTATATATTTTATATAAATGTACTTACTTGAAGAACACATTTCCTCACACTTTTCAAGAAGTCTTTTTAATTCTTCTAAAATAGCACTTTTATCTTTCGTAGCACATTTTCTCGACATTGTTTATTTATTTAAAAAATTAGAACTCTCCATCTCGATGGATACGAAAACCAGAATGACGCCTTATTATAATGATCTGCGTGGCCCAGAATAATATTGCTGATATAGCTTTTTTGACTTTAAAACGTATCGATGGAGAGGGAAAATCATGAACTACGATGTTTAATCATATCGGAAGACAAAACGTAAGAAAATTTTTATTTTCAGCGCGAGACCCTAAAGTGCGAAAAAACAACCTTAAATTCTGAAAATGGTTAAATTTTGCAAGTTTCTTAAAGTTTTAAAATTTTTAAATACCAATCGTGACGTTGTCACCCCATACGGTATACATGAATCGGTAGCTGCCAAAATGCCCTTTTAAATCAAATAATTTTTCTTTTCTGCGCGAGATCCCAAAGTACGGAAAAACGGCCTTAAATTCAGAAAATGGTTAAATTTTGCAAGTTTTTTACTGTTTTAAAATTTTTAAATACCAATCGTGACGTTGTCACCCCATACGATATACATGAATCGGTAGCTGTCAAAATGCATTTTTTTTTTAAATAATTTTTATTTTCAGCGCGAGACCCTAAAGTGCGAAAAAACACCCTTAAATTCTGAAAATGGTTAAATTTTGCAAGTTTCTTAAAGTTTTAAAATTTTTAAATACCAATCGTGACGTTGTCACCCCATACGGTATACATGAATCGGTAGCTGCCAAAATGCCCTTTTAACTCAAATAATTTTTCTTTTCTGCGCGAGACCCCAAAGTACGGAAAAACGGCCTTAAATTCAGAAAATGGTTAAATTTTGCAAGTTTTTTACTGTTTTAAAATTTTTAAATACCAATCGTGACGTTGTCACCCCATACGATATACATGAATCGGTAGCTGTCAAAATGCATTTTTTAAAAAAATAATTTTTATTTTCAGCGCGAGACCCTAAAGTGCGAAAAAACACCCTTAAATTCTGAAAATGGTTAAATTTTGCAAGTTTCTTAAAGTTTTAAAATTTTTAAATACCAATCGTGACGTTGTCACCCCATACGGTATACATGAATCGGTAGCTGCCAAAATGCCCTTTTAACTCAAATAATTTTTCTTTTCTGCGCGAGACCCCAAAGTACGGAAAAACGGCCTTAAATTCAGAAAATGGTTAAATTTTGCAAGTTTTTTACTGTTTTAAAATTTTTAAATACCAATCGTGACGTTGTCACCCCATACGATATACATGAATCGGTAGCTGTCAAAATGCATTTTTTTTTAAAATAATTTTTATTTTCAGCGCGAGACCCTAAAGTGCGAAAAAACACCCTTAAATTCTGAAAATGGTTAAATTTTGCAAGTTTCTTAAAGTTTAAAAATTTTTAAATACCAATCGTGACGTTGTCACCCCATACGGTATACATGAATCGGTAGCTGCCAAAATGCCCTTTTAACTCAAATAATTTTTCTTTTCTGCGCGAGACCCCAAAGTACGGAAAAACGGCCTTAAATTCAGAAAATGGTTAAATTTTGCAAGTTTTTTACTGTTTTAAAATTTTTAAATACCAATCGTGACGTTGTCACCCCATTCGATATACATGAATCGGTAGCTGTCAAAATGCATTTTTTAAAAAAATAATTTTTATTTTCAGCGCGAGACCCTAAAGTGCGAAAAAACACCCTTAAATTCTGAAAATGGTTAAATTTTGCAAGTTTCTTAAAGTTTTAAAATTTTTAAATACCAATCGTGACGTTGTCACCCCATACGGTATACATGAATCGGTAGCTGCCAAAATGCCCTTTTAACTCAAATAATTTTTCTTTTCTGCGCGAGACCCCAAAGTACGGAAAAACGGCCTTAAATTCAGAAAATGGTTAAATTTTGCAAGTTTTTTACTGTTTTAAAATTTTTAAATACCAAGTGTGACGTTGTCACCCCATACGATATACATGAATCGGTAGCTGCCAAAATGCCCTTTTAAATCAAATAATTTTTCTTTTCTGCGCGAGATCCCAAAGTACGGAAAAACGGCCTTAAATTCAGAAAATGGTTAAATTTTGCAAGTTTTTTACTGTTTTAAAATTTTTAAATACCAATCGTGACGTTGTCACCCCATACGATATACATGAATCGGTAGCTGTCAAAATGCATTTTTTTTTTAAATAATTTTTATTTTCAGCGCGAGACCCTAAAGTGCGAAAAAACACCCTTAAATTCTGAAAATGGTTAAATTTTGCAAGTTTCTTAAAGTTTTAAAATTTTTAAATACCAATCGTGACGTTGTCACCCCATACGGTATACATGAATCGGTAGCTGCCAAAATGCCCTTTTAACTCAAATAATTTTTCTTTTCTGCGCGAGACCCCAAAGTACGGAAAAACGGCCTTAAATTCAGAAAATGGTTAAATTTTGCAAGTTTTTTACTGTTTTAAAATTTTTAAATACCAATCGTGACGTTGTCACCCCATACGATATACATGAATCGGTAGCTGTCAAAATGCATTTTTTTAAAAAATAATTTTTATTTTCAGCGCGAGACCCTAAAGTGCGAAAAAACACCCTTAAATTGTGAAAATGGTTAAATTTTGCAAGTTTCTTAAAGTTTTAAAATTTTTAAATACCAATCGTGACTTTGTCACCCCATACGGTATACATGAATCGGTAGCTGCCAAAATGCCCTTTTAACTCAAATAATTTTTCTTTTCTGCGCGAGACCCCAAAGTACGGAAAAACGGCCTTAAATTCAGAAAATGGTTAAATTTTGCAAGTTTTTTACTGTTTTAAAATTTTTAAATACCAATCGTGACGTTGTCACCCCATACGATATACATGAATCGGTAGCTGTCAAAATGCATTTTTTTTAAAAATAATTTTTATTTTCAGCGCGAGACCCTAAAGTGCGAAAAAACACCTTTAAATTCTGAAAATGGTTAAATTTTGCAAGTTTCTTAAAGTTTAAAAATTTTTAAATACCAATCGTGACGTTGTCACCCCATACGGTATACATGAATCGGTAGCTGCCAAAATGCCCTTTTAACTCAAATAATTTTTCTTTTCTGCGCGAGACCCCAAAGTACGGAAAAACGGCCTTAAATTCAGAAAATGGTTAAATTTTGCAAGTTTTTTACTGTTTTAAAATTTTTAAATACCAATCGTGACGTTGTCACCCCATACGATATACATGAATCGGTAGCTGTCAAAATGCATTTTTTAAAAAAATAATTTTTATTTTCAGCGCGAGACCCTAAAGTGCGAAAAAACACCCTTAAATTCTGAAAATGGTTAAATTTTGCAAGTTTCTTAAAGTTTAAAAATTTTTAAATACCAATCGTGACGTTGTCACCCCATACGGTATACATGAATCGGTAGCTGCCAAAATGCCCTTTTAACTCAAATAATTTTTCTTTTCTGCGCGAGACCCCAAAGTACGGAAAAACGGCCTTAAATTCAGAAAATGGTTAAATTTTGCAAGTTTTTTACTGTTTTAAAATTTTTAAATACCAAGTGTGACGTTGTCACCCCATACGATATACATGAATCGGTAGCTGTCAAAATGCATTTTTTTTATAAATAATTTTTATTTTCAGCGCGAGACCCTAAAGTGCGAAAAAACACCCTTAAATTCTGAAAATGGTTAAATTTTGCAAGTTTCTTAAAGTTTTAAAATTTTTAAATACCAATCGTGACGTTGTCACCCCATACGGTATACATGAATCGGTAGCTGCCAAAATGCCCTTTTAACTCAAATAATTTTTCTTTTCTGCGCGAGACCCCAAAGTACGGAAAAACGGCCTTAAATTCAGAAAATGGTTAAATTTTGCAAGTTTTTTACTGTTTCAAAATTTTTAAATACCAATCGTGACGTTGTCACCCCATACGATATACATGAATCGGTAGCTGTCAAAATGCATTTTTTTAAAAAATAATTTTTATTTTCAGCGCGAGACCCTAAAGTGCGAAAAAACACCCTTAAATTCAGAAAATGGTTAAATTTTGCAAGTTTCTTAAAGTTTTAAAATTTTTAAATACCAATTGTGATGTTGGTGAATGACCCCATACGGTATACATGAATCGGTAGCTGCCAAAATGCCCTCTTAACTCAAATAATTTTTCTTTTCTGCGCGAGACCCTAAAGTACGGAAAAACACCCTTAAATTTTGCAAGTTTCTTAAAGTTTTAAAATTTTTAAATACCAATCGTGACGTTGTCACCCCATACGGTATACATGAATCGGTAGCTGCCAAAATGCCCTTTTAACACAAATAATTTTTCTTTTCTGCGCGAGACCCTAAAGTACGGAAAACCACCCTTAAATTCCGAAAATGGTTAAATTTTGCAAGTTTTTTAATGTTTTAAAATTTTTAAATACCAATCGTGACGTTGTCACCCCATACGGTATACAAGAATCGGTAGCTGTCAAATGCCCTTTTAAAGCAAATAATTTTACTTTTCTGCGCAAGACCCTGCACCTGAAGACGATCAGAGATTGTACTGATCACAACGTCGTGTATAAATAAAATGTAGACAATGGAAGTCTAAAACACAAAGTTAATTTCACAATAGAGGAACTTAAATATTTTAATTTTTTTTTTTGATAATATAAAATTTTTACCCTATCTTTTATATTTTAACGTTGGCAAATATATTATTAAGAAGTTTACTTGGAAGTTTTATTCAAATTACCTTGATAAATAAATAAAGCTATGTGCATCCTGGACGTTTAATTTTTAATTTTTTTACCTACCATACCTGAAAACAATATGTAATAGAAAAAAGTACTTTCGCGATGTGTCTCAATGAATAAGCAGGAAAAATTTAAGTGGGTACTTATTTTTTTTTTTAAATGTGTAATGTAGTTTAATTAAAGATATTTATTTCAGATGCATGTTTACCTGAATCCAAGAGCTCTCCTTACATTTTCACCTCTCGCTCTTTTCAGGGAACTGGCATCGCCATCGTTCTTTCCCTTCTTTGGTGTGGTCTCATTCAGTCTTTGAATTTTTAATGCCTTTTCAATTGTACCATCAGTCTCATCGGAATTAATCTTTTCTTCTTCGAAAGCTATACAGGAACTCTCATTTATTTCACATTCGGACCAATAAATTTGTCTAAAAACGTCCAGTGAGTCGACGCAATAAATGTCTGCTAGGAGTTGAACTCCCGTTTTTTCAATTTCCGCTTTTAAAATTGGAAAGTCGAAATTGTTTCCATTATGCGCGACTAGACAAATTGGTTTTGGCTGATGGTCCAAAAACAGGTTTATCGAGTCTACAGTTTTGTTTGAAAACCATTGTAACTGTTCCAACAATGTATTTGATAAACCTGAAATTAACAAATTTAGAGCCTATATATTTTTAAATAGAGCTGCGTTCGAGCTAGGGCAGTCATGGTCTTTTTGGGCAAGAACACCACCTCCTCAAATGAAGTAGGCCTTTCACATATAAATTAATGTAATTTAAATAACAAATAAAGAAAGAAACAAGAAAACTTGCATCACAGTTACTTCCGCCTGTTCCCCGCAACTGCCCCTACCTAATGTTTGAAGATTTATAACAGCAGTTTCCAACCAGTTATTAAACTATGTTATGTTATGTTATATTCGGTCACTTCCGTGCGGCTTTTTTTATAAAGCTCAGACATCCTTCACACTGAATGTCGTGCCGCTCATCTTCTTACCAAATTTCATCCAAATCGGTTGAACCGTTTTTGTGTGATTGGGGAACAAACCACCTTTCGAATTTATAATGTTTATTAGGATTAGGATAGTCAGTAACGGTAATGACAGGCGATCGCCCTCTCCCCTCCCTTTTTTTATATTTAACAAAAAACGTTTAAATTATTATCATCTAGCCAAAGAATTCCATCAAAAATACGGATTAAACGAGTTTTTTTGATAATTGCAGTATTGGCTTTTAAAAATGGTTTGGGAATTTACATTCATTCAACTGGTTTTCGAAACGACAATTTCCTTTCTTAAAGCGTTTTAATATAAAGCGCAATAGCAGTTTTGATAATTGAATTCCTTTACTTTTCCCAGTGTTTCCTGACCATTTGGGAAAGATTTCATTCATTTTTATAACATAAAACGACCAGAAGATTTATTCAGCCAAATATTTTAGATTATTTTACAAAAACAAATTAACTCTGCTTGTGCATCGTTTCTTTTTCAGATTGCTTTCCAGATTTTCCTTGATTTTACTGTTTTTTAGGCAAATTTCCTTTTGCATGTAAAAACAAACTTCCTGACTTTCCAGTTTCATACAATCCCTCTGATTAGAACTCTTAAAACTTTAAAACATTATACATAGTGGTTATACATGCATGCCGAGATGCATACATTTTATATCAATTTTCTGTTAACAATAATTATAGAGAGGTAAAAATTCCCTTTATTTGTCCTTTTGAAAGACACAAACTTAGTACCTACCAGTAATTCGTTCTGCATCATCTGATACAAGCTTTCTAGGGTTCAAGCATAATGAGAGTTTGTTTTGAACTCTCGGAAATATGCCAAGGGATAAATGTTGGGACTGCACAGCTATTAAACACAACTCGGTAATTTTCGTTTTATTGTGCTCAAATGTGGGCAACCCAGTAGTTTCTAAATCCAGAAAAACAAAGGTGTTAAAGTTGATATTTTCCATCTAAAAATAAAACAAAAATATATAAAAATTGCTTTGTTTCCCAAAATAAATCAAGGCTTATTTGTTTTTCTTTTAATAATTCCCGATTTTCATAAAATTCTTGAATGATGGGATGAGGATTTTTGCTAAGCATTCCCTCAAAAAAGGTAAAATAAAACAGAAATCAAATTTCAACTCCTGTGGGACATACACTTTGAGGTATTTATTGTTTTAATATAAATAAAATGAGACATAAAATAAAAATACCCCATGTCATAGGGCTTGCTTTAGAGATATCGGCTAAAAAATAACAAACTTTTAAAAGATAATTAAATGAATCAAAGATTATTTTTAGATCTTTCAAAAGCATTTGATGATTTTTTAAATTATCTTAAAATTCTAAAAAACTATAAGTGGAATTTGTTTCCCACTCAAATTTGTGAAACTTTAAAGCAGATGAGGTGTTGATGGGAGTATTTTTTAAATATTTAAGCACACTTTTAGCCACAAAAACTTGTGTGGTTTACTCAACTTGGTATTACCCAAGGATTATGCATTAGTGCCAGAATATAATATACATATGAGCTTCACAGATGAACAAAATTATTCTGCAAAACCTAATATTTTGCTCATCACTATGACATAAGCTATTTGAGAATTGAGATTCCTGGAAAAATGTTTGCCTAAAGCCAGCTTGACATGAATTGCATGCAAGACATCTATTTTCTTCTCAGTTTACTGAGCACAGCAAAGTGAGATGGGAAGAAAGGACTTACATGCAATTCAAATTTTATTGCTCCATATCAAGCAGGCTTTAGACACATAAAAATATGTGCTTTTGGATTGACAGAAGCACAATATCAAATCTTAATTCAATTTTATGTGATGAACATAAAACTAACCAGTAGGCACAAATGAAAAAACATTATTTAAATCTTATTATAATGTTTTAAAAAAAAAAACATTTTTTTAGCTATGAAAATAATTTTTTTTTCGTTTGCACCTAGTGGGTCCATTTAATAAAGTCAATAATATCTCGAACTTATCAGCTGGGTGTCACAAGGAATGTACAGCAACTAAAGCTCCTTTATTTTTTTGGAGAGAATTTGGAAATTATCTACTCAACTTTCTATTTTACATTATATTTAAAGACAATTTTATTAATAGAATATGAAAAAAATATTACCCTACAGATTAGATTTAAGTTGATAAAACCAATGTTTAAACTTTGATACTAGTTTTTATTGGTGTAATGAAAACTGTGAACTGAACTTGGCTGACTTTATAAACATGATTGTAAAAATCCCAATCCAATCTCAAAAATTTCTATAGGTAATTTATGTAGAACTGAATGTAAAATGCAAAGTAAAAAGTTTTTTTACCTAATCTAATCCTCACTTGACAGTGAAGGGTAGAATATCTACAGTTAAACCTTTATGACTTGAACCTCTCTTTAACTTTAAAATTTTACGGCAGATTCAAAGTTCTGCAAGTTATGAGGTATGCTGTAAGATGGAAGGGAAATAAACAATAGCAAACACATGCTACTCTTACCGCTTGTGGCTTTTGGAATGCTATAAACAGTAGCATATATGCGTTTGCTATAGTTTAATTTTCCTTGCATCATTCCACTTACCTTACAGAACTCAGAATCCACCTTTCTAGTGGTTTCCCTGTAAATAGTTGAGCTTAGTTTTGTTTTAATACCCTCTAACTTGAACTGCTTTGGTTGTCCCTTTAAGTTCGACTTATAAAGGCTTGACTATATAGTTTTCTTAGTTACTTACCTTGGCTTGTACCAAATATTTCGTTGAGGTAAGGAAAAGTCTTCGAAATAATTTTAAGTGGGAGAGCCTTGCATTTTGTTTAAAATCTTGAAGTAAGTATTTCATTTATCTTATCATCCGACTGATTAATTTTTTCAGTTTACCGATTTCATTTTTTTTTTAAATCAAAAAGTAAATATTACCACATAACCTCTTTCTTTTCGAGGATCGGATTCTGATCTATGGGTTTTCGATTATGTTTATCGCGTTCGTTTTTTTAGCACTGCACTAGTGAATTGTTCAGAGTTGGTGCAGTGCTGCTCGTTTTCAGCGAGAGCACTGCCTTTTTCCCTTTAAGGGCTAATTTTACAACCAAAGGTAAAACTCCAGATTAAACCATAGTTTAAACTTCAGTTTAATCTTTGGATTAATCCATCGGTAAACAAGTTGCTCAATTTTATAAGTCGGAGTTAAACCACGGCCATGAAGAAAGACTACATTTTCTTTACATATATAGGGTTGATTATTTTAACCAAAATGGCACCAACTAGAGCCAAACTTGATAAAAATCAGACAAGTAGTTTTTGTGATATCAGCGTTGGTTACAGACAGACATACAGCCAGACGACACAACAAAAATGTTCAGATTTGTCAAAAAGATATACAGTATATATATATATATATATATATATATATATATATACGTGTGAGCCCAATGTGAGAATAAAACTTGCTGGACCGGTATACTCGTAACTAAGTACGCTCGGCGTTTCGTACTCGCTGACCGTATGATAACGTAATATTCGTATACCACGTGACCAAAGTAACAAAAATGGTATTCACGTATATTGAACGCAAGACGTCGACAAAGTGCGCTCAGCGCGTGGCGACCGTTTGAGAAACACCTACCATTTGCCAGCTGTTTTGCCCTCCGCGCGTACGATTTTCCTACCCTACAATACTTTGTAGAGTGCTGCAGAGAATATAGTAGTTTTTTCAGTTTACGTTTTTATTAATAATTAGAAAAATAAAAATCTCTTATTAGTAGCTTGGGGACGGGTGACAAACACGTACACATCAACCTTACTATTTGATGCTCGATGTAAGACAACTTTTTTTCCAAAAAATTGCAACAAAAACTTTTCTTATCAAAATCGACATCGAAATAATTGAGCATCCGTATAATACTAGAAATAGAAGCAATCAAAATTCTGTAAAACCAAGGGTAAAAAAAGCCTTTGGTCAGCGGTGCTTTTTGTATCTTTCATCGGATGTGTACCAAAAAATATCTGGTTTTGTTAAACTCCTGCCCACATTAATTGTTTTCTTTCAAAAATAAACTTAAAGCTTTCATGAGATATGAAATTAGCAAACATGAAATATATAAAAAATAATTAGTAAACAATATAGGTAACTCCCTTTATTTCTGTGTTTTCGTCTGTATTTTCTTTACTTTTCTGAAATATCACATTTTTCACATTAATTACCATTTTTATGTTTTTTATCTTTATAAATAAATGTACTAAAAATTACTATTTTCTTTTTTTAATTCAACAGTTCCATGAAAACATACATTTTTCCACGCGCGAGGTTTACCCTTTCTGAACTACGGATCGAAATCGATCACGTAATGGCCTCTTTCTTACACATAGAAAAAGAAAAGGAGCGACAAGACTAACAAGGAATAAAAATGCAAAATTCGGTGATGCCAAGATGTGTTAAGCGAATTTGATTCTGTCTGCTCGCAGGGCAGCGCGTTCGGCAGAGCGAATACGAAAAGTCGTCGGTCAGCGTGCCGCTGAGCGCGCTGTTCGCTATTCGTTTCGCTTAGCGACTTCAAAACATTACGTATTACGAGAATACCGGTCCTGGTCTGTGGGATGTTCCAACTCTTGTCAAATTTCCTTGTGCACAATTTCGCATATCTCTTTAGATAATTCTCTCTCTCTTTTTAAAATCTACATATCGTCGGACTCCTCCAAAGGATTTGTTCTGGGACAAATAATAATTGGTCTTCGTGCTTCGACAATGTCAATAATTTCGTAATTCTTCATCCAGTTGATCAAAAATAAATTTTAAGTCATTGATCATAGCGATTTCACTAAATACTTACAGTCTTTTTACCAAAAACAAATGTTTAATAACTTTTTTGAGGTTAGAATCTTTTGGTAACTATTAAACTGAAGTTTAACAAACACCCAGACAACCGGTAACGGTTAAACCGAAGTTTGTTGGTAAACTACACCTATAAAACGTAAAAAAGTCACATCTGTGGTTTAAACTGAGGTTTGACGTTTAACTATGAGTTGTAAAATTGCGCATAAACCCTTAAATGCACAGTAGACACTTAATCGCAATCTAATCCATTCTTTTTCTCTCTTGATCCCACATACATGAACAAAGAGGAAGCATGGATTAGCTAAGCTAATCCGAATATTTTTACGGTGCATCTTCTTGTTAAAGTTACCTTTATATACGGTAACATTTAACCTTCACTATTAGCCGGATCGAGTGTTTTCTGTGTTTAAATGTCAGCCGCCATATTGAAATTGGTCCCTTTCCCCCGAGAATTTGGAATGAGGTGCACGTAATTTTCGTTTAAAAACAAAGTTTGATCAGAATATAACCGGAACCGGTTAAGCGCAGGTTATTAGCGTTGATGGCTTAAAGTTTATATAGTCACGCAAGGTAGCCTTGAGAGGGTGCCTTAAGGTTTTTCTGCCAACAAACATAAAATCGAAGCTCACTTTTTCCAAGGAAGCCTCAAGGCTACCTTCGTGGATGGACTATGAATACGGCAAACTTACTTACGCTGTTTTCACCCAAAAACGACTATGAATACGGCCCTAAACAGTATTGCCGCTCATGTGGCATCTCTTTTTTTTAAGCTGGGCTTATACAGGGAAAAAAAATTAAAAATATAATTTTCGTTTATGCAGCCAAATAAAAATAACTTTGAACCATTTAAACCATTTAATCACCACAAAGCTTCCGCACAATTAAACAAAAGTGACCAAAGGAACAAGTCGTCATTTTAACGTTGCTAAAGGCAACTTAACGTTGCGTAAAAACGGCGTATAAACGTTCTAGCAACTCGCTTTTGCATCAATTTGGCGGAGATTTTTTGAATTGTGTTGACATTGCCTGCGACTAGAGTCGCGTGTAACGTTTCCACACCGTCGCCGAAGCGACTACGACTAATGTACCCTCTGGATAATATTTTTATTACTATAATTGATTTGAAATAATGAAATAAAGACTTCCACGTCTGCAACCACAAATGGACTAATTTTCAAATATTAATCATTTTAAAATGCGTAGCTAATTAAGTAAGTTACAGTTAATTAATCTTATTTTTTTGCTAAATTATTTTTTAGCCAGTCTAAAATAATACTTAAAAATTACTAAAACAAGACAAATCAGGAAAAGAAAGCAGTATGGCGGCAATCACAATCATTTCTTGGTTTACTGAAAACCTAACCGTTTTGGCGTCGTTGATCCGTCGTTCGTTGCGGTCGTTGAAAACCCCACAATAGGGATATTTTGGAACGCTTACTTGACAGTTCGTAGTGGTTGTGGTAATTACTGCGTCTGCGCAATAGCTAAACGTCATGCAGTTGTGGTAATTAACCACTACCACTGCCGTAAGCTACGAATCCATTTCGTTGTGGTTGTGGTTATTTTTTTGGTTAGAATTAAAGAATTTTGACTTAATTAATTTTAAAAATAATAAAATATTACCAGTTTCCAACATATAAAATATTTATTTTGTAAAATTAAGCCCAATTTTGTGTTTTTCCTCATCTCTAAATTTTTTAAAAGTGACAGTTTTTAATGTGTTCCAAAAACTCTGGTAAAATTAATGAGTGGTAGTGCTAGTGGTTGTTAAACACTACCACAGCGGCTGTCAAAGTTGTCAAAATTTTAATCGTTCCAAAATTTCCCTATTATTCCAGTAAAAATAAACGTTGTTAGATTGTTGCCAAATTTAGCCTAGTTAATAACAACGGTGTGGCGTCCATCATAGCGGCCGTTGCACAATAAATGACTAATTTTTGTAATTTAAGCAACGTTAATTTTAGTGTATTTCTTAGTTATGGCAACTACGGCAACTAAAAATTGTTACTTGGGGAGTGATACCAATAATAATTGAAATACTTAACTCCATCATACTGTTTCCTTAAATAATCTGTCAAAATCAAACCAAAAAATGCAAAAAATCTAAAAAAAGGAATTTAAGTGACAACAACAAATGAAAGTGCGGTTATGTGTCTTACACGTACTTTCACCGACTTTTCTTTAATTGTCCTTTAACTAATTCTCTCTTTATCAATGGGTGCGCAAGAGATGGAAAGATCTGGTATCCCTTTTGCGCTCATTGTTAAAGAGGGAATTAGTTAAAGAAAAATTTAAAAAAAAGTCGGTGCAAGTGGCAGTTATATATATATATATATATAAAATAAGAGTTAAAAAAGTTGCTAATCTTTTTATTTTAATGTCTTATTATTATTTTTGCTGTACGAACGCCTACACTCTGTTCTTCTTCTACTCTTCTGGACGTGTAGCCATGAACAAGGAGCGGTATATAGATCTTGTATTGTATTCTTGAGCGATGATCCGATCTTACTCTTACGGATATCATGAAAATTATCGTTCCCGAACGCATGGTCACCGGGGTGCTTATTCTTGACTGTGGGGGAGGTGTAGGGATTATCGTGGTAGGGATCAAAATTCTCCCGGGGAGCGAATTAGAGAGTAGTCAAAATCAAGTGATACATCGAGGGAATGCTGCATTCTCCTAGTTCAATGTAAGAGAAATCGGCCAAGGAGTAGAATAAACCTTTAAAACTCGTTATTAATTTTGATTGTAGTACTCTTTGGTTACTATCTAGTATGGTACCAGGGAGCGCTCCCTTCTCTCACTATCATATGTCTTTTTTTCAAACCTTTAGTGAACGCAACCAACGGCCCCCCCACTTTACACTTTTTGGACAAGATGAGAATCAGCTTTGCGCCGCATTCGATGGAACGTCAAATCTGTCAAACGTCACTTTTTGTTCCATTTTGTCAAGGTTTGACGAAAAACGGGGTTTGGTAGCAAGTAAGCACGTTTTGTTCCCGGAAATTTCCAAAAAGGTCAGTGCAGTGTTCGCAGTTTTTCTCATCTAGTGTCTTTTTTGAGTGTCGTATGTCCATCCAGAATTTAAACACATTCGGTAAGTTTAGGAGATTGTATAGATCAAGTAGGTGACCAACTCCCCAAAGAACTTTTCCTACTATACTTAACTGTAAGGAGCTCCAGATAAACCAATGAACCTTTGTTGTTATCTGGAGCAGCAGCATTATCTGCAAAAAAGGTTGCTAGGAAAAGACCATGGTAATTATGCAGTATAGGGTTTTCTGCCATTTTTGATTTTTTTTGAAAAATTCTTTATGGGGGCACCTTCTGGGGTCCTAGGATCCCAAATCCGCCTGCGCCCGATTTTTTTTTTTTTTTTTACGAGAAAAAAGGGTGCCCAGGGGGGGTTGTAATGTGTTTTTTTGATTGTTTTGGGTTGGTTTGAATTAGGTTAAGTTGGACTGTGTTGGTTTGGGTTGTTTTAGTGAAAAAAAAACAAAAAAAATAAAAAAAAACGGGCGCAGACGGATTTGGGTTCCTAGGAACCCTGGAAGGTGCCCCCATAAAGAATTTTTCAAAAAAAATCAAAAATGGCAGAAAACTGTATACTGCATAATTACCAAGACCACTCTACCTTTGAATTGGAGGTGCAGTCATACTTTTGTAAAAGGGAACCCTTTGTAAAAATATAAGAAATAAATTATTTTTATTTCTGGTAATTATGCAGTATACAGTTTTCGGTAAATATGCAGTATACAGTTTTCTGCCATTTTTGATTTTTTATGAAAAATTCTTTATGGGGGCACCTACTAGGGTCCCTAGGACCCTAAATCTGCATGCGCCCGATTTTTTTTTTTTAAAGAGAAAAAATGGTGCCGGGGGGGGGGTTGTAATGTGTTTTTTTGATTGTTTTGGGTTGGGTTGGACTGTGTTGGATTGGGTTGTTTTTGTAAAAAAAACAACCGGCGCAGGCGGATTTGAAGTCCTAGGGACCCTAGTAGGTGCCCCCATAAAGAATTTTTCATAAAAAATCAAAAATGGCAGAATATGGTATACTGCATAATTACCCATATTTCTTACAGCTTACTTTATGGAACTATAAGTCCAGCTTTACTGTACCCTCTATTTTTGTACTAGAATCAGTATTCTTGATATTTCAAAAAATTTCAAGGGTCTAGTTGAGGGGCCATCACCTACCCTCAAAATGAACATAAATCGATAAAATTGTGGGATTTTTCCTAGTGATTGCGGTGACAGCTTTACAATCCATATGATTTACATGATTGTAGTTTGTCATTGTGTAGGTGATTGCTGCGATTGCAGTCCAAAATGTACACATATTGCGGGTAAATTATTCAAGTAATCATTTGCCAGAAAATATAAAAATGTGTTCCAGATCATGAGTTATTTTATTCCTCTGTAAAGAGTCTTTTCATGACCAACACTCTACAGAATCACTGAGTTTTATAATACTAGATTTGAAGGTAATGTTTTTTTTACTGTTGTTTTTGTGGGTATAGGATTATAGGCTATACCCACAAAAACAACAGTAAAAATAACAGTCTAAGGATACAAAAAAAAAAAAAAAAAAAAAAAAAAAAAAAAAAAAAAAAAAAAAAAAAAAAAAAAAAAAAAAAAAAAAGGTAATGTTTTTTTTCTAATTTTAAGATTTTTATTCTAGTCATTTCTTTCTTAAATTTGTTTTGAGACACTTGATTCTATATACCTATTATAGATATTGTAACAGAATTATACCTAATTCAGATGATGAACACCTTTGGTTTTTTTAAGGTATATTTAAGTTTTTATTGTTTATTTCAGACCCATTTGCTGGGGGAGTAGATGATGATGTTCAAGATGGACTCGTGCACATAAGAATTCAGCAACGTAATGGCCGTAAAACTTTAACCACTGTGCAAGGCTTATCTTCAGAGTATGACCTAAAGAAAATAGTTAGGGCATGTAAAAAGGTAAGTGTTGCATTAAGGCTATGGAAAACACTTTATTTATTTAAGAAATTCTTAAAGCCATCCTATATTTTTAGTATAGTATTAGTGGAGCCAGGGTCAAGCCGGGAATTTATCAGTATCAAATTGGCTCTAAAGTAGTTTGTCCATTAATAAAATGAGTTGCATCAACCCTGGAAATTTTTAACAAAAATAAAAGGCAAACTAAAAATGGAAAATTATTTTTAAAACAATAGAGAAACTTAACAATGCTCATTTGTTTTTCGTGGTTTATTATATAAATTTTATGCCTCTGAGGCATCTGGCATAATTTTGGCTACCAATTTATAATTGACACTAGATTCCATTACAACCTAGTTCCCCTTGGTAGCTATCTGCTTGTTTTCAAATCGTATTTTTATCATAATTTTCTCCAAATTTTTGCCTGTGCATGAGGGGTCAACACCTAGCTAAAAATTTGTACACTACTTTAACCAACAGAAATATTGTAAGGACTGTAAATGATTTTTAGGGACTATATTATATTGTCTAGAACTGTATGGGATTGTCAAGGACTGCCTCTGCTATTCCTATCTCTTACGCACTTATAGTACTTTAGATATTGTTATCTCTCTTAAATCAGTCAGATCTCTAGTAATCTGGATAAAGAAGGCACTATCTACAATAGTATAAGCACACACAATTTCCAGCTTAATTTTGAATATTTTGCAAAAAGCCTTGTTTTTTCTATATGATCAAAGGATCAATAGTTAAAACAGTACCATTTTTAAACCCACAGTGCTTAACATTTTCTTTTACATCACTCCTTATGGGAAAATGGTTGGTTTGCCCAACAAAAAAATGGACGCTAGCCAAAAGTAATGTGAACTAAAATGCCTAAATGAGCAAAAACGTCTACCCACATATTTTCTGTCAGAATCCCAGGCCATTAATTCATTTTGCTGCTTGGCATTTTCCGAGGCATTGTCCAACAACTGATTTCGATTTTGGAAAAAAATTTTGATAAGGTAATATAATTTTATTATCTATTGATTTTCTGTGGAAAAAGAGCCTCTACTTATTCCATATAATCTATTCTATATATTCAACAAAAAATAGTAGCCATATCCTCAGACACAAAATCTGTTGCTCTGCTCAAGGCATCACATCAGAATGAGAGCTGATGACGACCATGCTAACCTTGTTGCCATGCATTTTTTTTAAAATAAAATTCCAAGAAATCACCATATATTGCATGGTATTGCAAGGGATCGTATGGTATTTTCAAGGATTGTAATGAAGGACTGTAAGGTAGTGTAAAGGATGGTGGTATGTTAAGGGACTGTAAAGGACTGTTGAGTATTGTAAATGTACTGTAAAAAGTATTGTAGAAGATTTGTACACCTACTGTATGGAGGTGTTGACCCCTTGCCTGTGCAGCACTTTTAGTAAATGTACTGCAAAAAGTATTGTAGAAGATTTATACACCTACTGTATGGAGGTGTTGACCCCTTGCCTGTGCAGCACTTTTAAAGCATGAGACTAAGTCTGCCCTTACATAAAGTGCATATTAAATAAAAAAATAATGCTGGGAAAAAGTCTAGAAGGACTGGGAAACAGTATAAAGTGACTGGGACAGTATAAAATGATCAGGAAAAAGCAGGGAATTTGTTAATGAATTTTTGCTGGACACCCTGTATATTCAAATAAAAGTGACAGATAAAATCCAGTTTGACATTCAAGGTAATAATATGCTGTGCAAAC
The DNA here is from genome assembly GCA_963921995.1 of Oxystoma pomonae. Classification (NCBI taxonomy): domain Eukaryota; kingdom Metazoa; phylum Arthropoda; class Insecta; order Coleoptera; family Brentidae; genus Oxystoma; species Oxystoma pomonae. Next base: position 16,725,291 of record OY998170.1, on the reverse strand, counting down.
ATAATCAAAGATTGGACACATCGAATTAAAATTTAATGTTTGCATGCTGCAGTGGCATTTTATTTCAAAAGCCTACACACCAACAGAGGAAATAGAGGAGGGGGGTCAAATTTAACACTCTGTTCCATTTTTTGCAAGGTAGTGGTTTTGGAAACCTAAAATATGATGATTAATTAAAATAAATAAATAAATTTTTTTTTTATGTTTTTCTTCAGGAGTTTGCTTGTAATGGAACTGTCATAGAACATCCTGAATATGGAGAAGTTTTGCAGCTACAGGGTGACCAGCGTGAAAATATTTGCCAGTGGCTAACAAAGGCAGGGCTTGCAAAATCTGACCAATTAAAAGTGCATGGTTTTTAAAAGGTATGATCTTCTGCAAATAATATTTTACCATCTTATAATAACATTTCACCACAGTAATTAGCTAATTTATGTTAAATCATGAAATGTATCACATAATACCATGAGCTCATTCAATATATAACTGTTAGATGAGTACAATAATTTTATAAAATTGTGCCTTTTTAAATATATGATTATCAGCGTACATATTTGTTTTCGATAATGACTATATTTTGTTGTTTTTCACAATAAACGAATGACTCATAAAAGTGTGTGTGTAATTTTAAACCTACTTTTATGATAAGGATTAACTCTTAGGATGCAAAGCTCTCAAGAATCATCCTTAGGTTTTGGTTAAATTTGGTTGTTAAAAAAATACTAGGAATTGTTCATTTATTTTATTTTTTAAAATTGAAGTTTATTAAACATGCCACATGCTTTAGGGTAAAGCAATTTGGGATCATAATGAGATTGTCCATATCTGCTCCTTTGACCTTCAGTTACAATACTGATGTCTTTGCAGAAAACAATGAAACATAGGAGTAGGCCAGCTTAATTCTCTAAAATGTGGAAAAATCGATAAAAACAGAGACTTTTTGCTATAATCCTGGTTTAGCATTTTTAGGTTCTAGTTTTGGTCTCTTCACTGTAATCACAAAGTAAGTACCTACAAGGTGCAATGAGTAACAAACCAGAACGGATCACAGACTTTAAGATGTATGTACTGCTTCAGACCTTAAAGCCAGTGATTTAAATTATTTTTATTGCAGTGTATCCAAAGAACTTTCAAGTAAAATTATTTTGAAAAAAAATCCATTAGATTATCTGTCCTATATTTCAGTGGCAGAAACCTTTTTTCTTTCTACAACTACTACTTCAGAAATTAAATATACATTCCAGTAATTAAAAATAAAATAGTTTGGGATAAAATTTATGTTTGTATTTTTGGAGAGCCTCCTGAATCTGTGCTGGATATCTTGGTCAGATCAATGAATATTTCTTTTAGTACAGGGACATTTCCAACATGTTTTAAAAAAGCAGTGATTGTATCCCTATATAAGGGAAGAAAGCACAACCATCCATGTAATTTCCATTGCTATATTGCCCACCCTTTCCAAAATTATAGAGAAACTAGTTCACTTAAGGCTCACATCATTCCTAACCAAACATAGTATTCTGGAGAAAAAGCTGCACCAGTATTCTCTGATCTATCAAAGGCTTTTGACTGCGTGGATCACAGAATATTGTAAAAAAGCTAGAAATTTATGGGGTGACGGGAATAGCTTTAGAGCAGGTTTGCTCATAATCAACTGTCCAAATGCAATCAGTAATTTTTAATGATGAAAATTTTTTATCTGAAACTATTGATGTTGATGTAGGGATCTATACTGGGACCACTCCTATTTTTATTTTATATTAATGACGTAGTTCACTTAACCATTAGTGGGAAATTTCTTGCTTTTGCAGATGATCAGACAGTCATGTGGCATCATCCTGATTTTTTAAAGGCTCAATACAAATATCCAAAAAGATGTCACTCAAATTAAAGAATGGTGTAATCTTTTGTCATTTAATATTTAAAAACTAATATGCCAACCTTTCAAATCCAGATTCCAACAAATTTTTAGGCATAGTAATAGACAAAATCCTGAAATTTGATCAGCACATAAAAGTCTTAATTGTAAAATTGACTCTAGCTGTTATGCTGTCTTATGGCATTTGCTTTTGGGGATCATGTAGTAATTATCTTTTTAAATCCGTTTTTGCTTTACATAAGAGAGTTCTTAGGAATTTGGGTAGGGTCAAAAGAAGATGCTCATGCAAGTCGTTATTTTTAGAACAAAAAATTTTAACTTTGTGTTGTCATTTGATTGTGGAGACTGTGTGTATAGTTTTTAAAAAATACCAGAGAAATCTAGTCGTATCTGTTCGTTATAGTGTGTGCCACTCATTTAGTTTACATTTGATATGAAATCAACCAAAAAAAAGAGAGGTTTGGCAGACCATATCCCCGATTTCGATAGTTTTTGGTACATTTATTCTAACCATAAAGAAAAGTCCCATTTTTTTTAAATTAATGCTTGAACATCACGAAAACTACCAATTTTGCACATGTACTTAAAGAAATTGAAATATCTCGATAACTACTTAAACGTGGACGGTGGTTTACAGCTCGTTTTAAAGGTATTTTAAATACTTTTCGAATAATGTATCACATGATTTACTTTTTGTTTAAAAAAAATTTAAATTAAAAAAAAAATAATTTAGTTTTGGAAAAACAGCATTTTTTATTCTTTTTTATAAAAATTAATTTTGTTTGATGGGTTCATCCAAAAAAATTATTTCAAAAATTTTGAAATTATTTTTTCATTCATTCAAATGGCCTTTAAAATACCTTTAAAACATGCTATCCCTTGCTTTTGTAGTACATATAGTTCTCAAGATATTCATATTTTGATAAATGCCTTTAAAGACAGTCAATTTTAACTAAATGTGCAGGTACACAAAAAGAGTAATATCTTGAGAACTCTATACCCTACAAAAGCGAGTAAGACCTTGTTTTATAGGTATTTTAAAGCCCATTTTAATAAAGTATCACATAACCTAATTTTTTTTGAAAAATTGTCTTCACAATTTTTAAAATAATTTTTTTTGATGAACCCTGAAGTGTCCATCCTGAAATTTTGTAAATAGTTTGGCGAAATATCCAGAAACAATATATATTTAAAAAAAAAAAGTGCTGTTTAATTTCAATTTTTTTAAAACCAAAAAGTACATCATGTGATACATCATTCGAAAGGTATTTAAAATACCTTTAAAACGAGCTATAAACCACTGTCCTAGTTTAAGTAGTTATCGATATATTTTCATTTCTTTAGGTACAAGTTTAAGCAAAATGGTAGTTTGTTTTGATTTTCAAAAATTAATTTAAAAATAAGTAATGGTCAAAAAAATTTTAAATTTGGGATTTTTTATTCCCTTTATGGGTAGAATAAATGTACCAAAATTATCGAAATCGGGGAGATGGTCTGCCAAACCTCTGGTTGATTTGATTTGAAATGACCCTAGAGATAAGAAAATTGTTATAAGAAGTTTAGAGATCCAACAAAAGCACTTTTGATCTCCAAAGCCTATTACATTGTGGAGGAATTTTTTGAAAACTAGTTTTTTTTCTTCATCACCTTTTTATATTGGACTCCAGATTCCTAATTTTTGTTTGTTAAAACATTTTAATTTGTCTTTTTTTGTTTTATGTTTATTGACATTAGTGTACCCATGCTACTTTTACGATTTATGTTTTTTGATATCAGTGTACCTAGGTATTTTATTATTTAAACATTATTTGTTGGGCAATTAGATTAAGCAAGGCTTTGTCAATGTTTCATTTTTACTGGAACAATTCGGACTTGTGTGATTTAGCTAACTTCCTAAATGTTGTTTGTTTACCGTCATTTTTTGTCACTGTTTGCGATTTGGGCCAAAGCCTGGGATCCATTTTGGGGTCTACAGGCTATATAAGCATTGCACCTTAATGTGTTTCTTATACATACAGATAAAGCAGTGTTGGCCGTCATAGGTCCAAATGATCCAATCGATAAGGTTAAAGGTTTCTGGCATCTCATTATTATGATGTGAATTAGAGACTGCACCGAATGGTTTTCTTCATACCATGTGCTGTTGTACAACGCATTGGATAGTTTAACACTCTAAAAAATAGGTTTAATTCGAGTTTAATTATTATAAATTGGACACCCTATATATTAGTTCATTTTCTGAATCCTCAAAAAATACCAAGCACTATGAATAAACTTGTATGAAACAGATAGAAAAATAAGTATCATAAGTTATTTTCGATTTCTTATCTCTTTCATATAAATTGTGAACGCCTATGGTTTAGCAAACCAGGAATTTATCAGATCGTATTTAACAAAAAAATTCATCGTAAGAACTGCAATGCGTCAAACCAATTTTTTATCCGAACCTGTATTGTCTTCCGAAAATCCACAAGCCTGGAAAATCGGTTAGACCTATAGTTTCTGCTGTAGGATCACCTACTTACAACATTTCGAAATGGCTAGCAAACGAGTTTGAAAATTTACCTATAAAGGAAAAAGGTTTTTCTGTTCAAAATTCCCTTGAATTTATCAACAAAGTTAAAGATATTTCACTCCAAGAAGGCGAAATTTTAATCTCGTTTGATGTTAGTTCGTTGTTCCCTAGTGTGCTGATCCCCAATACCTTACAATACCTGGAGGAACTACTAAGAAAAAACAATCTAGAAGACAAACAGACTTTAGAATACCTATCTTTAACAAAACCCTGCATGAATCAAAATTACTTTCAATATAAAAATAACTACTACCAGCAATTAGAAGGAACCACAATGGGTAATAGTTTATCACCTTTTATCGCAAACCTCTTTATGAGCAAATTTGAATCAGATATAAGTAAAGAATTTGAGTATTTCCCCAGAGTATGGTTTAGGTATGTAGACGATGTGTTTGCAGTATTCAACACTAAAGTAACTAGTGTTATGAAACAGAGAACAACGGTAGACTACCATATCTAGACACTTTAGTTATAAGAAATAAAAATAAATTGGACTTTGACCTATTCAGAAAAGGAACGGCCACCAACAGGTATATTCCAAATGACTCTTTTCATTGCTTACAACATAAGCTTGCAAGTTTGCACTTTTTAACATATAGATTAGATTAGATATAGATTAGTAAATTTCCCCTTAAACAAAGAAAGATTTGAAGCAGAAAAGAATAGGATTAGGAATATAGCTGACGAAAACGGTTACGACGAAGGCTTAATAAATAAGCTGATAAATAGACATTCTTTTCAAAAGACCTTTCGGAATTCCACTTTTTTCAGACAAAAAGATACCTACGACTCAAAATTTGTAATCAATTATAATCCTAATTATACGAAAGGATTACAAAAAGTATTTAATAACACTGGTCTTAAATTACTATATCAATCCGGTAACACAATAAGAAGCTTACTAGGAAATCCCAAGGATAAAACTACAGTTCTAGAAAAAAGTGGAATTTACGAAATTAGTTGCATGGATTGTGACAAAAAATATGTTGGCCAAACGAGACGCTCTATTCAAACACGTTTTAAAGAACACTTAGCACACTTAAAATACGGAAGAACAGAAAAGTCAAGTGTGGCCGAGCATGCTTTTGAAAACAATCATAGATTCACATTAGATAACCTAAAACTTCTAAAAAGTGTACCAAACAAAAGACTTGAATGCATATGAAAGTATGGAAATCATTAAATCCAGAAATAGTTTAAATAAAGATAGAGGCCCCATCCCGTTTAGTACACTTTATTCTTTGGTTGAGGGGAGATAGGATTAAAAATCGTGATCAATCACAAATTATTAGTCTTATCTCCGCCCACTAAAGGATTTTATATAAGATAGAGCGTAGATTAATTTAGTTCATTGTTTATCGTCTCCTGATGATGATAACGTTGTTAGCGAAACGCGCGTCGAGTGCAAAAAAGTGTAGTTTTGGTTTGTGGAAAACAATCATAACTTTGTTTTAATCCGAACCTTATTTCATCAAACCCATTCAATAACAAATTCTAAATTTAAAAGACCCGTTTTTAATCGAAACATTGTTCATCAAACTCATTCAATATCAAACCCGGAATTCGTAAAACCCGTAAAATTGATGACGCATTCGTCAATAACACATGAATGCAAGTGACATCTATACACAAACTATTGAACGCAAACCTGTACAAATATGCGCGCGTAACAGCGACAAATGCATCAAAACGCCGCGCCACCTGCGTGTACTCCTCCGGTTGATGTGGTATTGGCGAATGCGCAATTAATCTAGCAAAAATTTTCTGATAAATTACGGGTTTTACGAATTCAGAGTCTGATGAACAATGGTTTGATTAAAAACGGGTTTAAATAAATAAGGTTCGGATAAAAAAATTGGTTTAACGAATTACTGTTTCTATAGGGAATGATTTTATAATTGAACGTTCTTTTATTTGACGGAATTTGGTTGGTTTGGCGTTGGCGGATACGAGCATAAGCATCGTATATCTATGTAACGTAACGTACCTACGTTGGCTTTGAGTCTCGAATATTGACCTTAAAAACTGTCTATGATTACCTGAGAACTTATTTCGTCGGAATTTAAGGAAAGTATTGTTAGCTGACCAAAGATGAGACAAAAATAGATGGCGTTAAAAGCTACCTCATCTCCCTAAAACCAAAACATATACCTTTATGATTATTTCAGTTCGACACCTTTACTTTTAGGTCTTAATGCAGGAGTGAGAGGCGGGCTCTGATCTTTTACCTCACCCCGAGAAACCTCTTGATTGCTTAATTGATTCATTTGTGAGTGTGTTGTCTGGCACTTTGCATTGCGACCACCAGCGGGTCTATTGTGGCTCACTTTTGTGATTGTTCTTCACTAGAGTATGTCTGGCCTCTGTGTCGATCTGTGGCTTGCCAAATATAAGCTGAAGCTGACGTGCATTAGCCGGGTATTCGCGCAGTACATCCCAAGTAGCAATTTTTAGTCGTTGATTGATTTGTGAGTGTGCCAGTCTGGCAGTGTCCACTGCGACCACTGGCAGGTCTATTGTGGCATACTTTTGAGATTGTTTGTTGCTACAGAATATTCAGCCCCTTAAAGAGGCTCGCAACTGTGAAGCATCTTTCAGATCCAGCTCGCCGATCTGTGGATTGCCGAATATAAGTTGACGTCCATTGCCACATGTCTGGCCGTCTCGTCCTCCTCCATACAGTCTCACTTAGATCCAGTCTGTGCAATGGTACTGTCAGCCTGCAAGTGTCCGGTATACAGATTGTCCGGATCTCCTGCCCGGTGAGCTCAATGAGCTAATTCGTCCAGCCTTGCCTAACTGTAAAATCTTACTTGGAGAATTTGAATCAGCACAGCAGCTAGTAACAATGAGGATACACTATATTCTAGCAATAGTATCTTTTTTAAAGATTCGTTTAGATCTCCTATCCATCTAAAACAAACAGAAACTTATGAAGAGCCGAAGCTATAAGGACTTGCAAAAAAAACTAAAATGGGAGTAACATGGTAAAACTATATCATTTGTAATGTTTTCTTTAAGCAGTTAATAACCCAAATGCTAATGGAGCATTTCATTTGGACTATGTTACTTCATAAGCATTCATATTCATTCACATTCACCTTGCCCATCTGTTATTAAACGACTGGAACAAATCCTCGCATTTTTCAGGAAAGTTTCACTTAAATAAATGCTCTTATCCAACTATACTACAAAAAGAAATGTGAAGAAGGATGTGCAAAGAAAACATGATAGCTTCGGAGTTCATAAAAAAGTAAAAGAATTAACTGACACTCAAAAAAGGAGGCAGATTTCGGTTTTAAAAGATGAAAATGGAAAACTTATTACAGAAGTCGAAGAAAAGATAAGAACTTGGACAAATTATATTAAAGACCTATTTGATTATAATAGAAATGAACCAGAAATAACTGCTTCTCAAAATTTACTCAGAAGAGAACGAAAGTAGAGGAGTAAAAGTAAACGGAAGAGTGATAAACAACATCAGATATGCGGATGACACAATTTTAATAGCAACCTCCTTGGATGCTTTACAGTTTCTTTTGGAGAGGGTGGCCAGAGCTAGCGAAGAGTACGAACTGACATTAAACGCTAAAAAGACCAGGTTTATGCTTATATCAACGGAATCTGAAGTCAATGTAAACCTTGTTCTAGATATGACTGCTCGGAAGAAATCAGAATCCAAATAGAACAGGCAAGAGCTACTTTCATGAAGATGAAACGAGCATTCTGCAGTAGAGACCTTACGTTAGACTTAAAAGTAAGATTGCTTCGGGCTATGTATGCTCTTTTACGGCGTAGAATGTTGGACCCTAAAGAAAACAGAGATACGGAGACTAAATGCTTTTGAGATGTGGTTGTAACGAAGAATTCACAAAATAAGTTGGACAGAAAAAATTACAAACGAGACTGTTATGCATAAAATGAAGAAAGAAAAATAATTAGTGATTACTATAAAGAAACGCACATAATGCGCGGAACTTATTGCAACTAATAATACAGGGTAAAATTCAAGAAAGGAGAAGCGTGGGAAGAAGACGACATTCCTGGCTACGGAACTTTCGAGAATGGTTCAACTGCTCTACAAACCAACTTTTTAGTCTGTCAAACTGCGGAAATTCTAACCTAGAAATTTTTTTAACGTTTGATTAGTTTCTATTCTAAGCGTAAGCGCCGAACAATATTACAAGATTATTGTGCAAGAAGGTAAGTAAAATTGTTTTTGTTTATCGCACTCTGAGGTCGATCCACGCTCAATCAAGTTCTACGCTCTGCACGCTCCGCTCCCTGAGCAGATAAACGAACGCTCCAACAGTTATCAGGACTGAATAGGGATATTTTGGGACGCTTATTTGACACTGCGTAGTGGTTGTGCTAATTACTGCGTCTGCGCAATAGCTAAATGTGATTCCGTTGTGGTAATTAACTACTACCACTGTCGTAAGTTACGAATCCATTTCGTTGTGGTTGTGGTTTTTTTTGGTTAATTTTAAAGAATTTTGACACAATTAATTTTAAAAATAATAAAATATTACCAGGTTCCAACATATTAAACACTTAATTTGTAAAATAAAGCACAATTTTGTGTTTTTTTTTTATCAGTGACAGTTTCTAATGTGTTTCAAAAACTGGTAAAATCGATGCGTGTTAGTGCTTGTTTAACACTACCACAGCAGCTGTCAAAAATGTCAAAATTTTAAGCGTTCCAAAATTTCCCTATTAGTACTTAAAGTAAATATTTCAACGCATCGGTATACGTATCGCGTTCGAAATAAAGCCAAAATACACTACATTTTTGACTTGCTCAGGCCATGTTTCGAACGACGCTTTTTTGACGGGTGCGATGACACAAAAGCTGACAGCAATCGATGCGTACGGATTGATGAACGTATCCCAACGCACGCATCGAATGCTGTTAGTAGTTCTGTCATCGCACCTTTCAAAAAAGCGGGCATCGTTCGAAACATCACATAAACAAGTCAAAAATGTAGTGTATTTTGGCTTTATTTCGAACGCGATACGTATACCGATACCGATGCGTTGAAATATTTACTTTAAGTGTCTAGTGTTATGATAAAATTGAAGTTAACGCTCTTTTTGGTTTATAGTCAGACTATGCCGACTTTATGAACCGATAAGTCCCTAATAGACTCATAATTACTGAGATTTGTAATGAGATTCCGTACATGCTTGTTGTGTAATATTCTCCATTACCTATGGAAATAGGCTCCAGAGAGACCTCTGTGCACCTTGGTAGTTACTATTGCTACGTTTTCATGGGAATTGAGTTCGTTCTGAAAACGATTTCAATCCGATACCGTCCATGAAAACGCCTGTTTTTTCCAGTATTCAAATCGATTTCAATCTAGATCCGACCCTGAAAATTTTTAGGGTTGGCTCAAGATCGTATTGAGATTGAAATAACGATTTTCCATGAAAACGGGGATTGAGTTTACACATGCGTATTGCGTCGGATTACCAGACAGCCGCCAAATTATATTTGATTGCTCTCACTCTTTTTGAGAGAGAGAGAGAGAGAGAGAGAGAAATAGAAGTGAAACTGTGGAACCGGCATTCTAAAATTTGGTGGAGTGTATAGAAAAAGAAGATTAATAACATAACCTTACTTAAATAACTAAAGATTTGTTTTTTTAAAGACTTTAAAAAAATTAATTATGGAAAATAAAAGAAATATTTGGCTCGAAAGTGTATGTGCTATGCACATATGCCAGTCCAGCATTTCTTTCTTCACTTCCACTTGCAAACAGAGTAGTAATTAAAATTTAAAAAAAATGTGTGGCAAGGGCCAACATCATCTTTTGAATAAAATACATTTTAAAAAAAAGTACCAAAACTCAAAAATGAATATTTGACAACTATGTCATATGTCAGCTGGCAAATATCAAAATTTGAAAACCGTTTTCAAATCGATTCAAAATCGATTTGAAAACCTGTCATGAAAACTCATGAAAAAAAAGTTTTCAAAACATATTGAAAACGAATTCAATATCCATGAAAACATAGCATATATATTGGAACTCACGATATAAGTTGCTGATGTTTTCTACACAATTCTTTCAGAGTCAAAATAGAAGAGGCCGAGTATCTATTGAAATTGGCAAACTGATACTGCAAAATTTTTAGTTGTGCTCTAAGGAATATCGTTATAGAATTAGTGAGAGCGTGGACTGATCCGCTATACAGGGCGGTCAAAAATGTCTCCATAATCTGATAGGATAAAGCGCAAATATGGTGCTTGTTTTTATCGAACGGATACCACAACGGCGCAGGCAGTGGTTTGTCCAATATTTCGGCATTATGCGTTTTATGGTATCGGTAAAATTTGTAACTCGCTTCTATACCTAAAACCAAGACGTGTAGTAAAACGACACTTCCTTCGCATAATCTAAAAATAGTTGTAAATTTTACTTTTTCATTAGTCCTTTGACCAAAAATCTGAGAAATCTTATCTTTCCTTACGAGCGTACGGAAAAGTTACTTTTCCACACGATTTTTCGTTTTGAAAGTTGTACTTTTTTGCACGATTTTGCTTTTCCGCACGATTTCTTTACTTTTTCGCACGTTTTTTTTTTAATATAACGCACGATTTTTACTTTAAAGAATAATTTAAAATCAATGAATAGCGAGCTTTCACTCAAAAAAGGTCATGGTAACCGTAGATCCGGATTTCGCACTTGTTAATGCTCATCAGTACGGTGCTAGGAATTAGGAGTAAAAAGGGATTTAGTGAGGGTGAATAAATAACAAAATCAATGAATAGCGAGCAGCTTTCCCTCAAAAAAGATAATGGTAATCGTAGATCCAGATTTCGCACTTGTGGTGCTCATCAGAACGGTGCTAGGAATTAGGAGATGAAATGATGATGAAAAAATCCGACACAGGATTCATGTAAAAGACAACCATCTGTCAAATTGCAAAATCGGCAGATGTACCTTCAATTTGAAGGAAAATTGTGCGTCTGATGAGTACCACAAGTGCGAAATCCGGATCTACGGTTACCATTACCTTTTTTGAGGGAAAGCTCGCTATTCATTGATTTTGCTATTTATTCACCCTCATTAAATCCCTTTTTAAACAATATTTTAATTCAATATATACTTTAAATCATATTACTATCTATGGGTACTATTTTTCCATTAAACTTACCAATTTCTGTGAGATAAACAAACAACGCAAACGTAGTCAAAAATATTGTTAAGGTCACGCTAAAACAATATTTCACGTGTTTTTTATAAATGGTTCTAATGCGCTCATCTTCGTTAGCGTAAACAGTTTGCTCCTCTCGCAGTGCAGTCAACAAAAGTTGTTTCATACTTGTCGACTGACACAAATTCACTTTTACTATCAAAAGTAAAATGTAGATAAATCTTGAACATATTATTACAGCTGTAAAAAATATATTTCAGAGGATATTGTTAAACTATTTATTTGGGGGCACAACCAAGATTGCGCACGTTTGATCCATTTTTGACTGTTGAAAGAGAAAAACTTTTTATAGGGCTTTGTAAGATTCTATGGTAAAAACTAATAGTATAATAAATAAAATAAAATAAATCTGGATTTTATGAGATTTGTTTTGGTTCTGACAAGTTTGTTAGTCGTAAAACGGGCGTATTTGACGGTTTTTTTTTCGCGGAAGTCAACTCTGAGGAGGGGGTTGAGCAGTTCAAGTGATCATATCTATGTTGGTGGAATGGTAAATAAAGGGTGAGCCAAAAAATCTTGCACACTTTTGAATTTGCTATGACTTTTGATCGAATCGGTCGATTTAAAAATGTTTTGACTTTTTGGAAAGACAAGACATGAGACTTTTCCGATCCCGTTCAAAATTTGACATTTCCTAAAAATCCAAGATGGCGGACCGTTTTAAATAACGGGAAATTTTCAGCTCCCCTGCAAAAAAATATGTACGGCACTGAAGAAAATCTAAGTCATTGTGACAAAAGCCTTATGTATTCTCTCTATACCAAGGCATTACTTAATTAAATCGGTTAAGAAATAAAAAAAATACGGGCTTTTATATAGAGTGGAGTTGTTTGCTGCAACTTTAGATAGATGTACAAGATTTAAGGCTTTTATGTTGGGGTTCTAAGTTTAACAATTCTCAAAAATGCATGATGGCGGGCATTTTTTAATAATGGGTAATTTTCACCCCCTCCCCCTCTTCCCCAAAAGAAAAATTATGTTCGGTACCTATATTGAACAAAGTCTAAACTAATGCGATAAAAGACAATTAAATCGGTTAAGAAATTAAAAATTGATCATCAAGTATGGTGACATCAGTGTTGCCAGGAACATGATAATTATCAGAATCTACGATAATTTTGGGTGAAACATGTTAATTAATAATGACCTATTATCAACCCCCAAATCTATTATAATTTAACAAATACGCACATAAAACGTTATTCTAAGTAATCTAAGGAATGAATAGTCCTTTGTTTTATTTTTTTTTTCAGATTGCAAACGATAGATTTTTTCCAACCTCCTGGCAACACTGGGTGACATAAACTAAATGCCCCTTTGCTTAAAATTTGCCTATTTCGGCATATAGAAAAATGTCGAAGATTTTATTAGGACCAAGGCATCACAGAGGCCCCAAAGAAACATTACCAATGCTTTTAATAAATGGCGGAGTAGCCCGATCTAGATTATTATACAGACCGCTTCAAGCTACTGCGAACATAGGGCGGAAGAAGTCTAATTTGCCAGTGTACGTACATGCAGAGACACCGCACGCCTATCAGTGAAGCAACCAATACTCAGGCTTGCGATCACCACTTGCATGACTTTCCTTTGGTATTTAGTACGCCTCTAACCACGGTGCTGTGTGGAGCGTAGTCGATGAAACCGGAATTTGGTCAATAAATACGCAAATTTTTATAACGTAATTTTCTTATTTTTTGTCACTGATAAATAAGAGCGTTTTATTGTCAACTGCTCAGATTTATCAGTGACGACGTGTTACAATGAAAATAATAAGGAGAAACAAAATAAAAGCAAGTTCTCAAAATAAAATAATACATTCTAAAAACCAAAAACATTCTCCCAGTCAAAAAAAAAATAAAGCAAATGTTCGAAAAGTCCTCCTTGCTCGGCTAGACAATATCCGAGCCTACTATAAAAACCCCTTCTAACGTTTCCAAGCATGTTAGGGGTGATAATTTGAAAAGCTTCTTCAAAAACAGATAGAAGTCATTAGGAGCAAGATCGGGAGATCGAGCTGGCCATAAAATAGTTCCCCGTGTACTTATAACCCGATTAGGAAATACATTATCAAGATATTCCCTAACAAGGCCAACATTGTGAGCGGAACAACCATCTTGTTGAAACCATGTTTCACCAAATCTTACACCTAACAACTGCCTAGCAGTTGGAATAATGTGCTGCTGCAGTAGATCCAAGTATATAGGACCATTCAAATTGCAATTGCCGTTAATAAAAAATGGCCCAATTACGTGTTCCCCTATAATACCCCCCCCCCCAAACATTTAGTTTTTGGGGATACTGTGTTCTTACGTCAAAATACAAATGCAAATTTTCCCTCGACCAATATCGAACGTGTGTTGGGTTATGACGATTTGACCATTTGACCATCTGCACTTTTTCGGCAACTTCGTAGACATCCATTTTTGGTTTTAAAAATGTATTATTTCAATTAAGAACTTACCCATCTGTTTCTCGAGCAAGGCAGAAATAAAACAAAATAATAAAAACAAAATGAATTTTCAAAAGATAACACTGCAGCGTGCTTCGAATCCACCTCGGTCGTACGGCACGGAGAGTAAATTGGACTTGATTCCCCCTATGTTCGCAGTAGCTTGAAGCGGTCTGTACGTTTACTAATGGTTATTTTTATTTAAAAGTATAAATGTGCAAAAAAATTTATAAAAAATATAAGTGTTTGATGATTAATAACAAAGTAAACTCAGCTTAAGTTTCGCCAAATAACCAATACATGCCACTTTAGCTAAAAAATCAGTAGTTTAAAACCACAGCAATTTTTTTGTTTTTTACCCAATGGTTAAAGTGTGTTAAAAATGTCAAAGCCGCAAGCTTTGTTCACCCAAAAATGTAAAAATGTTTAAAATCAAGTAATCGATCAAAGTTGCAAATGACAATGTCGACTCAAAAACCACTTATTTCAGACGTTTATGGTTTTCTTATCTCTTAACCGATTTAATTAAGTAATGCCTTGGTATAGAAAAGGGCTTCTGTCACAATGACTTAGATTTCCTCCAGTGCCGCACGTATTTTTTGGTGAAAATTACCCTATATTCAAAACGGTCCGCAATCTTGGATTTTTGCGAAATGTCAAATATTGAACCGGATCGGAAAAGTCTCATGTCTTGTCTTTCAAAAAATATTAAAAAATTTGAAATCGGGCTATTCGATCAACACTTATAGCAAATTTAAAAGTGTGCAAGATTAACATCCCCCTCGGTGTGACTTTACCTCCATCAATATCCGTAGAATAAATTTTGCAAAATTCAATTGCAAACGAAACAAGAATAGAACTAAAAAAAAACTGAAGAGTAAAAGAGTATAATTTATATATTAATTTTAAATTGTATGAATTCCACTTAATTTCCATGTTCCATAGACCACTTAATAACATTATCAGTTTGGCGAATTTAAACAGTTGCTTATTCGACATGTTTTTGTTCAACTGTAACCTCAATAATATAATAATTATGGCGATACAAATAAAGTTGTGTAAGCAATAGGTAATAATCTTATTTATTTATTTCAGAATTATACCAATTACATTAATACCATATATTAGTTCAGTAGGTATATATACAACATTTTTGTGACTAACAAAAAGACTTGCCATAATTATTATGATGTAGAATAGTAAATATACAGTAATATACTAGGTGTTCTAGCATATCTTCGCCTTAGAATTAAAAGGTTCTGCCAACATACGGTTTTAATAGACACTTAAAGTAAATATTTCAACGCATCCGTATCGGTATACGTAGCGCGTTCGAAACATAGTCAAAATACGCTATGCCTGCTTTTTTGAAGGGTGCGATGACAGAACTGCTGATTGAAATCGATACGTACATCCTTCCGTACGCAACGAGATTCTGTCATCATACCCGTCAAAGAATCAGGCATCGTTCGAAACATGGCATGAGCAAGTCAAAAATGTAGTGTATTTTGATTTTGTTTCGAACGCGTTACGTATACCGATACGGATGAGTTGAAATATTTACTTTAAGTGTCTAAAATTATCAGGCAGCGATATGCATAAGCCATATTAAAATGACCCAAAAAGCGAAGACAATTAAGTAGATCACCTGAAAAAAATTTCTGACTCCTTCATCGTCTGTAAGAACTAGATATTTTAAATTAAAATAGTCTCCACCTTTTTTGGATCTGAACTGACACCAGAACTTAAAATAACTATTTTAAGTACAATATTTCACGTTTTCAGAAATCACAGACTTTTATTAAATTTTGATTATGACTGTCCAAACTACCAAAAACAATTAAATCGTCGAGACAAAAACAAGAAGAATAAGTTAAGCCCGAGGTTAATTAACCCAATAGGCACAGCGCGAGGGCATGCATTTGTGAAATTCAGGGTAGCGGAAATTTATCATCCTGTATACGAGGGTTCAAAAGGCGATAGTCCAAAACCAGCCTTCAATTTTTTTTGTTATTGAGAGTAGAGACTTTTTTTTTCAAAACGGGTCATATGATATACATACTATTTGGAGTCAAATAAACATCCGAATTGGCTGAACTTTGAAGTGAAGGCACATTTTGTAAAAAATAATGCACGGCCACCAATTCGAAATATTCGAACACTTGAATCGGTGGCCTTAGGCTTAAAGATTGTTTACAATTTACATTTTTGTCGTTTTCTGCATAATTTGACTTTTGTGGGTTAGGGCCTTCCTCCTTTCAACCGAAAGTATCATATTATTATAATAGGTAGTCTGTGATAATAGGCAAATATTATTTTCTTTTTCGGAGAGTATTACTCAATTATACAATTACATGTTAAAATAATCTCTAATAGCCTCTAGTATTGGGATTGTCTCGACATACATTATAAAACCGGATTTACAATGAATCAAGCAAGCAAGCAGTTTTTTTATTTTTACGAAAAATGATAAAACGTTGAAGGTGCACTATCATAATTTAATACTTAAAAAATCGATTATAACAATAATGTTAAATGGTGTCTGTGTAGATTAGTAAACTATTTTGGATTTTTTTCGTATAAAGACTGCATCAGAGCATAATAGGAATATGCAGATTTTAGTATCTAAAAGGAAAAAGTTATATTTTCTTACTACTTTCAAAAACAAGTTCAAAGTAAAACCTGAGTAGAGAGTAATTTACAATAAAGCTAGTGAGCAAGCAGCAACTATCATTTCTTTCTTTTTAAGTATGAAAGATGCTGGCTCAAAATTATCTCTTTTTTAATAAATCAATAGACATACATACCGAAATAAAAGATTTCATTCCCATGGGTGCAAAGTTTCCAGCAGTAGTCTTCAAAGGTTTTTGACTTCTTAACAACATGATTAACAAAGATTGCTTATTTTTTTCCGAAGATCCCTGCCAATCGTAATTATAGCAAGCATCTGAGACGGCAACGCTCTAAAATATAGTAAAAAATTTCATACAAAATACTTCTACAGGATTCGTACTCAAAAACGATCTTTAACTTTGTTTTCGAGGTTTCTTAGCTTATTATGTATAAACAAACAGCGAAACTAGAGAAAAATTTAAAAAGTAATAAATTTTAATATCTGGTAAAAAATGAAAGGCAATACATAAATACGAAATAAAGCTGACTAAACTCCATTTTTTTACTCGCGGTTTTTAAAAACATCGCTATACACTCGTTCTTTAAAAAAACGCAAGTTAATAAATGAAATTTCTGAATAAATCAACCAAAAAATGTTGATAATAACAAATTTTTAAAAAACTGAAAACGATTTTTTTAGTTATTCATGGTATACCATGAGATGAGACACGTTGCGTAATATGTAAAAACTGTATTTTTTTGTAAAAAATGTAACTTTTAAACAAAATAATAAAAAAACAAACAAAATCAAATCAAAGTTTTTTTAAGCGGGCGGTTTAGTAGGTATCGAGTCTCGATTTTAGATTTGGTACTAAAAGCGGGCCTTAAAT
Source organism: Oxystoma pomonae (assembly GCA_963921995.1). Classification (NCBI taxonomy): domain Eukaryota; kingdom Metazoa; phylum Arthropoda; class Insecta; order Coleoptera; family Brentidae; genus Oxystoma; species Oxystoma pomonae. Next base: position 16,707,658 of record OY998170.1, on the reverse strand, counting down.
GCGCGTATAAAAGTGCCAGTGTCTACTTAGCTTTTTTTGTTAGTGGTAAATGAAGTTTCTATTAGCCCCAAGTGATGAATTCAATAGCTTCAAGTAAAACGACCTACTTAGTCCCGAGTTTGTTAACCCTTAGTGATTTATCTACTTACCAAGATGTGACAACTCAGTTAACTTTTCCTTCACTTATGGTTAGTGAATTTTTCCACTAAGGACAAGTGAAGGCATCAAATATTGAAAAAAAATCAGGCGGAAAAATATATTCATCCTAATAAATAATGCATGCCTATAATGATTTGTCAACGTATTTCCATCATAAGAATTCAAGTACACTAATTGATTATGTTTTAACAAATAATAATGATATTCAAGGTAAAGTTCATCACACTCCAAAAATAAATGATCATTAGGTATATTATTTCTATTGATTTGGGCTTAAAAATAAAAGTGAAACAAAAATTTTAAAGAAAATATAGAAACTTGAAGGGAACTAACTTGTAGTCAATTCAAACCAGTTCACCAATTCAAATGATCTTTTTCTCTTTTTGATGAAATAAACAATAATTTTGCAAAGATCTTAGATCAGGTGGCGCCAATTCAATCCTGTCATTGTCATTGTTTGATTTGGATGTTGAAAATAGTAAGGCATATAAAGCTTATAAAAATGCCATAGACTATGAAAAAACTATAAAATGGGAGCAATTTAAAATCAAATGTAATTATGTTGTTACTTTACTAGATTATAAAAAAAGGAGTATTATTATTCTAAAATTGAAAGGTACAGAAACAATTCACAACAAATGTGGAAAACATTAAAAGATTTAGTTTCAATAAACTCCAAAAAAACTCCTAACACTATTATTTTTGACGATCCTACTTTGGGTACAATAATTCCCAGGAGTGATGAGGAAAAAGCAAGTAAGTTTAATCAATTTTTTGTCAATAGTGTACAATTAATTAGAGATGAGATTAAGAAGCACAATAATGAGTGTTTAAATTTTAATATGTATTCAAACCTATCGAAATTTGAGGTGCTTTCTATGGGAGATATTAGGAAAATTATAATGTTACTAGATAACCAATTTAGCTTGCATGACAATCTTAACAGCAAACTTAAATTGCATTTGAAAAAATCTTCAACTTTGTAAATTGTTGTGTGAATGTTTCAAATGCAATTAAAGCTGAAGAATATCGTCTCATAAATATACTACCAACAATGGAAAAAATTTTAGAACTAGCTATTTATAAACAACTTATGGTCCACATAGATAAAAATTGTATTTTAATGACCAACCAATCAGGTTTTAGAAAAAATCATTCATGTGAATCAGCACTGCAATTAGCAATCAATAAATTTAAAACAAGTATTAATGACAATAGATATGTAGTTGTAGTTTTTTGGATTTTAAGCGTGCATTTGAAACCATAGATAGGCAGATTTTTTTAAATGAATTAAAACAAATAGGAATATGTCAAAGTGCACTGGACCTTATTTCGGACTTGTTACAATGTAGAAAGCAAAGAACCAAGATAGGAGATATATTATCTGATGAAATAAATGTTTATCTAGGGGTTCCACAGGGTAGTGTATTAGGGCCGTTACTATTTATTTTGTACCTGAATGACATCCATCTATTTCTAGATTGTGATTTTATTAATTTATTTTCGGATGATGCAATTATTGAAGTTGAAGATGTAGATTTTAATTATGCCATTGAAAAAATGAACAGAGTATTGAATACTTTATGCAATTATCTTGCTTTTAACAAATTAAAACTAAATGTTAATAAAACTAGGGCAATGATCATTACCACTAAATACAAATTTAATAATATAAACTTAAATAATGTGAAACTTACAATAGAAAGCCAAAATATTGAAATTTTTAATTGCACTAAATATTTTGGAATTCAGTTTGATAATATTTTGTCATTTAAGGAAACTTTATTTTTTTTCCAAACATTTGACAGCAGATACCAAAATTATAGTTTATAATTCAATAGTTCAACCTCATTTTAACTTTTGCTCATCAATAATGTACTTATTTAATAAAAATCAAATTGACAGATTGCAAATTTTGCAAAATAGAGCTATGCGAATCATACTAAAATGTAATCGATGTAATATAACTAACAAACAAGAGCACGAAATAACCTTTATATTCAACTATCAAACACTGTTCAAGTGAGTAATTTTCTATTTGTAGGTTTTAAAAAATATAACAATCTACCACAAGAAATAAAAAACAGTTTAACTATTGAATCTTTTAAGAAAAAATTGGCAAATCATATCAATAATATGTAAGATGGTAATAGTTGTTAAAAGTAATACTAATAAAACTGTGATTGTTAAGGTATTAACTGCTTTAGGTATAAATTTATAAATTATATTACTTGTGGAAGTTTTTTTTATTTAATGTAGTTTTTATTCGTGTATAACTTTTTCCTAGGTACTTTTCTTTCTTTTGACTGACTTATTTATTATTATCTATCTCCGCATGTATTAGGATATCCTACTTGAAAAAAAAATGATTATAAGAATTCGACAATACCATTTGCAACGATCATTGTTCTATTTATAGGGAGATCATGATGGAAATAAGTTTTAAAAAAACGATAAACAAATCGATGACCGGAAACGAACCCGGTAACTCTTGGTTTAGAGATGCTTGTCCATATATATCCACCAAACGCGAAAATTCTCTGATTAAGCTTTAATCATGATTAACACTTTTCAGTCGACAATAAGAATCCGCCAAAACGCTTATATTCCGCGGTTTCATCCTATTTGTTTATAAGCGCATGGTACAGTGGATAAATCATTGGTCTATCAACCTGTAGGTTGTCGGTTCGAACCCCGTCGGCGCGCCGCATTTCTTTTATTGTTTTTATTTTTGTTTTCTTAGGGTGTATTGTGATAGGACATGGTTTTTAGAGCTCAAGAATATATTTTTTATTTTATTTAAAGTCATATTTTAGGAGTTATACTGGTTTTGTGCTACTATAGATTTATTAACGGTTAGTAGACAGTTCACTTCACTTGTGGGCAGTTTTGGAAGTCTTCTCCCCTTACTGTTTGAAATAAAGCTTTCAAGGGTTTTTACCACTCTAAAACCAGCATAGGTACCTTAATAATAAGAATCTCGGCAAACCAGCAACAAATTCCGATCTCAAAAAGGACATCAAATACGAATGCACTGTTGAATAGGAAGGCAATACTGCATAGTTTTTCCTAAAAATTGCGACAAATGAGATTTAAAAAAAATCCAAATGTAACCGGTCCATATCAAAAGAAATTAAAATACATTTCTTTGGTTTCATTGTTAAAAAAATGTGTCTTTTCAGACGCCTTATTGTACTAATATAGGTAGTTTATTAGTATTTTAAGAATATTACTACTTACAGTATGAGTTAGCTGAAATCCGCCATTGCATATTGACGTGATACTGAATAAGGCACGGATCAGACTAATATATCTAAAACATTCTTCTATTTGTTTAACAAACCTAAAAAGCAAACAGATCTCAAATGCAGTGGCTTCTTTCATTAAATTTAAAATCTCCAATCATTCTCTCCACTCACGGTAAAATTTTGTTTGAAGCCGTTTATTTTTGGAGAAATTACTATTCGAGTTTTTTACTTTCGGTACCCATGTGCTTCCTAATGCAGTTTATAACGAACTTATTTTCGTTAATTTCAGAAGTCTGACAATAGTTCCGCCTAATATATCTAACTGAGCTGCAGCTATGTTTATTATTTTATTATATATATTATACCGGTCAAAACCAAATAACACGAAAATATTTGAAGAAAAAAAGAACATGGGTTATATTGTTTTTTTTTAACTGCGAAAAACTTATTGGCAGGTCGAACTCTGTACATTACTATTTTAAAAGATAAAGTTATATTGGCAAAAACGCATAAAATTAAAAATAGAGTCGGATTTTTGTCATTAGGATATCTGGATATTCTTCAAACGACGGTAACAAAAGATCTTTTAACATTTAGCAAAACTGACCGCTGTTAAATTTGAAAGAGTAATAGTAACTAGGTTAAATTTTGTCTTTAACTGCGAAGCTATGATAATGGAGTTTTTAGCCTCGATTCATACCCTATACCGTTGTTTCACCAGATTATCAAACCACGGCTATACCAGGCAGTAGCGCACCCAGGAATTGACTTCGGGGGGGGGGGGGGGGGGGGGGTTAGGGATAAATAATAAACAAAACTTAATTTGAAGTAAAAATGTGACCATAACCAGTCTTCTCGGGGGGGGGGGCTGGTTTTAACCCAACTCTCGGTGCGCCAGTGATACCAGATATACCATTTATTGGAGAATTTTGTTTCAAACAAGTCGTTTATTTATTATTTAAAAACTTTGTTTTCACACGATTTTATGTATGTATGATCACATTATATATCAAACCACGCTTTTTGTAAAAGTAAAAGTCATTTTACGTCCTTTATTTATTGGTGTTTTGTTGTTTTTTAACTGGTTTATTTATTATTTAAAACCTTTTTTTTACACGATTCTAGTTTTGTTGGAATTTTGTTTGATTATTATGGCCATGTGCTTCTTTACGTAGTCTATAATGAATTTATCCTCGTTGATTCCAGAAGTGCGATAAAAATCTGTTAGAGAAAAAGGATAAGAACATAGGTTATATCATTTGTTTCATGAGAAAAGCTTATAGGCAAGTCGAACTCTGTATATAACGGTTTTAAAAGATAAAGAGTTACACTGGCAAAAACGCATTAAATGTAAAATTTTGAAATACCGTTGGAGATCGAAATACACTTAGATTTATATACCGTTGCGATATCTGAATATTCTTCAAACGACGGTAACAATAGATCTTCCATGATTTGGCAAATTTGACCACTATTAAATTTGAAACTACAATATTTTAAGCAACCCGGTTTAAATACTATCGTTAACTGCGATGCCCGGTATGTTAACGAAGTTTGTATCCTCGACGCATACCCTATACCGTTGTATGATCAGATTATATATCAAACAACGCCTTTTGTAAAAATAAAAGTCATTTTACGTCCTTTATTTATTGGTGTTTTGTTGTTTTTTAACTGGTTTGTTTATTATTTAAAACCTTTTTTTTTACACGGTTCTAGTTTTGTTGGAATTTTGTTTGATTAGAGTTTTGTACTGGTATTGGTTAATTAGTCAGAAAGTTTATTTCCTTGGACTTACCTTATTATGGCCATGTGCTTCTTTATGCAGTCTATAATGAATTTATCCTCGTTGATTCCAGAAGTGCGATAAAAATCTGTTAGAGTTCCGTTTAATATATCTAACTGAGCTGCAGCTATGTTTAATAGCGAGACATAAAGCATATCGAAGCAGATACCAGTTAATACCAAATAATAACACGAACATATTTGAAGAAAAAGGATAAGAACATAGGTTATATCATTTGTTTCATGAGAAAAGCTTAATAGCAAGTTGAACTCTGTATCTAATTGTTTAAAAAGATAAAGAGTTACACTGGCAAAAACGCATTAAATGTAAAATTTTGAAATACCGTTGGAGATCGAAATACACTTAGATTTATATACCGTTGCGATATCTGAATATTCTTCAAACGACGGTAACAATAGATCTTCCATGATTTGGCAAATTTGACCACTATTAAATTTGAAACTACAATATTTAAAGCAACCCGGTTTAAATACTATCGTTAACTGCGATGCCCGGTATGTTAACGAAGTTTGTATCCTCGACGCATACCCTATACCGTTGTATGATCAGATTATATATCAAACAACGCTTTTTGTAAAAATAAAAGTCATTTTACGTCCTTTATTTATTGGTGTTTTGTTGTTTTTTAACTGGTTTATTTATTATTTAAAACATTTTTTTTACACGATTCTAGTTTTGTTGGAATTTTGTTTGATTATTATGGCCATGTGCTTCTTTACGTAGTCTATAATGAATTTATCCTCGTTGATTCCAGAAGTGCGATAAAAATCTGTTAGAGAAAAAGGATAAGAACATAGGTTATATCATTTGTTTCATGAGAAAAGCTTATAGGCATGTCGAACTCTGTATATAACGGTTTTAAAAGATAAAGAGTTACACTGGCAAAAACGCATGAAATGTAAAGTTTTGAAATACCGTTGGAGACCGAAATACACTTAGATTTATATACCGTTGCGATATCTGAATATTCTTCAAACGACGGTAACAATAGATCTTCCATGATTTGGCAAATTTGACCACTATTAAATTTGAAACTACAATATTTTAAGCAACCCGGTTTAAATACTATCGTTAACTGCGATGCCCGGTATGTTAACGAAGTTTGTATCCTCGACGCATACCCTATACCGTTGTATGATCAGATTATATATCAAACAACGCCTTTTGTAAAAATAAAAGTCATTTTACGTCCTTTATTTATTGGTGTTTTTTTTACACGGTTCTAGTTTTGTTGGAATTTTGTTTGATTAGAGTTTTGTACTGGTATTGGTTAATTAGTCAGAAAGTTTATTTCCTTGGACTTACCTTATTATGGCCATGTGCTTCTTTATGCAGTCTATAATGAATTTATCCTCGTTGATTCCAGAAGTGCGATAAAAATCTGTTAGAGTTCCGTTTAATATATCTAACTGAGCTGCAGCTACGTTTAATAACGAGACATAAAGCATATCGAAGCAGATACCAGTTAATACCAAATAATAACACGAAAATATTTGAAGAAAAAGGATAAGAACATAGGTTATATCATTTGTTTCATGAGAAAAGCTTATAGGCAAGTCGAACTCTGTATATAACGGTTTTAAAAGATAAAGAGTTACACTGGCAAAAACGCATGAAATGTAAAATTTTGAAATACCGTTGGAGACCGAAATACACTTGGATTTATAAACCGTTACGATATCTGAATATTCTTCAAACGTCGGTAACCGGAGATCTTCTATCATTTTGCAAAATTGGGCGCCGTTAAATTTAAAAATAATGATCTGCACCGTGTATCCCAAATATAATCCCAGTGTGGAAAGGTGAGTCGATAAGGCTTCGTAATCTTGAATTTGAATCAAAGTTTTCATTTCCAACAAAATTGTCACGTCAAAAGTAATGGCAATCATGTAGAACAAAACGCTCTGAAGAGTTTTATAGAGCGGGCATTTTTCGGGCCATATTCCATTTATTTTCAGTATTTTTTCCGGAACCCAAAAGGCTTCTTTCCACAAATATCGTTTCTAAAAAATGCAACGATAAATGCAACGATAGTTATACCAGAGAGCATATAAATCTAAATAGAGAGGACACCTAATGACAAATTTGCGACCCCGCTCAACTGACTTGAAAACCAAGTGGCGCAGCTTTCGTTTCTTTTGGATCTTGCCTTGGAAACTTGGTGCGGCACTTTCGCTTTCGCTCTTGCTTATTTTTATCGATGCAAAGCATTGACGGCGCACAGGAAAATCGTATTTTTTGGACAAGTTCCGCGTTGGGAACTATCCATAAAATCGATCGCCCGCGTTGCGCTGCAGACAATAGACCCGTGCCGGTACCGTCACAGGTGGCGAATACAGAGGGACGCGATCGACCCCCTCTCCGACGAAATTACGTACCAACTTGTCGCCGTGCGCAGTTTTTTCTTTTATTTTAAATTAAACATTACTCTTTTACAATACAAGGTTACAAAGGTTTCGTCTTCGGCGGTAAAATTTAAATTTTGGAGAAGACTCCCCATGATGGGAATTGACACGGTCACGTCACAACCGCCTCTTTTGGATTAGGAGAACAGAACCATTAAAGGAATATCCAAGGAAATTTATCATATGAGATCATCAGTTTTCACATACCTTCTCACCCATTCTGATCTCCTAATCTTAACTTAATACTGAAAAAACTAAATATATGATTCTTGGAATAATACAAGATTGAAATTAATGGAGAAGAAATACAGAAAGTAAGACAAATTAAATATTTCGGTTTTATGATTGATGCTGAACTTGAATTTAATGCACACTGCCAATATATTAAAAAGAAAATGGCGAAAAAGATTGGTTTTCTCTTTAGGTTAACTAACAAATTATCAATGTTTGCTAGACTTACCATTTATAAAACTACAATTACGCCGCATTCAGACTATTGTGGGACATTTATTTATTTCATGAACCAAAACCAAATAAATGTATTACAAAAGATTCAAAATAGAGCTATGAGAGCTATTTTATTGTGTAAAAAACACACTCGAATAAAGCTGATGTTAGAAACATTAAACTTTCTCAACGTCTCGCAGAGGCCTTGAAAAGCCTGCATGTAATGTGCTAAAATTCGTTTTTCGCTTGAAAAGAGGTACCTTACCTAAATATTTAACTGATGAGATTAAAGATCTGTGAACAATTTTTATATTGATTATGCAAATAAAACCATTTTTACTTGCTTGCTAAAAGAAATCAAAGACTCTTTAAATATAGAAAGTTATAAACGACACTGCTTAAACTTTGTTAAGGCTTATGTCAGACAAGGGTTTTGATAAATTTTAATATACATGTGTGTAGATTTGTAAATTTTAGCTTTTTTTACTTAGTTTTATTTTTTAACTGTTTCACTTTTTTTATAGTTTTATATATATTTTTTTTTTAATTTAAATTAATTCTGTTAGTTTCGTTTGCCGTATATGCCTTATGTGAATGTTAAATGTTGTGTTAAGTTTTTAATTAATACCTATGTGTAATTAAACATGGCTAAATAGTTTAAAATCCAGTGGGTAGTAATACCTTTGTTGATTTTTATTTTATTTTGTTTCTATAAATTCTATTGGAAACTTAAGTAGATAAACCTTTTATTTTATATTAAATTAATAATGCCTTAAAATGTATGTTAGAATTTTTAGGATAACAGCAGTTGACAGTCATCTCTCTTACAGTTGATTAATATTTTATAACATTTGTATTCTTTCTATTTATACTTTAAGCTTTGCTAATAAAGAATAAGAATATTATTATTATCATGTATTTTTTAAACATTCAGAAATGACGGGGTTATTAAAATTTGAAGTAAAAAAACACTTATTTTTTACCGGAGAAAACTTAAATTATATGCTCATTGCTTTTTCCTTAATTATTACAAGTAATAAAGGCTTAAAAAATATATACAATAAAAACTTTCTGCCAGCTCAATTAGTAACAAGTTCATTTAAAATTGTATTAAATATAAGTATGTGCGCCAGTGATAAATCGATATTCATTCAAAGCGCGGGATTATTGCCGTTTTAATTTTAAATAAATATTACCCCGGTTCATCCTAGCGGATTCAGCTAACAATAAAATACTCGATGTGAATCGCGTTGACTTGCTGGTCGGATATTACCATTACGTGTCCTCTCTATTTAGATTGATATGCTCTCTGGTTATTGTCTTAAGATACATTCAGCCATTTGCACCAACATATTTAGGGGCCACCTAGCATTAGGTGGCACCTAAATCTAGTTTGGTTTTAGGTTAGGGGAGCGCTAGGGGACCAAAAACGGGCCCCTAGATTTATGGATCACCTAAGGTAGTTTAGGGGAGTTCTAAATACAAAAAAAACTCTTCTCTAATCTAGGCCACTTTATTCTAGGTGACCCCTAAAAAAATATGTTGGTGCAGGATTATTAACCGCTAAAGTTAGGTAATGGTAATAAACGACACTCCGCTTTTTCCCCAGAGAGTATGTTGCTTATTAGCATTAGGATACCTATCTTTAGTGGTTAAATTAATAAAGGTCATACAGGGTGTTTCAAAGAAAACAAATCAAACACGTTTTCAATTATTTGATAGATCATTTCGAAAAAACACCGCCGATTTGTTTATTTAACGGGGATACGCACAAGCCTCATAGTTAGAGGCTTCAGTGAGTTTCTATTTATTTCTATCTTTTAAAGATATGGCTGGATATTAATTTAGAATGATTGTAAACTTTATAGAAATAAATATATTACATTACATTACATACTTTGTGACAATATTGGAATTTTCGTAGGACCCCCTTTCGAGGGGTGACTTTTACCACCAGGGTTTAAATAGAAAATTAGAGATACACTATTTCTCATGTTAAAATTTTAAGTTCTAGGAATTTTTTTTTTTTCAGACACCTCGAACTAATATAACTTATGCCACAACAATACCTAAATATGTTCTAATAAATTTTGTTTTTGATAATAAGCAATTCAAACCCTTAAACATATGTAGAATATTAGCATTTAATATATGATGCGGTCAATAAAAAAACTGCTTAAGTTTGGATGTATTAAGTCATCATCATCACTCGATACCGAGTATGATTATCATCTATTCTTATTGTCGTCGATTTTGCGTTCTTTGATGGATATTAGTGACTTATTAAACACGGTTGTTCCTTAATAAGGGAATGCCTTATTTAATCAGTAAATTTGCTTTTTGCGCCATAGATTTTCTTTTAAATTATTATTTACTACACTTGATTAAGGTAAACTATTATTGATGCTTAAGAGTATTGTCACCAGAAAGAGGAAACTAGAGGGACTCGGAGCTCCCATAATGTATGGCAGACTCCTAACTTTGATATTACAACTTAAGTATTTGGGGGTGACGCTGGACAAGGGACTCAAGTGGAGCGAGTATGTTGCCAGAATGACTGTTGAAGTGTTCGGTCGAACCTGGGGCATTAGCCCGAGGATCCTACACTGGATATACACGGCCATCATAAGACCAAGGATCCAATACGGATCAGTGGTCTGGTGGCCCGCTGAAGAGAAGCTAACCATATCCAAAAAGCTTACGAGCCTGCAAGGGCTCTTCTGCAGAGGGATAACCGGCGCAATGAGGACGACCCCCATCCACGCCCTGGAAACAATCTTGGGTCTCCCCTCGCTTCCAACTTGGATCAAGAAGTAGACGATGGCGACGCACCTGCGATTAAGGGACCAGGAACTATGGAAGGGCGGGGAGGAAAGAGAGGGCCATCTGACGGTCGAGGCACTGGCGACGAAAGAGTTGCCCCTCCTAAGACTGCCAGTGAAAGCACCGCTTATACCATGAAGGTTCTATAAAAAGTACAAGGTCACAATACCAGAACGGAATGAGTGGCAAAGGGAAGAATTCCGAACGGAATTAAGCAGAGAGGCGACGGTCTGCTACACGGATGTCAGCCAGGCAACAGGCGCAGAAGTGTACGCGGAAAGCCTAGAAGTTCAGAAAACTTATCCATAACATAACATGGAGAACACGCTACGGTGTTTCAGGCGGAGATGTATGCCATTATCATAGCAGCAGCCCTACCCGAGGTCAGAAATGGCACGAGGGACATATATATAGAGGCCTAATTGCGAGACCAAGGCCGCCCCTATAATACTACTACTACTACTACTACTACTACTACTACTACTACTACTACTACTACTACTACTACTACTACTACTACTACTACTACTACTACTACTACTACTACTACTACTACTACTACTACTACTACTACTACTACTAAGAGTATTGTCTTCGCTGGCAAGCAGCTTTCTCTTGTCTTACTCATGCCAAATTTCGGCCCCACAATTTTCTATTCATCCATCTCTAGTGGTACTGTTTGAAATTTTTGTCTAGTCTTGCATATATAAGCCAGCCAAAAAAAACATTTCAAAACTGATTAAGTTTTGATGAGATTTTGGGAGATTTTAGACCTGCAAAAAATGTATTCCACATGAAAACTGACAAATTCTTATGATGTTTCATGAGAATAATTTTCAAATAATTTCTGACTATTTCATTATGTTACACCAGACACATGAGATTTCATGAGGTTTAGCAAGCAAGATTTTTATGATATTTTACAAGATTTCACAAGTCTAAAAGAAGAGACGTTTTTAAAAGCTTTTACAAAGGGTTGTGAAGATTTGACAATATTATATTATTATTAAAGTGTAGAATATAGACATGCAAGCACAACCAGATCTGACAAGCAAGATAAGAATTTAAAAGATTTTATGAGTACCTATAAAAATAAATTATAAATTATAAAGATTCATATTTAACAAAATTTTACTATAGCAAGAGATTTTTCGAGTTACGTATTAAAGTGTAGAAAATAGACGAGCACCAACCAGATTTGATAAGTAAGATGAGAATTAAGAAGATTTTATGAGTACCTATATAATTATAAATTAAAAAGAATATACAATAAAGATTTAACTATGAGGATGTTTTAAGAGATTTCGTAAGTTTATATCAAACACAGGAGATTTATCATCATTTCCTAATATATAAAGTCGACCAACCTTATGGATACAACAGTTGACACTTTTTTTGGACCAAATCATTACAAAAAGCAAACTTTTCATTTTATACAGATTTAATTTTGGATATCTTTTAAAATAAAATCTGAATTAAAATAAAAAATGTTCGACTGATTTAGTCCAAGATATTTAATGATTGGTCCATGATTTGGCCTAAAAAGTGTCAAATGTTTAGTCCATAAGATATAATAAGATAATAAGAATGATAAGATGTAATGTCTGTTTCACAGGCTTAACAATCAATTTTAATATGGATTCGTTTAAAATCTGAAAATTGGTCAATGCGAATGTTGTTTCTCTTTTTTCCACGTTGACATCCATTCTGACATCTGATGGAGGCTGGGTCTTTTTAAAACTGCTGAAAACATGGGCAATCTCACGAAATCTTATTAACTTTATTTTATATTTCCATTAAAATCTGCTAAAAACCCGTGAAATCTTATCAGCTTGTTTCTCTTAAAATCTACTTAAAACTGCTAAAATCATGTGGATTTTCTCATGTAATCTTGTTAAATCTGATGGAGGGTGGATCTTTTAAAAATTGCTGAAAATGTGGGCAATCTCATAAAATCTTGTGAAATCTTAATAACTTAAAACATGTAAAATTGTCAAAACCATTGAAACCTTATCAACTTGTTTCTCTAAAATCTGCTCAAAACTTCTAAAAACATGTGGATTTTCTCATGTAAAATTGTGAAATCAGATGGTGGCTGGGTCTTTTTAAAACTTCGGAAAACATGTGTATTCTCATAAAACCTTATGAAATATTATTAACTTTGATTTAAATTTTTGTTAAAATACTCTTATCAACTCCTATCAAAAATTCTTTTAAAAAATTTTCAAAACTTATAAAAAAACGGATAACAGTGCTCATGCAAAACTCATGATGTTTGACGAGTTTTGAATCTCTTTTTAACATTGAAAGTTCATGAGATTTCACCCGAAAGTAGTGTTTCATAAACCGCATGAAATACCGACCAGAACTCGTGAACTTATGAATGAAATATGTCATATTTGGATCTATATTTCACAAAAATGAAAGTCAAATCAAAAACTATTACTATATAACACTAGATTTAAGCTTAATCTTTAAAACATCGAAAAATGTCTGTATTTGGATAGAAAAATATAGGGCCAGAAATACCCTTGCAAAAACATGAAAGGAATTTTGAAGACAAGGAAGGAATGGTGCCAGCGAAGACTATAACTCTTAAAAATAATATAAAGGTGGGACTAAACATCTTCCTATTAACAAAACATAACAAAAATCAAAATTTTTGCGAGAAAAATCAAGAGAAGAAACGTCACCACAAGGCAAACTTAATTATTAATACATTTCTTCTCTTGTCTAATGATTCTTGTTATATTTTATTGAGAAAGCTTATGAACACACTAAATTTTAGTAACTTAATAAGGCATTTCCTTATTAAGGCACGCGCGTGTTCAATAAATCCCTATTAGGTGATTTCTATATTGGGTGATAGGGAATAAAATTTATAAGTATATAAATTTTATTTTAAAACAAGGCGACGAATAGATTTTTTGTTAAAGTACTAAAATAAAAACAAAATAAAATGATGAGCATTAAAAAAAATAAACTCAAAATTACATACATTAAACAATCTCTCCTATAACTATTGGTCCTATAGCTCTGACGGAAATTCTGTAAGTAATCTCTTAAATTAGGTATAAGCCTAACAACCAAAGAAATCAACCGAAAAAACTAGCAAAGTCACAATCCGACCCAACCCTTGACTTGCGAACCCATCAATTGTAGTAAACTAGTACAAATTATAATTAAAACTCCAATGTACTTACTCCAAATGGCTTGATAAGCAACATTATGTCACATCAAAACAACACAATGCTTTTATTTTGAAAAAAAATAACACACTTTTGGATGTTGAAATAATATCATGTATTAATATTTTAGCTGAAATTATTTAAACGGTACTAATAATAATAATTCCTTTGCAATCCAGCCATTATTTTAAAGTTGTAATATAGAAAAACATTAAAAATTAACCGTGATTCCTCTATGCTTATTTTAAAATCTACAGATAGATTTCACCCCTTCCACATTTTTAAAATTAGGTAGTATAATATTCTTACTTATATCGTTGTATGAACACGCTTATATTAAACTCCGCTGTATCATAGGCGCAATCGACATTTCCACTTTCTAAAAAAAATTAAAACCGATGTAAGCAATTGAAAAAATATATTTTTATTTTAAAGCCCGTAAAAAGATTCACACAAGAAAAGCCTTATGAGCCAATTCAACGGTCTTGGGATGTATCTCTCTACCATGATATGCCTGTGTCATAAATTATGAGAGGGCTTTGGATCGAGTTCAACGCGAAAAGCTCTTAGAATTGCTAAAAGAAGTTGGTCTAAATAACCGAGATCTTAAAGGGGCAGTTCACCAAAATGACAAGTTAGGCTTAATCGATGACAAAACAAACTTTACGATGGTGATCATGTCATTCATTTTTTATTGAATCTCTCTGAACGTTTTGTCATAAGATATAGCCTAAAAAACTAACAGTAACTTTGTTCGTAAGGTTTCAAGAGTCAAAATTCTGACACTCCTTCTTTGACAATAATTATATATATATATTCCAAGTCGTCAAATTCGAAAATTGACATGGTGAAGTGTGCACTGCACATGATATATCTCAATATGTCATTAAGGCTATAGTTTCTCCCCAGATTTTAAGAAAAAAAAAGTACAATTGGCAACGCCTTGTTGTTTAATTTTTTAATATTTTGCCAGAGTGCACAGGGAAAACTAAACATCAGAATTGGCTGAAATTTTGCAGGGCTGATCATTTTTAAATGCTTAACAAAAATATCTGAAAGATTTTTCAAAATTCTTATTTATTTTTTCTTTAAAATAAAAGCTCTGGTGCTGTCATCTATCCCAAAAGCCTTGAAATAATTGCGGTTTAGAACAAACACAATTTCCTCTGTATTACATTTTTCCTTTTTATATTTCCTTGCTTTAGCGAAAATAAAAACTAAGTTTCCTTTTTTCTAAAAGCCAGTGCACTCCGGAAAAGAAAACCGATCAACCAATCACACTTCATTAAATTTGGGAGACACACGCAGTTCAAGTGTTGGCCGATAGATCGCAGAATTTATACGATTCCATAGTAACTGCAGGTGTTTTGTCAACAAACTTTAAATCGGGCCGCAGTGGGACCGAAGAGTATTTTTACGCTTTCTGACAGAAAACCATTCGAGGTTATGTTTATCTTTCAAAAATGTGTTTTTAAAAATTTGTTTTCAAAAACATGGTTCTAAAACAAATATAAAACCACTCCACGTGTGCGGTCGCCCGCCAAAAAAGGCCTAGCGCTGCGCGGGCATTACCCTGAGTCTATCAAAGAACCAAGAGAACTTTACTGGCTCGCTGGGATTACTAGGAATTCGCAGAAACATTCGGCGCCCATAACCCCACATAATTTTGTTTTTATTTTGATTCAATAATTTTTTTAAATTTAAATTATTGCGCCTTAGTTATGTGCAAGTGTACTAGTGATATCTTGGAGTGAAAAGGATAGATTTTAGATCCCAACATCAGTTTCAAAAACACACGGATACTTGAGTACTAACAAAACAGGTCAGTAAAGCCCCATTTAGAGGTTGGAAAGACTCTTGCTAGTCGTTGACGCTCCTGTTTAAAATAGAATACGATTATTTCGTCTAGCGCCAGTAGCCGATTTTTAAATATGCATGCTTTTAAATTAGCCTGTTGTCGGTATTAGCTAGCGGGAGTGTTTCCAATTCAATTATAAATGCACCTGTAAATGCAACCTTAAACATTACACCCAGTTACTTTAATACGTAGTTGGGTAGATCAATTATTAAAATTCCATCATACCATTTATACTTTTTAGCGCTAACCACACACACTTTACGAAAAAAGCTTTAGCGGCGCAGAACGCGAAAAGTCAAAATAAAAAAAATCTCTGGTGTCTCACTGTGGATAAACATAAATAAGTCTCCGCGTTACCATGGAAAACAAATTCAATGACGTAAAATTTTGCAAAAAAATTAGGTCGACATAGTACAGTGTTGCTAAAAACAATTCCCCAGATTGTAACTACGACCTTAACGGGGTTTCATAGAAAAAAAAAACATTCACCGTAAAGTTTGTTTTGGCATCGATTAAGCCTAACTTGTCATTTTGGTGAACTGCCTCTTTAAGGTAATCTCTAACCTATATACATAAAGAAAGATAAAGAGGCCGAAAAAAGCAAGAATGACCCTGGACTCCAACGTGAGAAGTTTTTATGGGGTTTTCAATCCAAGTTCTAAACGTAGAAAATAGCTAGGTATAGTATAAGTAAAGAAAAGTGGAATTATTTAAAATGATTAAAAATTCATGAGTTAAAAAAGTGCTACCGTTTCTATATTATACCGTAATATCTGTAATACATTTATTTAAAATTTACATTTGAAATATATAAACGTTTATATAAAACCAGGATTACACAGGGTGGCCCACAAGAAATAGGAAAATTGTCGCACGGGCATTGTTTCATCATAAACTAACTAAACTCATGTTTTATCTAAATCTATGATAGTACGATATTTGGAACAATAAAACAAATATTGAAAGACTTTTCCATATTATGCGGACCAGTATTTTGACACTGACAATGACAGTTCCATTTAGCTCCTGTGTTTAACTGTCAGCCGCCATATTGAAATTGGTCCGGAGAATTTGCAATGAGGTTTAGACTACAGATAGTTATTCATATTTTTCTGTTTTTGTATAGGATAATACCTACATGCAGACTTTCATATGTCAAGCGGAATGTTCAAAGTTTTTCTAACAATTTTTTCCGCAATCTTCTCGAATTCGTCCCTGTTTTCCCTCCACATCTTTGCTGCATCAACATTGGCACCACTTTCGTCATTAGGCTCTAAAAAAAAACAATTTCTATGTATGTACATGTTGGCCATTTTATGACCTTTATATCTCGATGATAGAATGTAATGATTCGGATGTCAAGAGACAGCGGCTGCCAACACATTTTAGTCCATATAGTCGATTCTTCACACAAATGTCATTTTTTGACATTACTTTTTAGGCGGCCACCTTTTTTTTTAATAGAAGCACATATTCCTATCAAATTATTAAAAACCTTTAACCGTCTGCGAGATTTTTGCTGTATTTTTTAAAAAGACTTAATGAATGAATGGAATTAATGCAGAAGTACGGGCCCACTATCCATAGTTTAGCCCTGGAAGCCTGCCTCTTTCGCAGAAGAACGCCTGGGACAGATAGTTCCCAAGGTGTCTTGACCTGGCCAGAGCCGGACACTCTAGCAGGAGGGTCTAGGACAACTCGGCGCGGACGACTAGGCGCCGCGGACTCGGCGTCGGTGTACAACTCGGCGCGGCTGACTCGTCGCCACTAAAGATTATTACCACTTTTTCTAATGGTATACTTCAACTGTATACCATTAGAAAGTGCTTTTAGGACAAAATAGCATGCAGTAGACAGTGTTTATTCCAAATTCTCCGCTTTCCAACCCAACATAAAAACCCTAAACACAAACTTAAAATTAAAGTAATGTGGAATGCTATCTATACAAAGCATTCATGAAAGTGCACTCTGATTAAATATAGAGTTGTGCGTTAAACATATTTCCTGTTGGATAGGAAAAATATCTGCAATCGCGCCGAATCGGCCACGCCGAATTTTTTTCCGCGCCGAATCGGCCGCGCCGAATAGTACCTTTCCCCCAGCAGGACATGCAAGGGCGATTCTTCGTCCTTTATGCACCAACGACTCTCTGAGTCTCCAACGATGCCCAGCGTCTCTACGTGCTTGTTGAGGCACAGTGTCTTGTTAGGAGCCCTGTTGCAGATCTCACATCCTTCCTGCCTAGGTGAAGCAAGGAATTCGAGCAGGTGCTCTTCAGTCAGCTCTGTTTCGGTTGGACCGTCCATGCTGATCGCTGATGCGTTTGTAGAATGTCCAATGGGTATTTGTGCAGTTCCCTGTCGGGCCTCTTGGGTTGAAGATCTACTGGGTTCTTCAACAGTTCCTTATTGATCCTTATCTCTAGAGGTTCCACTAGGTACCTGTTCGGTTCCCTGTGTTACCTCCTGGTTGTCGGAGGGGGAGGGAGGATATATATGCGCGCCCGGTTCCCTCAGATTGCGATTTTCAGTTTTCGGTCAATAATCGGCAACTGACGGAGGTCCACATTACTACAGCCGACTTTATGCCGACACCACTTTAGGACCGACGATGGTCCGATTTGAAATTTGTTTAATCGGTCGAAAATCGGCAATGGACGATGGCCCGATTTACTATAGTCGACTTTATGCCGAAGCCCACTTTATTTGCTTTAGGGCCGACGACGGTCCCATTGGAACTTTGTTTAATCGGACGAGAATCGGCAACTGACGATGACCCGATTTACAATAGTCGACATTATGTCAACGCATACCTTATCTGCGTTAGGGCCGATGATGGTCCGATAGGAACTTTCTTTAATCGGTCGAGAATCGGCAACTGACGATGGCCCGATTTACTATAGTGGACTTTATGCCGACGCCTATTTTATCTGCTTTAGGGCCGATGACGGTCCGATTGGAACTTTGTTTAATCGATCGAGAATCGGCAACTGACGATGACCCGATTTACTATAGTCGATTTTATGAAGACGACCACTTTATCTGCTTTAGGGCCGACGATGGTCCGATTGGAACTTTGTTTGATTGGTCGAGAATCGGCAACCGACAATAGACCGATTACGTCACCTTAAAATTTTTAAACTGTTTAATAGTTTCTACCTAATATGTAGAGATGGCGCTAAGTAACTATGTTCCCTGTACAGTCAGTGGAAGATAATATTATATATATAATGAGCAAAGAGATTTCAAAACTAGAATGCGGACTTGACAAGATGGTGGTACTTCTCTACAAGAATCACCTCTTCTGCCACTTAAACCTGGTTAAGCACCCGCATTATCGAAACTTTGTAGTTTGCCAATGTCGGGTCGCTTTAAGCTACCACCGACGGACCTCCGTCAATCGCCGACGTTGGACCGCTTTAGGAAACCAATGTCGGACTTGAATAGTTTACCGATGTCGGGCCGAGACCAGCTTGCCTACATTAGACCGACCAAATTAAGCAGTTATAGGCTGGTAATCGGTACCATGTGGTTAAACGATATCGGACCTTAATCGTACGGCGACGGTATGCCGATGTCAGGAAAAAGTAAAATTTACCATTGGTCCGACGACGGGCCACAGTCTTAACGCTGCATCGGCAAACATATATTGGGCCTACATCGCAAAGCGGACAAAAAATACTGCTGGTCCGATGTCGTAAATCGACGTCGCGCCGATGACGACAAATTCGGCAATCGACATCGGACCGACGAAGGCCCGAGGGAACCGTGTTTGCTGGGTTCTTTCCATAGTCGTGGATACTTTGGAAAAAATAAACATCTACAAATTGACGCACCTGCCAGCATGCTAACAACGGATAACAAAATTTTCTCCACACTCTGTACCGGAGACCATCTTTCAGCGCTTAATTCGTAGCCCATCGGATCATCACCAGGAGCGTGTAAGATTGAGATGCACACGCGTCCGTCAGAGTAAACTAAAAAGATATAACTTTGATTATATAGGGTGGGCCACAAAATTCCGCACTTTTTGGATTGGCTATAATAACTTTTGAGTTGATTACTCGATTTTAAAGTGTATTGGCTTTTTGGAAAGATAAAACGTGAGTTTTTCTTATAAGTTTTTTGACTACGAGTCCGGATCTCTTGCCGTTTTCACAGAAAACCATTCAAGGTTATAACAGATAAGAGTTTTATGCCAAAAATATTTTAAGAACAGAAAAGGTAACTATGAAGACCAATGAAAAATGTTTCTTCAGACATGATTGCACTTTGATTTGGTAAAGCACGATTCAGATCGCCGGACGTTCGCACAGTACATGTCTGAGCCTATATTTTTGAACTGTGAGCGTTGAAATTTCATACGAACAATCGTCTAACTGTCAAGTGAGGTGACAGGGAAAATAGAACATATATGGCCACTTGCAACAACGTGTTTAGGTTACACCTAGCCCTAGGTATCCCCTAAATTTAGGTAGGTGTCAGTTTTCACTTGCTGAAGTGTTTAGGTGAGTCCTAAACCTATTAGGTTACCCCTAAATCTAGGTAGTCGATTTTGGGTCCCTAGCTCCCACCTTACCCTTACCTATTGCTAATATAACCTCAAAATTCAACTAACTACAATCTTTTTTTATGTGGCGGTGTTGTAAAAATCGATTTTTTGCATATGGAGG
Organism: Oxystoma pomonae; assembly: GCA_963921995.1. Lineage (NCBI taxonomy): Eukaryota > Metazoa > Arthropoda > Insecta > Coleoptera > Brentidae > Oxystoma > Oxystoma pomonae. The sequence continues at coordinate 16,687,051 of OY998170.1, read as the reverse complement.
CATGGGACGATGATCTGGGGCTGTTAGAAATAAGTGAGAATGACTTTCCACGTCAAGTTTATAACAGGTCCAATCATTTTGAGGATATGGACAACCTAATATAAATTTATCTAACCGTTATGCCTCTCAGATTGCTCCATCCGCTCGTTCAAAATTTGCCACTTGTTCTTTGGTGATATCCGTTTCCTTTATGTTCTATTTCCCTGAGTTATATCAACTGTTGTCCGGATCTCTTGCCTGGTGAGCTTAATAGGTTTTCCGACAGGGGTCTGTGATGAACTCAACGTTATGCAAGTGCGTAGTGCGTCTATAATATTTAATATTTAAAACTTACTATTAGGATGGAACATATCACATGTAAACTGCATTTTTGGTGGGCTCAGTGGGTAGTCGGAAGGAAAAACTAGCTTGGTTGTAAAAACGCCGCCTTCAAAGCAAGTTCCCTCTGGACCTCTGCAAAATAAAAAGCAAAAGAATGTCGGCCACAATTTTTTTTCTCTCCTTGCATGCATACAAGTGGTTTTAAGGTTAAACTTTCCGCACAGCGTACGTAATAGTTATTTACATAACAAGTGCGGAAAGTGATATATACTTTTTCGCACGCGACGGCAGTTGCAAGAACGACGCGGAGCATAGAACCTTTTCGCACGTGTCAGGTTCAAAATTTTCGTACTTTCGTAAAAACCGTCTAGCACACTTTCCTTTTTGGTTGATTAAAGAAAAAAATATATATTTCTTCCCTGCCAAAAAAACTACTTCAAAACTTTTAAAAACTGATCAAGTCTTAATGAGATTTTAAGAGATTTTATTTATTTAGATGTTTTACAAGATTTCATTATGTTACACCAGACACATGAGATTTCATGGGGTTTAGCGAGTTTTTAGGAGAAATAGCATAGGATATAGGGTTGTGAAGATTTGACAAGATTATATAAGTATTAAAGTGTAGAATAAAGTTATGCAAGCACAACTATATTTGACAAGCCAGATGAGAATTTAAAAGATTTTATCAGTATACCTATAAAAATAAATTAAAAAGAATATATATATTATAAAGATCTATAATTAACAAAATTTTACTATAGCAAGAGATTTTTCGAGATTTCGTAAAAGTTTCTATTAGACACAGATTTCATGAGGTTTAGCAAGCAAGATTTCACGAGTCTAAAAGAAGGAAGGTTTTTACAAGATGTCATTAGAAATAGGATAAAGGGTTGTGAAGATTTGACAAGATTATATAAGTATTAAAGTGTAGACAAGCACCCACCAGATTTGACAAGCAAGATGGGAATTTAAAAGATTTTATGAGTACCTATATAAACATAAATTAAAAAGAATATATAATAAAGACAGGAGATTTCATGAGATTTAGCAAGCATGATTTTGATGAGATTTTAAAAGTACAAATAAAGGGATGTTTTTAAAAGATTTTACAAGATTTCATGAGAACTAAAGTGAAGAGTTGTGTCAAGTGTAGAAAATAGATACGCACATCAATTTTTTGACAAGCAAGTTTTCCAATAAGAATAGAAAAGATTTTCTGAGTAGATTTGACTAGCTAGAAATTTAAAAGATTTGACAAGTTAAAAGAAGGAATAGAAAGAGACAATTTTACCAAAACTTGTCAAAACCAGTGAAATCTTATCAACTTGTTTCTCTTAGAATCTGCTTAAAACTGCTAAAAACATGTGGATTTTCTCATGTAATCTTGTGAAATCTGATGGACTGTGGGTCTTTTAAAAACTGCTGAAAACATGGGCAATGTCATGAAATCTTGTGAAATCTTATTAACTTTATTTTATATTTCTGTTAAAATCTGCTCAAAACTGCTGAAAACATGTAAACTTGTCAAAACCATTGAAACCTTATCAACTTGTTTCTCTTAAAATCCGCTCAAAACTGCTAAAAACATGTGGATTTTTTAATTTAATCTTGTGAAATCTGATGGAGAGTGGGTCTTTTAAAAACTGCTGAAAAACATGTGTATTCTCATAAAACCTTGTGAAATCTCATTAAGTTTGATTTAAATGTTTGTTAAAATCTGCTCAAAACTTAACAAAACCAATGGAAGCAAAGCTTTTAAAATACTGGGGAAATCTTATCAACTTTTATCATAAATTCTTTTAAAAACTTTTTAACTCCTAGTGCTCATGCAAAACTCATGATGTTTGACGAGTTTTAAATCTCTTTCGAACATTGAAAATTCATGAGACTTCACCCGAAAGTGGTGTTTCATAAAGCGCATGAAATACCGACCAGAACTCGTGAACTTTCACTAGTTTTTTTACGAGTTTTTACGCGGTATTTTTGGCAGGGTTGAATTATGTGTTTTTGTGTTTGGACCATCCAGCACTACTATTTAACATCAAAATCAAAATCTTACAAATACATCTTAGAGAGTAACACCCTATAAACCTGTAAAAAAAATGCCAAAATTTCTCAAAATTAAAAAAAAATACATTTGAAAAAAATAAAAAGTAGCATACAATAAAGCATTCAATTTTAAGTAAAAAATGTCAAATAAACTTTTTTGTAGCACGTTTTAAAATATTTCAAAATTTTTAAAAATTGAAGTGTTAGAATTTTATACCCCATGATTCATCAAAAAATCATAAAAAAAATAGGGTTGTATAATTATATTGACGTTTTCTGCAACAAAGTTTTACCAGAATTTTGGCAATAAAACAATAAAAAAACCAAATGCAAAAGATGTGTTCTTTGTCTGCCAGCTAGCATTAAAAAAAAAAATATATATATGTAATTTTCACTTTGCCAAAGTGAAAGGATTTGTCGATCAGGTTATTGGCTAAGCCATGAAAACTAAGAAAAAAATAATTTTAAAAAAGTTTTGAGATTTTTTATCGATTTGTGTTAAAAAAACTGAATTTTATACATATTCGAAAATAATTTTTGATTTTTTGGTGGCCATATTGAAATACAAGATGGTGAACGAAATTAAAATCAACGTAGAAAACAACTATCGAACATAAAAGAAAAGTTGATTTTAATTTTGTCCACCATCTTGGATTCCACCACAAAAGCAAAAATTCTTTTTGATTATGTATAAAATTCAGTTTGTTTAACTCAAATCGGAAAACGTTTTTTTTTAATTAATTTTTTTTACCTTCATCAAAAACATATTTTTTTTGGTTACCTATGCAAAAAAAAATATTTTTTTTTATAGCGGAAAATAGTAATATTGAAAAAAATCTAATTATTCTTGCTAAAAAAATTTCCGCCAGTTTTCACCAAGTATTTACAGAAAAATCATTTAAAAACATCGTCAAAATATCAAACTGTCAAAGATTAAAATGTCGCAACAATAAACGTCACCGAGTAAAAAGGCACATCGCTATGGAAACCATTGATTTATAGTGTAAAGATGGTATGTTGCGAGAAGTGCTCTTCGTTCGAGATTTTTAATAGTAGTTTTTACAACTATAGTGGCTAAAATAGAAATAGAATTTTTTTCTTTTACGACGAATTTACAACAAAAAAACGACAATTAATCCATATTTAAAATCTTTGAAAAGGGCAAGTTACAAGGGTGGTAGTGCTAACTTCCATATGAACTTAGCATTACCAAAGATGTAGTATATTTCATACATCTTTGGCATAACAGGGTTTTTTTTTTAAATGCAGCGCTACAAACATTTTTCTTTCAGGACAAATTTACGACAAAAAAACGTCAATTAATCCATATTTAAAATCTTTGAAAAGTGCAAGTCACAAGGGTGGTAGTGCTAACTTTCGTATGAACTACTAGGGTTTTTTTTTTAAAAACGTAGCGCGACAAAATGTTTTCTCTTACAACAAAAAATCGACAATTAGAGTAGAGTAGAGTAGTTCTTTATTTGCATACATTTTTTAGATATAATTGAGCAAACGTCATAAAGAAATAATTAATTTAAAACTGAAATCAAATTGAATTTTATAAGCTTAAGAATATAAATGTAAGTAAAAAACAAATTTAAATAGTTTAAAAGATCACAGGCAATAAAATTTTTGTAAAAAGACAGTAATAATTAACAGAATAGTAAATTAGACTATTAATAAAATAAATAAAAATAAAATAAAATATAAAATAAAATAAAGTAAAATAAAACAAAACAAAATAAACAGAGCAAAATAAAACAAAACAAAACAAAATAAAATAAAATAAAATAAAACTTGTGATTTTTATTCTGCATTTGGAAGCAAACACTCCATAAATTCAGAAATTGTGTAGGGCTCAATATTGACAAGACATTGAAATACTTTTTTCTTGAAAACTTTTGGACACCTCTCTTGTCGAATAGAAAATGGAAGTTTGTTATAGAAGTTCACACACGCATAGAGGGGACTTCTTTCTGTCAGTGAAAGTCTGTGAATGGGAAGATTGAGATTTATGGTTCTTGTATTATAGCCATGGCATGGTATAAGTTGACTAAACAATTTGAAGTTTTTAAAAAGAAACATGATACACTCGAAAATATAGATGCCTGGAAAGGTGAAAATATTTAAGGATCTAAATTTTCCTCTGCAGGAGTCTTGTGACTTCATTTTCTGTAATATTCTCACGACACTCTTCTGGATAATCAAAATTTCGGTGCCCCCCACAGCTGCCCCCCAAAAAATGACTCTGCACATCCCAGTTTAAATGCTGATGAATGTGGAGGCCTAGAAAGCGGACAGACCTTGAAAGTTTAACATTCTGAGATAAAAGTTCAACAGTCTCTGGATATTCTTTGCTAGCTTGGGTGGTTTTGAAACACATGAAAACTGATTTTTCACAGTTAAGCAACAACTGATGAAACAGTTGAGGATAAGTCATTTATGTAAATTAAAAAGATAAATGGTCCCAGGACACTGCCTTGGGCTATGCCGAGTTTAATATTAATTGCCTCTGAGAATGACTTACACCCCTCCATCTCCAGACAGACCTTTTGGGATCTTTCAGCAAGATATGACTGTATCCAATGTAGAGCTGGGCCTTGAATACCATAATGCTTTAGTTTATTTATCAATAGCTCATGGTCTATGCTGTCAAATGCTTTTGACAGGTCTAGAAAGGCACCTAAGGTTTTATTTTTTTCTTCAATGTTTTGAAAAATTTTCAGAAAAAAGTCATATATTGCTGTTTCAACAGATTTTCCTTTAAGAAAATTAATGTATACATCAAACATTAAAAAATTGCAAGTGGTAATGCTACCTTCATGGACGTATAAATATAGGGTCACTGATTTTAAAAAATAGACTTTGTTGCAATTTTGTAAATCCCAAAATAAACATATTTTTTTGGGCACTCTGTACAATCAGATGCAATATTTGCCACATGGTGAAATAGTGTTTTCTGGTAAAATGCTATGTGAAATATCGCCTTTTTCCTAACAGTCAAATTTGGAGTAAAAATTACGAAATTATATAACTCTGAAATTAATACATATCTTAAAAACGGTTTGCAAAAGGTATAGGGAACCAAATGCAAATAAATTAGTGATTTTATGATCAGAAAATCAATAAAATATACCCTGTGTTCAATTTAAAGTGATAAAGTTCCAAGCTTTATGTGCAAATGGCAAAATTGTAAATATATGTTGTGGAAATTTAAGTGTAATCGATTTTTGGGTAATTAAACATACTGTTTCAAGAATGAAAAGATTATTACCACTTCTTTGTGAGCTGTGTTGAAAATTTGTTCAACTATTTTAAATGGTATGAAAACTTAAGAAAATATTTCTTCAGTGAGTGCAGCCTAATTAAGGGTCTATAATCTCCAAGTCAAAAAAAATCTTCATGAATGTCATATTCTCTCAATGATTAACTTTTAAAGATAAGCTGGACATTTAAAAAAAAGTCTTTAATTTTGCACAAATCAAATAAAACTGCTTTTCCACATGTGTGGAAAAGTACTTTGCAACACATGTGCGGAAAAGTGGAAAAGTATGGTGACAGTTAATGTCATTGTACACTTTTCCACACATGTGTAGAAAAATTTCTGCACACAGCTAATGTGAAATCCATTGAAATGTAATTTTTAATATGTGCTGACAAAAATGGACCTAAAATCAACAATTATATAGCACTGCAGGCAATTTTTTTAAATTCAGGTAAATAGAAAATTCTTCAAAAGTTTTAGTTTTTTATATTGGGTTGGGTCAATAAACTGTTTTTTTATTTAAATATAAATAAGTTTTGTCCTGTTTACAAGACTCCATGCCTTTGCATAAATTTGGAAATATCCATGACAATTTCACTCGCAATTCCATGACTTTTTGGGACCCAAAAAATTATCCATGATATATCTATGTTTTCAGGATCTCCAGGTAACTTTAAACCCTGTAAACACTTTAAAAAACTTACGTTATCAAGGCTTCCCACTCAAAAAAGTTTTCCTCATTAACTGGTCCAGCAATAATACCTTCAGGGGGGTTTAGTGTAAGTTCTAAAATAAAAGAAAATATTCAAAAAAGTGACCACCCAATTGTAATATTTTATAAAAACTTTTTTGGACCATAATGCCCATTAGGTAGCCACATAATCAAACATAATATAAAATATTTTTGTTAAATACTGACTTAAAATACCATCATGGCTCTACCATTAAATTATGTTAAAATATTTTGGGACTTAAATTACTATCATGACCCTACCAATAAACAAAAACAAATTGCAGTTATAAAACTATTGAATACTGATTTTGCGAGGGGGTAACCACTGTTGGCAATCATGTCACAAATCTTATCTGTTCGCAGTGCCTGCAACTGCCTAAATCTCACCAAACCCCGCAAAACCCTGGCTTGCAGATCCTACTTTGGAAATCCCTCGACAGTTCCCGGCAATCGGGTCTACATAGGTTATCCAATTTAAACTGGATTTTTCACTAAAAGAACTAAAAAACTTACGTTTATATTCGGCCATTAATCTGCGAAGGGCCGATCCTGCCATTTTTGTCTTTCCCTTTTTTTTTTGATATTTGACTTTACAAAATAAAAATCAGCTGTATATGTGAGGTTAGAGTTCTGTAGTACAAGTGTGTCCTCGACACGACCTCTACACTTTCTAAAAAACGTTTTTGGAGTGGACCCCTTGTCACAAACTTCTATTGCTCTCTCACTTTTTTCGACAAAGAAATAAAAAATGCCTGTCAACTGTCAATTGTAAATAAATGTCGAAAGGCGTGGTGGCGTTCTTCTTTTCAAACTTTTCGTCTTGTTTAGAAGCTTTCTTGCACAGTGCACTTTCCTGTTCTGTCCTTGATAAATTCAATAAGATATAAAAAAAACCGGATAAGTTTGCCTTTGAGGTGGTAAGGCATTATACCAACAAAAGGTGAGTTCATTTTCAAGATGTTTTTAGTAGGACAGTGAAGGCAGTTTCAGAGTTCGGTAAGGTAAGCGGTATGGGGTATGTGGGAAGGGCCCATTTACTCAAGTTTTAATGCTTAATGTCTAATGCAATTTTACCCAATTTTTTATCTGCGTTTCTGTCTGTTTCCCTTCAAAAAGTAGAGAGAGGAAAAAAAAATTATGCATTACCCCTTGAGCATTAGCCATTAAAACTTTAAGTTGCATGAGCTATGCTGTAAGCCGCAAGGAAAATAAACAATAGAAAATGCATGTTGCTCTTACTGCTTGCAGCTTATGGAGCACTATGAACAGCAGCATGCTTTTGCTATAGTTTATTTTCCTTGCATCTTGCCTCATACTGCTTACCTTATGGAACTTTCAATCTGCCTTTAGTTACTCCAGATTTATAAACTATGTTTGACATTGGTGCATATCTGTCTCCTCCCTTTATAATATAATATAATAAAAAATAAACGGATTAAACCATACACTTAAAATTTTCGACCTATAGCCTATATCTCCTAGGCCTATATTTCTGGTGTAAGGCACCTAAATCCCAATGAGGGTAAGAAGTTGGTTGAAGCTGAATTTATTAGGCAGGGTTTATAGTGGAGTGCCATTTCCCATATTCCTATGTAAAAACTGGGTGGGGTTTTCAGTTTCTTTTTATTGCTTTTCTGAACTTACACTTGATCTAGGAATCTGTCAACCTCTAATGTTTGATTGGGAATGGCAGATTTCTGAATCAGTTGTAAGAAAAAGCTTGTTACTTGTTAATAATTATTATTAGTTGAAAAAACTGTACCAATTGTAATATTTTCTTGGGGGGTAGTACAGAGGGTAGTACCTGATGAGTTTTCCTTTAGGGGCTTATATTGGAAGATGGATTTAAATTAGTTATTTGTAACATGACAGTTATTTGAATAGTGTATCTGAGACTGGTGACATTATTACTAACCTAAACTTTTTTGAAAACTTGCCTTTGCAGTTTTTGGTTTTTATTTTATTTTATTTATTCATTGTCAGACAAGATGTCAATTTTTTACAAAAAATTTAACACAAAAATTTTATTTTAAAATAATACATATTTATTGACAAAGCCTTGTTTAATTTTATTCAAATATTGGATTAATATTACTCTTAAAACCTAACTTACAAAATAAAATAAAAAGTACCAAAAGTGGTTTTTAGTCACAAATTTTAATAAGTAAGAAGGTACAAAATATAATCAATACAAAAAAACAATAAGTAAGGAAAGACAAATGAGTACAGGCAACATGAAATTTGAATACAAATAAACAAAAAGTACAGTATTGTCACAGTTTTAAAATGGTAAGGACTATATAAGACAAAAAAGCACTGAAACATAACAAAAATAATCATAATCAATCAATCAATCCAGGAAAGTAAAACATAATATGGTCAAGCATAGTCACCATAAAATTTCAAACAGAAAAGAGCAAACAAAAAAAAAGCAACTAGAAATACAGTCCTAAAAATAAATGAAATAGAGCCCTAAAAATAAATGACTGCAGTTTGAAAAAGTTTGATAAGGCAAATAATGATTAAATAAATAAAAAAATTATTTATTATTTATATACCTGCCGTAGACGATTGCATTCACCAAAGATTGAGTTTTTTTACCTCCATTCACCTAGCGACCCCACCTCAAGAAAATGAAAATTTAGTCACACCATATCTCAATAATTGTGATAATTATGTGCTAATTTCATCAATCAAAAAATTTTGCCCTCCTCTGACCAGACAAGTACAAAATTTTCTGATCGTGGACGAAATTAGCACATAAAATGCAGATAATTCTGGTTTTTGAAATTTTTAAATTCCATGGTACCTAAACATGTGGGGTCGCTAAGTTAATATTAATCTAGCTACCCCACCCTTTTTTAAAAAAAAAACATAATTTAAAATGAAAAATTTGATTTTTTTCTTATATATTCGTGGAGCACATAATTTTAAAACCAAAAATTTTTAGTTTGGGGCATATTTCCTGGTGGGGTTGCTAAGTTAATAATAATCTAGCTACCCCATTTTCTTTTTCGATTTTCTCAGAAACCAGAGGAGCACAAAATTTTTTGTTTGGGCATGAAATTAGCACATAATTACGGCATAATTAAATTTTGATTTTTTTTGGGGTGGGGTCGCTACATTAATGAAGGTGAGTTTTTTTATCTTTTTTATTTACCATTGGCAGAAATATGTATTTTAGATATAGGTGAATAGTGTTTATGACCAAATTGGAAAGTAATGCCAGAATTATAAATTAAGCTTTATTGCTTAATGCATCAAAACCACTTCACAAATTACATTATTATATCAATCTATGGTACTGTTTTTGATTTTCTTTTAAAGCGATTTAAGAAAGCGGTTTCTCTCTGTAAAACTCATTTAGGGTTGTTATTATATATAAACACTTTGAAAATGCTTTAGGGAATTGCTCTCAACCTAAAGCAATACTTAAACCTGGTTTTACCGAAAAATCTGTTGTTAACTTAGTTGTTTTATCTGCTTTTCTTTAAACTGACATATTTAATGTGATTTAATGAAGGATGTATAAATTCTCTGAGAAAGCGATTTTAATTAAAACAGTCCTTAAATAAAACAGGTTTTAGGTTCGTATAAACGTAGTCCCTCAATCTCAATACAGGCTACCAAATTGTTTTTCATGTTAAAAAATGGTGTTAAGTTTTTTTGGCGACTTGGGTACAGAGGAACTTTTACTTCATACAGAGAGAGTTATTAACATACTTAGGTTAGTTGGACTGGGATTGTGTTTTTAATAAAGAAAACATAGATAAACTAACTCATTGATAATTTTTATACTTACCTTTTTCATAGCATAGAACTATTTACTCCTGTTAGCAGGCACAGAACTAGAAAATTTCCAAACTGGATGGATCAAAATCTTAAAAGCTTAATATTTGAAAAGAAAAATCTTCATACAAAAATATAAACAAACTCTCTGAGGATGACTACAATAAATTCTCTTAGTTAAGAGCTGCCTGCAGAGACTCACAAAAAAGGCTTTTGGCAGTATGTAAGGTAAACAAAAGACAATAAAGTTCTGCCGTGCAATATGTATTTTAACAATGAGGAAAGTAATTCACCTGAGGGAAACAAAAAATTCTTTTCTTCAGTATATTCAGATTATCCTAATATAGATAAAAACTTCGACCACATAAAAATTTCCTCCAATTTGACAAATTTTCAAATTTCTGTCACTGATGTTTATAACAAAATAGAATTTTTAGATAATAGTTTAACCTGTGGTCCAGATGGTTTACCAGTAATGTTCACAAAAAACTGTAAATTTTTCTTGTCCAGTATTTTGGCTAAAATTTTACTACAGGACATTTTCCAACAGCTTGGAAGCTGAGTTATGTTACTCCAATATTCAAAAGCGGAGATAAGTCAAACATTAAAAACTACAGAGGCATTTCAAAAATTTCTTTATTTCCTAAATTATTTGAATCAATAATCACAGATAAAATTACACCATATTTTCAAAATATAATTATAAACCAACAACATGGATTTCCAAAAGGTAAATCATCAATTACTAATCTCTTGATATATGAAGAAACTTTGTTGGAAGCATTGGATACTCATTTCTCCAAGGCTTTCGACATGGTCAATCATAACCTAATACTTGATAAACTTAAAGTTATGGGTATCAATGGCTCAGCTTTCAACTGGTTTCAGAGTAATCTAACTGAAAGACACCAAGCAATAAAAATAGAGAATGCTGTCTCAGCAGAGTTTAACGTTTTGTCAGATGTCCCCCATGGTGGACATTTGTCTCCATTGTTATTTAAAGCTTTTATAAATGATATATCTGCCGTTTTAGAAAACTGGAACTTTGTACTTCTTGCTGATAATCTAAAATTTTTTAGATTTATAAGAAATTTGGAGGATTGCCATATTTTGCAACAAGAGTTGAATGGGTTTTCAGCATGGTGTGAATATAACAATTTATCCCTGAATGTTGACAAATGTAAATTTAAACTGTATCTTTTTATAGAAATTAAACCATATAGATTTTACTTTTCAGTTAGATAACTCCAATTTGGAGAAACCAACTATCATGCGTGACTTGGGTGTCTTTTTTGATAGAGAACTCAGTTTTGTTGAACACATAGATATTATTGCAAATAAAGCTATGAAATTGCTAGGATTTTTATTTCAAACATTGAAAGACATAAACAACATTTTTACATTGAGAAATGCTTACTTTGCATTTGTAAGGTCAATTCTAGAATATGGTTGTACTATTTGGTCTCCATATTATGAGATTCATAAAAATCGTTTGGAAAAAATACAAAGAAAGTTCTTGCGCTTTATATGCTATAAATTACACATACCTGTTGAGTCAATTGATTATGACCAGCTAATGAGTCTGTTGAACTTAACAAAACTAGACAATCCTAGAAAGTACTATGATTTTGTCACTCGGTTTAAAATACTAAATAATGAAATTGACTCTGTAGAGTTACTATCATTAATCAAGTTTCATGTGCCATCATGGAACACAAAAAATCATAAATTATTTGCAACTCAACATCATTGCACTAACTATGGTTTTAATTCCCCAATGGTAGGCTCGGTAATGAACTGATTGAACAAACTGATGTCGATTTTTTTAACACTACATTAGCAAAATTTATTAAAGTAGTAAAAAGTCAAGTATTTCTCTCTGTTTGACTTAGTTGGTTTTTTTAATCTTAATTACTGTGATTAATTGTACTATTGATATCTATACCTGTGATAATTAAGAAATTTTATTTTGTTATTATGGCTTGTGATACTTACCCAGCAAACATCAGATTAATAAAAATGTAAAATATTCACTGTACAAAAGATGTACAAATATAATGGTCGAATTTTTTCATACATTAGAGAGCAGTTAGGTAATTATCGTAATCGACAGATACTGTTAATTAGTATAATAAAATAACTAAGATTTTGTGTTAATTAGTATAATAAAATAAGTAAGATTTTGCCTTTTTTTTTTCCATTCCCCAGTGTAATTATAAAACATATCTGAGGTACTTTTGAATTTGTTTTTTTTTTTGATTTGTAGTTTAGTTTTTTTTGGAATCAAACATGGGCGACAGCGACGATGATTATGATCGCAAGCGAAGAGACAAGTTTAGAGGGGAAAGAGCTGAGGTTAGCAGTTACCGGTCCTCAGAACGATCTTCTAGACAACCTCGTGAAGAGTGGTCAGAAAGGTAAGTTACCAAAATCTTAATGGTATCTTGCAAGAAAGCATTATTGGCTCCCTGGCTTTCGTGATTTTTATCAACGGTCTGGCCTTGTCTGTGTGATTGTTTGATTTATCAGGAAATTAGACACTGCAGACGAGGAGCTAGAATTAGTTTGATTGTCTTACGTATTTAGGCGCACATTGGACCTCGAACCTTCATTAGGAATATCACATCAAAATATTGGGCTTTGTAATACGAAATTTAAAAGAGGTCTCTAGAGGGGCTCGGGCGAAACCTTTTCTGACATATGTTAGGCCCAGCCTGTAATATTTCTCAACCGTGTGACATTCATTCAAGCAGCAAAATAGCAATATTTGATTATTGAATATTTATT